>LR991019.1:0-1200000 GCA_905163495.3 Cosmia trapezina
TTCGATTTAAGCATCGATTTAAGCAATCGACGTTTATAACATAATTTTTATACCACTACTTTCCCAACATTTCTCAGTTTACTCTGTTCGTGTATTAACGTCGGCGGCAGGTCGGATACCGTTCGTGTATTAATCGATGCGATCGTAGCTGGCGGCGAGTCGGATTCCGTTCGTGTATTAATCGACGTTTATAACATAATTTTTATACCACTACTTTCCCCAACATTTCTCAGTTTACTCTGTTCGTGTATTAACGTCGGCGGCAGGTCGGATACCGTTCGTGTATTAATCGACGTTTATAACATAATTTTTTTACCACTACTTTCCCAACATTTCTTAGTTTACTCTGTTCGTGTATTAACGTCGGCGGCAGGTCGGATACCGTTCGTGTATTAATCGATGCGATCGTAGCTGGCGGCGAGTCGGATTCCGTTCGTGTATTAATCGACGTTTATAACATAATTTTTATACCACTACTTTCCCAACATTTCTCAGTTTACTCTGTTCGTGTATTAACGTCGGCGGCAGGTCGGATACCGTTCGTGTATTAATCGATGTGATCGTAGCTGGCGGCGAGTCGAATTCCGTTCGTGTATTAATCGACGTTTATAAAATAATTTTTATTACTCTGTTCGTGTATTAATCGATGCCATCGCATTCTTGTCAGTTTACTTTGTTCGTGTTAAACTTGTTAAATTAAAATTTTATAAGTTTATAACATAACTTTTATACCACTCTATGTATATTATAAAATCATCAACATCATTGTAACGTACGCGAGACGACGAGTGCACGCATCGTACACGTACGTTATAATAATATTAATAATATTATTATTACATATATATGGTAAGATCATCGTCCTCGGACGAATCACCTGGCGTAGGGCTGAGTCTCAACAGATCGCAGCACGACGCTGCTCTACCGAGCACAACACCCCGCCAGGAACGGAAGTCGTCTACAGACTATTCCGAGCCCCGTCTGATTTCATGGATTTTAATTTTCTTGCGCGGAACCCTAGTTATTTTTCTAAAATAAAAATAGCCTAAGTTACTCCTTAAAACATCAGCCATATGTCGTCAAAATCGGTGAAAATTCGTTTGGCAAGTTTCCTAACTTGACTCAAAGTACCATTTTTTAAATCGGACTGCGCTTTAAAATACTTCTATACAAACTTTAACATCCCTAACCTCATTTGAGGCGTAGTTTTGAAAAACTAATAATGACAAACATTATTAATTACTTATGCAAGTATTTGTGCTAAGTTTCAAGTTCATTAACCAAATTAATAAGATTTTTCATATAAACTGTAGGTATCTCTCTCTTGACTCTTACATTAGATTTGTGAAAGGTGTATTAGTAGAAATGACCGGTGTGTAACAGGATCAAAATAACATCTTCACGATGGAGGATAGTCCATTCTCCCGGAGTTCTAGATGTGCTCGTTCCCCACCTACTACACCTGTGCCCGTGGCCGTACCCACTTCTTCCCCTCAAGTGCCTATCCAAAGGAATGATGCCCCTGAAGTTGTCTCGACGTCAGAAATTCAGAACTGGATGTCGATTATCGAACAGAGCCTGAAGGAGGTGTCCACTATTGCAGCTGATGGAAAGTTGAATGTGGAGCAGAAAACGCGCATCATGAGCTTATGCCGCAAGGTTAGTCACGGAACTTTGCAGATGGCCGTCATGTACCAGTCCGTCAAAGCAAGAGCTCTCCAATCGCACTACACAGTCAGAACTCTCGAAAATCAACTTGATCTTTCGCAGCAGATACAGAACCTTAAGCTGAGTATCGAAGATTCCACGAAACCTGTCCAGAGATCTTCCTTTGCTGACATGGTAAAGAAAGGTGCCCATAATTTTATCCAGCCGAGTTCTGTAAGTTCTGTGGCCATATATCCGAGTGACAAGTTGAAGACCAGCGATGAGACCAAATCTCTTGTGCAAAAAATTATCAACCCGGAACAAATGAAACTCCATGTGAGGGGCCTGCGCAAGACGAAAAACGGCGGTGTAATCATCAGCACCGAGACGAGGGACGACATCGAGAAGCTGAGACAATCGGTGCAGCTAACCAAGTCAGGCCTAACAGTCGACGAGCCCCATAAAAGGAAGCCTAGGGTTGTTATTTTAGGAGTGCCAACATCCATGCGGGAAAATGAGGTGTTTACCTGTTTGTACAAGCAAAATATAGCCGGAAAACTTCAGAACTGCAGCCTTGAGACTTTTTTGAGCTCAATTACTTTAAGTCATAAGTCAGGTAAGAAAGACACTGAGTACTGTAATTACATAGTTGAAGTACCTGCAGACATACGCAAAGCCCTGATATCGCAAGACCGAGTTTTTGTAAATTGGTCATCATGCCCTGTGAGAGACTTTACGTTGGTCACAAGATGTTATAAGTGTCAGCAGTATGGGCATGCGGCCAAGTCATGTCGACAGACATCGTATACCTGCGGCCACTGTGGTGAACAAGGTCACTCAGTAAAAGAATGTCTAAAAAAGGCTGACGAACCGAAATGTGCTACTTGCATGCATTTCAAAAAGCCAGATAAGCATAACACAGGCGCTGCTGACTGCCCCGCAAAAATAATGGCTGAAAAAAGGTATATCAATTCTGTAGATTATGGAGGCGCCTAAGAGCGCCGTAAATTAGTTATTTTTCTGACCTTTTGTTATTTTAATTTTTTAACTACCATTATGATAAATAGTTTGATTAATGATTTAGATAATTTCTCTGTATCCGAGTCCAAAGTTTGTGAAGCTGAAAACTGCAAACAATATCTATCCGGCTACAAAACTCCACTAACCATATTAACACAAAACATTCGCAGTGTTTTTAAGAACTTTGATAGCTTTAGTACATTTCAGCAACGGCTAAACATAAATTGTGACGTTATTGTTTTAACCGAGTGCTGGCTTGCTAAACAATATAACATACCACTAATTCCGGGATATAATATGTATAGAAGTACTATAAATTACAACCAAAATGATGGGGTGATAGTTTATGCAAAAGATCATCTCAATATCTCTGTTCAGGAACCTGATATGCACGATTGTAACAGATTGTTAGTTAAAATTGGATCGGATTTTGCAATATTAGCATTATATCGACCTCCGTCTTTTAGAAATACAAGCATTTTTACTGACTCTCTGAATGAGACCTTGCAAACTCTATCATCAATCAAAAACACGATTGTAATTGGAGATATTAACATTAACATTCTACCAGGAAGTGCTGATGCAACTGCTCAGGACTACCTCAACGTATGCGCCTTCCACGGCCTACTGCCAGCACACAGCTTTCCTACACATCACAGGGGCTCCTGTTTGGATCATATTATGCTTAAATCGAATTTCCCTTCACTTGCACTTGTTGTTAACTCAACAATAACCGATCACAATGCTGCCCTACTAACCCTTAATTGTAAATTACCTAAACAAGACACTCGTAACATTTCAAAACTGAACATAAATAAACTTGAAGAAGATTTACGCGTCATCGATTTTGATCCAGTCTATAATTCCGCTGACCCGCAGTTTTGCATGTTGTATGTAATTGAAAACATACGAAATGCAATTCAGAAAAACACAGTCGTATCGCATTTGAGCAACAAAAACCACAACATAAAACCATGGATCACATCAGGTCTTATTCGCTGTATGAAACATAGAGATAAACTGCATATGAAAGCTAAATCTAATCCAAACAATGCAGTATTGCAACTTTCATACAAAAGATACCGAAATTTCTGCAATAATCTCCTTAAAAAAATTAAAAGCGACTACGACAAAGTGTCATTGGAAATGGCTGGAACAAATAGTAAAAAGATATGGAAATTTATTAAAGACGCAACGTATACAAAGAAACAATATGAGTCATCTTCAGGTTTATTGCAAGCACATTCGTCACCGCTGGAATCCGCTAACATAGCAAATAATTTCTTTATTAATGTTGGAAAGTGTCTGGCAGAAAAAAATCTGGATCAATCCCAAAACCCAACGAGCACTCCTTTAACATGCAGCACTGCTTTAACATCCTTTGTGCTGCTAGATACTGACGAGACTGAGGTAGAAAGTATAATTATGACCTTGAAAGAAGACTGTGCAGTTGGCTGGGATAATATATCGAATAAAATTATCAAAAAGTTCAAGGACATTTTGGTACGACCACTGACATATATTTTCCGCATTTGTTTATCTTCAGGTCATTTCCCAGAGTGTCTCAAAAAAGCTGTAATTGTCCCTGTCTATAAATCAGGCAGCAAAGAGCAAGTGACAAATTATAGACCTATTTCTTTACTGCCTTCCATGTCAAAAATATTGGAAAAAATTATAAACAGAAGGTTGTTGAAATATTTGGAAGATCAATCAATTCTGTCTGAACGGCAGTTTGGATTTAGGCCTAAAGTTTCTACTGCCGATGCGGTACACCAGCTGACTGACTATCTGGCGCAAGAACTTGACAAGGGCAACCACACAATAGGAATTTTCCTGGACCTCGCCAAAGCTTTTGACACAGTTTCCATCCCAATCCTGTTGCGCAAGCTTGAGATCATGGGTGTAAGAGGCACCCAGCTGAAAATGTTCAAAAGTTATTTAAAAGATCGTTCCCAGTGCGTAAAGATTGGCAATGTTCTCAGCGATGTTCAAAAAACCACATCTTTTGGTGTTCCTCAAGGAAGTATTTTAGGACCCACTCTGTTTTTGATCTACATAAATGACCTTTGCGATGTAAAGCTAGAGCATGGCACTATCATAACCTACGCTGACGACACTGCTCTACTTTTTTCGGCTGACTCAGAAAATGAAGTCTACAATCTTGCGCAACGCGGTTTCAATATTGTAGGTAAATGGCTTAAAAATAACTCACTAACCCTGAATGCAGAGAAGACAAATTACATTAAGTTTTCGATGCGCAAGCAAACATCGAACGGGATGTTCGATGTTTGCTTGCGCATCGAAAACTTCAGCGTTGCATGCTCATTGTTGCCCAATCCCCGCAGATAGCCAGTGTAATTGTCCCAATATTTAAAAAACGGATAAAATAAAATACCTGGGTATTATAATAGATCAAACCCTTTCCTTCAAACAACATATGGAAGCACTTAATAATAGAATTCGTAAGCTGATATATGTATTCAAAAAGCTACGTTTAATTGCAGATCCAAATATAATTAGACAAGTATACTTTGCACTTTGTCAGTCAATTTTGAGTTACTGTATTACTTCATGGGGTGGGGCGAATAAAACCTTGTTATTGCCCATTGAAAGGGCTCAAAGAGCTATTCTCAAGGTGGCTACTTGCCGCCCTTTTCTTTTCCCCACTAACCTCCTGTATAAAGCTTGTAAAGTACTAACAGTTCGACAGTTGTTTATAATGAGCACTGTACTAAAACAACACGCAGCGCTTCCATACAGCACTGATTTAACAAAAAGGAGACGGAAAGATATAGTTTGCCCTCAAAAAAGTACAAATCATGCTTTCACAGCTAAATTTTACATGTACCTCGGACCACTACTCTACAATAGGCTAAATGAAAAAGGAAACATCTACTCCTTAAATAATAGTAACTGCAAGAAATTCCTTATGGAAGCTCTTCAATCTATGTCCTATGAAGATACAGAGAAGTTATTATTTGTGCTTAAGTAAATATTGTTAAGTAGTATTATATAATTTTATATTTTTTATACACCTTTTTACATTTATGCAACAATAAGATAATTATGATTATTTAATCAATTAATGTTACCTCCAATCGCCTGAAACACAGGATTACCTAGTTCAGGCACAAGTCATGGGTGAACTTGCCATAGATTTAAGGAAAACTGTATTTATCGTTAGTCCTTATATATTTTTGAATAAATTTGATTTGATTTGATTTGATTTGATTTGATCTCTGTTTTCACGAACACAAATAAAGAATTTCAAAAATCGTCTGGTATGTTTCCATAACTTGACTCAAACATTATTTACACCAATTTTAGAGTTAATCAAGCCCCCAATAAAATCCTCCGCTATAAAATTAACTTTTCACCCCTCAGGGGTAGATTTCTGGAAAACCCTGATACACGTTAGTCTTAATTTTTGGTCTCAAGTATAAAAACTGAGTTTTGAGTTAATCGGACCGCTTGTTAAAGTTCTTCCATACAAACTTTGACAATCCCAATCCCTCCTTAGGGGGTAGTTTATTAAAACTAAAAATGATAAACTTTATAATTTACTTAGATGAATATTCGTGCTAAGTTTCAAGTCTATTAACTCAAGGGATAGGATTTTTCATACAAACTTTCATCTCCTATTTTACCCCCTTAGGGATGGAATTTTCAAAAATCCTTCCTTAGTGGATGTTTATACTATATAAGGTATCTATGTGCAAAATTTCAAGTCTCTAGGTCCATTGGTTTGGGCAGTGCGTTGATATATTAGTCAGTGACTCAGTCAGGACTTTGATTTTTTTATATATATAGATTTACCATGTTATTTTTAAGACCACAGACTTCTTATAGGTTTTCCTGTAATCTACAGGCATATAACTATTTTCTATATTTTTTTCAAAATTTTAGGCTTAGTAGTTTCGGAGATAAGGGGGGGGGGGGGAATGGTCAATTTTCGTCAATTTTCTTAAATAACTTTAAAACATTATATTTTAAAATTATAAAAAAAATATATTTGAGACCCTCATAGTAAGCCCTTTCATTTGATATATCACACGGTACAGTTTACAAAACTTTTTTTTTAAATTGTCTTATTTTCCCCCTAAAAGTGACTCTCATATTCAAAATTCATATATTTATTTTAGCTGTACGTGTTTGGGTCACAGAAATCCATATGTGTACCAAATTTTAACTTAATCGGTCCATTAGATTCGGAGCAAATTGGCTGTGACAGACGGACAGATGGACAGACAGACAGACACACGAGTGATCCTATAAGGGTTCCGTTTTTTCCTTTTGAGGTACGGAACCCTAAAAACACTCAGTTTTGATAGACAAAATAACGATATAGAAATAGAAAGAAGAGTACAGCAAACGTGGAATAAATACTGGAGTCTAAAAGAATTTTTTAAAAGTAACATGCCAATAAGCATAAAAACTAAGATCATGAACTCTAGCCTCTTACCGTGTTTGACATACGGATGTCAGACGTGAAAATTTACGGCCAAAGCCAAGCACAAAATCACCACCTGCCAGCGAGGACTGGAGCGAAGCATGCTCAAGATAAAAAAAATAGATAAAATACGACACACAAAAATAAGGTCAATAACAAAAGCCACAAATGCCTTGAGCTATGCAAAAAAGCTGAAATGGAAAGGGGCAGGTCATGTAGCGAGACTTACAGACCAGAGATGGACCGTAAAAGCAACACTGTGGAGAGGGCCACAAGGAAAAAGAAACAGAGGAAGACCACTGACACGTTGGGAAGACGAGATCAGTAGAACCGCGGCCTCAAACTGGAGCCAAATAGCACTAGACTGGGACAAATAGCACAAGACCGGGACAAATAGGCGTCTTTGGAGGAGGCCTTCACCCAAAGTGGGGTTCTTGCGGAAGAAGAGAAATCAATTTTTATAAAAAAAAATAATGAAGTAGGTAACAAAATGATGTAAGTAAGTTAACCTATTACTTTATAACATAATTATGTACGTACCTACCTAATAGTAATATGAAAATAGTGTTTAATGCATGAAATAAAAGGCTTTATTATTTTTGTTTTTATTTTATTTTATTACATATAGCCCAATGTCAATTGCTCATCACCTTTTACAAAATCTTGCTAAATCAAAACCTATAGGGTACTTGCCGTTGACCTAGAATCATGAGGTAATAATAAAGTATAAAAAACTGTAAACCGACTACGGAAATATAAAATTGAACTAAAAAGTTCAAAATATTTATTTACTTAAACAATAATGGTATATGTATATACATATTTGTAATGTGCTCATCAAGACCTTTATTTTAATACCAAACATGTCATGATTATCTCAATTTAATTTTTTTCGAGGTCAGAAATTTACGTGTAAAGTCCACCATATTAAGTTTAGGGAGAATTTATGTAGCCTATGTCACCCGGACCATTATTTCGAATCTTCTGTGATACCTCATTCATCAAAATCGGTTCAGTAATTTAGGCGCTACGGTGGAACACACGTAAATACATACTTATATACATACATACACAAGTAGACTGCTAAAATCATAACCCTTCCTTTTGGTTTTGCCGTAGTCGGGTAAAAATACATACTTACATACATACATACATAAACTGCTCAAATCATAACCCTTCCTTTTGGCTTTACCGTAGTCGGGTAAAAAGCAAGGTCTTGCAGCACAAGTAATGGAAAAAGTCTGAAAATTGTTACTTAATTTATAATTTTATCACATAAAAAATATTTTTAAGTATGTCATCTGTCAAGGCCCCTTTTCTCAGGAACGCGTGGAAGTATCAAGTTGTCCCTTAGATGTCTAAAATATCAAGTTTTTTTTTATGTCAACGAAATAAAAAAATACGGACATTTATGCAACATATTATTTGATACTCGCAAGTAAATCAAAACCTATAGGGTACTTCCCGTTGACCTAGAATCATGAAATTTGGCAAGAAGCAAGGTCTCACAGCACAAGTAAAGGAAAAAGTCTGAAAATTGATTATTTGTAGTTATAGCACATATAAAAAAGTAATTAAAAAAACTAAAAAACCCGACTGCAGTAAAAAACTAAAACTGGAAAGCTAAAAACAAGCCCATTTTAAATTTAATAAAAGTTGGAAGCAGGCGGGACCCGGTTGAGCTTGAAAATATAATAATGCAATGGGCCCCGCCTGCTTCCAACTTTTATTAAATTTTAATTTAAAATGGGCTTGTTTTGTAACCGACTTTTCAAAAACAAAAAGGAGGAGGTTATCAATTCGTCGTGTATATATATATTTTTAAACCGACTTCTAAAAAAGGAGGAGGTTCTCAATTCGGATGTTTGTATTTTTTTTTTTTATGTTTGTTCGCGCATCTCCGTCGCTTGCCAACCGATTTGAAAAATTATTTTTTTTTGTTGGAAAGGGTATACTTCCCAAATGGTCCCATTTTTGTCAAAATCCAGTTTTGATGATGGGATCCTGGAGAAATCGAAGGAACTCTTCAAATATTATAGGCACACCTATAGCGATTTGGGTATTTTTTTTTTATAGAAGCTCGTGCATTTGCTCTCGGAAAGCACCACTTGGTGAAGTGGAACTGATGATGAAGACCAAAAATGGTTACCGGAACTACTGAATGATAAATATTTCACGGGTTGCGATTCGATTACTTTAATATGGTTGCTAAGCAATTTCCGCTCGTCACACGATGCGTGTGGTGAGTGGTTGTTGAGGAGTTCTCCTGGTTCTTACCAGCAGAACTCCTCAACAATTGACGTCCCAGCATCGGGAAAAGCAATATTTTGTAACAAGTGAGCAATTGACATTAGACTATTGTAACTTATACAAATTATAAACAGACCCACTAAAAAGCGAGAAATAAAAATTTAAAAATCGGTCCACAATTGACGGAGAAATCGGTGTACATACATAAAATAAAAACTTTTTAACAAAAAAAAAACCGACTTCCAAAAATCACTACAAAGTGAAAAATAACTTTGATTTCGGAAGTCGGTGGCAAACAAAAAGAAAGTAAATAAAAAACGAAAGACACCGACTTCCGAAATCAAAGTTATTTTTCACTTTGTAGTGATTTTTGGAAGTCGGTTTTTTTTTTGTTAAAAAGTTTTTATTTTATGTATGTACACCGATTTCTCCGTCAATTGTGGACCGATTTTGAAAATTCTTTTCTTGTTTGATAGGGTGTGCTTTCGAGGTGGTCCCATGGTCACCCAGTCAGAAGCTGATGAGGGGATCCCATGAAAATCGAGGGAAACCCACAAATTTTATAGGCCCACCTACAGCGATTTGTGTAATTTTTATAGTAACTCGTGCATTTGCTCTCGTAAAACATCATTTGGTGAAGTAGAACTGATGAGGAAGACCACAGATGGCCATCGGAACTACTCAATAATACGTTTTTCATTTGGGTTGCGATTCGATTGCTTTGATATGACAATTTATGCTCGTCACAATGCATATGGTGAATTGGAGTTGATGGTGACTTCACCATGAGATCCAGTTCTCCTGGTTCCTTACTAGGAGAACTGCTCAACAATTAACGTCGTTGTATCGGGAAAAACAATATTTTGTAAAAGGTAATGAGCAGTTGACATTAGGCTATTGCAACTTAGATAAATTACAAACTGACCCGCTAGAAAGTGAAAAATAAAAACTTTTTTACAAAAAAACAACAACCGACTTTCAAAAAAAATACTACAAAGTGAAAAATAACTTTAATTCGGTGGAAAAAAACTAAAATACAGATCCAAAGACACCGACTTCCGAAATTAAAGTTATTTTTCACTTTGTAGTATTTTTTTTGAAAGTCGGTTGTTTTTTTTTTTTGTAAAAAAGGTTTTATTAGCTTTTCAGTTTTAGTTTTTTACTCCTGTCGGGTTTTTTAGTTTTCTTTAATTACTATTTTTATTTCCAGCTTTTTAGTTTACAAATGTGAAAGATTTCGCAGACGATTTAGCCAAGCCTTCGAGGTCCTAACTCTGCTCAAAGCAATTTTTTTTAACAATTTTCAAATTCAATTTGTCACTTCGAATTACTTTTAAACATATAAGTTGTAGTTATATATTTTTGTAATCACCTTTTAAAACCCTTCATTTTGATACCCCACTCGATGGTATTAGAAGACAAAAAAATTTCGAACTCCACAATATGTCCAAATCCGCCATTTTACTTTATTTTTGATGTTAATGTAGCCAGTGACACTCGCGCCACCAAGAAAAATCTAAAGACGTATAATTTATCCAAATCCGTTCATTCGTTTAGGAGTTACGAGGGAACAAAGAAACGGACATACATACATACAGGTCAAATACACAACCCTCCTTTTGGGCTTCGCCGCAGTCGGGTAAAAATAGTTTTTTTCCGGCAAAATGTGGCTCATTAAATGAAAATGTTTTCTCCGTATTTTGTACGCTTGATGACATAATAAAGTTTTGAAATAACTGGAATTAAAGTTCTGCACGTACTCGTACATTATTTTTGAAAATGGTTAATAAACTTCTTCCTTTAACTTTTAACCCTTTGATGTTTAAGAAAATTTAGTTACATCGAAATGTTCATATACCCAACGAAATAGCAAATGAAGGCCATTTAAAATAATAAAATAAAATAAAATAAAAATTTAGAGAACATTGATTGACGTAAAATTAAAGTTGGGTTTTTACGAATCCATGAACTTTCGACCAAGCTTTATGTGGTGCTTAATTGTTGCAAATGGGTCACACCATCACATCCTGGAAGGAATACCTACGTCACATTACAAGTCACCCTGTATAGAAAAGCTGTTCAACACACATTCTGTTACAAGTAACTTAGTAGAACAATATCGTTCGACATTTATTTTTGTACTTGCGGTAAAAAATATCTGCATATTAACTGGTACCGATTGCATGGGAGAGTGACCTCGTGACTCGCCATCCTTGACCCAGTTACCTGGCAGCGCCGCTAGGACTCGCCACATGCCCCAACCTAGGACACTGTGACCTCCTCAATAGGCTTCAGCACGGAATGTCTATTTATACGCCACTGAAGGAATGGCATATTACTCAGAAGGAATGGCATATTACTCAGAAGGAATGGCATATTACTCAGAAGCTTTCGTACTCTGATTATTTTATTGCTGTTGGTTGCACTATATTCTACTATAATAAATTGTACTATATTGCAGATCTATTTATTAGTAGCTGTTGCCCACGACTTCGTCGGCTTGTATTTAGGGTTCCGTACCAAAATGGTAAAAAGGAACACTTACAGTGCGACTCAGTCTGTCGCTATTGTGACTGTACCTAAATTACCCTACCCGATAAAAATTTAGCTTTTCCTAAATTATGCTAACATTAGTGTTTGGGTCGGTAAGGTAGCGCTCCCCCGCAGCACCCTGTAGAGCTCCGCAGCACCCTGTAGAGCTCGCCTCCAGACGGCACTACCCCACCCACTATGAGGAATGAATTCATAGTTATGAGAATACATTGGATGTGGTTTTAGAAAGGTAATAAACAATTAAGGGATGCAAAGTATATTATTATAAAAACTCGTGAGTAACCCTTACGCTGGCGTAACAGGCAATTGATCAGTCATTACTCACACGATACCTCACATCTACGTAACAGGCAATTGATCAGTCATTACTCACACGATACCTCACATCTACGTAACAGGCAATTGATCAGTCATTACTCACACGATACCTCACATCTACGTAACAGGCAATTGATCAGTCATTACTCACACGATACCTCACATCTACGTAACAGGCAATTGATCAGTCATTACTCACACGATACCTCACATCTACGTAACAGGCAATTGATCAGTCATTACTCACACGATACCTCACATCTACGTAACAGCCAATTGATCAGTCATTACTCACACGATACCTCACATCTACGTAACAGGCAATTGATCAGTCATTACTCACACGATACCTCACATCTACGTAACAGGCAATTGATCAGTCATTACTCACACGATACCTCACATCTACGTAACAGGCAATTGATCAGTCATTACTCACACGATACCTCACATCTACGTAACAGCCAATTGATCAGTCATTACTCACACGATACCTCACATCTACGTAACAGGCAATTGATCAGTCATTACTCACACGATACCTCACATCTACGTAACAGCCAATTGATCAGTCATTACTCACACGATACCTCACATCTACGTAACAGGCAATTGATCAGTCATTACTCACACGATACCTCACATCTACGTAACAGGCAATTGATCTGTCATTACTCACACGATACCTCACATCTACGTAACAGGCAATTGATCTGTCATTACTCACACGATACCTCACATCTACATAACAGGCAATTGATCAGTCATTGCTCACACGATACCTCACATCTACGTAACAGCCAATTGATCAGTCATTACTCACACGATACCTCACATCTACGTAACAGGCAATTGATCAGTCATTACTCACACGATACCTCATATCTACGTAACAGGCAATTGATCAGTCATTACTCACACGATACCTCACATCTACGCTCGAAGCGCTCAGAGCAAAACTTCCATAAAGTGACCCAAGCGGCTGCACAGCGGCATTGAGTCGGCACATGCTCTTTGAGTCATGATCCCTAAGCAGTTCTCGCGAAATGATATTCGTGACGAAGCGGCCTTCCCTGCGGTAACCGTGCGACCGTCCTTGTCTAAAAATAAAAAAAAAAATCAAAATCAAAATCAAAAGTCCTTTATTCAAATTAGGGTGAGAATCAGTACTTTTTGAACGTCGAAATTACAGTAAGACAGCAACGGGGCGGCCAGTTCCAGCATCATTGCGTCGACATCATGCTCTGAAGGAGACATGGTCCCTATCAGTCCAAGGACACCATGTTCATGTCAGTCTGACCGAATTATTGGTCTAAGATAAAGAATAAAATATATGTTCTTTGAGGATGTGCATATCACGCGGCCCTCCACAAATTACAGTAAGACAGTCCCCACAAAACGTCCGCCCTTCACCACTTCCTAGTGCTTTAGCTGGGAAGAAGAAGTAGCGGAACAAACTCCCCAGCAGCACAGCTGTCTGTTCAGTTAGAAGAACTAGATTCTATACAATAGTACCTATGCAAAATAATTTACGCAACACAATACATTAAATTATATTTTTGTCAAATAAAATAAACAATTTTAGTACTTAACTCATATAACCTGTCATTATGTAAGCTGATTCTGGAGAAAGAACATAACATAAACATTGTCTTGAGTTAATCACAGCGACCAACTATTCTTATCGTTTAAGTAATCGTTGATAGAATAGTATGCCTTTGAACAAAGATTGGATTTTACTTTAATTTTAAACGCATTAAAAGGCAAATCTAGCAAAGAAGAAGGTAGCTTGTTATAAAAAGTTATACCAAGACCAACAAATGAGTTATGAACCTTATGAAGCCGATGAAATGGAGCACGTAATTTGTCCTTATTTCTGGTGTTAATATTGTGAATATCACTGTTTTTACTGTACAAATGTATATTTTGCCTAATGTATAAGATGTTGGTGAAGATGAACTGTGATGCCACCGTGAGAATACCAATATCCTTAAAAAATTCTCTCAGAGAAACTCTAGCACCTAGCTGGTAAATTGCTCGAACAGCTCGTTTTTGAAGAACAAAAATATTTTGAATATCAGCCGCTTTGCCCCATAGCAGAATACCGTAGGACATAACGCTATGGAAATAACTAAAATTGACTAACCGAGCTGTATCAACGTCAGTGTATTGTCTTACTTTCCTGACGGCGTAGGCGGCTGAACTGAGCCTTCCCGCCAGGCTTGATATATGTGGGCCCCACTGAAGTTTAGCATCTACTGTTATACCCAGAAAAACTGCTGATTCTACAGTCTTAAGCACCTCTTCATCTAAGACGATGTTGGGTCCCAGATTTCTAACATTCGGTAAGGCAAACTTTATACATTTAGTTTTCTTGGCATTGAGAACTAAGTTATTTGTCGTAAACCAATCCGTAACCACTGAGAGTGCACTGTTTACGTCATCAAAATCATGTCTGTTTCTGTCTACTTTAAAAATAAGAGAGGTGTCATCTGCAAACAGTACAACGTCACAGATACCCTTTAAATAGAATGGTAAGTCATTGATATACACTAGGAATAAGAATGGACCCAGTATTGAGCCTTGAGGTACACCTAACTGAACTGGTAGCCCGGAAGATTTCACACCATTAACATCTACACATTGGAACCTATTATGTAAATAAGAATTTATTACTTCGAGAGCTTCGTTTTGGACACCATAATGACGTAATTTACGCAAAAGCGTGTCATGGTGCACGCAATCAAAGGCTTTGGAGAGATCACAAAAAACTCCAATAGCATTTTGCGAGTTCTCCCAAGCGTTAAATATGTGTTTCAGCAGAGCAACACCCGCATCCGTAGTCGAACGACCTTTAGTGAAGCCATATTGTTCATTGTGAAGGAGTCTGTTTAAATTAAAATGTTTTAGCAACTGCTTGAGTATTAACTTTTCAAATATTTTGCTAAATGCAGGTAAGATAGAAATAGGCCTGAAATTTCCAACGTCATTTTTATTACCGGATTTAAATAATGGTATGACTTTGCTACTTTTCATGAGGTCAGGAAAAGTTCCTAAATCAACACATTTATTAAAAGTAACAGCTAGATAGGGGGCTACGATGTATATTATATTACTTAATAGTTTAATGGAGATGCCCCAGTAATCACCAGTGTTTTTAGACTTAAGTGTGTTAAAAACATTAACTACATCACGAGGTGTTACATGTTCGAAACTAAATAAGCGACTACATTTGGGCACACTACTATGCAAAAAGTTTTCAGCTTTAGATGGGGACGAATTTAAGGAGCGAGTCGTAGTTATAGGTATGTTGGCGAAAAACTCATTAAATGCCTCAGCTACGTCAGCTGCTTTACTAATTAATTTATTTTCAACCATAATCTCAAGTTGTTTTTCTTGTTTCACCGACTTACCCGTTTCATTGTTAATAATTTTCCAGGTTGTTTTTACTTTATTATTGGATTTTTTAATTGTATCGCTTAAAAATTTAGATTTAGCAAAAACACAAATGTTTTTAAATAATTTTGAATAATTTTTGACATACTCTAGGAAAGAAGTATCAAACCTGTATTTTTTCAAACCGTATAACTCGTATAGTCTCGCTCTACTTTTATAAACACCTGGAGTAGCCCATTGGTTAAAGCCAACGGAGGTGCCATTAATGTTAATGGTTTTGGTCTTGAAAGTAGATTGGTATTCTTTTTGTACAACATCAAAAAGGGCTCCATAGATTTCATTAGGATTCTCATGTTCTGCTAGAGATGGTGTAATTCTACGAGCTATATTATTTTTAAACTTGTTGCAACGACTAGCTGTATAAGGTCTGCATTCTCTTTTATGCGGCTTTTTTTGTAATGGCATAGGGAAGCTAGCTAATAAACCACAGTGGTCAGATGTTAGGTCACTTAGCACTAATTTATTTTTGACCTCACAATCACTAAATATATTATCAAGACATGTTGACGAAGTTGCCGTGATCCTAGTAGGTTCGAAAAACAAGTTAATTAAATTATAAGACCTGAACAGATTGAGAAGTCTAATACTTAATGGAGTAACATCTAAAATATTAATATTAAAATCTCCACATAAAATTATGCTTTATTACTTGATTTTAACCTATTGAGTGTATCCTCTATAACCAATTCGAAACGAATAAAATCCCCAGAGGGGGGTCAATAAACGCAAATTATAATGTATCGCTCGAGTTCAACACAAGACAACTCAACAATGCGCTCAATAGAAAGATTAACTATATCTAAACGTTGTTTACATTTCAACTTGTTTGAGACAAGAACTAAAGACCCACCGCGAATAGCACTTTTTCTCACAAATGCACTTTGTACAGTAAAATAATCATCATTCATAAAGACTACTTCATGTTCTTTCAACCAGTGTTCAGTCAAACATAACACCTGAACATCATAGTTCTCCATAAATAAACTTAACTCTAACTCTTTGCCGGACAGACCCTGCATGTTTTGATGTACAACATTCAACTTATGCGGCCTACCCATTGTCGCACCTAATAGTTTAAACTACAAGGCGTATCAAAAATGGTATTAGTACTACTACTAACAGTATTCGATGGTACACTACAAGTACCGGTGTCACTATG
Source organism: Cosmia trapezina (assembly GCA_905163495.3). Classification (NCBI taxonomy): domain Eukaryota; kingdom Metazoa; phylum Arthropoda; class Insecta; order Lepidoptera; family Noctuidae; genus Cosmia; species Cosmia trapezina. The sequence continues at coordinate 16,854 of LR991019.1, forward strand.
TATATTGTATGCTAAAAGATTAGCAATATGTCTCCTACAACTAGGTGGCAAATACATTTCATAATTTGTCAGTTTGTAATCAGTAATAAATTGATTACAATCCATACTAATATTATAAATTCGAAAGTAACTCTGTCTGTCTGTCTGTCTGTCTGTCTGTCTGTCTGTCTGTCTGTCTGTCTGTCTGTCTGTCTGTCTGTCTGTTACCTTTTCACGCCTAAACCACTGAACGGATTTCGATAAAATTTGGCAAGGCTATAGATGGTATCCTGGGGACGGACATAGGCTACTTTTTTTTTCAAAAATAATCCTACAGGGGGTGATATAGGGGATGAAAGTTTGTATGGGAAACTCAGTATTTCTTAAGTTAGGGATGTGAAAATTAAAATGTATGTTTTTGATAGGAAATAAAGAAATATGCGGTTCAGCGTTTTTGAAAAATCATCTCCTAAGGAGGTAAAATAGGGGTTGATTTTAAAATTTACAAAACTGCATGGATTTCGACAAAATTTGGCAAGGCTTTATAAAGCATCCAGAGAAAGGCCATAGGATATTATTTTTTTCAAAAATAATACTACGGGGGGTGATATAGGGGATGAAAGTTTGTAAGGGAAACCCAGTATTTCTTAAGTTAGGGATAACAAATTTATGCTATTGGTAGGAAATTAAGAAATATGCGATTCAGCGTTTTTAAAAAATCATCCCCTAAGGGGGTAAAATAGGGGTTGATTTTAAAATTTACAAAACTGCATGGATTTCGACAAAATTTGGCAAGGCTTTATATAGCATCCTGGGGAAGGACACAGGCTACTTTTGGTCTTAAAAAATAATCCTACAGGGGGTGATATAGGGGATGAAAGTTTGTATGGGAAACTCAGTATTTCTAAGTTAGGGATGTGAAAATTAAAATGTATGCTTTTGATAGGAAATAAAGAAATATTCGGTTCAGCGTTTTTGAAAAATCATCCCCTAAGGGGGTAAAATCGGGGTTGATTTTAAAATTTACAAAACTGCACGGATTTCGACAAAATTTGGCAAGGCTTTATATAGCATCCTGGGAAAGGACATAGGATACTTTCAAAAACAATACTACAGGGGGTGATATAGGGGATGAAAGTTTGTAAGGAAACCCAGTATTTCTTAAGTTAGGGATAAAAAATGTATGCTATTGGTAGGAAATTAAGAAATATGCGATTCAGCATTTTTGAAAAATGATCCCCTAAGGGGTAAAATAGAGGTTGATTTTAAAATTTACAAAACTGCACGGATTTCGATAAAATTTGGCAAGGATTTATATAACATCCTGGGGAAGGACACAGGCTACTTTTGGTCTTAAAAAATAATCTTACAGGGGGTGATATAGGGGATGAAAGTTTGTATGGTAAACTCAGTATTTCTTAAGTTAGGGATGTGAAAATTTATTTTATTATTTTATTTTATTTTATTTATTTTAAAGAAGGCTTACAGACTAACAAACCAATAATAAGAATAATGTAATATTTAAAAAATAGCTAATAACAAGCCTCCACATATAGAAATTAAAATGTATGCTTTTGATAGGAAATAAAGAAATATGTGGTTCAGCGTTTTTGAAAAATCATCCCCTAAGGGGGTAAAATCGGGGTTGATTTTAAAATCTACAAAACTGCACGGATTTCGACAAAATTTGGCAAGGCTTTATATAGCATACTGGGAAAGGACATAGGATACTTTCAAAAACAATACTACAGGGATGATATAGGGGATGAAAGTTTGTAAGGAAACCCAGTATTTCTTAAGTTAGGGATAAAAAAATTATGCTATTGGTAGGAAATTAAGAAATATGCGATTCAGCATTTTTGAGAAATCATCCCCTAAGGGGTTAAATAGGGGTTGATTTTAAAATTTACAAAACTACACGGATTTCGATAAAATTTGGCAAGGCTTTATATAACATCCTGGGGAAGGACACAGGCTACTTTTGGTCTTAAAAAATTATCTTACAGGGGGTGATATAGAGGATGAAAGTTTGTATGGGAAACTCAGTATTAAGTTAGGGATGTGAAAATTAAAATGTATGCTTTTGATAGGAAATAAAGAAATATGCGGTTCAGCGTTTTTGAAAAATCATCCCCTAAGGGGGTAAAATAGGGGTTGATTTTAAAATTTACAAAACTGCAAGGATTTCGACAAAATTTGGCAAGGCTTTATATAGCATCCTGGGAAAGGACATAGGATACTATTTTTTTCAAAAATAATACTACAGGGGGTGATATAGGGGATGACAAATTTATGCTATTGGTAAGAAGTTAAGAAATATGCGGGTCAGCGTTTTTTTAAAAATCATCCCCTAAGTGGGTAAAACAGGGGTTGATTTTAAAATTTACAAAACTGCACGGATTTCGATAAAATTTGGCAAGGCTATAGATAGCATCCTGGGAAAGGACATGGGCTACTTTTTGTCTTAAAACATAATCCTACAAGGGGTGATAAAAGGGATGAAAGTTTGTATGGGAAACCCAGCATTTCTTTAGTTAGGGATATGCCCTATGTTTTCCACATGAACGTTCCCATGGGATATTTTCCGACATCCACGCGGGCGAAGCCGCGGGCAAAAGCTAGTCAAAATATAAAATAGCGTCACTATGATGACAAGTTCTATTATAAATTAACATATCCATACTAATATTATAAATTCGAAAGTAACTCTGTCTGTCTGTCTGTCTGTCTGTCTGTCTGTTACCTTTTCACGCCTAAACCACTGAACGGATTTCGATAAAATTTGGCAAGGCTATTGATGGTATCCTGGGGACGGACATAGGCTACTTTTTTTTTCAAAAATAATCCTACAGGGGGTGATATAGGGGATGAAAGTTTGTATGGGAAACTCAGTATTTCTTAAGTTAGGGATGTGAAAATTAAAATTTATGTTTTTGATAGGAAATAAAGAAATATGCGGTTCAGCGTTTTTGAAAAATCATCCCCTAAGGGTGTAAAATATAGTAAAATAGGGGTTGATTAAAATCAACCCCTATTTTAAATTTACAAAACTGCATGGATTTCGACAAAATTTGGCAAGGCTTTATATAGCATCCTGGGGAAGGACATAGTATACTATTTTTTTTTCAAAATAATACTACAGGGGGTGATATGGGGGATGAAAGTTTGTAAGGGAAACCCAGTATTTCTTAAGTTAGGGATAACAAATTTATGCTATTGGTAGGAAATTAAGAAATATGCGGTTTAGCGTTTTTGAAAAATCATCCCCTAAGGAGGTAAACTAGGGGTTGATTTTAAAATTTACAAAATTTTTTTCGCACTTGTCTCTTATTTATTTAAAGTAATTAGAGGCAAGATACATAACGCCGACATATTAGGGTTGGTGTGTTTGAGTGTGCCCGACAGATATGTATGGCGGCGACGGCGGCCTCAGCTGCTGGCTATACCTCGTGGCCGCACTAATCTGTTAAATGAGGCGCCCCTGACGCGGGCGCTTCGCACCCTTAACCTTGTAGCAGAGGAGATAGACGTTTTTGCGTGTTCACTGAGTGAATTCACAAGGATAACATTATATGTAATAAGTTTTAGATAATAAGTTTTTACGTTTGCTTCACTATTGCATTGGGTTATACCTGTAAAAATAGTTGTAAGTCAGGATATAAATAAATAAATAAATAAAATAAAATAAAACTGCACGGATTTTGATAAAATTTGGCAAGGCTTTATATAGCATCCTGGGGTGGTAAATAGGCTATTTTTTGTCTTAAAAAATAATCCTACATGGGGTGATATAGGGGATGAAAGTTTGTATGGGAAACTCAGTGTTTCTTAAGTTAGGGATGTGAAAATTAAAATGTATGCTTTTGATAGGAAATAAAGAAATATGCGGTTCAGCGTTTTTGAAAAATCATCCCTTAAGGGGGTAAAATAGGGGTTGATTTTAAAATTTACAAAACTGCACGGATTTCGACAAAATTTGGCAAGGCTTTATATAGCATCCTGGGAAAGGACATAGGATACTTTCAAAAACAATACTACAGGGGGTGGTATAGGGGATGAAAGTTTGTAAGGGAAACCCAGTATTTCTTAAGTTAGGGATAACAAATTTATGCTATTGGTAGGAAATTAAGAAATATGTGTTCAGCGTTTTTTAAAAATCATCCCCTAAGGTGTTAAAATAGGGGTTGATTTTAAAATTTACAACACTGCACGGATTTCGACAAAATTTGGCAAGGCTATAGATAGCATCCTGGGAAACGACATGAGCTACTTTTTGTCTTAAAACATAATCGTACAAAGGGTGATATAAGGGATGAAAATTTGTATGGGAAACCCAACATTTCTTAAGTTAGGGATATGAAAATTCAAATTTATGCTTTTGGTAGGAAATAAAGAAATATATGGTACAGCGTTTTTGAGGGGGTACAATAGGGGTTGACAAATGTTTGTGTACCTACCTCTTTTTAAGAGATTTAAGGGATTGGAAATGTAGTCATAGTTCGAATCTTGAGGTAACATTTAGTCTTTATTTCATTCGGCGTTTTTACGAGGAAATTATTTGAACGAGTGGACACTCGGACAAAAGTTATTTGTTATTAGAGCGTGACTGGCATAATAAATTTTAAGTAATTAACAAAGTCTGTTTGTTTGAATGCGATAATGTCAAAAAGTACCGAACGGATTTTCATACGGTTTTCTCCAATGAACGGAGTGATTCAGGGTAATTCATTATAGTTTTGTGCAAATTGGCTGAAATATGACGACGACTGTTGAAGATGTCGGAAAAAATCATGCCGACTGGTAGCTTTATGCCTACTATACACGGTAACGATATATCGTAGCGATTTGAGTTTGCACAGTTATATCGGACGGCCCTATGTTTTCCACATGAACATTCCCATGAGATATTTTCCGACATCCACGCGGGCGAAGCCGCGGGCAAAAGCTAGTTTAAATTATAAATGTGACTATTTTGCTCATCAGTCAAATATGTTGAATAAGGCAATGCACAGAAAATAAATTTACAGTTCTTGGTCTCATTGAGATGTAACATCAAATGGACACATTCAATTATGTCCTTTTTTTAACCCCCGACGCAAAAAGAGGGGTGTTATAAGTTTGACCGCTATGTGTGTGTGTGTGTGTGTGTGTGTGTGTGTGTGTGTCTGTGTGTCTGTCTGTGGCACCGTAGCGCTTAAACGGGTGGACTGATTTGGATGCGGTTTTTTTATTTGAAAGCAGGTTTTCCAGCGATGGTTCTTAGACATGTTTTATCAAAATCGGTTCAGCCGTTTCAAAGTTATTTGCTCTTTTGTTAGCTGCGGTAGGGATCTTAGACGCGTAATGGGTATTTACTTTACTTTCAAACCTTAGTGTGACCTAAAATTTGAAACATCCATGTATGCTATCTATCTATGCAAGATTATGGAATTCTTGGTCTGATGCTGCAGCCAGGATATCCAGCACTAGTGTGCTGGATACACTCTTGAAAAATTAATGGCAGAAATGTCGTGTTTGGATTCATTTACATCAGTATTTGATTCTATATACAATGCAATGGTGGCAACAGGATGAGCTGATGCTGCAGCCAGGATGTCCAGCACACTAGAACACTCTTGAAAAAGTAATAGCAGATATGTCGTGTTTGGATTCATTTACATCAGTATTTGATTCTACATACAATGCAATGGTGGCAACACGATGAACTGATGCTGCAGCCAGGATGTCCAGCACACTAGAAGACTCTTGAAAAAGTAATAGCAGATATGTCGTGTTTGGATTCGTTTTGATCAGAATTTTATTCTACATACAATGCAATGGTGGCAACACGATGAGCTGATGCTGCAGCCAGGATATCCAGCACACTAGAATACTCTTGGTAAAATAATATAGCAGATATGTCGTGTTTGGGTTCATTTTGATCAGTATTTGATTCTACATACAATGCAATAGTGGCTACGCGATGAGCTGATGTTGCAGTCAGGATATCCAGCACACTAGTACACTCTTGAAAAAAAAAATAGCAGATAGTAGTGTTTGTATTCGTTTTTTTATCAGTATTTAATTCTATTTGCAGTACGATGGTGGCATCATTATAAGTTAATGTTATGTGCAGAGAAACTTAACATTCTGCAGTAATAAAAATGCATTTCTGTATTGTTAAATTGTTTAAAAAGTTTAAAAAGGTTAAAATAAAAATTAAATTAAAAATTTAAAAAAACCCCAATGCAAAAAAGAAAAGAGAACATTTCAAAAGTCAAAAATAATACCTATCGTTGAGCCATCAAATTCGATTGAGTAATACCTATATATATTTTAATTACAGAAATTGATGGATGGCACGATAAGGTTTGCTCATTGAAATGGCGCTATAATGTCACGGCGGGGTACCGCATAAGTAAGTCAGACCCTTCACTTGATTGACTATGTACATATGCGGTACCCCGCCGCGAAATTATAGCGCCAATTCAATGAGCAAACCTTATCGTGCCATCCATCAATTTCTGTAATTAAAATATATATAGGTATTACTCAATCGAATTTGATGGCTCAACGATAGGTATTATTTTTGACTTTTGAAATGTTCTCTTTTCTTTTTTGCGTTGGGGGTTTTTTAAATTTTTAATTTAATTTTTTCTTACAGATAAACTATCCCCATATAATAGTATAACAGTGGAACTGGGGTTTATTTTTGTCAATTTTATATTTTTAATTAAATGGCTAATACTGGCACCGGGTAAACAATTATTAATTACATAGTGTTGTAAACACTGATTAAATATACTACCAAAACCTTGACCAAATTTGTCAGAAAAAACATAAGTTGTCAACCTATTCATAATATTGATATCTTTATCCATACAGCTACCTACTGGCTGAGCCACTAAGGGTGCGGGTGTAACAAGTTGAGGCTGGGGCTCCTGGGAGCAGACACAGCTAAAAGAGAGGGTATTAGTTAAAGACTCATAACTCTCAGCATTACACTTCACTAAATCCAGTAGTTCCCCAGCCTCAAATAAGCGGTCACTAAGTTGTTGTTGTGAATTCTCATATTTTTCAAAAATATCGTTCAGCAAGTGTTCCTTGTGTTGTATATCTTTATAGAGGAGCTGGATATCTGTGTCATATTTTTCCCTACATTTATTTAACTCAATATTACAAGTAATTAAACTTTGAGATAAAACAACACGTTCCTTTCTAAGCGAAAGATTTAATTTTAAGAGATTTTGTTTTTTAATTACTCTCTGTGACCGTTTAATTATTTTCTTTATATTAATATATTTCTTTAATTTATTGTGACTCATAACAATAGGAGATAATGGTATAGTATCATCACCAGTCAAATCTATCACAGCTGGCTCATACAGTGATTTTGAGTTACTACCTAAACATATGATTGTACTGGTAATTAGTGACCGATACCTAAACATATGATTGTACTGGTAATTAGTGACCGATACCTAAACATATGATTGTATTGGTAATTAGTGACCGATACCTAAACATATGATTGTACTGGTAATTAGTGACCGATACCTAAACATATGATTGTACTGGTAATTAGTGACCGATACCTAAACATATGATTGTACTCATGATAACAAACAACTTTTACTATGGGACCATATCTGAAATCGTGAAAAAAAAATCAGCTCCTCCCTACATTTTGACGAATTATGCGAACATGGATGTATGGGGAAGCTGATTTTTTTTTGCGATTTCAGTTTTGGTCCCATAGTAAAAGTTGTTTGTTAACATGAGCAAAATCATGTGTTTGGGTATCGGTCACTAATCACCAGTCACCCTATATATTCCTATTGTTATAAACAACTAAGTTATGTTCATAAACGTTCCTCAAATCTCATCACCATTCGTGTCCCAATTCATTCATTCATTCATTCATTATATTTCAGGGCGATAGTTTGAGTCCGCTTTGGTTCTGTTTAGCCTTGAATCCTCTAAACACACTGATGGAGGATTCAGGTTTAGGCTATCGACTGAGGAGAGGTGGGGGGTGGGGGGGTCGGGTGGTCAGGTTAAATCCTCTACATGGATAACCTAAAACTCTTTCCCCCAACAATTTGCAACTAATGGAGCTGCTGAAAGTAACTGAAACTTTCAGTAGCGCCATCAGGATGGAATTTGGTGTGGACAAATGTGCGGTCATGCATGTAAAGCGAGGGGAAATTGTGGAATCCGTGAGAACCCAACTCTCGGATTCCATAAACCTTAGATCCCTCTCCGCATCCGAAACCTATAAGTATTTGGGTATGTCGGAAGCGTTGGGCATCAATGTTGCTGACATGAAGCAATCGTTGAAGGAGCGCTTCTCTGGCCACCTGAAGAAAGTATTTAATAGTCTTCTATCAGGCGGAAACAAGGTACGCGCCTTCAACGGGGGGTCATGCCGGTTTTGATGTACTCTTTCGGCGTACTCAAATGGACTCAGACTGAACTCGATGCCCTGTATCGGAGGGTACGTACGCTGTTGACTGCATATCGAATGCATCACCCACGGTCATCAGTAATGAGGCTGTATATCCCGCGAAAGTGTAGAGGCCGAGGCTTTTTAAAGGCTCGGGAATATTTCCTAGAAGCCGACGTGGGGATGCATCGAGATGTGGTCGCGGTGGACAAGGGCCTCACCCCACTCTCCTTGACTAAAGAGAACTGGGACTAACCTGTAGTGCTTGACACTAACGATCGCAGGGAGGTATGGCAGAGTAAGGAGCTTCACGGACGCTTTTTCCGGGCCCTACATGGATCCGATGTAGAATTACTAGCGTCCGTACCCTGGCTACGTTCCGGTGACCTCTTTGGGGAAACCGAAGGTTTTGTCTGTGCAATTATGGACGAAGTTATCATAACGAACAATAACCGGAGATTTATTGTGAAAGACGGAACGGTCAGGCATACCACCGAGCGGGAGAATCAATTCGACACATTATCTCCGGGTGTTCTCGTCTAGCTAACGAAGAGTACTTGCATAGACACAACCTTGTAGCCAGAATTATCCATCAACAACTTGCTCTGAAATACAGCTTTGTGGAATCGGAAGTGCCGTACTACAAGTATGTGACCGACCCGGTTCTCGAAAATGGAAATATCACATTGTACTGGGACCGATCTATCATCACTGACAGGATTATTGCAGCCAATAAGCCTGATATAGTGGTGGTGGATCGAATAGAGCGGCGCGCAATGATTATTGACATAACAGTCCCGCATGACGGGAACCTCGTGAAAGCCTAGAAAGATAAACAAATCACGAATTATAGACCGATACCGTGTTTGTCGACGATCTATAAACTTCTTACATACCTACATTTTGAGAGCAAAAATTAATAAGCACATTGAGAGTAACTCGATTACGTCTGCCTCTCAAAATTGATGTAGGAACGGGTCACGTCACGCGGTACTAAGGAGCTACTCCTCATTGACAGGGCCATTAGCCAACAGGTTCGTCGATCCCGCAAGGATTTGTCGACATGTTGGATAGATTACAAGAAGGCCTATGACTCGGTGCCACATACATGGCTCATGAGGGTGCTGGAGTTGTACAAGATTGATGCAACTCTACGCACCTTCCTTGAGTCATGTATGGGGCAATGGAGGACGGTCCTTCGCTATCCAGGGTGTCGACGGATTCAGGGGAATGATGAGCCTGTATCGATTAAACGGGGCATATTTCAGGGCGACAGTTTGAGTCCACTCTGGTTCTGCTTAGCTCTGAATCCGCTAAGCACACTGCTGGAGGATTCAGGTCTAGGCTGCCGGCTGAAGAGAGGTGGTCAGCTCATATCTCACCTCCTATATATGGATGACTAGCTTTTGCCCGCGGCTTCGCCCGCGTGGATGTCGGAAAATATCCCATGGGAACTGTGCAAACTCAAATCGCTACGATATATCGCTACCGTGTATAAACACACCAAAAAAAAAAAAAACCACCAAAAAGCATAAAGCTACCAGTCGGCATGATTTTTCCGACATCTTCAACAGTCGTCGTCATATTTCAGCCAATTTGCACAAAACACTCCGTTTATTGGAGAAAACCGTATGAAAATCCGTTCGGTACTTTTTGACATGATCGCATTCAATCAGACAGACTTACGCGGCGGGGGGACTTTGTTAATTACTTAAAATTTATTATGCCAGTCACGCTCTAATAACAAATAACTTTTTTCCGAGTATCCACTCGTTCAACTCGTAAAAACGTCGAATGAAATAAAGACTAAATGTTACCTCAAGATTCGAACTATGACTGCATTTCCAATCACTTAAATCTCTTAAAAAGAGGTAGGTACACAAACATTTGTCAACCCCTATTGTACCCCCTCAAAAATGCTGTACCATATAGTTCTTTATTTCCTACAAAAAGCATATTTTTTGAATTTGATTGAATTCCCTAACTTAAGAAATGCTGGGTTTCCCATACAAACTTTCATCCCTTATCCCCCTTGTAGGATTATGTTTTAAGACAAAAAGTAGCCCATGTCCTTTCCCAGGATGCTATCTATAGCCTTGCCAAATTTTATCGAAATCCGTGCAGTTTTGTATATTTTAAAATAAACCCCTATTTTACCCACTTAGGGGATGATTTTTAAAAAACGCTGAACCGCATATTTCTTTATTTCCTACCAATACTATAAATTTGTTATCCCTTACTTAAGAAATACTGGGTTTCCCTTACAAACTTTCATCCCATATATCACCCCCTGTAGTATTATTTTTGAACAAAATAGTATCCTATGTACTTTCCTAGGATGCTATATAAAGCCTTGCCAAATTTTGTCGAAATCCGTGCAGTTTTGTAAATTTTAAAATCAACCCCTATTTTACCCCCTTAGGGAATGATTTTTCAAAATCGCTGAACCGCATATTTCTTTATTTCCTATCAAAAGCATACATTTTAATTTTCACATTCCTAACTTAAGAAATACTGAGTTTCCCATACAAACTTTCATCCCCTATATCACCCCCTGTAGGGTTATTTTTGAAAAAAAAGTAGCCTATGTCCGTCCCCAGGATACCACTTGCCTTGCCAAATTTTATCGAAATCCGTTCAGTGGTTTAGGCGTGAAAAGGTGACAGACAGACAGACAGACAGAGTTACTTTCGAATTTATAATATTAGTATGGATTTGAAACTATTTGCCCCAACAAATTGCGACTGATGGAGCTACTGAAGGTAACTGAAACTTTCAGTAGTGCCATCAGGATGGAATTTGGTGTGGACAAATGTGCAGTCAGTGGAATCCGAGGGAATTCAACTCTCGGATTCCTCATCCGAAACCTATAAATATTTGGGTATTTCGGAAGCGCTAGGCATCAACGTTGCTGACATGAAGCAATTGTTGAGGGAGGGCTTCTTTGGTCGCCTGAAGAAGGTATTAATTAGTCTTCTTTCGGGCGGGAACAAGGTGCGCGGCTTCAACGGTTGGGTCATGCCGGTCTTGATGTACTCTTTCGGCATACTCCAATGGGCTCAGACTGAACTTGACGCCCTGGATAGGAGGGTCCGTACACTGCTGACCGCAAACCGGATGCATCACCCACGATCTTCGGTGATGAGACTGTACATCCCGCGGAAGAGCGGGGGTCGAGGCTTTTTAAATGCGAAGACCCTCCACAACCGCGAGCTGTGCAGCCTCAGAGAATATTTTTTTAAAGCCGATGTGGGTATATGCATACGTGTTGTGGTCGCAGTAGACAAGGGGCTCACCCCGCTCTTCATGGCTAAAGAGAACTGGCGCAAACCTGTAATGCTAACCACCGATGATCGCAAGGGCAAAGCAACGAGCTTCACGGGCGCTTCTATCGGGCTCTTCATGAGCCCTATGTAGATTTCTTGGCGTCCGTTTCCTAGCTACGTTTCGGTGACTTTTTCGGGGAAACTGAAGGTTTTGTCTGTGCAAGTATGGACGAAGTTATCTTGACGAATAACTACCGGAGGCATATTATGAAGGACGGGACGGTTGAAGTGTGTCGGGCATGCCACCGTCCGGATGAGTCCATCAGACATATTATCTCTGGTGGTTCTCATCTGGCTAACGGCGAGTACTTGCACAGGGATAACCAAGTTGCCAGGATTATTCACCAGCAACTTGCTTTGAAATATAAGCTTGTGAACTCTGAGGTACCGTATTACAAGTATGTGCCCGACCCAGTTCTCGAAAATGACCTTGTCACGTTGTACTGGGATCGGTCTATCATTACTGACAGGACTATTGTCGCCAATAAGCCTGACAGATCGATTACCGCGCCGCGCAATGATTGTCGATGTTACCATTCCACATGACCAGAACCTCGTGAAAGCTGAGAAAGAGAAACAAATAAAGTATCTCGACTTAGCTCACGAGGTTGTTGACATATAGAATGTGAGCTCGGCTGTCATTGTGCCGATTGTAATAACGGCCAATGGCCTGATAGCCAAAAGCCTCGACCAACATCTTTCGAGGCTCTCGTTAGGCGGTTGGATCAAGGGCCAGATTCAGAAGGCAGTACTCCTCGATACGGCTCGAATTGTGAGGAGGTTCCTATCTCTGCAGCCCTAACCACCGGTTGCTTGGACCCTGCTCCCGACACCGGCGGACCACTATTTTTTTAATATTTTTAAATGTTTTTTTTTTAAGAAATATTTTAAAATGTATTTAATAAGGAAAAAAGGTGAATAAACGAAGTAATAATAATAGCAAAGCCTCTTCAATTCCTTAATTAAAAATAAAAAGTAAACAAGAAAAATGGTTAAAAAAAGAAAATAATAAATTCATTAAGGACCACTCTTCGGGTAAAGGCCTCCTCCCATAATAGATTTTTTTCCTCGAATTGGAAGTTGAGAACACTATATAGGTATTCTTTTTTTATTTTTTATTTTATTTTATTTATAAGGAACAACTAACAGCTACAATATAAAACATAGAAAAGGAAATACACAAAACTTATAGACAATATTGCAGCCCACAACGCTGTTCACAGATTAACTACAGGAATACAAACAGTGAAAATAATAATCATCGCTAGGGTTACAAATACATTTTTTTTTTTTTTTAAGTAAACTATTTTATGTATTGTGTTTAAAATAATAATGCGTAATGTGTGTATAGGGGTGTGTGTGTGTGTGACGGTGTGTCTGTCAGTGTGTTTGTTTGTGTGTGTGTATATTGTGTGTAAAAATAATGTACTCAATCATTTATTGCATTCCACAATGTTTATGCTTAGGTGGTAAGTAACAATGGTGTCACCTGTCGGGCACAGCAAAAGAAAAGTTAGAGAGAAGAGGACTTATATAAACATGCAAATTAACTTAATCTAAGTAAAATTAGGGTAACATTTTACTTATTATTAATTAATCTAAATAATTATTGATTATGTATTCATTTATATAATTATGACAGTTAGTCTATGGATTTGTCAATTAAATATTCTTCTATACTATAATAACATTTATTTATTAATATTTTTCTTAATTTTTTTGTAAAAATAGCAATTTTTTTTTCATTTCTGAGTACTTCAGGTAGTTTATTGTACATTTTTATCGACATAACCAGTGGACTAGATGAGTGCATTTTTAAACGGGATGTCGGTAGGTTTAAACGTGTTTTGTGTCGGAGTGTGTATCTAGTTTGTATGTCTTCTCGTTTTGTGTACAAGTGTTGGTGTGTGTGTGCGAATTTACAGATCTCCAGTATGTATAAAGAGGGAAGAGTTAAAATGTTAAGCTTTATGAAATGGGGTTTGCAGCTATCCGTTTGTCTTAAATTAACTAAAATCCGAAGTAACTTTTTTTGAGTTGTGAACAATCTGAATCCAGTGCTATGACCCCGGCCTTAGCGATTTGTATTGCGGTAATCTGATGCTCGCATATGATACGTAGTGCACACTGCCCGCAACAATAATAAAGATAAGTATTTATTTTGTTCAATTCTATCCAATTATTGCGGCATGCTGCTATGTTTGTAAGACATCTGTTTGTGCCCTTAGCTTTGGTACACATGCTGTCTTCTGACTTAAACTGGAAAATGGGTTTTCGGGAGTGACAGAGGCGAGTAGACTCGTCGTACTGGACACATTGCTGTATGTCTCTCGCCATCATTGCCAGATAGGTGTCTTTGCGTAAGTTAATCGCGATGTAATCTGATATCGGCACGACGGCGACTGTAGTGTTTCCATGTTGATGTGGTATTGATATAAGTTGATATAGGTCATAACTCTCTCTGTTGACCAGTGGTATTCTAATTTCAAATATTAGGTACTGCTGTGTTACCCTTGTTTTGACCTTCAGAAGGTGGTAGATTTTTGGTAGTTCAGTCTGTATGTTTTCTATCGGTAAGGATAACTCTCGCGATAATTGTCCTAAGATTATGCTGAGTTGGTCTCGTAATTGCTTCGGCGATAGTAAATGGACGCTGAACATTCCATGATGGATATCTGTTATTGTATCGATTATTCTGGCTTGTATCTATTGAAGCTTCGTGAGCATATTTGTAGCTATGATGGTGGACAATGCTAGCTCGTTCATCACTTCTTGTTCTTGCAAATTTTTGTTCAACATATTGGTGGCCTTCGTTAGATTGTTTAAATGTTGATTGATGACCTTGTGTTGCCGATTGATTGACTCTTCAGTTCTCTTGAGTAAATTATATTCTGCTTCTACTACTGAGGTCTGGTTTTTCCACAAGAGTGCCAAATGATTTTCATTTCCTTTTATAAGAGAAATATCTTGCTTGTATTGGTCGGCGAAACGTTGGTCTAAAACTCCAAATAAACTGTTGGCAACGTAGCCCACACCGTCGATGAGGCCTCGCCACCGTCGTGAGCGTTCTCCGAAATGCTGATTCAGTAACATTCCATTGTAGTACTTCAGTTCGTCATGTGAGTGACGTAGTTGCAGTAAGATGATGTCACATAGAGCTTTGTTTGTTTCTCTTTCGCAGACGCTGTTTATTTGTTTTAGGTATTTGTCGAAGGTTGCCGAACCGTCCCAATAAGGGTTCATGTCGTAATACACGATGAGTTTCCATTCGTCGCGAATGAACTGCATGTTTGAGATTCGGTCAAAATAGAGTGCTTTGTGTATTGTTGTTAAAGTATATGGAGATGCTGACTGTTTGTGGCCAAAGACAGATGTCATGAAGAGAAATAGTGTAACTAGAGTTGCTCTCAGATTAGACGCCATTCCAGGTCGTCGTTTTGATTGGTTGTCCTTGGTTTTGACTCCTCGCCCTTTATTGATTTTCACGTCAACGTATTCTGTTTTTTCTACGCCGGTGTGCTGAAAAGGACGCGAAGGATTGCTCCGAGATTCAGGTAAGTCCGCCATCATTTGCTTCTTATTCGTAGTGCATGCATGTAAGCGCTTCTTTACAGCTCTGCTTCCGCCTAATATCCCGTAGTTTTGTTTGATACTAGCGAGCGTCGTCCGAGCTCCCGCATGAAACGTGCGGCGGTGGGCTTGGTCGATAATAAGGTCAGTAACGAGGCTGCTGTGTGGTATGATCAGTGGATGCTCCATATCTTCGTCAATATTCGCATACTTGAGTCTACCTCCCACTGTCAAATGTCCATCCTTGTCCAAAAACGGGTTGAGGGACAACGTTTTGCTTTTGATATGTACTTGCTCCTGATTTTGTTACTTGCTTGTTTCTTCAGAAAATTCTGTTTCTTGTACATATTTTATAATCATATGTTTTGCGGTTTCTAATTCATTTCCGTTCGTGTAAGCAGTGCGCTCGCTGTGACGTCGTGTGATACGTAGCACCCATGCAAGTACGCGCACCGCGCTTATCAAGTTACTGTTTCTTTGCAGTGTGGATTGTATGATATCATCGCTATGAGGTTGACGAATTGTGACGTTGCTTTGTTTTGATTTTCGCTCCTCTTGATCCGTGACGTAGATATAAAATAACTATTTAAATACAATATGGGGGAAAATATGCGTCACATCTACGCAAAACGGCCACCGCTCAGCATAATGCCGCGACCCCATGCGAAATGGAGCCCCAGCGCTGGTTTTCAGCGATAGCCGGCGTTGACGCGGTAACGTCGACCGGTGCAGCATGTAACAAATAATTAGCAAATATAAAACAAATCAAAATATGTGTATAAATATAATAACTAAAAATATGTGTTTAAATAAACGCTTCTAAAAGTATGGATAACATATACCAAAAATGGCAACATCCCGCATTCCGTTCCGCGACAGCACCGACTCCCACGCCGCAGAATGCGTTATCTGTGCGCGCAGCTGTCAGCGGAAATATTAGACTTTTACTGTACCTGTGTACTGTACTGACATAATATTTTAAACATGGCGTAGCAATTATGCAATCAATGTTTGATTATGATGATATTATGTAACAACGGGTGTATTGGGTGATTGAGTAGGCATTTCCTACGTACAGTGAGTTTGTGTTAGATGTGAATTGTGAATGATGACAAAGACTCGGACACACAAATGAGATCAAAAAGAAATGGTAAGTGCGAAATACTCGGTTAAAATAAATTATGGATTCATGCATCGAGACTATTGAATTATATTACTATTTAATAAATTAAAATTAGATTGCATAGATATAAATTAAGATATGATACTGTTGGAGGAATAAACTTATTAAAAGAATAATGTTAGAAGAAATGAATTTAATATAATAGAACCGAACAGCTTTATAAAAGAACAAGGAATTAAAGAAGACAAGAATAGAGAAAAGAGTACAAACCATAACTTTTTGTACATAGGTACACACCTAAAAAGTATAACATACAACATGCTCCCTCAAAAAGTTAATTGCATTGCACTCATAACACAAAAAGCATATAAAACCAGTAAAGAAAACCATTACAAAAACTAGGATATACCAATCATTTGCAAACAACTGCGATGCTTTGTTGGACCCAAAGGTTTCGTCAAAACATCTGCAGGTAACCTGTCGGTGGGCATATACCTAAGTTCAACGGTTTTATCGTTAACTTTTTCTCGCACAAAATGGAACTTAACATCTATATGTTTTGTCCTATTGTGGTGAACCGGATTCATGGCCAATTTTTGTGCACTCTGACTATCCGTATACAAAACTATGTTAAGGGACTTACCTGTTAAATCGGATATTAGTCGTTTTAAGAAGCACGCATCCTTTACTGCTGTAGCCAATGCCATATATTCAGCTTCAGCGGACGACAAAGCCACTGTGGGCTGTTTTTTAGCTTCCCACGAAATAGGGCCGCCTGCAAGTTCATAATAGAACCCAGTGTAGGATCGTCTATCAGTTGGACAATTTGCCCAGTCTGCGTCTGAAAAACCCGTCAAAGTTGTAGTATTACCTTTTTCTTTCCTGTATGTAATACCACTATTTTTTGTCGCTTTCAGATAACGTAGACATCTTTTAGCAATATTCCAATGTGACTCATCAAATTTAGAGTTAAATTGACTCAAGTAGCTCACAGTGTAGGCTATATCTGGTCTGGTATTTACAGACAAAAACATTAGACAGCCAACTAACTCTCTGTAAGGGTACTCACACTCACCAAAACCAGGCCCAAGGTTTTTCTTGACCATTGGGGTAGAAACACCCTTACAATCTTGCATGTTGAATTTCTTTAGCAACTTTTCAATATACGTATTCTGAGATAGCTTAATTCCATAATTATCATGGTGAATATTAATTCCCGTAAAGAAATTAATTTGTCCAAGATCTTTTGATGAAAAATATTTCTCAAATTGACATTTGAAATTGTCAAACGTAGTTTCATTTTTATACAAGATTACTAAATCGTCGACGTATACAGCCAGAACCAAGGAGTCTAAGTTCGCATTGTTTTTAAAAATACACGGCTCAGATGTTTGCATAAAACCAAGAACTGACAAAGTCTGTTTTAACTTTGTATTCCAGGCTCTTGGTGCCTGCTTCAATCCATAAAGGGACCGTTTCAAAAAACACACTTTCGACTCTTCCCCTTCCCTTACAAAACCTTCTGGCTGTGTCATGAAGATTTCTTCCTCTAAATCGCCATTCAGAAAAGCTGTATCCACATCCATATGGCGGACCTTATAATCTTCCTGCACTGCAAGCGCTAACAGGGTTCGCAACGATGAGTTACGTACAACCGGAGAAAAGGTTTCGTGATAATCGACACCTTCTCTTTGTCGAAAACCTTTTGCTACTAGGCGCGCTTTATACCTAACAACGCCACCTTTCGCATCACGTTTCAATTTGAAAACCCACTTGCAAGGAATACACTTTCTATGATTTGGCTTGTCTACCAAAACCCATGTGCCCTTTCTGACTAAGGCATTGTACTCATCTTTCATTGCTAAAATCCAGTTATCTTTCTCATTGCTGTTAATCGCAGCTAGATAATTATTTGGATCATCGCACTCATCGTCAAGCAGAGTATTATATGAGAAGTAATCCGGTGGTTTGCGAACTCTTGAAGGATATCGACTAGATTCATTTGAGGAATCTGTAGCCTCACTTGACTGCTGATCATCAACATTGTTGACCTCTACATTGACTGCTTCATTGATTTCAACATCAGCATCCTCAGCATCCATGAAAGAAGTATCTATGCTAGGAGCATCTACCTCACATCTCCCAGATGAAGTGGAGGGCAATATTTCTTGTCTTAAAACTGCTGGCGATGGTGACTGGGAAAGCAAATTGACAATATCAGAGTTCACAGTACCTATAGGCTCAATATTTTCCTTCAGTCCAGTAAAGTTATTTTCAAAAAATGTAACATCTCTTGACTTTAGTGACCGTCTAGGAGTTGCCGCATTCCGGAAATAATAAGTATGAGGATCATCTGAATATCCTACAAAAATCTGTTCCTCAGCTTTCATGTCCAATTTACATCTCTGACTTGATGGAACATGAACAAGTGCTCTGCATCCAAAAACCTTAAGATGAGACAGATCGGGTTTTCTATTAAACCACATTTCAAATGGTGTTTTACCACTAAGCGCGCGGTGTGGTGATCGATTTTTCAAGTAGACGCTCGTCTCCACTGCGTCCTGCCAGAAAGCTTTTGAGAGGAAACCATGTGACAATAGTGACCGAGCCTTCTCTACTATGCTACGATTACACCGTTCACTTACCCCATTTTGCTGAGGGCTGTAAGGTGCTGTCGTTTGCCAATCGATACCCAGTGACTGAACATAATCCATCAATTCCTTATTGATGAACTCAGTTCCATTATCTGACCGCAAAGTCTTTATTTTTCCACCAAACTGTCTCTCGACATAAGAATAAAAAGAACAAAACTTACTTTTGACTTCAGTTTTAGAAGATATAAAATACACAAAAGTAAAACGTGTATAATCATCTATAAAAATAATAAAATATTTATTACCTGTAAAAGAATTTGTAGAAAAAGGTCCACAAACATCGGTATGAACCAATTGAAGTGGCGATGTAGCCTTCCTGTATTTTAAGCTTTTGAAAGGCTTTCTAGACTGCTTACCCTCTATGCAGGGTATGCATGGTTCCTTGTCGACCTTCGTGTACTCCACGCCGATAGCCTGACCTTTTCTAAGTAGATCCATGCCAATTCGACAGAGATGTCCCAACCTCTTATGCCAGAGCTGAAAATTGGAACAATCAGAGTGCACATAAGCTGAAACAATATTGAACATTTTAATTGAACAATCGACAGTATACAGCCCATCACTTACAGAACCATACGCTAAAACATTTTTATTGTTTACTACATCACACTTAGAGTCATAAATAGTGCAGCCTTCTTTATTGAAAACTACAGAGTAACCCTTCTCTACTACTTTATTCACTGAAAGTAAATTACAGTTCAAATCAGGAACATGAACTACATTCTCTATTCTGTTCGCCAAAGTATCCGTATCAATGGATACATCACCAATACCTACAGCCGCCAGTTTTTGTCCATTTGCCACAGTAATCGTTCCACCTTGTACTGGCCGATAACTGCTGAACCACTCGCGGTGTGGAGTCATGTGAATGGTTGCACCGGAATCAATAATCCATTTCCCGTAACTTGCAGCCGGCGCAGAGAGAGCCATTTCCTTCACAACAGCCTGTTCCACCTTTTCACTATGATGGCAATCTGTACCTTTAAAAACGTTTCCTGACACACTCATAGCCTTCCTGTCCTTCTTATTGGGACATTCGGGACTTTTGTGTCCTGGTTGTCTACACTTAAAGCAGATTATAGACTTCTTCTTTTTGCTCGTAGAACCTGTTGAATGTATCGCAGCCACCTCGTTCTGGTGAGGGTCCTTCGAAAACTCGTTTAATAGTTTTGCCTTAACCAACTCACTGGTTACATCAACATTCGAATTCTCTAAAGCCATTATCAGCGGTTCGTACCGAGATGTCAATCCTCCGAGAATAATCGCAGCCAGAGATCCATCGTCGATCTTCTTACCAATATCTTCAAGATCTTGAGCAGTACTCATAACGGCGTTGATATAAGATTCTATGTCTTGGAAATCGGTCAAGGTATATTTATATAATCTACGCTCCAAAGAGAGCCTTCGACCCATACCTTTATCCTCGTATGCTTTTTGTAAAGCACTCCAAGCCTCCTTAGCGTTTTTCGCATTTCTCACGTGCGAAATTGCACCTCCATCTACCGTAAGGCATATTTTTGACAATGCCTTCTGGTCACTACGAGAGCGCACATCCTCCGCCGTTTTATCAGAATCATCATACCCAGTGATAGACGTCCACAACTCCTCATGAATAAGGAGCATCCTCATTTTGAACTTCCAGGTTGGGTATCCGTCTCGGTTTTTTAACATCTGAATACCTTGAAAATTCATAATATTCCCTGACATTATCTTCTTTTAAAATAAGAGCTTCTTCGTGCTGATAACGTGTTGGAGGAATAAACTTATTAAAAGAATAATGTTAGAAGAAATGAATTTAATATAATAGAACCGAACAGCTTTATAAAAGAACAAGGAATTAAAGAAGACAAGAATAGAGAAAAGAGTACAAACCATAACTTTTTGTACATAGGTACACACCTAAAAAGTATAACATACAACAGATACAAACAAGGGACGATACCTGACAAACCGTAGTATGCCAGTTGAATAATTAGATTAAAACTGACAATTACAGAAACAAAT
The DNA here is from genome assembly GCA_905163495.3 of Cosmia trapezina. Classification (NCBI taxonomy): domain Eukaryota; kingdom Metazoa; phylum Arthropoda; class Insecta; order Lepidoptera; family Noctuidae; genus Cosmia; species Cosmia trapezina. The sequence continues at coordinate 37,935 of LR991019.1, forward strand.
GTGGCGTTCCTATGCTTATAAGGATGAAATTGAAATGGCCAAACACAAACCCCCACACAGCCACCCGGACAGACGAGCGCACTACCAAGCAGCCCACGCTCTAAAAGATCCCACACCAAAGCCTGCAGGCCATGACACCTGAAGTAAGTACTTACAGTGAAGCAGTACTAGAGAGATGTTTGTTCATGTATGAGTAACTTTTTGTGTTGGAATTTGAAAGATTGTATTGATTTCAGGCGTCGCATTGGTGGTGGGAGATCATTCCAACAGCGCGTGGCTGCATACTTGAAACACGCCCTGAATGCTGTAGTTCTGTGCATTGGCACCGACAGAGGGCATACCATGGAGCGAAGACTATTCTTTAGATGGTTTTGTTTCCAAGTAAGCTTTACATAGAGATAGTGAGGTTTTTTAGTTGTTACAATACCAAATAACAGGCTGGCTAAATGCAGCTTCCTCCTGGCAGCCATCTTCAATAATTTTAGATCATTAATGAATGGAGTAACATGACTTCTTCGCGGGACATTAACACAAAAACGAACACAGGCATTCTGGATACGTTGGATTACACGTTCCGTTCTAGAAAGCAAGCATGGTCCATAGACTGTGTCACAGTAATTTAATTTGGATAGGATGAGACTGTCAACAAGTTGCTTCCGTACAGATATGCTTAGGTATTTCCGTATACCATATAAGACCTTTAGCCTATAAAAACAATTTCGGAGAACATTTGTCATATGGGCCTCAAAGCGCAGCTGTGGATCCATAATTAGCCCCAGATTGCATGTCTGCTCCACTCTCTCAATTTTTTCTCCCATGATGACTATCTCAGGGTTGGCAGACAATATTGCACTAACCTGTTTCTTAGAGCCCAGTACCATAAATTTAGATTTGAGCGGGTTCAGAACCAGAGAGCTCTCCTCCGACCACACAACCACTCTATGCAAATTCTCATTTATTTTCTGCACTGCCAAAGATGTTTCATCCCCCTTGAAGGATATGTACAGACGCCAAAGGAATTAAGTAACCAGACACGCACACTACAAAACTATATCCTACTGTACGTACTGCTCACAATGACAGCCTCGCACACATCCCATTCATAGAGTGAGTGCGCTGACGTCTTTTAAATGATAGTGTAACATAATTTCGCAATGTAGGATAGTTGCTCTCGTGGCGCAACAGGTAAGCATTCAACCTACAGTGACAGAATGATCTGAGTTCGAGCCTCGAGTTTACTAAAATATTATTTTTGAGATTTTGTAATTTAAAATGAATATACTAACTGAATAAAGCGATATTCTGACCAGTTTGAGAATCTACCACAAGTTTCTCGCCTACTTAAAATTATTTCCCAGTTTAGAAGCTAACTACCCGCTTTAAAAATATATTCCTGCCTTTAATTGTGAACTTATGTAGTCAGTCTGCATTAGCAACTACACATTATACTCTTTCTTTTGCACTTGAAGTTTGTGATTGTGATATATTGATTAATTTAGACCATGCATCATTTAACAAGATTTCAAAAAGCTCAGATTATTGTTTTGCATGAGAAAAAAAATATTTCTATTAGTGAAATCGCAAGGCGCCCAATGCTATCGGTGAGTGAAATTATTATTAGAATGTATTAATTTATTATGTCACCGTGATCCCACCCAGTAATTTTATTATGATTGTCTGTTGTATCTCATTTAACGAATTGTGGATATGAATAGTTGAATCTAATAGGAAATGACACCGGAATAGTTGAATTTAGTATAATGAGTGGCTATGCAGTTAACAAATAAATACAGTTTTTGTTAACTGCATAGCCACTCATTATATCGATAATTATTTAATCATTTCCATTATTGGTTTACACAGTATTGTAGTAATAGTTTTTTATCTGTGTTTTGTAATAAAATATTCAAAAATAATGAATATGTTTGTAAATGATTAGATAATAATAATAAAATACAATTTTAAAAGATTTCATTTTTTATCTAAAATATTTAAAAATGTAAATTGCATGTATGGTAATTAAACAAAGGATTTCTATTCTAAATAAAGTATAATAATATTGTTTAATACTTTTTAGAAAAAATAAAAAATCATCATTATATTATATTATTTGTTGTTTGTTTTTTTTATTTGTGTCATTATTATATTATATTATTTTTTATTTTTTATAAGTATGATATTATGTATTTCCTAGGTCACTCGCCCTGCCTTTTTATTTCCATTTTATCGTATTATAATTTTTATTATTACTGACCACTAGCCTTATATATCAATTGTATTTAAGTATATAAATATATATTCTCTGCATTGTATTTATATTGTGTAACTTTTATTTCTTAATTTATAATTTGGGAGGTGTATGTTTAGACCTAATATTTTCACTTTTTTTTTTGTAGAGAAAAACCGTTTGACTGTGGGTGCATTGTCACTGAGACAAGCGAAATAAACCGTCGCCTGCCTGGACCGACACCATTGGCTTACACAAATGTTTCGCCTCGGCATCGTGCGTGAAATTGTTGCCACCCATACATCAGATCCATTCGCTTAGACCAGCATAACAGCAGCAGCACACAACGTCATTATGCAAACTGTACGGAACCACCTGCAAGCAGACGGTTTGACATGTTGCAAACCGACGCGTAAAATTTTGTTATATACCGTGCACCGTCAAAATTGCGGAATATCGGCACTTCGATTGACAAAACAATGTCGTCATAATTACTGATGAAAAATGTCTTCGTCGAAAATCACCACCGACTTATCGTAACATACATATTATATACTACCTTTAAATTTCAGACATTTTAACGTTTTTAAATCTATTATTTTCCTAGAAATAATTAATAATGGTTGGTAATAATTATAATACCTACTGTTCCCGATACAGGTGGTAAATGTTTTTATTTTAATTTTAATTTTCAAAAATGTAGGTAATTCATATCTGTATATAACTGAACTAGCGACCCGGCCCTGATTCGCACGGTTTTTACGACTTGTTAAAACATGAAGGTTTCTATAATATATAAGTTAAATATTTATCATGATAGTGAAAACCGCATCAAAATCTGTGGCGTTAGAAGAACAACGCGGCTACACAGACAGACATGAAAAGCGACTTTATTTTATAATAGATACCTAAACGAAATACTTAATACTTTCACAGCATATTTAGCCATAATAAACTAAGTCGGCGGTACTGTGTAGGTAGGAGTGTGTGAGTGATGTTATTGTTACTGGATCAGATTATATTTGTTATCTATGTGACATGTTTATTCACTCCGCCCATTGTTGTATACATATTATATAATGGTATAAAAAGATGTAATAGCATGTTCTAAACATATTGTTGTATTTATAATAAAACATGTTCACTTTTGATGTTCTTTTTTTAAATAAAGATATTTATTAAAAATTGTTTTATTTATTTAAGCAATTTTAAATAAATAAAACATTTTCTTAACAAAAATTGTTCTAATTGCTTTAGCTTAAAATAATAAATCGCAAAAAGAATCATCACTTCAGAGATTTGAACTCACACCGTAGTACTCAGAAGTATAATGCCTTATTCGTTGGGCTACGAACGCTTAAGTTTTCAACGCGAAATTATGTTATACTATAATTGAGAAGACATTAGCGCACTCACTCGCACATGAACGCGATGTGTGCGTGAGGGCATTGTGTGCTGTACGTAATGAATCGTTTTAACAGTAGCAATACAGTTTTGTAGTGTCACGCACACTACAACACTGGTTACTTATCTCTGTTGCAGACTGTACAGCTGGATATCGTCAGCATACATATGGTATTTGCAGTTTACAAAAGATTTTATGATATCTGCACTGTACAGAATGTACAACAGAGGGCCCAGAATCGATCCCTGAGGGACACCCCTTGACACTTGGAGGAGGGAGGATGACACTGTTGACCCATCCTCCATATGCATCTCTACATATTGAGATCTGTTGGTAAGATAGCTTTTAAACCACTCTACTGCAGGACTGTCGAAGCCATAGAAGGCTAATTTTGACAGCAGTAGAGTGGTATTGATTGCATCAAAAGCCCGGGAAAAGTCCAGCAGAGCCAGAATTGTACCCTCCCCCCGGTCACGTGCCTCAAGGATACTACCCACGACATCAGCCAGAGCCGTTGCAGTACCTCTACCCTTTCTGAAACCAGACTGAAAGTCAGGAAGAATGTTATTAATTTCAAGATATTCAATAACCTGCAAGTAAACCACACGTTCCAGGATCTTCGACAAACAGGGTAAAATACTGATAGGCCTCAAGTCCTTCATGTTAGCCGGGTTATTGTTTTTAGGGATGGGGCGTACAATAGCGCATCGCCAGAGTTCGGGGAACGTACGCGTGGCTATGGACCGGTTAATGATGTCTGTAATGGCTTGCAAAGTAGTTGGCAACGTGAGAGACAACATATCGAGACTTATACCGTCAACACCCTGTGCGTTTGACCCTAGACTCTTGATAATTTTCAGGACTGACTCAGGATTGGTTGTTTTGAGTGAGAATGAGGCTGGGCCAAACCTATGAGACTCAAAATAGGATAGCTGAGTGATGTTGTGACAACAATCACCTGGGACGTCCAGAAATGCCGCATTAATGTCATCAGGGTTGTTGAAGTGACTTGGCAGCAATCTATGTTTATGGTCCGGAAGCACATCAGATTTTAAATTGCGCCACAGTAGTTTCGGGTCCCTAATGTGGTTATTTATGCTTTTGGCGAAATATGCCGTCTTCTCGTTAACTAATGCCTCAACTGCTAGGTGCTTCAGATCCAGATAATATTCCTTATGACACGGTAGTTTAGATTTACGAAATCTATCCCTAGCTTCATCTCTCAACGACGACATAAGTCTGATGTTTTCAGTTATCCATGGAGTAGGGCGGGTTTTAAATGTCCTCCTTTTCAGGGGAGCGTGGAGATCGAATAAATCAATTAAAAAAGAGTTAAATGTTTGCACCATAGAATCGAAATCACTCATATCACCAATAATCGACCATGGTATAATTTTTAAGTCAATGTTAAAATAGTCCTCTAATATGTTTGTGAGCGGACGAAAAACTACAGATCTAGGATTAGCCTTCGGCTTCTTAAAAATGGTCTCGCATGTGATGAACGAGTGATGACTGAGTTCACTAATATGATTCACCACAACATTACGGATTGAAGCATCAGTGCAAATTATGTCAATAAGTGAACTACTATCACCTACAAAGTGTGTGGGTGTATCAACTAATTGATTTAGGTTTAAGTAGCTGAAAAATTCTAAAAGTTCTTTAGTTTTTGGGTTATTGACATCTAACATATTAACATTAAAGTCCCCCAATAATATTACATTATCGTAGGGGGCCAAACCACCAATACTAGCAGTCAAGCCCTCGAGAAAAAGCTCCAAGTTTAACCATGGTGGTCGGTATGCGGTGCCAATGAGTAACTTTTTTTTGTTAACATTAAGGGTTAACCAGAGCTGTTCAACATTGGGATGATCAGGATGAACTCTTACCCGCGCAATAACCCCATTTTTAATATAGAATGCAACCCCTCCCCCGCGCCCACCACGTACAGACGTAGGTCGCGGTATGTGCTTAAGCTTGTACCCAGGTACACTAGGCGCTCGGTCCTCCTCACCCACACGCAACCAAGTTTCGTTGATAGCCATGATGTCCACAGCATGGTTACCCATAGCCATCAAAAACTCATCGTGATTCGTTCCTAGAGAGCCCGCATTCAGTAGACCAAACTTAACACATTTACTTGGACTCATTTGAATTTGTCATCTGAGAAATATATGTATTGTGTATCTGCATGCCTATGTTGAAATGTGTGTAAGTATATATAAATATGCGGAGGTAGGAACTGTGTTCAACAATGTAGTGCAATAAGCTTAAATGATGAAGAAATAATGTACAGTAATTGTAAATAGCATAGATTAGAATAATTGTAAAATAGTTGATTGTATATAATTTTTGAATAATATTAGGGTATGTTGAAAAGAGTGGCTTTAGTGTATAGATAAATAGAATAAATATATAAAGTATTAATATTAATTGCATCTCACTACACACACCTGCCGAGTTGTGATCACTGTGGTCAAGTACTTGATAGAAACAGTTGCGACGCATATCCTCCCAAGTAGAAAAAATTAACAAGAACTTAACATAAATTAAAATAAAGAAAAACAAAAATAAGGTGATGACAAAACTAAAGTAATCAGGCCGTTTCATTGACAGATCCAAATATCCGAGATATGTCCTCATCGGAACGGATTCTTTGTGTGGGATCACCTGGCTTCCTCCTGGCAAGAATGCGGCCGCGCTTGGTCCACACAAATCTCCAGTCGAAGCGACTCGCAGCGTCCCGTGCTTTCCGAAATAACTGTCGGTTAATTTTTGTAAGGCGCTCATTAAGGAAGAAACGCTGCGCTGGGCCGGACATGTCAAGGTCCACTGTCGTTGCACCACGCCGCACTCGCGCGCTCGCCAGCAGTTCATCGCGCAGATCACGACGCGCCAGGCGCACGACAATGGCGCGCGGACGAGTTTCTGTCGCACCCGCAGAGCTCGTCACGTTGAGCTGCCTCCCGCCGACCCGTTCTGCGCTGACAATGTCGCGTTCCTCAAGGATGACCCCCAATTTTAGGCTTATGACCTTGGTGACATGGATCGGGTTATCAACCTTAGCCTCAGGTATATTTGTTATCTCGATGACATTGGCCAAGAGATCCTGGTCCCTATCGTTGAGCTCGCGTCTTAATTCTTCCACGATCTTGTCCACTGCCCCAGTATTCGCTGGACCCGAAGAAACCCGTCGCTCCAAGGCGTCCACCCGGGCTTCTAATCCATCGATGCGCGTGTTGCAGGTACCCATCGACGTTTTGAGCTCTAACATCTCCATCTCCATTTCCTTACGAAAGCCTTGGATCTCCGCACGCACCGCTCTCAGTTCCTCCATGATTAATTTCATGAGCTGTTCATGAACTGTAGTTATATTGATATCCTTTGTGTAACTGAACATTGGTTAAAAGACCACCAGTTCATGTTCAGCTTTAACAACCACCAGGTTGCCAGCTCATTCAGCAGGGTTAATATGATACGTGGTGGATCTCTAATAATTGTTCGTAACAATATGAAATTTAAAGAACGTAAGGATATAGTTAGCCTCTCTGTTGAGCGAGTTATTGAAATAGCTTGCATTGAGCTTGAGCAGTTCATTGTAATGAGCGTGTACAGGCCCCCATGTGCTTCATATGATGTTTTTGAGAAATATATGGAAGAAGTATTATTAAAGACTTGTAACAGTAATAAAACAGTTGTTGTCTGTGGAGATTTCAATATTAATATACTGGAAACATCACCTTCTGTAAATAAGTTTATAACCTTATTAAAGTCATATAATTTGTACAATACATTCTTTGAGCCGACTAGAATAACTGCCACTAGTGCTACCTGTATTGACAATATTTTTTCAAACTCAAGACCTTCTACCCATTTAATTATAAATGAGTTAGACTCTGATCACTGTGGCCAGTTAGTCACTTTCCCTCAGAAAATAGTCAGAGCTCAAAGAAAACTTGTTAGTTTTGTTCCGGTAAACAAAAGTCGCTTAGAACAATTTAAAAAGAATTTAATAGAAAAACTACCAGATTTGCCTTATCACACCAACCCCGATCAAGCTTATACTATACTATTTAACCTCATCAATTGTGAGTTTAGGAAGGTATTCACATCAAAAACATTACCTGTTTGTGACCGCGTTATATTTAGTGATTGGGCAACACCAGGTATTTATAAAAGTAGGCAGAAATTATATGAATTGTACCATGAAAAAACCTATAACTATGATGAAACATTTAAAGAATTTGTTAAAAATTACTCAAAAACTTTTAAAAAAGCCTGTTCATCAGCAAAAGCCATACACATTAAAAATAAAATAAAATGTTCTGGAAATAAAATTAAAACAACTTGGAATATTATTAATTCAGAAACGGGAAGAACGACAGTTCGGAATCGTGACTTCCATCTAAAAATCAATGATGTAGATATTAAGGCAGACGTGGAGGTGGCTACTGAGTTTGAAAATTTCTTCACTAATATTCCCATTTTAACAACCAAAGCTCTGTCATCGTCGTCCTCCACTTCTGCTTACTCAATACTAAAAGAATGTGTACCAGAATGTGATAAACACTTTAAATTCGCAATTGTTACTGCTAAAGACGTTATAGATTCTTTTAAAGATCTCGAGGTAAAAAAAAACTGCTGACCTTTGGGGGTTATCAGTACATACCATGTCTTCAATAATTGATATTATTGCACCCTTTTTATCAATTGTTTTTAATTCTTGTATTGCATCTGGTGTATTTCCTGATCTGATGAAACTTAGCAAAGTGATTCCACTGTTCAAATCTGGCAGCCCGACTGATCCCACTAATTTTCGGCCTATTTCGATATTACCTACATTGAGCAAAATCTTTGAAAAAATAATTTTAAAACAAATGTTAGGACATTTCAATACACATAATTTACTTCATCTGAAACAGTTTGGTTTTACAAAGGGTCGTTCAACTACAGACGCGGGCGTGGAATTACTGAAGAGCATATTCGAGGCCTGGGAGGAGTCGCAAGATGCTCTTGGCATTTTCTGTGACTTGTCCAAGGCCTTCGATTGCGTAAATCATGATACACTCATCAGGAAGCTGTACCACTATGGTATAAGGGACAGGGCTCTCGACCTTCTGACTTCTTATCTGAACAACAGAATTCAAAGGGTAGATGTTAATGGCAAGAGATCTGCAGGATCTGCGGTCACTATGGGCGTTCCACAGGGTTCAATTCTGGGTCCTTTCTTGTTTCTTATTTATACAGGGTGTCCCGTAAATAATGGATCAAACGTAACGGGTAGGTAGCTTACCTAATTTCCAACAACTAATTTGAATATTTAAAAAAAACCGTTACAGTAACCAGGATATTAATTTTTTTTCGAATTTTACGATTTTGTCTTCTAGAATTAAGCTTTTTTAATGCTGTCGCTGCAAATGATGACATTTTTAGGTATGATTTTTATTTAACATTTCTGAATAGCTTACTAATGTTATAAGATACCATTTTTTTGAATACCGTTTTATTTGCCTTAGAAAAAAAATCTTGAGTTGAAAAGTTTTTTCTTTACGATGTTAGGACCAAAATTGAAAAAATTCTCCTGTAAAAAAAATGTATGACACCGAAGACCACCATTATTTTAAAAACTTGTACATTTAATAAGGTTTGCAAATTGGTATAAAACTTACGTCTAGTCCTTATCGTTACAAAGATATTGCTATGAATGTGATGAAGAAGACAGAAAATAAATTAAATTGGTACTATTCCATTTTTTCCTTTTCGTAATGGCTTATGCTTGAATGCTTGTAATCGAAGCAGGTAGTTAAGCGGATAGCATAATTCCGACCCGATGACGTCATCTGTCCGGAATTTGGGACCGCTACCTGTGGCGGAGTTGCACCTCAGTCAGTGTGAAAGGGATAGATAGCGCCGCTTTTTGGTAAATCGGTTAAATCGGTATGAAGTTGCGCAGGTTCTTTTGTTCTTTCCTGCGCCCTTCACTCGTACAGGCTTCATTGTTGCTTGATTTTATTAGTTTAGTTGTAACTAGTCTCTCTTCGAGTTGCTACGTCAGACAACTTTCGCTCCCGGTCAGTGGCTCGGTGTTTTCTTCTGTAAAATTTGACTTGTGCTGTGTTTTTGGACTTTGCTTTGCCTATCGATTTGGAACTCTTTGCGTATTGGACAAACGACTTGGCGATCCTACGGACTCCGAAAACATTCGTTTGTGTGTGCTTGTACGTGTGTGCAGTAGCGCTGAAACCTTATTCAGCCCAATGCCTCGTTATGAATACACGCCACGGCAGTACGCCGAAATGCATTTTATCTACGGAGAAGCAAGAGGTAATGCCAGGGCGGCTGCAAGATTGTACCGTGAAAGATACCCGAACCTGGTTCGTTATCCCGATTATCGCGTCTTTATTAGAGTGCATAACGCGCTTCTTGAGGGAAGAATTCTTGGCACCGGAGTTGGTGGTACCCGTGAAGGACGACCGCGACAAGTTAATGACGAAGTCATTCTTCGAGAAATCGAGGAAGATCCGTCAGTCTCCGTTCGCGTCATAGCGCGACGCGTAGGAATTTCTAGATCGACGGTGCATCGAGTGCTACAACGGTGCCGATTGCACCCATATCACGTGCAACGTGTTCAAACGCTGACGTCGCGTGATTACCAGCCAAGAATAGAATTTTGCCAAAGGATGCTTAGAATGATTCGGGCGGACCCGCAGTTTTTTAACAAGATTTTATGGAGTGACGAGTCTTCATGCCGCCGAGATGGATATTTAAATTTGCATAATTTGCACAGTTGGCAGCTGATAAACCCACATTTGATGCGAGAGGACAGGAGCCAACATCAATTTAAAATAAATTTATGGGCGGGAATAATCAATGGGCAAATAATAGGGCCCTTTGAACTACCAGCTACTCTAAACGCCGAATATTATCTCCATTTTTTAAGGAATGAGTTGCCAAGGTTATTAGAAAACGTTCCAGAAGACGTACGGCAAGCAATGTGGTTGCAAAATGATGGGTGCCCCGCTCACTATGCGACGGCAGTAAGGGCGCACCTTGATGAAAGTTATCCGGACAGATGGATCGGCCGATTAGGACCAATTTTGTGATTTAAATCCCCTAGATTTTTTTTACTGGGGATGTTTAAAAGACAGGGTCTACAAGAATCCAATAACGTCGGAAGAAGAATTACGACAGCGCATCCAATCTGCTGCATCAGAAATAAACCAAAGCCGTTTTGTCCGTCGGATAAGAGCTTCCTTTATTAGGAGATGCAGACTTTGCATTCTTGTAGAGGGAAGGCAATTCGAACATTTATTGTAAAAACCAAATAAAACGATTTATTTGAACTAACTGTTTTTTTTAGTACGGCCTCCTAATTCTTTGCATACGCCTCAATAATTCAATGAACATTGCCTCTGAAATACTACAGTTACACATTTTAAAGAAAAAGTTTAAATGTACACACTTTTTTATTTTTTTTATTAACGTTGATTTGGAGCACCTCTCAGATTCATAGCAATTATCTTTGTAACGACAAGGACTAGAATGTACAACTTCATACCAATTTACCAAAAATACAAAAGCGGCGCTATCTATCCCCTTCACGCTGACTGAGGTGCAACTCCGCCACAGGTAGCGGTCCCAAATTCCGGACAGATGACGTCATCGGGTCGGAATATGCTAGCCGCTTAACTACCTGCTTCGATTACAAGCATTCAAGCATAAGCCATTACGAAAATGAAAAAATGGAATAGTACCAATTTAATTTATTTTCTGTCTTCTTCATCACATTCATAGCAATATCTTTGTAACGATAAAGACTAGACGTAAGTTTTATACCAATTTGCAAACCTTATTAAATGTACAAGTTTTTAAAATAATGGTGGTTTTCGGTGTCATACATTTTTTTTACAGGAGAATTTTTTCAATTTTGGTCCTAACATCGTAAAGAAAAAACTTTTCAACTCAAGATTTTTTTTCTAAGGCAAATAAAACGGTATTCAAAAAAATGGTATCTTATAACATTAGTAAGCTATTCAGAAATGTTAAATAAAAATCATACCTAAAAATGTCATCATTTGCAGCGACAGCATTAAAAAAGCTTAATTCTGGAAGACAAAATCGTAAAATTCGAAAAAAAATTAATATCCTGGTTACTGTAACGGTTTTTTTTTAAATATTCAAATTAGTTGTTGGAAATTAGGTAAGCTACCTACCCGTTACGTTTGATCCATTATTTACGGGACACCCTGTATAAATGACTTACCTTATCACATAAGGGACAATCACAAGATTGTATTATTCGCAGATGACACTTCCCTCATTTTTAAAATCAAACGTCAGTTAGTCAACTTTGAACAAGTTAACGATGCACTCTCTAGGGTTGTCCATTGGTTTAATGTAAATAATCTTCTCCTGAATGAAAAAAAGACTAAACTAATCAAATTTTCAACGCCAAATGTCAGGCAGTTAACTACCAATGTTCAACTTAATGGAATAGAGTTGGACCCTGTTGAGTCGACGGTTTTTCTTGGAATAACCATTGACGGTAAATTGCAATGGGGCCCACACATAGAAAAATTGTCAGGAAGGCTTAGTTCGGCCGCCTATGCTGTTAAAAAAATTCGACAGATAACTGATGTGGATACAGCCAGAATTGTTTATTTTAGTTATTTTCATAGCCTTATGTCTTATGGGATTCTTCTCTGGGGAACCTGTGCGGGCATTAATACTATCTTTGTTTTACAGAAAAGGGCTGTTCGAGCCATTTACAATCTAGGTCCAAGGGATTCCCTTCGAGAGAAGTTCAAGGAAATAAATATTCTGACTGTAGCCTCTCAATATATATTTGAAAATCTATTGTATGTACACAAAAATATATCCAATTTTAAGAAGATGTCCGATATTCATAGTTTAAATACTAGGAATAAACACAATCTTGCTGTACATCGCACTCGTCTCCACAGAGTAGGCAACTCGTTCATGGGTCAATGTATATGCTTTTACAACAAACTTCCCATTGACATTCGAAACTTGCCCATTAAACGATTTAAAAGCTGCATTAAAACCAAACTTTGTAAAAAGGGCTACTATAAAATTTCTGATTATTTAGAAGACAAAAAAGCTTGGGTTTGAGCTATTCAATCAACTTTGTAATATATATAATACCAAAACTCATTATAATAAATAAAATGACAAACCTTTGTTAAAAAATTAAAATTATTGTAAATGTGAGCACTATGTGGATCTTTTTTTTTTTTTTTTTTTCTTTTCTTTTTTAGTATTATTGATGGTCTGATATTTTTGAGTACTTTATGCGACCTACCCAAACGTCCTTTCTTTGGTATTGTTCGTCGAGTTATTGAGCTCCTGAAATCCTGAGTTGATTGTTGACAAATGCTTGCACTGACTGGACAGGTCCACTCAAATTTTTATGGTTCTTTCCTCAAAAGACCATTTCAGACTGGATCTACATGGTCCTCACATGATCTGACCAAGATTATGTCTGGACTTTAAAAGAGACTTTGACCCCTGAGTTTGTTTCGCCATTTCTTCTCAGGGTAGTCAGATAGGAAATGTCGACTTCATCTAGCTTATTTAAAAAAAAAAAAAAAATATGACGTGTAAAAGTGATTTCGATATCCTATTTACAGAATAAATAATTTCATTTCATTTCATTTCATTTCATGTCGGAGCCGGTGATCAGCGATATTTCCCGAGCCGAGACATCAACTATAGTGGGATTGTACGGCGGGGGAGTGGCAACAATAGAAGGGCACACAGCCTGCTTAGGTGCCGGTTTCGAACTGACATCCGCAGTATTTGGTGTACTGGTTTCTAACGTGCAAGCCTGTTCTACGGGAGTTACTGCTGGAGAACTTTCCGGAGCGCCTCTGACGGGGGTCTCTGCCCTGTTATCCCTAACGAGGTCCTTCTTACATTCGGGGCATCGCCAGCTAGCAGTAATAGTGGCTTTCGTAGGTATACCTACACATATGCGGTGATATTGAAGCTGACATTTACCACACCTGGCGCCCTCTACCGTCGAGAGGAAACGACCGCAGCCTCCACACTTGGCACCTGGCATGGTGGTAACCGACGCAAGCTTGCAACGCACGTGGTTCTGAGATCGCACGCTAGATGGCGCTACAGATGACTCGATACGGATCGTTCGATTGAATAACATCGGCCCCTGGACAAGAAACTACATGGAGACCACGACCGCTCTGAAAAGAGTGCTACAAAGCGAATTACATCGGTCCCTAGACAAGAAACTACATGGAGACCACGGCCGCTCTGACAAGGTACTACGAAGCAAATCACATCGGCCCCTGGACAAGAAACTACATGGAGACCACGACCGCTCTGACAAGAGTGCTACGAAGCGAATCACATCGGTCCCTGGACAAGAGACCACGACCGCTCTGACAAGTGTACTACGAAGCAAATCACATCGACTCCTGGACAAAAAACTACATGGAGACCACGACCACTGTGACAAGAGTGCTACGAAGCGAATCACATCGGTCCCTGGACAAGAAACCACGACCGCTCTGACAAGTGTACTATGAAGCAAATCACATCGGCCCCTGGACAAGAAACTACATGGAGACCACGACCGCTCTGAAAAGAGTGCTACAAAGCGAATTACATCGGTCCCTAGACAAGAAACTACATGGAGACCACGGCCGCTCTGACAAGGTACTACGAAGCAAATCACATCGGCCCCTGGACAAGAAACTACATGGAGACCACGACCGCTCTGACAAGAGTGCTACGAAGCGAATCACATCGGTCCCTGGACAAGAAACTACATGGAGACCACGACCGCTCTGACAAGGTACTACGAAGCAAATCACATCGGCCCCTGGACAAGAAACTACATGGAGACCACGGCCGCTCTGACAAGGTACTACGAAGCAAATCACATCGGCCCCTGGACAAGAAACTACATGGAGACCACGGCCGCTCTGACAAGGTACTACGAAGCAAATCACATCGGCCCCTGGACAAGAAACTACATGGAGACCACCGACAGGTACAGGTACGCGACGAATTGATAACCTCCTCCTTTTTGTTTTTGAAAAGTCGGTTAAAAAATAGCTTTTACTTTTTTTTTTCTGGCAAAATGTAGGTGTATAGGTACACCTCTGCCCAAGCCTTCGGGGAAACAAGGCGTGATGTTGTTTTTTAACCGACTTTTCAAAAACAAAAAGGAGGAGGTTATCAATTCGTCGCGTATATATATATATTTTTTATGTATGTAAAGTAAAAGTAAAAATGCATTTATATTCCACACTAATCAAAACAGTACAGACATTATTAAAGTAGGAGTGGACTGGAGCCTAAACTAGGGCAGCCCTGTATTTCAGGACTCCAGGTCTTCCTCCCGCGGCGAGTAAGTTGGTACAATTTATTTATTAATATACATAGATTGTGTGTGTATGTGTGAGTGCGTGTGTGTGTTGTGAGTGTGTTAGGGTGTGTGTGTGCGTGTGTTGTGTTTGTAGTGAGTGAGAGTATGGTTGCGCGCATCCGTGTTTGTGGGAGTATGTCAATATATATGTATGCGCGGTATGGATGAGTGAGCTTTGACTGCTCTTGATTCACTGCAGACAGAACGGAGAAGTTATTTAGGAATTATAAGTAAGGATTCCGTGTCATTGTAATTTAAATTTAGAAGATATTTTTGGATGATAGATTTACATTCATGCGAGATTTTTGGGAATATATTTAAAAGAGAGTTAAGTTTATTATATAAATAAGGAGCAAGGAAACATGAGTGTCTTCTGAGGAAACCAGTTTTGTGTTTAGTTGCCTTGCATATTCTGTTATTTCTTCGTGCAGGATATATTAACTTAGCATCGTAAGTTAGTTCTTTATGCTTGCGAAGTGTTGTGTGAAGGATGAATAGTTGCCTCACTGTCAAGACATTGCAGTCCTTATATAGACTCATTGTGGGATAACGAAAGGGTTTTCTGAGCATTACTTTGAGTAATGACCTTTGTGCGCGTTCAACTTTTATGATTTTTGTCTTGCAGGTCCCCCCCCATACCGGAATACAATAACCCAAGATTGATTGAACCAAGGCAAAGTAAACCGTTTTTAACATCTTCAATTTGAGTACGTTTCTGAGCTTTCTAAAAATCCATATCATTTTACGAGTACGTGCTGTCAGAATATCTAGTTGTGCATGCCATGAAAGGGTATCATCTATTTGAGTGCCGAGATATCTAATATTGGTAGTTTTTACTAGTGGTGCACAGGAGCATGTTAATGACTGGGTATTGTTACAGAAGTGTGCTTTTAAAATGAAGTTATTTGGTTGTGTTGTTTTATTAATCGAAAATGTTATATATTTTGTTTTATTGACATTTAATGTTAGAAGATTTTTATTTAACCATAGTGATGCCTGATGAAGTCCTTTTTCGGCAAGGTACTGTGCCTCAGCCCAGGAATCTCCCCGAAATATGAGCGCAGTGTCATCCGCGTATGAAAATATTTTTCCTTTTGTCGGTTCATATTGACATAGTTCGTTGATATATATCAGGAAGAGACCCGGGCCAAGAACGCTTCCCTGGGGAACTCCACAGGTGATGGGGAGGGGGGAGCTTATGTAGTCACCTATCTTCACCGATTGGTACCTGTTGGTAAGAAAATCTTTCACGAGTTGCAGAGGTAGGCCGCGTATGCCAATCGCATCGAGTTTCGTCAAAAGTAGGTCCGTTGAAATAGTATCGAAGGCCTTGGCTAGATCTAGAAAAACTCCGACACATTTCTGACCCAGGTCCAAATTACTTGCTATAAAATTTGTAACCTGTATCGCCGCATCTTCTGCAGATTTATTAGATTGGAAACCATATTGAGAATCTGATATAATATTTTATTGTTTTAGGAAACTCATTAGGCGTTTGTTGATAAGCTTTTCAAATATCTTGGACATCGCAGGCAAGACCGAAATCGGACGATAGTTCTCGACACTGCCTCTAGACCCACTTTTATGAATAGGATGAATTAGTGAATGTTTGAAGCAGTTTGGAAAAATACCTTTGTTTATACATAGGTTGAAAATATGAGTCAGTGAGGGGCTTATTACATTTTTTATACGTTTTAGGAATGTGGTGGGTATGCCATCATATCCAGTAGCGGAGTCATTTTTAAGATTTTGAATTAAAGATTCAACTTCGGTATTATCTGTTTCCAGCAGTACGATGGATTTTAATCTACGATGGGTTTTAATACTACAATTTATTTTAGATATATTGAAGGACTTAGTAATATTGTCTACAAGTGTTTGACCAGTACTTACAAAGTACTGATTTATCTTGTCTACGGATTGCTGGGCTTCGTGTGGCTTAGTATTTATTAATTCTTCCGCTGGATTTTTGTTTTTAGTAGTGTTGGTGATTTTCCGTATCATTTCCCAAGTTTGTTTTGGATTCTTACAATTTTCAATCGTCGAGGTTTCATGTTTCTCTTTAACCTTGTTTAGAACATCATTACAGAAGTTTCTGTACCTATGATAGGAGATCTTTAGAACTTCATCTGAAGGAGAAGCCTTCAGTTTTTTATGTAGGGCGTCACGGTGGGTGATACATCTGAGTAAACCGGGCGTAATCCATGACTTAAGTATTTGCTTCCTATTAGGAACTTTACGAACTGTAGTATTTATATCTAAAGCGTCCTTGACATGCTTTATCAAAATGTCAATTGCATTATTTGGATCATCTATATCAAGAATACTTGATAAATCAGTATTCACAAGCGTATTGACCGCGTTATCGTAGTTAATAACTCGTTTGTATTTTGGGCTTTTGTTTTGCTTTGTTTGTATTAAATTAAGTAAGACGGGTAAATGATCAGTGATGTTAGTTTTGATTACAAATGTTTGAGCTTTACGATTTGTTTTAAGAATAATATGATCTAAGCAGTTAGACTCACGTGTAGGAAAAAGGTGAGCAGGCAAAAGGCCGTTTTCAGCTAAAAGATTGAGATACTGTTCGCTTTTCCGATCGTCGTTGAGGGGTTTAATATCAATGTTGATATCACCAAGAACAGCAACTGTATGAGACTCTCGGATTGATCGTAAGTTTGTTTCAAGAGATGTAAGAAAGGGGTCTATGTCATGGTTAGATGGCGATCTATACACACAGAGAATGGCAATATTGTTACTTTTTATAAGTAGACAGCTAGCATCAACGAGTACTGGTTCCTCCACAGTATGGCATAAATCCATGTGAATGTATATAACGACGCCATCACTTTTATTATGGTTAGTAGTGGAGTAGTAACATCTGTAATTATCTATTTGTGGTATAGGCTTATGTTCCGAGATCCAGCATTCCGTAAAAACCAAAATGTCACAGTGAGTGTCTATGCGTTTCAGAAATACAAGAAATTGATCTAAGTTCCGATAAATACTTCTGATACTGTGCGTTATCAGTTTTAGGTTACTGCCCGAGGTGTTTAGTAGGTGGGGACAGTCATTAGGCTCCACTACTGCCGATTCTGAAACTGTTGTATTGTCTAAATTATTTTGTATTTTAGAGATACTGTTGTTGTTATCCGTGGTGAATGTGATGGCCTATAACTAGTGGTATATCTGAGTGAAACGATCGGGTATAATATATAAATAAATAAACAAAACAAAATACAAACAACACAGCCCTGTAAAAACTCCTTCGATAAAAACTACTATACATTATCTGGGTATGAATAGTTGCGTGCGTATTATATCTATAATGGTTACCTAAGTTATAATATCTGTACTGTGTGAGCAGTCTACTGTATGCAGAATGTAAGTGTGTAATATTGGGAGATGTGTGTGTGTGAGCGAGGTAAGGTGTGTGAAATGTGTACAATTGTGTTGAGTATGTGCGGTATATGTAAGTTAAGAATATAAAACTAAACAGTAAACAAAACAATATAGAAAAAAAGGCTGAGCAATATAACCTGTAGCGGTGCATGTAAACCTGCAGGTCATTGAGTCATATAGTTGAAACCAGTTTATTGAAGTCCTCTTCATTAGATAATCTGATTGCTTTGGCACCTTCTTCCTTTCGTAAGTATACGAAGCCATAAGCGGTCCAACAGTACTTATAGTTGTTATCGTTGGCGTATGTGCGAGCCCTTGCAAAGATTTTATTATTTTCCGCGGTTAAGCTTTCGGAAATGTAGATGGGTTCACTAGGACCGTCAATTTTGGCGTGTGTAGTTGACAAATAAGTTTTTGACTCCTGTTTTAATTTTTTCACGGTGTCTAACAAAGCTTCCTTTTTTATTACCGTGGAAAACTCAACGACTATGGGCATTTTAGACGACAACTTCGAGTTATAGCGAAATACGTCCTTGACATCAGTATCATGAATGTCAACGTTGATGGACGTTCCAATACTTTTCATTATTTTGATCAAATCTTCCTTTTTTTCTTGGTCGCGCTTAGGAACATTCCGTATCTCTAATACAAGACTTCCGAGCGACACGTTCCAGATTTTCAACCCTGTTCTCCAATACGGTAATATATTCCATCTGTTTTTTCCTTTCTTTCTCACTGTATTCCAATTTAGCCAAAACTTCATCATATGTACACCGATTCCTCCGTCAATTGTGGACCGATTTTGAAAATTCTTTTTTTGTTTGAAAGGGTGTTTATGAATAGTTTTTTGCGAATACAAACTTAAATATGCAGTTGGACAATTGTCCGTGACGTATATGTGTATGGGAGAACATGTTTTTCAACACAATGTTAAGTTTGTCTTTGGGATAAATTCTTTTCCACTACGGAACCCTTATTGTACGTAGTACGACACGCACTTGGCCGGTTTTTTTTCGGATGACCGCATGAAATCCGTCAGTTCGATTCCGTGCAAACATTTTTGATGCACTACAGAAACGGGGCAGTCATAAGAGCATTCTGAAAATATTATTGTATAGGACGCGCAAGACATCTAGCGATCTTTTGGTGTAGCTGATCCATAGACCACCGTGTACTGACCCTGACAATATGCCTTGAACAGCGTTATCTTGTCCTGGTCAGTACAGCGGGATAATCTACGTGCCAACATATTACCTTTGACCGTCAATGCCCTGCGCTCCCCTCAATATCTACATTATCTTTTGTGTTCACTCTTTTTATGTTCAAGCCAAAAGCTACGAAGCAAATCACAACGGCCCCTGGACAAGAAACTACATGGAGACCACGACCGCTCTGACAAAAGTGCTACGAAAGAAGAGGGATCACTAGCATGTCGTCAAAAATGCAAGTGGTCAAATACGCATTTCGCCAGAAAACGCATGTTGACAGAAACGCATCTTGCCAGATTTGCACCTCGTCGAAGACGCATCTCGACAAACACGCAACTCGACAGTCAATTAATTAATAGGATTTAAACGCAAAGTAATCTGCTTTTTCGTTTTTTATCATTAAAAAACTAATATGATTAACTTTTTGACCGCTTTTTTTTTTTTTTGTCGTGGTGGAAATTCTCATGGATGTCCTCCACCCTGAGGTGGGCAAAGAGATCTGTCAGACTCTTACTGACTAAAACCCCGGTGTTCCCTCGTACACCTGCTTCGGAGGCTGCGGGCGCGAGTGTGACTTCCGCTGCCCTGGACTGGTGATAGCCCGCGCGATGCGGGCCACGTCCCATAGGGGAAGCAAGGTGCTGGACCCCCGTTACGTCTCAGAGAGGCGCGCGTGGAACGCTACGCGCCACCATCTCGGGTCCTGTGGAATGGGGGGCGACGGATGTCCCCGAGTCCGCCGCCCCTGGACCCATTTAGGGGGGCTGGAAGAGGTCATTATCTGCCCTCCGCAAACGCCCAGTGCGACTGCTGCGGGACGGGAGAGCACTCGTGATCTCCCTTTCCCTGTCTGCAGCTTCCTTCTGCGAGATGACTGATTCGCAGAAGGTTACCACCGCGTCCCACGACTCGGCGCTCCCAACCTTCGAGCTAGCGACGGCCGGTAGCGACAGGTCGGCTCCGACTTCTGATATGAGGGCACGGCGCGGCTTCTCCCGTAGGGCACACCAGGGAGCCATGCCTCCTCCCGAGCCAATCGTCGAGCACCTGAATTGTATCCAGGTCGCGGTAGGGTGCAAGAGCCTCTCCCGCCACTCCGTCACCATGACGTGATGGAGCTGTGACCGGCGCAGCGTGATCTGTCGCTGCACCAGTCTCTCGCCCCGTGTCTTGGCCTCCTCGCGCCACAGATGCAGTGCCGCGCGTGTCTTTGCTTCCAGGCCCCAGGGCGGGGATCCGGCACTAATGACTCTGACGGCCATCGCTCTCTGCGGTTTGCGCAGTATTGCGATGTGGCGGGCCGTCAGGTCGACTGCCCACACCGGGGCTCCATATAAGGCCATCGATCGCAAGATCTCCACAAATAACCGCCTACAGGCGGTGCTCGGGCCCCCCAAATTCGGAAGCAGCGTTGATGGCGCTCCCGTCGCGCCCATCAGCTTGGGCACCAGCTGCTGAAAATGAGGGCCGAAGTCCCATCGGCGGTCGAGTACCAATCCTAGGTATAAATGCGTGCCCTCTGTGCCAAGCTACACATACCATTGAAAAAAAAAAAAAAAACAAATTCTCAATCAATATCTGACGAAATGAGTATCTGTCGTGTTGCATGTCTGCCGAACTGCGTATCTGTCGAGTTCTGTTTCTGACAAGTTGCGAGTCCATCCTGAGAGATGACGAAATGCGTATTTGACCACATGCATTTCTGACGACATACTAGCGATCCAAGAAGAGGAAGAAGATACGTAGATGTTATAATATGTAAAATTACCTTCATACTGATCATTTTCTGACAAAGATACACTGTTTGTCCACCGCACAACATCAACGGGACATCAACCACAAGCGAGGTTATCCGAACCGAATGTGACGTCTCGCTGGTGGTATGTATCGCTACTTCGCGCCGTCATCTTGTACTCGTTGACGCCCCGCTAGTGGCGGCGGATAAACGGCCTAAATG
The DNA here is from genome assembly GCA_905163495.3 of Cosmia trapezina. Classification (NCBI taxonomy): domain Eukaryota; kingdom Metazoa; phylum Arthropoda; class Insecta; order Lepidoptera; family Noctuidae; genus Cosmia; species Cosmia trapezina. The sequence continues at coordinate 59,544 of LR991019.1, forward strand.
TTTTTAGGTTGACGTTTTGTGCGACCTGCCGCAGGTAATAGCTAGTTAACAATCATAACACAAGTCAGAATCTTTTCATATTAAATGAATAAGTCATTGTTTTGATCTTCAGGTGTTTTGAATGTATGAATAGCAATCATGTTTTGACAGGAAAATTGCAATATTGCTGGGTAAAAACAAAACGGTGGCTTCATGTACTTGTGTCCGAAAAATTATCATTCTTCTTAAACAAACATTATGCATGTAACAATAGTAATATTTTTTGTTTGTTGCAGCCCATTGTGATAAGCGCTGTGAGTAGGAAATTACACAGCTTATCAAGACGTGCACGCTGAACTGAAGTCATAGCTTTGATGTTTGGAAGGTCTCTGATCGCCCCCCAATTTGAATTTAATTGAAACTTATACACGTATACACGGCGCAGCCGGCAGTTGGCCTCGGCACCATGCAAATTGGTGATTGTCTACTAAGTTTAGTATGATGTACTTATGCGCGTGCACACGGCGCAGCCGGCAGTTGGCCTCGCCACCATGCAACTTGGTGATTGTCTACTAAGTTTAGTATGATGTACTTATGCGCGTGCACACGGCGCAGCCGGCAGTTGGCCTCGCCACCATGCAACTTGGTGATTGTCTACTAAGTTTAGTATGATGTACTTATGCGCGTGCACACGGCGCAGCCGGCAGTTGGCCTCGCCACCATGCAACTTGGTGATTGTCTACTAAGTTTAGTATGATGTACTTATGCGCGTGCACACGGCGCAGCCGGTTGTTGGCCTCGCCACCATGCAACTTGGTGATTGTCTACTAAGTTTAGTATGATGTACTTATACGCGTGCACACGGCGCAGCCGGCAGTTGGCCTCGCCACCATGCAATTTGGTGATTGTCTACTAAGTTTAGTATGATGTACTTATGCGCGTGCACACGGCGCAGCCGGCAGTTGGCCTCGCCACCATGCAACTTGGTGATTGTCTACTAAGTTTAGTATGATGTACTTATGCGCGTGCACACGGCGCAGCCGGCAGTTGGCCTCGGCACCATGCAACTTGGTGATTGTCTACTAAGTTTAGTATGATGTACTTATGCGCGTACACACGGCGCAGCCGGCAGTTGGCCTCGCCACCATGCAACTTGGTGATTGTCTACTAAGTTTAGTATGATGTACTTATGCGCGTGCACACGGCGCAGCCGGCAGTTGGCCTCGCCACCATGCAACTTGGTGATTGTCTACTAAGTTTAGTATGATGTACTTATGCGCGTGCACACGGCGCAGCCGGCAGTTGGCCTCGGCACCATGCAACTTGGTGATTGTCTACTAAGTTTCGTATGATGTACTTATGCGCGTACACACGGCGCAGCCGGCAGTTGGCCTCGCCACCATGCAACTTGGTGATTGTCTACTAAGTTTAGTATGATGTACTTATGCGCGTGCACACGGCGCAGCCGGCAGTTGGCCCCGCCACCATGCAACTGGGTGATTGTCTATTTACATGTTACACCTGACTGCGAGTGCCTTGCGCTCCCTCTCTATATCTACATGTTACACCGGACTGCGAGTGCCCTGCGCTCCCTCTCTATATCTACATGTTACACCGGACTGCGAGTGCCCTGCGCTCCCTCTCTATATCTACATGTTACACTGGACTGCGAGTGCCCTGCGCTCCCTCTCTATATCTACATGTTACACCGGACTGCGAGTGCCCTGCGCTCCCTCTCTATATCTACATGTTACACCGGACTGCGAGTGCCCTGCGCTCCCTCTCTATATCTACATGTTACACCGGACTGCGAGTGCCCTGCGCTCCCTCTCTATATCTACATGTTACACCGGACTGCGAGTGCCCTGCGCTCCCTCTCTATATCTACATGTTACACCGGACTGCGAGTGCCCTGCGCTCCCTCTCTATATCTACATGTTACACCGGACTGCGAGTGCCCTGCGCTCCCTCTCTATATCTACATGTTACACCGGACTGCGAGTGCCCTGCGCTCCCTCTCTATATCTACATGTTACACCGGACTGCGAGTGCCCTGAGCTCACTCTCTATATCTACATGTTACACCGGACTGCGAGTCCCTTGCGCTCCCTCTCTATATCTACATGTTACACCGGACTGCGAGTGCCCGGCGCTCACTCTCTATATCTACATGTTACACCGGACTGCGAGTGCCCTGCGCTCCCTCTCTATATCTACATGTTACACCGGACTGCGAGTGCCCTGCGCTCCCTCTCTATATCTACATGTTACACCGGACTGCGAGTGCCCTGCGCTCCCTCTCTATATCTACATGTTACACCGGACTGCGAGTGCCCTGCGCTCCCTCTCTATATCTACATGTTACACTGGACTGCGAGTGCCCTGCGCTCCCTCTCTATATCTACATGTTACACCGGACTGCGAGTGCCCTGCGCTCCCTCTCTATATCTACATGTTACACCGGACTGCGAGTGCCCTGCGCTCCCTCTCTATATCTACATGTTACACCGGACTGCGAGTGCCCTGCGCTCCCTCTCTATATCTACATGTTACACCGGACTGCGAGTGCCCTGCGCTCCCTCTCTATATCTACATGTTACACCGGACTGCGAGTGCCCTGCGCTCACTCTCTATATCTACATGTTACACCGGACTGCGAGTCCCTTGCGCTCCCTCTCTATATCTACATGTTACACCGGACTGCGAGTGCCCTGCGCTCCCTCTCTATATCTACATGTTACACCGGACTGCGAGTGCCCGGCGCTCACTCTCTATATCTACATGTTACACCGGACTGCGAGTGCCCTGCGCTCCCTCTCTATATCTACATGTTACACCGGACTGCGAGTGCCCTGCGCTCCCTCTCTATATCTACATGTTACACCGGACTGCGAGTGCCCTGCGCTCCCTCTCTATATCTACATGTTACACCGGACTGCGAGTGCCCTGCGCTCCCTCTCTATATCTACATGTTACACCGGACTGCGAGTGCCCTGCGCTCCCTCTCTATATCTACATGTTACATCGGACTGCGAGTGCCCGGCGCTCCCTCTCTATATCTACATGGTCTTTAAGGTCGTCGGAAAGAACGTGACCTAGGTATTTAAAAGCGGATACCCTTTCAACTACTGACCCGTTTATAATTAGCTCGGGTCCCACTTCACGGCACTTGCCGCCGACCTTAAAGACCATGTATTTACATTTCTTCACATTGTAAATTAATCCATGTGCGGCAGCGTTGGCTTCAAAAGTCTTAGGCCGTGCGCTGCGTTAGGCGTGCGCACGGCGCAGGCGCCAGCGTGGCGTGCTGTTTCATGTAATCTCATTCGAATTCGCTATTTGTCATTCCTCAATTACATGAAACAGCACGCCACGTGGGCGCCCGCGCCGTGAGAACGCCTAACGCAGCGTACGGCCTTAAGCAACTCTCTGATTGCCCCCGCAGACGGACCCAGCAGCACCATGTCATCAGCATAGTTAATGTTGTTAATGCTAACCCCATCAACACTGCATCCGACGCGCATGCGCATGAGTCCCTTTATGAGGTCATTTACATAGAGGTTGAAGAGCCTGGGAGATGTCAGACTTCCTTGTCTCACACCGCACTCCAGCCCATACGGTTCAGAGAGCGTACCGTCCCACTTCACATGGTTGATCTGATTACCGTAACAATGTTGCAGTAGTCCACATATTTCCGCGTGTATACATACCCCTGTTTACCATCTTTTCCCAGAGCACATCATACGAGACAAGATCGAAGGCTCTGGAAAGATCAAGGAAACAGGCGTACACCGACGTTTTGCGATCTATATAGTATTGAACTATAAAGTAAAGGAAAATGGTAAGGGTAAGGGTAAGTAAAGTAAAGGAAAAAGTCTGAAAATTGATTATTTGTAGTTTTGTTACATAAAAAAAATAGTTTTTAGTTTATTTTCTGGCAAAATGTGGGTGCACTATAGGTACACCTCTGCCCAACCCTTCGAAACAAAGCATGATGTTATGTATAAGAACAGTTTTTTACGAATACAAACTTAAATATGCAGTTGGAGAATTGTCCGTGACGTATATCAATGTATGGGAAAACATGTTTTTCAACTCAATGGTGCCGATTCTGTTGTACACCGAACTAAACTAACTAAACTATCACTAAAATTCCTTACTTTTTTCTATGAGAATGTTAGAGTTATTCTGCAAAAAAAAAAAACCTCTAAATTTAGAAAAAGTTTTGACACAACTAAAATTGAGTTTGACAATCGTGACTCCGCGTGGTATAGTGGTCGTAGTATATTTGACCCGGTGGCTTTAATTGGAACTAACGAAATCACTATGAAAAGTGAGAAGGCTTGTCATATTTTGTTTACAGACAATCCGACATCGCCGCCGTTACCGTGTCAGATATTTTTTAGAGCTGGGGGGGGGGGCAGGGAGGGGGCAGCTTCAACGTGTTTTTGTGGATTTTTTTTTGATACCTACGTGTTACGGGTTTAAGGGTTTTATGAAGTGGGGCCAAATTTACATTATTTTTGCCATAGGACACACCGTTTTCGAGATATGTGGAAAAGAAAAAAAAAATACAGTACTGTTTTTGCACTTGAAGTCAAGGTGTTTGTGTGAATTTTAGCTCATGACAACTAATCTTATTCCACACCTTTTTAATCGCGATTAAAAATAGTCTAATTTAGTTTGACAATCAAAAGTTTACGTGAAAAAACGTCAAATTCAGAATAGCAAAATTGCCATTTTCACTAAATTATAATCTCAGTACAATCTTAGTGCTGTCAAACTAAAATTTAGTTAAGTTGTGTCACTTTAATCAATTTCAGAATGGGAAATCGTCGTTTGACAGGAATAAACTAAATTTTAGTGATTTTTAGTCTAGTTTAGAGGCATTTGTGACAAGAGAATCGGCACCAATGTTAAGTTTGTCTTTGGGATAATTCTTTTCAACTACGGAACCCTTCGTTGTGCGTGGTCCGACACGCACTTGGCCGGTTTTTAGTATGTGTGCGCTTAGTTCCCTCCATCCCTTAGGAAGTTTATTATAGACAGCGGACCCGACAGACGTTGTCCTGTTTGAACGATCCTAGAACCCGACTGCAGCGCCACCTGCCGGGTTCAATTGTGTTTTCAAACCATCCAGGAACCCATTCAAATATACACACAAAATTTAATCTTAATTGGTCCAGCCGATGTTATACCACGTTTTACCCGTTTTTTTTAAAGTATCCTATATCCTTCTCCTGGTTCTAAGCCACCAATTTTCAGCCAAATCGGTTCAGCCGTTCTTGACTTATAAATAGTGTAACTATCACGACTTTCTTTTATATTATGATACGAATCAGTTTACTTGTAATTCGACGTTTTCCTTGCAGGACGTTATGGTAGGGTTAAAATGCAACAAATTAAGCCACCACTGTTCTACAGAAATTTAGTTTTTTTTTTGTAATTTTTGTCTAAGAAAAATATAAATTACGAAAAATAAAATGTTTAATTAGTGATCTTTGCTAAAGTGTTAGGCATTTTTAAACTTTTAATTTTTAACAAAGATCTGCTACGGCATCGGCTATGATAATAACTTAAATTCCAGTAAAATTGCAACTTAAATAATTTTTGAATCGTATTTTCCATAAAAAAAACTAAAAATCTAACTAACTCAAAAACTATTGAATTTCGGTAGAACATTTGGTGGCTTAATTTGTTGCGTTTTAACCCTAATATGACGTCCTGCAAGGAATACGTCGAATTACAAGCGTGGCTCAGAAACGTCACAGTTTTATGAGAGTCCATTTCTGCATTTCTGCTGTGTCAAAAAAAAAATAAGCAGATGGTTCTATCACAATATGTCTGATATAAAAAATGTACATAGGTGTCATAACTTTATTACGAAAAAGTTTGTTTTCAGACATTTTGCGCGTCACATGTGGCGTGAGAGCATTTTTTTTTCTTTATTTATTTATAGGGGCTTTTACGCATAGCGTATGTCAGTCCCATCCTACCCTAAACAATTGTACGTTCACAAGAAGTGGGCCATGAATTTGAACAAAGCCTTCGCATCATCGTCATTTGGTTGGGATAGAATTGTGTGGAACATGCCTACATCAGTTCTGTTCAAATTCAGGGACCTTAGTAAATTATTTCTAAATTACTCATATTGGACACATTCCATCAATAAATGTTGTAGGTCCTCGACAACTCCACATTGCTCAAAATTAGGTGAAGCGATTTTCTTCATCATGAAGGCAATTTGCAAAGGCAAATAATAATTCAATTGCATAGAATGTGTCCAGATCTAAGTCTAAGAGCAGTAACAATCAGTTTTCTACTAACATCACTATTCATGATCCAGGGCACGCGAAGAAGTTCACACTGTATGGTTTTATACCACACTCAATTCTATAATGACCGTTTATAGAATTGAGTTTATATTCTTTCCAATAATCATACCATATCCAGAATGTTAACTAACAGAGGGCGTTCCCGTTAACCCGCAATAGTACAGCATCCATACATGCTAAAAAAAATATTACCATTCCAAAACAAAATGTTTTTATTTTTTTTAATATTGAAATATTCACTAAAAATTTTAATTTACTTACTTGAAGGACGGCAACTTCGCAATCTGATTTGCCTAGCCCCGCCCCTTGCCCCCCGGATGTCCACCTAATTTTAGTCGGAACTAATATCACGCGCTGACAGGACGTGCATTATTTTCGCATTGCAACATCTTGCGTCATTCTTGTGTGAAAAATGCCGCGTTATCAGTTCAGTGCTCAGGAGTATGCGAATATGGTGCTCATATATGCTGAGTGTAATTATGATGGTGCACGAGCTCTGAGGATGTATGCTGAGAGGTACCCCAATGCACATCAGCCGCGGAATTCTCGTGTTATTGTGAGTGCCCTGGTTTTTTTTATTTACCTACTATGTCTTGCGAATAGGTCCTTCCAAGTCCAAGGTGCCTCAGTGACGCATTCCTTTGTCAGCCGGGCATTTGAGACGGGTTGTTAAATGTTATTGCTAAAACTAACACATACTTACCTAAATGTTTAATTTTACTGATAACAACCCGACGACGACGTGTCTTTCTAATTCATTATCCGCTAAAGTTCCCGTGGGAACTCTAGTTCCCAGACGTTTTCTGCTGCCATTATAAAAGTCGCCGCTCGCCATTCAGCGCGTGAGGATGCTCGGCATCGTGCGTATTGCAAGTTGCAACGTTGCCGGTTTGGGCAATGCTACTACGTGAGGATGCTCGGCATCGTGCGTATTGCAAGTTGCAACGTTGCCGGTTTGGGCAATGCTACTACGTGAGGATGCTCGGCATCGTGCGTATTGCAAGTTGCAACGTTGCCGGTTTGGGCAATGCTACTACGTGAGGATGCTCGGCATCGTGCGTATTGCAAGTTGCAACGTTGCCGGTTTGGGCAATGCTACTACGTGAGGATGCTCGGCATCGTGCGTATTGCAAGTTGCAACGTTGCCGGTTTGGGCAATGCTACTACGTGAGGATGCTCGGCATCGTGCGTATTGCAAGTTGCAACGTTGCCGGTTTGGGCAATGCTACTACGTGAGGATGCTCGGCATCGTGCGTATTGCAAGTTGCAACGTTGCCGGTTTGGGCAATGCTACAACGTGAGGATGCTCGGCATCGTGCGTATTGCAAGTTGCAACGTTGCCGGTTTGGGCAATGCTACTACGCTAGGTACTATTCCGCGCTACTATTTTGATTTCAAACAGGAGGTTTCGAATTTATTGTCAATGAATTATTTTTTTGAATTCGGATTATTTTATGGTTATTTTTCTATGCTGATATTTTTATTTTAATCTACTAATGATATAGATTAACCTGAGGGGCAATTCCCGTATTTTTAACTACGTTCGCAAGCTCGTCTCAATCTCAATATGTCAAAAATTGTTTAGCGTTTACCTACATTTTTGACAGTTGATTGTCGCTGGCTTGAGATTGCGAATAGAATTTGAACGTTTTCAGGTACGAGAATTGGTACTCTGGTTCAATTTTTAAAAATCTTTTGTTTAGTTACCTGGGTTACCAAAAACCTGTTTTCAGAAATTTTAAATATCACCTATAATTCCAAAAACTAAAAGAACGTTTCGGAGTCGCCCGGCAAACGTGCGTACCTTGTTACTGTCCTATCTCTCGCTCGGCAGGTTGTTTCCACCGATTGTAAGGTTATATTGACTGCGCTGTGCGGTCTTGTATGAAAAATGGCATGATGATGATGATCATCATCATCCTGATCTGTGTGTTTTGCAAAGATATAAAGAATGAGAAAATGAAAACATTTAAGTATGAAAATTTGCAAAAGTGTACAGAAGTAGCTGACTATCGACGTAAAAAGCATTTTGCGAGGAAATCGATTTACTCCGACATTGAGTTACCACACGGTGTTGATACGGGCATAGGATACCATTCAGCTAAAGGATTTCAAGAGATTCTACTATTTCTCAGGAGAATGTCCTTGATAGTTCGACGTCAGGTGATCGGAGCAATGACATCGGCAATTTTTTTGATGAAGGTGCATCTACGTGCGCCGAAACATGAATTTTGAATAATTTTGACTATTGAAAAGTTGTCTGATTAGTAAAGTACCTACGTGTGACACTAGGTAATGGTTTCTGAAAATTGTGTTTTCGGTATCTTTAAGCTGTCGTTCAACTACATTATGAAAATTAGACTGATTGCTATGCAACAGTTTGGTTTTTTTTTTGACTTATTGGAAAATACGGTCAGGTCAGACGTGACCCTGACGCAGGTCCTCACTGGACACGGTTGTTTCGGGAGGTTTCTGATCCGCATAAGGTGGTAGGAAACGCCCGGGTGTCACAATTGTGTGGATCGCCAGGAGGACATGGTGGAGAATACAGTGGAGGTCTGCCCGGCTTGGGCGGAGCACCACCGTGTTCTCACGAAGGCGATCGGCGGCGGCGATCTCTCGCGTCCAAATCTGGTCCAGGCCATGGTGCGGAGCAAGAGTGCATGGGAGGCCGTCGGGGGCCACCCGGGGTGTCCTCAAACTGTGGTGCGGTGACGACCACACCTTAGCCTGGCTAAGGAAGACAGTCTTCGACCTAACGCTCTAAACTAGCAGCTCGTTAGTCGTTAAGAGCCAGTCGGAGATCCAGAAGCAAGCACGATGTGGTGTCGTGATCCCAGACGAGCAGGGCTTCGGGGAGTCGACCAATATTGGGCGTGCTCTCTGTTATCAGAACCCCTGGGTCGACATAAAGAGGTGGGTACTTCCGAATGCCGACAAACAAGACGCAGCATGGTTTGTGGTGGTTGGTGTTCCAGTGCACCAAATCCCGACCCTGATGGAGGCTGGGCGCCGTCTCTCATTTGGTTTGGGGGCGGTGTACTTAAAATTCCAGGGTTGGAACGGTAGGTTCACGGACGTCCCCGACGGACAGGACTCCGCCATGGACGCCGCCTGCGAGGCGCTGCCACAGACACCAGGAGGGTAAAGTCCACTCCCCCATCAAACAACCCTTAGCATCCGCTGCTAAACCTGCTGTCGCCGCCGTGGACGCCGTCCCTTCATCTGGTGAGGAGCAGGATGACATGATCTTGTCCCCAGCTTGGGTCGGGGGAGGGGACGGCTTCGACGAGGGCGACCTGCTTGCCGGGCTCAGGCTAGGGGAGACGATGAGGGTTCGACCAGCGATGGCGTCCCTTTCGTCAACATGTAAAGTCCTCCAGGCAAACCTCCACCACAGTCAGACCACGACGGCTCAGCTTCGCAAGTGGCTGGAGGTTCAACACACAGCCATTGCCCTGATCCAAGAGCCGTGGATAATGGCGGGCCGCATTCAAGGACTCTCCAATCGTAATGGTAAGCTCCTGGTCACCACGGATCACGATCACCCCAGATCGTGCATCTATGTCACAGGTAACTTTAAACCACACAACACACATAACAAACTGGTTATCTACTGCTTTCTATGTGTAATATAATTAGCTTTCTTTTGTGAATTAGTTTTTAGGGTTCCGTACCAAAATGGTAAAAAAGGAACCCTTATGGTGTCACTAAGTCTCTCTGTCTGTCTGTCTGTCACAGCTGGATATCTCAAGAACTACTAATGCTATCAACTTGAAATTTGGAGCAGTTTTAGATTACGTTTACCCAACTATTTTGTAAATAAGAAAGAAATAAAAATATTTATATTTTTTTTTTGCAACAGTGACTGAAAGGGGATCTTAAAAATTAAAAGAGGGGCTACTAGGGCATGTGGAGTATCATATGAAAGAGCGTTGTTTGCACATTCTCAAACATTTTTTTCTTTTTAGGGTTCCGTACCTCAAAAGGAAAAAACGGAACCCTTATAGGATCACTCGTGTGTCTGTCTGTCTGTCTGTCTGTCCGTCTGTCCGTCTGTCACAGCCAATTTGCTCCGAATCTAATGGACCGATTAAGTTAAAATTTGGTACACATATGGATTTCTGTGACCCAAACACGTGCAGCTAAAGTAAATATATGAATTTTGAATATGAGAGTCACTTTTAGGGGGAAAATAAGAAAATTAAAAAAAAAACTTTTGTAAACTGTACCGTGTGACATATCAAATGAAAGGGCTTACTATGAGGGTCTCAAATATATTTTTTTCATAATTTTAAAATATATTGTTTTAAAGTTATTTAAGAAAATAGACGAAAATTGACCATTCCCCCCCCTTATCTCCGAAGCTACTGAGTCTAAAATTTTGAAAAAAATATAGAAAATAGTTATATACCTGTAGATTACAGAAAAACTTATAAGAAGTCTGTGGTCTTAAAATAACATGGTAAATCTATATATATAAAAAAAACAAAGTCCTGACCGAGTCACTGACTAATATATCAACGCACAGCCCAAACTAATGGACCTAGAGACTTGAAATTTTGCACATAGATACCTTGTATAGTGTAAACATCCACTAAAGAAGGATTTTTGGAAATTCCATCCCTAAGGGGGTAAAATAGGGCATGAAAGTTTGTATGAAAAATCCTATCCCTTGAGTTAATAGACTTGAAACTTAGCACGAATATTCATGGAAGTAAATTATAAAGTTTATCATTTTTAGTTTTCCTAAACTACCCCCCCTGGAGGGGGGTTGTCAAAGTTTGTATGGAGGAACTTTAACACGCGATCCGATTAACTCAGAACTCAGTTTTTATACTTGAGACCAAAAATTAAGACTAACGTGTATCAGGGTTTTCCAAAAATCTACCCCTAAGGGCTGAAAAGTTAATTTTATAGCGGAGGATTTTATTAGGGGCTTGATTAGCTCTAAAATTGGTGTAAATAATGTTTGAGTCAAGTTATGGAAACATACCAGACGATTTTTGAAATTCTTTAGGTATCTGTTTTATGAAAAATCTTATTAATTTGGTTAAGGCGGGGTGCAAGCAAGCGCCGTAGGTATTAAATGCTTACCGCAGCCCCCGCAAGGAGTAGCGATACGTAATAAATTACGATGCGCGGGAAACGCGCGACAAGCGCACCGCTCATGAGTTCATGAACTCGAGTAGGTACTATGTTGCGTCACAGAATAGAGCAATGCAGTAGATAAACTTGAACTGATTAGTATACAAGTTTATTTTGTTTTATTTTTCTAGTAAGTATTTTTGAAAGTTTTAGACAGATTATTATTTCATTGTAAACTTGAACAGTTAAAATAAATAAAAATAACTACTTATACTTATTTATTTTTGTGAATAAGGTGGATTTAAAATCTGACTGACACGAAGACCTGTACCCGTACGATTCAAAACTAAGCGCCGCACACCATTTTACTTTACGTTCATTCCCCACGATAGCGACACCACTGAAAACGATACCACTGGTGTGGTATCGTGGGGAATGACAGAAACTACTATTCCCCACGCCATGCGACACTGTATTGTGCTGTTAGTGATGTCCAGCTACATAACAATGATGTGTTACATAACAATTTAGACCTTATTGACATTCATATGTTTTCTTGTTAAATTTAGCTTCCAGACCATTTACCAAGTATCTTGGACCAAAAAAACAAATGGTTTGTAAAATGTCTATAAGGTCGAAATTAGCTTGACACCCTAGAAATGATGTGCATAATAATCTAGACACTTTCTGAGGTGGCAAGCGAATTTAGACCTTATTGACATTCATGTTTTTTTGTTAAATTCAGCTTCCAGATCATTTACCAAGTATCTTGGGCCAAAAAAACAAAGGGTTTGTAAAATATCAATAAGGTCGAAATTAGCTTGACACCCTAAAAATGATGTGCATAATAATCACACCTCAGAAACACTTTCTGAGGTGTCAAGCGAATTTAGACCTTATTGACATTCATGTTATTGTGTTAAATTCAGCTTCCAGATCATTTACCGAGTATTCTGGACCAAAAAAACAAAGGGTTTGTAAAATGTCAATAAGCTCGAAATTAGCTTGAGACCTTTATCGTTTTCAGCGAACTTAAATACTACGAAATGACCGTTCATTCCCCACGACACCACTGGTGGTGTCGTCGGGAATGACAGAAACTAGTATTCCCCACGACACCAATGACTGCATTGTGAGTGATGTCCAGCTAATTTTTAAACGTAACAATTGTTCCACACCGTTCTATAAGTTGCGCTGGTGCCGGTGATGAGGAAACATAAAAATAACGCTGCTTTTTATAATAACAAACGTTTATTTATATGAACTATTACAAGAGAGCTGATCAGAGGTACACGTATCGTTTTTGTTCTCCCGGAAACCGGATAAAGTACCATAGACACAAAATATGCTTTTTTTACTTTTTAATTATATTCTATGATATGAATATTTGTCATAAACATGCTGGGGCCTCGGCCAAAGCTAATTTAACAGAATTAATAAAAACAAAAAACGCGTGATATAATCGACACAAAATTAGAAGTTAAACTTAAACAAACATAGCAAGTAAGTATGAGATTCAAATTAACTTACGACATGAATATCTTACTAGGTACTAAGTATACCTACATAAAATAGGACAACCGAGCTTACTTAAAATTAGACAACAGACACTAATCATAGTCTATAGGTAGCGGACAAACTTTCATCACACTTGTTCTAATAATTGACCCCTTAACAGTTTTTACATCAACTGCTCGAACTAAATTATCCTTCCCTGGAATGACCTCAACAATTCTACCTACAGGCCAGTGTAATGGAGATACATTTTCAGACCTAAGTAATACCATAGCACCCTTTTCTAAGTTAGGCTGTTGGGTTTTCCATTTAGGACGATTTTGCAGCATGACTAAGTATTGCTTATGCCATTGTTGCCAAAAATGCTGTTGCATTTGAGTACATTGCTTCCAGAAACTAAGTCTTCCCACTTTTACATCAACTAAATTTAGCTCCGGATAAGAGGTCAATGGAGAACCAGTGAGGAAGTGTGCAGGTGTTAGGTAAGACGTGTCATCACAGTCCCTTGACATAGGCGTCAACGGTCTACTGTTTAAAATGCTTTCAATTTGCACTACAACCGTGTACAGTTCCTCATAGGTAAGTACACTATGTGCAATTACACGTTTCATATGATATTTAATACTTTTTACTCCTGCTTCCCACAGACCACCAAATACAGGAGAATATGAAGGAATAAATTGAAACTGAATCCTTTCTGAACTACCATAATCAAAAACTTTGTTTTGATGATCTGTGGAATTCAGTAAATCATACAAGTCCTTGAGTACATTGCCAGCACCTCTATAGTAACTAGCATTATCACAATATATTTTCGTAGGTTTATTTCTACGACTTATGAATCTTCTTAAACATGACAAGAAAGTATTAGTAGTCATATCTGACGCTAATTCTATGTGAATTGCTTTAGTAATAAAACATATGAAAATTACAACATATGCCTTTGTAATAACAGGATTTCTTACCCTAGTTTGTTTAACCCTGAACGGACCGGCATAATCAGTACCTACAATTTGAAAAGGACGAGTAATATTGACGCGATCAAGCGGCAGAGATCCCATAAGTTGACTGGAAACTTTAGCCTTAAATCTGAAGCAAAGTACACATTTGTGCAACACAGCTTTTACCTCTCTGTTAGCATTGATCAGCCAATACTGCTCGCTCAGACTACTAAGAGTAAGCTTCTGCCCTGCATGCTTGAGTCTAACGTGTTCATTATGAATGACCAGTTTAGTCAAAGTTGACCTTTTAGGCAAGATAATGGGATGCTTTTGCTGAAATGTCAGGTTTGTATTTTGTAAGCGACCACCCACTCTTAATAGACCTTGTCCATCAATAAAAGGATTTAAACTGTTTAAATAAGAATTTAAGTTTACTTTTGACTTTAAAAATTTTAACTCATTTTCAAAATGTTTGCTTTGATCAATTTTAATCAAGTCATGCAATGCAAGAGCCATCTCCTCAGGAGTTAAATAACCCTGCCTTTTTTTAACATTCTGTTTTTTACAATTAAATATAAAACGATTAACGTATGCCATTATTCTACTCATTTTATTCAAATTTGAATATTTTTCTATAAAAGTATGAAGAGAATTATTTTCCTTATTACAAGTATTACATGTTGTTGAAGGCATTTTTGTTTCAGGAATATCAGATACATTCATATTTAGTTGTGAATTACAATGAACATAATCACTGTTTTGTAAATACTGTGGACCATGAAACCACAATGAGTGTTCTTTCAGCTGCTCTGGTTTAAGACCACGAGACAAGCAATCAGCAGGATTCTCATTTGTGTTAACATAGTCCCAGTGTACATCTTTTGACAACTGTCTGATTTTTTCTATTCTGTTAGCTACATAAACAGTAAGTTTTACAGGTTCAATCTTAAGCCATGCCAAGACAATTTTTGAATCTAAATATAAGTAGGTATGGATATTGTTATACTTTAATGCTAAAGTGCCATGTACTTTATTTGCCAACATAGCTAATAATAAAGCACTGTTAAGTTCAAGTCTAGGTATAGTTAAGCTTTTATCTTTAGGATTTATACGAGATTTGGAACATAAAAGATTGACATTTACTGTATTGTTCTCACCAACTACTCTCAAATAGAGACAGCAACCGTGCGCAATATTCGAGGCATCGGCATAACCAACTAACTCTAATTTTTGATGTGGATGTACATTAATATTTCTGGGAACAGAGATACAAGACATTTGCATCAAACTTTCGGTAAATTCAATGAATCTCTTATTTAAATAATCTGGTAGGATATCATCCCATTTTAATTTTTCAAACCAGACCTGTTGCATTAAGTATTTTGCTTGCACCAAGATAGGACCTACTAAACCCAGAGGGTCAAAAAATTTACTAATAAAGCTTAACATTTGCCTTTTAGTATAGGTTTGCTGTGTTACAGTGACGGGACATTTCATATTCAAGGTATCTGTACTTACATCATATGACAAACCCAACGTTTTTACATAAGCATTTGCTTTGTCAAAATCCTCTTTATTTAATTGATGAATTTCAATAGGAATATCATTTAATATTTCACTTTCATTAGAGCACCACTTATGTAATGAAAAGCTAGCTAAATTTAAAAGCTCAATAAGTTGTCTTTTTACCTCAACAAGTTCTGAAATCTCGTTTGAGCCACACAATACGTCATCAACGTAGTTTGAATATTTCAACACAAAACATGCCAATGGATATTGTTCTTTGTACCTTTCAGCGAGTTCAGTCAAACACCGTGTTGCCAAAAATGCAGAACTTTTCAAGCCATAGGTCACAGTTTTCAATTGAAGACATTGTACACTTTGATCAGGTGAATTGCGCCAAAGAATGTTTTGTAAACAGCAATGGTCATTGCTCACTAATATACCTCTATACATTGCCTTAATGTCACAAAGTAAAACATATTTAAAAGTCCTAAATAGTGTCAAAATGCTAAATAAGTCATTTTGCACAACTGGCCCGTTAAGCATAACATCATTTAAACAAATACCTTTATTAGTTTTCATGCTCGCGTCAAAGACAGCTCGAACCGGAGTAGTTTTACTATTTAAATTAAAGACGGGGTGATGAGGTAAATAATACACATTGCCTGCCTTAGGATCATAGCTGGTGATATCAAAGTATATGGCATGGCCCTGTTCAATATAATCCTGAATGAACTTTTTGTACTGTTGATACAATTTATTATCTTTAGCAAAACGCTTTTCTAAATTATAAAATCTATGCAGTGCCCGATTAAATGAATCACCCAACTGGATGTCATTTAAATTAAGTTTTAAAGGTAAGTCTACACAAAACTTTTTATCAACAAGTTTCACAGAATTTTGGAAACATTCCTCAGCTAGTTGGTGTTCAGTAGTACCTTCTTTATAAACTTCTGGTACAATTTCACATTTCCAAAAATTTGAAATGGTGTCACCAATATTACCTAACTGATCATCTTGAGAATTGTAAAAATTATTAAAAGGTGTACCTTTAACTGTCACACACAAATTTGATGAACATACTTTGCCAGCGGAGACTGGCAGACTGCCCGCCACAATATATCCCAAGCTGGTACTAACCAGGTAGGGCCCATTCGGCGTTAAAGGCAGCGTCTCCCTCTGGAGCACCTGAAAAAATACGTCACACCCTAATAGTAACGATATTTCACCAGATTTATTAAAATGTTCATCTGCCAATTTGACATAAGATGGTATATTGAACCCAGTTTTATAAAAACTTTGTTGTGGCAGTTCACAGGTTATATTTTTTGCTATAAAACAGGTTAAGTATAATTTAAAATTGCTATTTGCTGCATAAATATCAAAATCTGCCTTACAATGCACGCTGCTAGTGCCCTGCAAGATACCTGTAATAAGCTGATTGGCCTTTGTTATTTTGCAGTCAATTTGACTAGCCAGTTTTTCAGAAATGAAAGACACTTGGCTGCCCGTGTCTAATAAAGCTCGTGCATAAATAAATGTACCATTTTTACCAATAATACGCACCACAGCAGTAGGAAGCAACACATCTTTTACAAGTGAGGTACTTGACATAACCACAACACTGTCAGGCTTGCCAGCACCAGCAGTAGGCTCTGCAGCATTAGGGCTAGCAGTCGCAGTATTGCTTACCTCCCTTTTTGCCATTTCCACACCATGCAGAAGCGTATTGTGCCGTTGTTGACAGGTGGAACATTTTAAGCGCAGTTTGCATTTACCACCATGTGCATTCAAGCAAATTATGCACAGCTTATGCTTTTTAACAAACAGAACTTTATCATTATCAGTAGCAAGCTTGAATTTTGCACATTCATATAATTTATGGTTAGTATTACAATACTTGCATGAGGTTGGGGCTGCTACATTACAGGTAGACTTGCTAGACTTCACACTCTTAGAGTTGCTCGAAGGTGCTGTCTCGATAACAGCATTCTCGCTGGCCAGGGCTCGTTTCTCTAGAAAGTTGAGAAACTCATTCAACTTAGGCACAACTTTTTCATTTCTCTCTAAGTGAAAACCCCTACTGGTATAGGCATCAACCTTTCTAAGTAAAACGTTAACCACCATTGGATCCCATGCTTCCACAGACACTTGCAGACCCTTTAAAGCAGTTATGTGCAAGTTGACACTTGAGACGAGTGACCTAAGATTTGAAGCAGTGCATTTGGTGAAGGAAGGCAAATCAAGTAAGGCATTAATGTGATGATTTATGATCATTGGCTCATTATTATACCTGTTATCTAATAATTGTAATGCCGCAATATAATTTTGCTCAGTTAATGGCAAATTTTGAATTAAATTCAAGGCTTCCCCTGCTAAAAATGAACGTAAATAATATAATTTTTGACACAAACCCAAATTATTATCGGCATCAATAACCGCCTTGAACATGTTGATGAAAGGAATGTATTCTACGACATTTTTACCATCAAATTCTTTTATAGTAATTTGAGGTAACTGTCTAAAGTTAGTGTTTGCCTTAGGCAGCTCCGCCACAGGCTGAGTGGATTGTCTACAATTTAGTTCCCGGTTAATGATGCCAATACAAGTGAAATACTTACTTTCATAAACTTCAGGATCCTCGTCATCTTTGGGATTTGCGTACAACATAGCCTTGTTATGCTCTTCGTAAGCTTTGAAGTTCTCAATCAACCGGTCTCGACGTTCCTTTAGTAGCTCAATTGGTGCACTTGAAATTTCAGCGCTTTTACAAAATGTTTCTACCCTGCTGATGGTGCCTTTAACGTAGCCCCTACGTAGCTTAAGTTGCGCCAAATCATCACCTTGGGTTGGAGTTGTAGACATCCTAACTTTTGGCGCAATGCAACAAAATACTTAATGCGATGCGTCACCAGAACCAACGCGTCAACGCGTCTTTGATTAAAACTTACAATCACAATTATCACTAATGACTTCTTAAACTTATTACTGCGTTAATTCTATAATATGACACATTCAAATTTATCTTTAATTTATAATTAAATAAACACAATGACTGAAGCAAACAAAATGGAGGAAACGTAACAACGAAACGTAGTGAGTAAGCCGGCCGTGAGCGTCTTCGATGGTCGATGAACGATCGTTGTGCGCTCGGCGATCCTCGGAAGACCTCGGGACGAAATCGCTTCCTGATTGGCCGTTGTGAAGTTGGCAGCACGTAACCAACTCTGCAGTCTATGACGACGTTCGGATACACGTAACAAAAATCTTCAACGCAATGAAATTATACTTGCGCGCGTACGGATTTGTGAAATTGACTCCAAAATGGCCGACAACTAGGAACTCCTGTTGCTATACTTGTGGACAGTCACTTTAACACTTTTTTTTTTAATAATGTAAAATACCTCATTTGATGAATTTCAGCCCTTCCTGTTGCAATTTTTCGCAATCTTGCAAATTGTAGCCCGGTAAAAGGTTGAGAAAGCCCGCAATTTCTCCCAAAGTACCACGCCACGCACTTAGACGTCACGCAGTAATATTTCTTCAGGTGCAGGAAATCTCGCTTGGTACCACCAAAATATTGCGGCACACGGTTCCACAGGCTGACGCGTGGGCAGGGCTCTCTTCTGCAGCAGGATTGTTCCCACCACGAGAGTACATACCCCAAATACACCATGCGTTGATTGTTGCTCGACGGACGAATTTTTGTCTTCTTATGCTCTGAAGGACCAATTTTTATGTTCCACACCGTTCTATAAGTTGCGCTGGTGCCGGTGATGAGGAAACATAAAAATAACGCTGCTTTTTATAATAACAAACGTTTATTTATATGAACTATTACAAGAGAGCTGATCAGAGGTACACGTATCGTTTTTGTTCTCCCGGAAACCGGATAAAGTACCATAGACACAAAATATGCTTTTTTTACTTTTTAATTATATTCTATGATATGAATATTTGTCATAAACAACAATGATGTGTTATTTTTAAACGACTTAAAAAACGGAGGAGAATATCAATTCAGTTGTATTTTTTTTTTTTTTTATGTTTGTATAACTTCTTATGCTCTAGTTTTTTTTTCTTGAGAGGACGTGATTACGGTTAAAATGAAAATCCAAGATGGCGGCTGCAAAAATTTTCGAATTTTTCGACATGGGCGTCAATTTCGTGATATTTGAGGTCGCTGAAAACGATAATGGGGTCAAAATGAAAATCCAAGATGGCGGCTGCGAAAATTTTCTAATTTTTCGTCATGGGTGTCATTTTCGTGATATTTGAGGTCGCTGAAAACGATAGTGGGGTCAAAATGAAAATCCAAGATGGCGGCTACGAAAATTTCCAAATTTTTCGTCATGGGTGTCATTTTCGTGTTATTTTAGGTCGCTGAAAACGATAGTGGGGTCAAAATGAAAATCCAAGATGGCGGCTGCGAAAATTTCCTAATTTTTAGGGTTCCGTACCTCAAAAGGAAAAAACGGAACCCTTATAGGATCACTCGTGTGTCTGTCTGTCTGTCTGTCTGTCTGTCCGTCTGTCCGTCTGTCACAGCCCATTTGCTCCGAATGTAATGGACCGATTAAGTTAAAATTTGGTTCACATATGGATTTCTGTGACCCAAACACGCACAGCTAAAGTAAATATATGAATTTTGAATATGAGAGTCACTTTTAGGGGGAAAATAAGAAAATTAAAAAAAAAAGTTTTGTAAACTGTACCGAGTGACATATCAAATGAAAGGGCTTACTATGAGGGTCTCAAATATATTTTTTTTATAATTTTAAAATTTATTGTTTTAAAGTTATTTAAGAAAATAGACGAAAATTGACCATTCCCCCCCCCTTATCTCCGAAACTACTGAGCCTAAAATTTTGGAAAAAATATAGAAAATAGTTCTATACCTGTAGATTACAGGAAAACCTATAAGAAATCTGTGGTCTTAAAATAACATGGTAAATCTATATATATATAAAAAAATCAAAGTCCTGACTGAGTCACTGACTAATATACCAACGCACAGCCCAAACCAATGGACCTAGAGACTTGAAATTTTGCACATAGATACCTTATATAGTGTAAACATCGACTAAGGAAGGATTTTTGGAAATTCCATCCCTAAGGGGGTAAAACAGGGGATGAAAGTTTGTATGAAAAATCCTATCCCTTGAGTTAATAGACTTGAAACTTAGCACGAATATTCATCTAAGTAAATTATAAAGTTTATCATTTTTAGTTTTCCTAAACTACCCCCTAAGGAGGGATTGGGGGTGTCAAAGTTTGTATGGAGTAGCTTTAACACGCGGTTCGATTAACTCAAAACTCAGTTTGTATACTTGAGTTGAGACCAAAAATTAAGACTAACGTGTATTAGGGTTTTCCAAAAATCTACCCCTAAGGGGTGAAAAGTTAATTTTATAGCGGAGGATTTTATTGTGGGCTTGATTAACTCTAAAATTGGTGTAAATAATGTTTGAGTCAAGTTATGGAAACATACCAGACGATTTTTGAAATTCTTTAGGTATCTGTGTTCGTGAAAACAGAGATACAGTTTATATGAAAAATCTTATTAATTTGGTTAATGAACTTGAAACTTAGCACAAATACTTGCATAAGTAAGTAATAATGTTTGTCATTATTAGTTTTTCAAAACTACGCCTCAAATGAGGTTTAGGGATGTTAAAGTTTGTATAGAAGAATTTTAAAGCGCAGTCTGATTAAAAAAAATGGTACTTTGAGTCAAGTTAGGAAACTTGCCAAACGAATTTTCACCGATTTTGACGGCATATAGCTGATGTTTTAAGGAGTAACTTAGGCTATTTTTATTTTAGAACAATAATTAGGGTACCGCGCAAGAAAATTAAAATCCATGAAGTTAAAAATTTAAGGGGTCGGTCCCCATACAACAAACATTTCATTTTGAAAAAAAAAAAAAAATTAATCTAACATGTGGGGTGTCATGTCATTATTTCATCACCACTGCTCTCAAAACGGTGAAGGAAAACATCGTGAGGAAACCGGCATGTCGTAGAACCAAAAATTCGAAGACATGTGACATCTACCAACCCGCACTGGGCCCGCGTGGTGGATTACGGCCCACTCTCTCACCGAGAGGAGGCCTGTGTCCCAGCAGTGGGAACATTATAGGCTGATTATGTGTTATGTGGGGTGTCATCGTCTAGAACTCATTGAGTAGAGTACAAACATATTTTTTTTTCTCTTTTAAAATTAAGAAATAGGGGGTCGTAAAAGTTGTAAATTTTAGACCATTTTTGTACGAGCTCTAGCGCAACAATTCAACAAATTAGGAATTTGAAACTTCTTTATACCATGTAAGTACCATGAATACTGTATTAATCAACAATACTGAAAACGGCGATTCTTAAGGTATTTTGTTTAAACATGGGTGATTTTCTGCAACTGCAAAAAATAACCTTGTAATTCACAGTATCATTATAAAATAAGTAAAAAGTTATCTTTGCGATTGTTAAACATATAATATGGTACGGAACCCTTCGTGCGCGAGTCCGACTCGCACTTGACCGGTTTTTTTCGTCATGGGTGTCATTTTCGTGTTATTTTAGGTCGCTGAAAACGATAGTGGGGTCAAAATGAAAATCCAAGATGGCGGCTGCGAAAATTTCCTAACTTTTCGTCATGGGTGTCATTTTCATGATATTTTAGGTCGCTGAAAACGATAGTCGGGTAAAAAGGAAAATCCAAGATGGCGGCTGCGAAAATTTCCTAACTTTTCGTCATGGGTGTCATTTTCGTGATATTTTAGGTCGCTGAAAACGATAGTCGGGTAAAAAGGAAAATCCAAGATGGCGGCTGCGAAAATTTCCTAATTTTTCGTCATGGGTGTCATTTTCGTGATATTTGAGGTCGCTGAAAACGATAGTGGGGTCAAAATGAAAATCCAAGATGGCGGCTACGAAAATTTCCAAATTTTTCGTCATGGGTGTTATTTTCGTGTTATTTTAGGTCGCTGAAAACGATAGTGGGGTCAAAATGAAAATCCAAGATGGCGGCTGCGAAAATTTCCTAACTTTTCGTCATGGGTGTCATTTTCGTGATATTTTAGGTCGCTGAAAACGATAGTCGGGTAAAAAGGAAAATCCAAGATGGCGGCTGCGAAAATTTCCTAATTTTTCGTCATGGGTGTCATTTTCGTGATATTTTAGGTCGCTGAAAACGATAGTGGGGTCAAAATGAAAATCCAAGATGGCGGCTGCGAAAATTCCCTAACTTTTCGTCATGGGTGTCATTTTCGTGATATTTTAGGTCGCTGAAAACGATAGTGGGGTCAAAATGAAAATCCAAGATGGCGGCTGCGAAAATTCCCTAACTTTTCGTCATGGGTGTCATTTTCGTGATATTTTAGGTCGCAGAAAACGATTGTGGGGTCAAAATGAAAATCCAAGATAGCGGCTACGAAAATTTCCAAATTTTTCGTCATGGGTGTCATTTTCGTGTTATTTTAGGTCGCTGAAAACGATAGTGGGGTCAAAATGAAAATCCAAGATGGCGGCTATGAAAATTTCCTAACTTTTCGTCATGGGTGTCATTTTCGTGATATTTTAGGTCGCTGAAAACGATAGTCATTCATTTTGACCCCATTATCGTTTGCAGCGACCTCAAATATCACGAAAATGACACCCATGTCGAAAAATTTGAAAATTTTCGCAGCCGCCATCTTGGATATTCATTTTGACCCCACTATCGTTTTCAGCGACCTCAAATATCACGAAAATGACACCCATGACGAAAAATTAGGAAATTTTCGCAGCCGCCATCTTGGATTTTCATTTTGAACCCACTATCGTTTTCAGCACCCTCTAAAACCATGGAAACGACACCCATGACGAAAAATTAGGAAATTTTCGCAGCCGCCATCTTGGATTTTCATTTTGATCCCACTATCGCTTTCAGTGACCTAAAATATCACGAAAATGATACCCATGACCGAAAATTAGGAAATTTTCGCAGCCGCCATCTTGGATTTTCATTTTGGCCCCACTATCGTTTTCAGCGACCTCAAATATCACGAAAATGACACCCATGTCGAAAAATTTTAAAATTTTCGCAGCCGCCATCTTGGATTTTCATTTTGACCCCACTATCGTTTTCAGCAACCTCAAATATCACGAAAATGACACCCATGACGAAAAATTTGGAAATTTTCACAGCCGCCATCTTGGATTTTCATTTTGACCCCACTATCGTTTTCAGCGACCTAAAATATCACGAAAACGACACCCATGACGAAAAATTAGGAAATTTTTGCAGCCACCATCTTGGATTTTCATTTTGACCCCACTATCGTTTTCAGCGACCTAAAATATCACGAAAATGACACCCATGACGAAAAATTAGGAAATTTTCGCAGCCGCCATCTTGGATTTTCATTTTGACCCCACTATCATTTTCAGCGACCTAAAATATCACGAAAACGACACCCATGACGAAAAATTGGAAATTTTTGCAGCCGCCATCTTGGATTTTCATTTTGACCTTGAAATACAAAAAAAAATAAGAAGATACCTAATTAGAAAAAAAATCTTATTTATGTAGGTATACAGAAATAGTATATTATGCAATTAGTGAATAAAGGACGGATTTAAAGCGAGGGCCATTGATGAATCATGAGCTAGTGAAGGATTCTAACGATTGAATCACGACCGTAGGGAGTGATTCATGATGATTGAATCTCGAGCGTAGCGAGTGATTCAAGTGTTAGAATCCTGAGCGACGCGAGTGATTCATGGCCCTCGATATAAATCCATTTTATTCAAGAGTTGCATACTATACTTTATACCATGACTACGAGAAAAAGAAAGATTTAAGTAAAAATATACATATAATGAAGAATAGGGAAAGCTAAATTGGCATTGATGTAAACCAGCCGTAATTTTTTGAGTAGCAAGTTTTCCACTATATCGGCCGCCCTCTCTTTCATAAACTCAGGTGTTAACACATCTTCATCACTAGAATGCATTTTTAATCGATTAGAACAGCACTAAACAAACACAAAATTAAAGATTAAAGTAACACTAAACTTTGTGTTCGTACAACTTACAGTATTCAAAATAGCATCAATTTACTAAGGACAGCAAAGAACATAAAACAGTTTTTATTCTAATGCTAAACTCCTTGTCGAAAATGTCGACCAATCAAATTGAATTTAGAACACATCAATATAGGTCGAATACAAAGATTACACTTACACTAGATACGGCAAGCCACGACCAAGCGTGCCCTGCATGTTCGACTGTTCGTACTAAAAAAAAAGTCTGTTAGCTCAGTGACGCTTAGCGATTGAAACAATTCTGTTTACTCTGAGCACATCACTAAATGGTTGGGGTGAAGTTATCGTAGGTATAAAAAAGATGACACGTTCGGTTTTCATACTATCTAATAACATGCCGTATCTAGCCTAGGTACTCTAAATCTGTGGTCGAATACATTGGTGTGTTCCATTTTCAAACATCAAAACAGTGAGTAAAAGTGCTTTTTATTCACTGTTTTCAGTGAATAAAATAAGCTTTTTAGAGGGGGAATGGTATAATAGTATATTATGCAATTAGTGAATAAAGGACGGATTTAAAGCGAGGGCCATAGATGAATCACGAGCTAGTGAAGGATTCTAACGACTGAATCACGACCATAGGGAGTGATTCATGATGATTGAATCACGAGCGTAGCGAGTGATTCAAGTGTTAGAATCCTGAGCGACGCGAGTGATTCATGGCCCTCGATATAAATCCGTTTTATTCAAGAGTTGCAT
This sequence comes from Cosmia trapezina, assembly GCA_905163495.3. NCBI lineage: Eukaryota > Metazoa > Arthropoda > Insecta > Lepidoptera > Noctuidae > Cosmia > Cosmia trapezina. The sequence continues at coordinate 84,686 of LR991019.1, forward strand.
ACTATACTTTATACCATGACGACGAGAAAAAGAAAAATTTAAGTGAAAATAGACATATAATGAAGAAAAAGGAAAGTTAAATTGGCTTTGATGTAAACCAGCCGTGATTTTTTGGGTAGCAAGTTTTCCACTATATCGGCCGCCCTCTCTTTCATAAACTCAGGTGTTAACACATCTTCATCACTAGAATGCATTTTAATCGATTAGAACAACACTAAACAAACACAAAATTAAAGATTTAAGTAACACTAAACTTTGTGTTCGTACAACTTACAGTATTCAAAATAGCGCTAATTTACTAAGGACAGCAAAGAACACAAAACAGTTTTTATTCTAATGCTATTCCTTGTCGAAAATGTCGACCAATCAAATTGAATTTAGAACACATCAATATAGGTCGAATACACAGATTACACTTACACTAGATACGGCAAGCCACGACCAAGCGTGCCCTGCATGTTCGACTGTTCGTACTAAAAAAAGTCTGTTAGCTCAGTGACGCTTAGCGATTGAAACAATTTTGTCTACTTTGAGCACATCACTAAATGGCTGGGGTGAAGTTATCATAGGTATAAAAAAGATGAAACGTTCGGTTTTCATACTATCTAATAACATGCCGTATCTAGCCTAGGTATTCTAAATCTGTGGTCGAATACATTGGTGTGTTCCATTTTCAAACATCAAAACAGTGAGTAAAAGTGCTTTTTATTCACTGTTTTCAGTGAATAAAACAAGCTTTTTAGAGGGGGAATGGTATAAAATACATTTGAGGGCCTACTTATTTTCTGAACATCTCTGCCCAACCCTTTGAATGAATTCAGGCGTGATGTTATGAAGAAATCTCATTTCCTATCCGATATTCATTATAAAACCACCCGTACTAACTTTATTCTGTGGCACCTACCTACCTATTTGAGATTTGAAAATAGTGAACCAAAAATTTGCGCGTCAGGCGGCTTTATAAGCTCCAGTGTAGGGTTCTAATTCAACTGTTTTACACACTTGATGCAATTGGTAAACATAGGCCGTGATAAAAATAAATACCAATAAAGCTTTTGCGCGCGTGACGTCTTTATTTACATAGGCATAGCGTTCAAATTCAACTGTTTTCAACACATGCTAATTTGTGCCGGTCGCAGCCGGTGACAACACTTGGCGGGGGTGGCGGGTTCGAAAAATTGGCACACGTCCGACCTCCGTCACGTTCCGCTCGGGACTAAACGGCTCAGGGCGAGCGTTTGCGAAGCTGAAAACAATTGATGCTGGAATTAGTGGTACAGGTATTTAATATTTCACATTATGACGGCCGTTATATCTCGAATTTTTTACGACCTTTATTATGGTATAAGTTTTATTGTTTAAAGCCTAATGTAACTCAAATGAAATAAGATTAAAGATCACAATTAGACTTGTCTTTGCGATTTAATTGGATGCAGTAAAGTGCAAGTAATCGTGTATCGGACGGCCGAAATTTCTAGATCGAAGTCTGAACTAAGTAATATATTTTTTTCAAAATTTAAATACGTGTTATCTACGAATAAAACACTAAACAAAACGACGTTTTTACGGCTCTCCCGGCCTTAATGAACTTGAAACTTAGAACAAATACTTGCATAAGTAAGTAATAATGTTTGTCATTATTAGTTTTTCAAAACTACGCCTCAAATGAGGTTTAGGGATGTTAAAGTTTGTATAGAAGAATTTTAAAGCGCAGTCCGATTAAAAAAATGGTACTTTGAGTCAAGTTAGGAAACTTACCAAACGAATTTTCACCGATTTTGAAGGCATATAGCTGATGTTTTAAGGAGTAACTTAGGCTATTTTTATTTTAGAAAAATGATTAGGGTTCCGCGCAAGAAAATTAATATCCATGAAATCAGACAACCACGTACAGTCCAGTACAAACTTACTAAGCCTCCGCTGTCTATTACGGCTATAACAACAAATTATAAAAATAAAGCAAAGTTAAAAACTTAATGGGTCGGTCCCCATACAATAAACTTTTCATTTTGAAAAAATAAATAAAAATTTTAATCTAGCATGTGGGGTGTCATCGTCTAGAACTCATTGAGTAGAGTGCAAACATTTTTTTTTATCTTTTAAAATTAAGAAATAGAGGTCCGCAAAAGTTGTAAATTTTAGACAATTTTTGTACGAGCTCTAGCGCAACAATTCAACAAATTAGGAATTTGAAACTTCTTTAAACCATGTAGGTACCATGAATACTCAAAAATACTGAAAACGGCGAGTCATAAGGTATTTTGTTTAAACATGGGTGATTTTCTACAACTGCAAAAAATAACATTGTAATTCACAGTACTATTATAAAATAAGTAAAAAGTTATCTTTGCGATTGTTAAACATATAATATGGTACGGAACCCTTCGTGCGCGAGTCCGACTCGCACTTGACCGGTTTTTTTTTATAGTTTTCGACTTTTGATGAAAAATGTAAAAAAAAATACCGTCCCCCCCATCTCCGAAGTTTGCAAAGAGAAAAATCTGAAATTATTCTATGTGATAGAAGTTTATGTAAAGATTACTGGAAAAATAAAACGATGTCACTAAATTGCACACTTTTTCAGAAATCGGAACGGAACCCTCGGTGCGCGAGTCCGACTCGCTCTGGACCGGTTTTCATTGTATGTATATTCCTTTTCTAGTACTGTAACGTTTATTAGTCTTGATTTTTTTGTAGTTCACCAATGTGCGAGCGGTCACAATACATCGATACGTTAGGTATACGGCATCCACAGATGTTTGAACACTCACAACAGGCTCACAGGTAGGGTTAGCAGATTAATTAAGTGCATTTACTTTATTCATTAGTGATGTTAAAGTTTTTGACAGAGACTTAACTTTTTCTAAGTGAATGGAATCTGAACAATCTATTCTTTTTATGCGGTGATACAAATGATTACATAAAGCTCTAGTGCGTTCGAAAAGATTGATATCAAACTTATCCTCCAAAGATTTTACTCGAGATGTAAGTTCGGTCATAGAAACACCAACGCCAGAAATATCGACATCAGGTTCGATACCAGACTCACAAATATCTGTGGTAGGTATAATAGGTGTTCGTTTATTTATTTGTTTACGTAGTCCGAGTACGGTTGATGCTTTACCTATCAGGAAAAGATACTACAGGGTTTCTCCTGAGAAACAACGTATTTTATCTGAACAACTAGACGAAATGTTATCTTTGGGTGTTGTTGAGGAATGTGAGAGTCCATGGTCTTCACCTGTTCTATTGACGCCTAAAAAGGACGGAAAACTTAGATTCTGCCTTGACAGTCGTAAATTGAATTCTGTTACTAAAAAGGACGCCTACAAGTTGCCTTACATTTCTGAGACTTTGGATACTTTAAATAATGCTAAATATCTAAGTAGCATCGATTTATCTAAAGCATTTTGGAAAATTCCGATTTCAGAAACCGATAGAAACAAGACTGCTTTCTATATTCCTCATCGTGGTACCTTCAGATTTGTTACTATGCCCTTCGGGTTAACAAATTCACCTGCTACCCAACAGAGGCTCGTCGATACATTATTTTATGGCCCTGAGTTTGAAAATTCTGTCTTCGTGTATATCGATGACATTGTAATAATAAGTTCTAACTTTGAAAATCATATTTCTATTCTTTTAAAAGTCCTAAAGAAATTAACTATGGCTAATCTAACCATAAACTTTGAAAAATCAGTTTTCTTTCGTAACCAACTTAAATATCTAGGTTATGTCATTGACTCTAAAGGTCTTCATGTCGATTCTGATAAAATCGATACTATTTTAAATTACCCTACACCTACAAACAAAAAAGATTTCTTGGTATCGCGTCTTGGTATCGTAAGTTTGTACCAAAATTTAGCTCTGTTGCTGGCCCATTAAACAAACTTACTCCCACTAGTAAAAAATCTAATCCCTTCCTTTGGTCTACAGAAGCTGAGGAGTCTTTTACGAAACTAAAAGAATTACTTGTTTCTGCCCCGATTCTATCATGCCCTAACTTTGACCTACCGTTTGAAGTCCACACTGACGCTAGTGATTATGGTGTTGGAGGTCTCTTAACTCAAACTATAGACGGAGTCGAGCATCCTATAGCCTACACAAGTAGAACTTTGACTGGTTCAGAGAGGAACTACAGCATTACTGAAAGAGAAGCTCTCGCTGTATTAGTAGCCTTAGAACATTGGAGATGCTACCTTGATAATGGGAAAAAGTTTATCGTAAATACAGACCATTCCGCTCCCAAGTGGTTTCTTAACCTAAACAATCCTACTGGACGTCTTGCTCGTTGGGGTGTTCGTCTCTCAGCGTTAAATTTTGAAATTAAACATCGTCGTGGTGTGGATAATGTCATTCCTGATGCACAGTCGCGTGCATGCCAAGTTTCTGCTATAAACACTAATCCTAACGCTGTAGTTTCTAGTGATCAATGGTACTTAAATATATATCACGGTTGCCAAAATTCTCCTACATCTTTTCCAAATTATTTAGTAAAAAATAATCGCTTATTCCGTTACATGCAAACCAAACATCCCCTAAATAAAGAGTTTGAGTGGAAAAAGGTGGTTCCTGTTGAGTCTAGAACAGAATTCATCTTAAAAAACCACTCTGAACCAACCGCTGGTCATTTTGGTATATTTAAAACCTACAAGCGGGTAAGTCTCAGGTACTACTGGCCTGGAATGCATGCTGATGTGGTGAGAGCGGTTACGTTATGTGATATCTGTATCGCACATAATCATCAAACTCATTCTCCCCTAGGTGAAATGGGTAGACCTAAGCAATGTTCTAGACCTTTTCAAATTATTAGCGTAGATCTAGTAGGACCACTACCGACTACTATAAAACAAAACTCCTACATTCTAGTCGTGACTTGTTGTTTTAGTAAGTACTGCTAATTATTTCCAACTAGCTTTTGCCCGCGGCTTCGCCCGCGTGGATGTCGGAAAATATCCCACGGGAACGTACTACCGGGATTATACTTTTAATCCCGGTAGTACGTTCCCGTGGGATATTTTCCCTAAGGCCGACGTTCGCACGGACGTAAAAATATTGCGGTGGGATTTTATCGCGCTCTGGATTTTCAACTTTCGGTTTTGAGCTGATCTTCAAGAATCCAACCTAACAACAACAGAGCGCATCCCAGCGCGACGAAAACACTGTTGGATTTTTAACTCTCGGCGCTAAGCAGAGCGTTGAAAATGCAGTGCGCTAAAAAAATCGCCGCGATATTTTTACGCCCGTGCGAACGTCGGCTAGACAATAATTATCTTCTCGCACTGCTTATATAGTACTCGAGGAGCAGCGCGCAGATTGATATCTGATTGCTGTAGGATAATAAATCTTAAAACCAAACAATAGTAAACGAAAAATTACCAACATGCATGCCTTTGAAAGCAACTTTAAAGCGAAAATATAAATCCTCTTTATTCCCTATCCCGTGGGAATTAAAAAAATATTAAGACTAAATGTTACTTCAAGATACGAATTACCCAATTCCATAAATCTCTTATAAAGAGGTAAATTTTCCTAAATCAAACCCATAAATTTGAATTTCCATATCCCTAACTTAAGAAATGCTGAGATTCTCATAAAACTTTCACCCCCTGTAGGATTATTTTTTAAGACAAAAAGTAGGCTACGTCATTCTCCAGGATGCCATCTTAGTCTTCCAAATTTTATCGATATCCGTGCAGTTTTGTGAATTTTAAAATCATCACCTATTTTACGACCTTAGGGGATGATTTTTCAAAAACGCTGGACCACATATTTCTTTATTTCCTACCAAAAGCATAAATTTGAATTTTCATAGCCCTAACTTAAGAAATGCTGGGTTTCCCTTACAAACTTTCATCCCCCATATCACCCCCTGTAGGATAATTGTTTAAGATAAAAAATAGGCTGTGTCCTTCCCCAGGATGCCATCTGTAGCCTTGCCAAATTGTATCGATATCCGTGCAGTTTTGTAGATTTTAAAATAACCCCTATTTTACACCCTTAGGGGATGATTTTCCAAAAACGCTGGACCACAAATTTCTTTATTTCCTACCAAAAGCATAAATTTGAATTTTCATATCCCTAACTTAAGAAATGCTGGGTTTCCCATACAAACTTTCACCCCCTGTAGGGTTATTTTTGAGACAAAAAGTAGCATAAGTCCTTCCTTAGGATACCACCCTAAAGCCTTGCCAAATTTTATCAAAATCTGTTCGTGGTTTAGGCGTGAAAAGGTAGACACAGACAGAGGTGGTACAGACAGACAGACAGAGTTACTTTCGAATTTATAATATCAGTATGGATAATTGTTATTTTCCTCGCTAGAGAGCTCCGATAAACGCGTGCGATCTCTGCTAATCATAAAGTGCCATAGGGTGAAGCGCGGCCTTCGACACGCTCTTTATGTACCGCCACCCGCTATTCGCCCTGCATTTTTAATCGACTTCTAAAAAAGGAGGAGGTTCTCAATTCGGTTGTATTTTTTTGTATGTTTTTTACCTCATTACTCCGTCATTTATGAATCGATTCGGAAAATTCTTTTTTTATTTGAAAGGGTATACTTCCAGATTGGTCCCATTTTTATCAAAATCCTATTCTGATGATGGGATCCATGAGGAATTGAGGGAACTCCTCAAATATTATAGGTATACATATAGCGATTTTGGTATTTTCATCAACAAATCAAGCGTTTGCATTCAGAAAGTATCATCTAGTGAAGTGGAACTGATGAACAAGACCACAAATGGCCACGGGAACTCCTCAACGACGGTTCTGATGAAAATGGTACCATCGAACCGATCTGATGAAGAAGCCGGAAGATAGGCATCGGAACTCAGTAATAAAACAATGTATCCTAATTCCTAGCCATTTGGGCTTATTGGAATTGTCATGAGGTGCACTCTGGCTATAAATGATTTAATGGTAACTATACGCCGCTTCAAATTGCGCTACTTGAGTTGTATGTTATGTGTGGCCTTGATTGTCAGAAGGCAGATTTCGTAGCCTCGTTATCTCTGTCAACTAAAACTATACCAAACTTCTGACACTACTCTATCGCGACGTATTTGCCTTTTTGCAAAGTTTTTATTTGAAATGGTATACTCCTGAGACTGTCTCATAAAAATATCTTCAAGTTCTGATGAGTGGCTTTTCAGTTAGATTCAATAATTTAATAGGTACGTATTTTTCCCATTTAGTCTATGTGGATGATGCTCTAATTTATTTTGCAGAGTGGTATTCAGATTTGTGTGGGATAGGTTCTAAAAAGTGAAAAATAAAAACTACTTACAAAAAAAAACAACTGACTTCCAAAAAAACACTACAAAGTGAAAAATAACTTTAATTTCGGAAGTCGGTGGCAAAAAAACGAAAATAAATAAAAAAAAAAAAACCGAAAATAAAGAAAAACCCGAAATTAAAGTTTTTTTCACTTTGTAGTGTTTTTTTAGAAGTCGGTTGTTTTTCTTTTTGTAAAAAGTTTTTAAATCCATACTAATATTATAAATTCGAAAGTAACTCTGTCTGTCTGTCCGTCTGTCTGTCTGTCTGTCTGTCTGTCTGTCTGTCTGTCTGTCTGTCTGTCTGTTACCTTTTCACGGCTAAACCACTGAACGGATTTCGATAAAATTTGGCAAGGCTATAGATGGTATCATGGGGACGGACATAGGGTACTTTTTTTTTCAAAAATAATCCTACAGGGGGTGATATAGGGGATGAAAGTTTGTATGGGAAACTCAGTATTTCTTAAGTTAGGGATGTGAAAATTAAAATGTATGCTTTTGATAGGAAATAAAGAAATATGCGGTACAGCGTTTTTGAAAAATCATCCCAGGGGGTAAAATAGGGGTTAATTTTAAAATTTACAAAACTGGACGGACTTCTACAAAATTTGGCAAGGCTTCATATAGCATCCTGGGGAAGGACATAGGCTACTTTTTGTCTTAAAAAATAATCCTACAGGGGGTGATATAGGGGATGAAAGTTTGTATGGGAAACTCAGTATTTCTTAAGTTAGGGATGTGAAATTTAAACTGTATGCTTTTGATAGGAAATAAAGAAATATGCGGTTCAGCGTTTTTGAAAAATCATCCCCTAAGGGGGTAATCTTTGAAAATCATCCCCTAAGGGGGTAAAATATTACAAAACTGCACGGATTTCGACAAAATTTGGCAAGGCTTTATATAGCATCCCGGGAAAGGACATAAGGATACTTTTAAAAACAATACTACTGGGGGTGATATAGGGGATGAAAGTTTGTAAGGGAAACCCGGTATTTCTTAAGTAAGGGATAACATTGGTTGGAAATTAAGAAATATGCGGTTCAGCGTTTTTGAAAACTCATACCCTAAGGGGGTAAAATAGGGGTTGATTTTAAAATTTAGAAAACTGCACGGATTTCGATAAAATTTGGCAAGGCTTTATATAGCATCCTGGGGAAGGACATAGGCTACTTTTTGTCTTAAAAAATAATCTTACAGGGGTGAAAGTTTGTATGGGAAACTCAGTATTTCTTAAGTTAGGGATGTGACACGACTTTTTAGTTGAGAAATGTTATTATCATATCAATGAGTATTTAAATGAAAGATGATAAGCCTGCTAAATCTGATTTATTATGTTGGGAAAAATCTATTATTTACTATTTTTGAACTTAATATTAATATTGATTATTATGAATTTAGTTGCTAAGTATGTGTTATTATTTGTTATTTAATTTAACTATCATTAATTTATTTTTTATTGTTTTTTTTTATTGTAATTTATTTGAAATTGGTTTTTGCAAATAATTAAATGATGTATGATTTATGTAATGTCTCCAAAGCAATGGACAGTTGGACATTTTAAAAGTAAATATTCCTTAATTCTATTTAGAGAAGACATTATTTATTATTACTCCTTAAAAGTTTTAATAATAATTTATGACATTGACATTTTTTAAAAATATTTTTTTTTTTGACATCATCTACATTGTTAAGTATGTTATTATCTGACTTAGACTCTTGAAATTATTTGTTTGATTTTATAAAATTCTTTTGATTGTTTTATTATTGCATGTTTCCGAATCATTATAAGTACTTATTAAAATTATATATATACTTAACGAATTATTTGTATACCAATTGCATTGGTAGAATATAGAGATCACGCTAAAATGTATATTTTAAGACCTTTAACGACCTACCTATGTTCACAAATAAACTTTGATTTGATTTGATTTGATTTGATTTGATTTGTGAAAATTAAACTGTATGCTTTTGATAGGAAATAAAGAAATATGCGGTTCAGCGTTTTTGAAAAATCATCCCCTAAGGGTGTAAAATATTACAAAACTGCACGGATTTCGACAAAATTTGGCAAGGCTTTATATAGCATCCCGGGAAAGGACATAGGATACTCTTACAAACAATACTATAGGGGGTGATATAGGGGATGAAAGTTTGTAAGGGAAACCCAGTATTTCTTAAGTTAGGGATAACATTGGTAGGAAATAAAAAATATGCGGTTCAGCGTTTTTGAAAAATGATCCCCTAAGGGGGTAAAATAGGGGTTGATTTTAAAATTTACAAAACTGCACGGATTTCTACTAAATTTAGCAAGGCTTTATATAGAATCCTGGGGAAGGACATAGGATACTATTTTTTCAAAAATAATACTACAGGGGGTGATATAGGGGATGAAAGTTTGTAAGGGAAATCCAGTATTTCTTAAGTTGGGGATAACAAATTTATGCTATTGGTAGGAAATTAAGAAATATGCGGTTCAGCGTTTTTTAAAAATCATCCCCTAAGTGGGTAAAATAGGGGTTTATTTTAAAATTAACAAAACTGCACGGATTTCGATAAAATTTGGCAAGGCTATAGATAGCATCCTGGGAAAGGATATGGGCTACTTTTTGTCTTAAAACATAATCCTACAAGGGGTGATATAATAGGATGAAAGTTTGTATGGGAAACCCAGCATTTCTTAAGTTAGGGATATGAAAATTCAAATGTATGCTTTTGGTAGGAAATAAAGAAATATATGGTACAGCGTTTTTTAAAAATCGTCCCCTAAGGGGTACAATAGGGGTTGACAAATGTTTGTGTACGTACCTCTTTTTAAGAGATTTAAGGGATTGGAAATGTAGTCATAGTTCGAATCTTGAGGTAACATTTAGTCTTTATTTCATTCGACGTTTTTACGAGGAAATTATTTGAACGAGTGGACACTCCGACAAATGTTATTTGTTATTAGAGCGTGACTCATACGGTTTTCTCTAACGAACGGAGTGATTCAGTGTAATTCATTATGGTTTTGTGTAAATTGGCTGAAATATGACGACGACTGTTGAAGATGTCGGAAAAAATCATGCCGATCGTAGCGATTTGAGTTTGCACAGTTATATCGGACGGCCCTATGTTTTCCACATGAACATTCCCATGGGATATTTTCCGACATTCACGCGAGCGAAGCCGCGGGCAAAAGCTAGTGTGTAATATCTTTGAAAATATTCATTTAAATTACATGCTGTAAAGGGCCATATTGATCTATAGTAAATTATTATATTCTTTATTTTTCAGACAACAATGATCCAACGTGTTAGTAAACAATATTATAACTTAAAACTAGTGTTAGTACGAGCAACTCAAATACAATACAAAAGACAGAATAAATAAATATATAGTGTTGTGAAAAGGACATCCCCAGTTAATGGTTAGTGATTGTCCTTCTCACAAAACTTATAATAATCGGAGAGTCCACACTCTGCGCCACAGTTTTAAGAATGCTGTTGTCACTCGCCCGCAACCTTGACAACAGCGACGCGGTTTTCTTACGAATGACGGCGTGGAAGCCGTCAGTTCGGCTTTGCGCAAACATAGCAGAGGCGCTGCACCATCGTGGCAGTCCCAACAGCATCCTAAAAATATTATTATATAGTACGCGTAGGTCATCCAGCGTTCTTTTGGTATAGTTGACCCAAAGATTCCCCGTGTAAAAGCACTGGCAATATGCCTTAAAAAGTGTTACTTTTACTGGATTGCTACACCGAGCGAATCTTCGGGCCAACATGTTACCTCGGACCGCCAATGCCCTACGCTCCCTTGCAATATCAACATTGTCCTTAAGGTCGTCAGTAAGGAAATGCCCTAGATATTTGAATTTAGTCACTCTTTTGACGTTCAAGCCGTTAAGGGTAATGTTAGGTATAGTATCTGGGCATTCACCGCCGGCCTTAAAGACAATGTATTCGCACTTCTTAACATTATAAACAAGCCCATGTGAGGCAGCATACGCCTGACAGACCCTCAGCATTTCATTCACGGCACCTGCCGTCGGCGCCAGCAACGCCATGTCATCAGCGTAGCTGATACTATTCACTTTCACACCATGGACGCTACATCCGACCCGCATGTTGCTGAGGTGCACAATTAGGCCGTCTATATATGTGCTAAATAGCCTAGGGGATGTCAAGCCACCCTGTCTCACGCCACATTCTAACCTGTATGTCTCAGAAAGTGTATTGGACCACTTTACAACAAATGCACAATGTATTTAAGGTACTTAATTGGATAAGGATTAATGCTGTATTGCTTAAAATCGCTTCGTAATTAAGCCATTATTTCTCGTAAAAAGTAAAGGATAAAAAATGGTTATTGTGGGTTATGCCTGAGAGATAGACGTATATTATTGCAAACTTTTTTGCAGACCTTTTTAAGGTGTACAATACTGTAGTACATTATTTTGATCTATCTCGTAGGGTTCAGCCAGCGTTTGCAATGTAAGCGCAAAAAAATGTGTTTATTTACGACATCACATTAGAATCCTCTAAAATTATCAGTGTTTCTCTACTATATTATGCATGTTTTATACATATAAACCTTTCTGTTGAATCACTCTATCTATTAAAAAAAACCGCATCAAAATCCGTTGCGTGGTTTTAAAGTTCTAAGCATACATAGAGACAGACAGACAGCGGAGCGACTTTGTTTTTAACCGACTTCCAAAAGGAGGAGGTTCTCAATTCGTCGGAACCTTTTTTTTTTTTTTTTTTTTTTTTTTATTTTTTTTTTTTTTTTTTTTTTTATGTATGTTCCCCGATTACTCGAAAATGGCTGGACCGATTTGGATTTTTCTTTTTTTGTTCGAAAGGGTATACGTCCCAAGTGGTCCCATGATCATCAAGTCAGGATCTGATGATGGGATCCCATGGAAATCGAGGGAAACCCTCAAATTTTATGGGCACACCTATATCGATTTCGGTATTTTTTATAGTAACTCGTGCATTTGCTCTCGGAAAGTACCATTCGGTGAGCTGGAACTGATGATGAAGACCACAGAGGGCCATCGGAAATACTCAATTATATCTAAGTATATAACAGGTTGCGATTCAATTACTTTAATATGGTTTATGCTCGTCAAAATAATGGTAATGGTGACTTCACCATGAGCTCCATTTCTCCTGGTTCTTACTAGGAGAACTCCTCAACAATTAACGGCCCTGCATCGGGAAAAGCAACATTTTGTAAAACGTGATGAGCAGCTGACATTGGGTTATTGTAACTTAGATAAATTACAAACTGAACCACTAAAAAGTGAAAAATAAAAACTTTTTTACAAAAACAAAAACCGACTTCCAAAAAAAAACACTACAAAGTGAAAAATAACTTTAATTTCGGAAGTCGGTGGCTAAAAACTAAAATACAGATGCAAAGACACCGACTTCCGAAATTAAAGTTATTTTTCACTTTGTAGTGTTTTTTTTTGGAAGTCGGTTTTTGTTTTTGTAAAAAAGTTTTTTATAATATGTAGTGATAGTGATAGTGATATCACAGTCAAACTCAGTAACGAGCGTATTTGCATGTTGTGTGTATTTCTATTGTTTTAATATAACCGTAATTTTGTGTTTTTTACAATCTAAATTGATTAAATACCGATTCTATAATACTTTGTTTCATTACTAGACCCTATACATGTATACGACCCCCATATTACGACGGGCCTTTTAAAAGGCCACCATTTTCTGGCTTTTCCGGAAAAGTTGAATTTTTTTTTCATCATTTTTAAGGGTTCCGTACCTCAAAAGGAAAAAACGGAACCCTTATAGGATCACTCGTGTGTCTGTCTGTCTGTCTGTCCGTCTGTCCGTCTGTCCGTCTGTCACAGCCAATTTGCTCCGAATCTAATGGACCGATTAAGTTGAAATTTGGTACTCATATGGATTTCTGTGACCCAAACAAGTACGGCTAAAGAAGATAAATTAATTTTCAATATGGGGGTCACTTTTAGGGGGCAAATAAAAAAAATAAAAAAAGTTACTCAAACTGTAGGTACCGTGCGACATATCAAATGAAAGGGCTTACTATGAGGGTCTCAAATATATATATTTTTTATAATTTTAAAATAAATAGTTTTAAAGTTATTTAAGAAAATAGACGAAAATTGACCATTCCCCCCTTATCTCCGAAACTACTAAGCCTAATATTTGAAAAAAATCCAGAAAATAGTTCTATACCTGTAGATTACAGGAAAACTAATAAGAAGTTTGTGGATCTTAAAATAACATGGTAAATCTCTCAATATTGTGAGTGACAACTTACATTTACTGTTGGAATGTTTGGGAGAACATGTTTTTCAACTATAATGTTAAGTTTGTTCTTGGGATAATTTCATCCCAACTACGGAACCCTTCATTGTGCGTAGTCCGACACGCACTTTACCGGTTTTTTCTAGTTATAATGAGTCTTATAAAGAAACATATCCAAAAATCACGGTTATCGGAGGTCAAAAATAGTTTCAGTAACATCTGGGTTTATTCTGCAGATGTTCAGGAGAATGTCGGTAAACTATGATTTTAATCTTCTGAGGATGAAATCTTCGCTAAATTCGCCAAGTGAATGGATACTTCTGGAAACGAAATGTGGAGGATTACAATGAAGTAGTAATTTGAAGTACCTATCTACCTACCAGGCTTCATTCTTTACTCGTTTGAACTGAACTGTTACGCATTGCGTCCAATATTATACACGTCTGGTTGTTAAGAGGACTCGTAAACTAAATCGAAGTGAATGTTCTCTGTGCGACCTTGAGATCGCACGTCTGACCTAATAAACACGAGTCGTGTGACACGAGCGCCTCTCCGCAGCTCGGCCGCCCGCAGCGGCTTCCTTTACGGTCACTGCAATACACGGCGACGTCTAGCAAGAGTTAAAAACTAATATTATACAGCCGGAACACTTTGACCAAAACATGATGTAGTAAGGACAATAGCGCGGTAACAGGTAGAGGGTGGGGGCGCGCGGGGCGCGGGGGCGGCCGCGGCAGGCGGACGCACGCGGCACCGGCGGCACTCGCGCGCTGTGCGTCGTGGCCAGCACTCGCGCCGCGCGCTGGTACGACGTTTTACGTAACAGCTTACTCGCATCTGTTGAGCGCGCACGCTTGCACCGCTGCCAGCGCGCACGGCATGCCCCGCGCCGCCGGCGAAACGTCGCCATGGCTGCCTAGGAGCACGCGAGCGCGGCACGTTCAAACAATGTAGCAACTGCCAGCACCGACTAACTGCCACACATTCCTGCCAATTTTTATAAGTTTTTACAACATACACCTAGCGAACGCTTTGCTTGATTTGTGATACAATCTGTAGGTGACGATGGTTTTGGGCAAGTTCATCCGATGGCACACCACAAAAGCGGCTGGCTGTCATCAGCAAGTTCATCCGATGGCACACCGCAAGAGCACCTGGCTGTCATCAGCAATCACCGCTTGTCGTCCGCTTACCTGCAGCTGCCTTCGTTAGTACTAAGTTAGGGTATGATGAGAGCAAAGACTGAACCGTTTTAAAATATAACAAATAGATACCGTGGACGTGAAGCCGTCGAGTTTACCGGAGGTGGAGCACTCACTGTCAACATTCGGGATAACATCAGCTCGTGGGTGCTGTGGTGGCGACAACGCCATCTTCGGATGGGCGCACCGCAGACACCGAGACCCATAGAGGAAGATGAGTGCGTGCCGCGAGTGGCCGTAGCGGAGGAGCGCGAGGACTCCACCAAGATGGAGCGCCGCCGCGACGGGCCGGGCCCGCGCCGCCGCGGCCTGGACCGGGAGCTGGAGGGCGAGCGCCGCCGACCTCGCCGCAGGCCGCGCCAGAGGTGAGTAACCCTCCACAGTCCAGCTCCAGCCCAGGTGTTAGTCAGGCGTCGCATGTGCTGCGGCTGCGAGCGCAACTTAGTATGTTAGTTCTGCGCTCCTTCTGACACTGAACCTTCATGTAGTGTTCACCTTGGAATAGCGGCTGTTTGCGAAACCGGTGGGCTACCAGTGTACCGCATCCCGCAGCGGCCTCCGCCGGCGATCGATGGCAGCGAGGCCTCACTACACCCACACCTCAGCTGTTCCCAAGTTTTCGAACACGCGAACCGAACTTTTTCGGAGTTGAAAACTTATTGTACTTTGTAAATAATGTGCGGAACACTGTTTTATTTTAACGCGTTTGGTGTTTTAATTGTTCGTTCAGGGACGAGTTTTTATTTAAAAACGTTGGCAGTTAGTGACTTCATTAGACAAGTTGTCGCTAAGTTGATTCGATTAGTTAAATCTACAACTGTAACTTAAGTTGTTAAGTTAATTGCAATTAACTTTATTGCTTTTGTATTCGTTCCTGAGGGGCCAGCAAGCCTGATATCAACAGATCTGCTGACGCTGTTTTTTAATGAAAAATAATTGTTCCATAATGGATGCCCCGACAATGGTGCCGATTCTCTTGTCACAGATGCCTCTAAACTAGACTAAAAATCACTAAAATTTAGTTTATTCCTGTCAAACGACGATTTCCCATTCTGAAATTGATTAAAGTGACACAACTTAACTAAATTTTAGTTTGACAGCACTAAGATTGTACTGAGATTATAATTTAGTGAAAATGGCAATTTTGCTATTCTGAATTTGACGTTTTTTCACCTAAAGTTTTGATTGTCAAACTAAATTAGACTATTTTTAATCGCGATTAAAAAGGTGTGGAATAAGATTAGTTGTCATGAGCTAAAATTCACACAAACACCTTGACTTCAAGTGCAAAAACAGTACTGTATTTTTTTTTTCTTTTCCATATATCTCGAAAACGGTGTGTCCTATCGCAAAAATAATGAAAATTTGGGACCCCTTTATAAAACCCTTAAACCCGTAACCCCCAACACGTAGGTACCAAAAAAAAAATCCACAAAAACACGTTGAAGCTGCCCCCTCCCTGCCCCCCCCCTCCAGCTCTAAAAAATATCTGACACGGTAACGGCGGCGATGTCGGATTGTCTGTAAACAAAATATGACAAGCCTTCTCACTTTTCATAGTGATTTCGTTAGTTCCAATTAAAGCCACCGGGTCAAATATACTACGACCACTATACCACGCGGAGTCACGATTGTCAAACTCAATTTTAGTTGTGTCAAAACTTTTTCTAAATTTAGAGGTTTTTTTTTTGCAGAATAGCTCTAAGATTCTCATAGAAAAAAGTAAGGAATTTTAGTAATAGTTTAGTTAATTTAGTTCGGTGTACAACAGAATCGGCACCATTGTTTGTTTGTAACCAATGCTAGCAAATTAGTAGGACTGTAGGTAACGAACTGACTTTTGTTAAGTTAGGCTAGGACTGTAGGTAACGAACTGACTTTTGTTAAGTTAGGCTAGGACTGTAGGTAACGAACTGACTTTTGTTAAGTTAGGCTAGGACTGTAGGTAACGAACTGACTTTTGTTAAGTTAGGCTAGGACTGTAGGTAACGAACTGCCTTTTGTTAAGTTAGGCTAGGACTACAGGTAACGAACTGACTTTTGTTAAGTTAGGCTAGGACTGTAGGTAACGAATTGACTTTTGTTAAGTTAGGCTAGGACTACAGGTAACGAACTGACTTTTGTTAAGTTAGGCTACGACTACAGGTAACGAACTGACTTTTGTTAAGTTAGGCTAGGACTGTAGGTAACGAACTGACTTTTGTTAAGTTAGGCTAGGACTGTAGGTAACGAACTGACTTTTGTTAAGTTAGGCTAGGACTGTAGGTAACGAACTGACTTTTGTTAAGTTAGGCTAGGACTGTAGGTAACGAATTGACTTTTGTTAAGTTAGGCCAGGACTGTAGGTAACGAACTGACTTTTGTTAAGTTAGGCTAGGACTGTAGGTAACGAATTGACTTTTGTTAAGTTAGGCTAGGACTGTAGGTAACGAATTGACTTTTGTTAAGTTAAGCTAGAACTGTAGGTAACGAACTGACTTTTGTTAAGTTACGCTAGGACTGTAGGTAACGAACAGCTGACTTTTGTTAAGTTAGGCTAGGACTGTAGTTAAAGAACTGATTTTGATAAGTAAGGCTAGGACTGTAGGTAACGAACTGACTTTTGTTAAGTTAGGCTAGGACTACAGGTAACGAACTGACTTTTGCCTGCGGTTTCGCCCGTTAGACCTGGTCCAATCCTGTTTGAGAAAAAAAAAAAAAAAATCTTAGCAGTATACGAGTGATTGGAAAATTTAGTTGATGATGTAAATAACGAAGGAAAAATAGTACAGACTCAGAGAAAGTTCTGGAAGGGGGGTGGGGGTGGTAACATATACGTTTTTAGGGGTTTGTACTAGTTTTTTGCGATTTGCGGGTAAACTATGCATCCTATCGAAAAAAGTTAAATGTAAAAGTGGTAGATAATAAAAAATCTTAAACTTTCTTTTCATATATCCATAGAATCAAAATTATCGAAACGCAAAAACCGTTTTTTGGTTTTTAATTTATAACTATAGCAAATATTATTATTTTATCATGAAAATTGGTGAAAATGTTTGTTTTTGTGTTTCAAACAAGTCCAAATTTTTTAAGATAAGATAAGATAAGATAAGATAAGATATATTTATTTGTCAAAAACATGTGTAGGTTTAACATCAGTTGGAACGATTACAAAAAAAAAAAGAAGTTTCAACATGTTTTGCCTAGAAAGGCGTACAAATACAATAATAATATAATAATAAAGTCCAAAATTTATAAGGTTAATAAGTTAATAAAATACATCATGTTAATAATAATAGCAAAAATAGTAAAAATAAAAAAGTAACAAATGTCTAAAGTACATCATTTAAATAGTCGTCAACATTATAGTAGCATTTATTTATTAAAAGTTTCTTCATGCTTTTATTAAAACTATTAATATTCAAATCTTTGTATGCCTTTGGTACCTTGTTGTATAACTTTGGGGCCATGCAGAATACACTCTTACGCATGAGAGCTGTTTTAGCACTAGGTAAACGAAGTCTCCGATTATCACGTTGACTTCTTTCGGAACCATCTGAAAACTTCGGAAACAGTTGGGGATTCTTTTTAACAAATAATACCGCTTCTAATATATACAAGGATTTTTCAAAGCGAAATATTTATTTTTCGATGTTTTATGAAGAAAATACAAAAAATTACCTTATTTTCAATCGAAAAAAAGGTCAACGAAAAAAATGAGCACTGGTAAAGGTCATTTATCTACAAAATTGTAGATAAATGACTTTTACCAGTGCTCATTTTTTTCGTTGAAATCTCATCTTTCATATGGAATAAAAATATAATATTGTTTACGTACAAAAATATCGTTAAAAAAGCGAACAACCGAAAAAACTACTTTTCAAAAATCGATTTTTCGAAAATCGAATATAATCATAATAAAAACTTTTTTACAAAAACAAAAACCGACTTCCAAAAAAAAACACTACAAAGTGAAAAATAACTTTAATTTCGGAAGTCGGTGTCTTTGGATCTGTATTTTAGTTTTTTGCCACCGACTTCCGAAATTAAAGTTATTTTTCACTTTGTAGTGATTTTTTTTGGAAGTCGGTTTTTGTTTTTGTAAAAAAGTTTTTATTTTTCACTTTTTAGTGGTTCAGTTTGTAATTTATCTAAGTTACAATAACCCAATGTCAACTGCTCATCACGTTTTACAAAATGTTGCTTTTCCCGATGCAGGGACGTTAATTGTTGAGGAGTTCTCCTAGTAAGAACCAGGAGAAATGGAGCTCATGGTGAAGTCACCATTACCATTATTTTGACGAGCATAAACCATATTAAAGTAATCGAATCGCAACCTGTTATATACTTAGATATAATTGAGTATTTCCGAGGGCCCTCTGTGGTCTTCATCATCAGTTCCAGTTCACCGAATGGTACTTTCCGAGAGTAAATGCACGAGTTACTATAAAAAATACCGAAATCGATATAGGTGTGCCCATAAAATTTGAGGGTTTCCCTCGATTTCCATGGGATCCCATCATCAGATCCTGATTTGATGATCATGGGACCACTTGGGAAGTATACCCTTTCGAACAAAAAAAGAAAAATCCAAATCGGTCTAGCCATTTTCGAGTAATCGGGGAACATACATAAAAAAAAAAAAAAAAAAAAAAAAAAAAATATTCCGACGAATTGAGAACCTCCTCCTTTTGGAAGTCGGTTAAAAAGCGTTAATTCTTATGAAATACTCTAGTATTCAATTAATTTACATGTTCTTAACTATTCTCGGCTTTCAAAATCCCGAAAACATTGTTCAAATTGCAATTAAATAGGTAAAAATTCTAAAAACAGCATGGCCAATATATATTTCTATTGTTTAATTTAAAAGCTTCAAAATTGTGTGTACCCACTCGTATGTACACACAATTTTGAAGCTTATAAATTAAAAGTCATAAAAAAAAGTATTGAATAGGTTTTTTTAAATTCTAAAATTGAAAAAAAGGCCAAGCGTGTGTCGGACTACGCACAATGAAGGGTTCCGTAGTTGCTATGAAATTATCCCAAGAACATACATAAATTACAGAACTAAATTTCGACAGTCTATGTAAGTTTGTACTCAAAATATTGAGAGATTTACCATGTTATTTTAAGACCACAAACTTCATAAAAATTTTCCGGTAATCTACAGGTATAGAACTATTTTCCATATTTTTTTTCCAAATTTTAGGCTCAATAGTTTCGGTTTCCCCCTTTTCTCCGAAACTACTGAGCCTAAAATTTTGAAAAAAATATAGTAAATAGTTCTATTTTCGTAATGATCAATTTTCGTATATTTTCTTAAATAACTTTAAAACGATTAAAATAATAAAATTTAAAATAATAAAAAATTGAGACCCTCATAGTAAGTCCTTTCATTTGATATGTCACAGTACAGTTTGCAAAACTTTTTTTTTTAATTTTCTTATTTGCCCCCTAAAAGTGACCCCCATATTCAAAATTTATTTATTTACTTAAGCCGTACGTATTTGGGTCACAGAAATCCATATGTGTAACAAATTTCAACTTAATCGGTATATTAGATTCGGAGCAAATTAGCTGTGACAGACGGACAGACAGACAGACACACGAGTGATCCTATAAGGGTTCTGTTCCGTAAGGGGCCGTTTTGTTTAGGATTGTGAATGTTGTCGCAGCCTGCTTGGCGTCCAGCAGCACCGAGCAGGATTCAGCTGGCGTGCTGCAAGGGGACGGCCAGCGAATGTTGTCGCAGCCTGCTTGGCGTCCGGCAGCACCGAGCAGGATTCAGCTGGCGTGCTGCAAGGGGACGGCCAGCGAATGTTGTCGCAGCCTGCTTGGCGTCCGGCAGCACCGAGCAGGATTCAGCTGGCGTGCTGCAAGGGGACGGCCAGCGAATGTTGTCGCAGCCTGCTTGGCGTCCGGCAGCACCGAGCAGGATTCAGCTGGCGTGCTGCAAGGGGACGGCCAGCGAATGTTGTCGCAGCCTGCTTGGCGTCCGGCAGCACCGAGCAGGATTCAGCTGGCGTGCTGCAAGGGGACGGCCAGCGAATGTTGTCACAGCCTGCTTGGCGTCCGGCAGCACCGAGCAGGATTCAGCTGGCGTGCTGCAAGGGGACGGCCAGCGAATGTTGTCGCAGCCTGCTTGGCGTCCGGCAGCACCGAGCAGGATTCAGCTGGCGTGCTGCAAGGGGACGGCCAGCGAATGGGTCTCTTTAGTGCCCATGCACTTAACGTTGTGCAAATTATTTCATCACCATTGCTCTCAAAACGGTTAAGCCAATCATCGTGAGGAAACTGGAATGTCCTAGAACGGTACAAATCAAAGGCATTTGTGACGTCCACCAACATGCACTGGGCCCGCGTGGAGGATTGCGGTGCACTCCCTCATGGAGAAGAGGCCCGTGTCCTAGGACTGGAAACATTACAGGATGATTAAACTTACCGTTTTCTGCACGTTTCTCGATTTTGAGTTAACGCAAGTCTTCGTCTTCCATACATTCCTAATGCAACCCCTTACTTCCTCTTAGTGCTTTACAAGAATCGAATTAATTCTACTATTTCCTGTGTACTACATTCTATCTCAGAACATTGGCCTTCAAGACTTTTGCCTTTTAAAATATAAAAGGCGGAATGCAGGAGCTCGTCATTTGAGCCCTTTCACACTTAAACAAACATGTTCTGGTGCTTGGCCTACTTGCGGCCCTTTGGTTCTCAGGCCCTTTTGATGCTCAGTCTAGGAGTAGGGAGCGGTCACGTGGCTGCCTTGTGCGAACACTGTCACACAGTCAGGAAGTTCTCTGTTAAGCAAAGGGAAATTATAAGTGCAGCAACAAAAGTTTTCTTTAGCACCTGCAAATTAACGTCTTTTTTTGTATGTAAGCAATGAGTTAATACAACAGCTCCTATTATATTAATTCATCATCTCTAATATTCCAACAAAATATCAAAAAACCAGCGTCAATTTACGAACGTAAATTAATATAACTCAGAGCTATCGATAAATATATTTAATTCTGAATTAATAACTCAGCGACTAATGTTGTAAGTGGGCTACTTTATATATTTTAGAGATTCAACATCTGTCTGCTAATAATACAAATTCCAGCCTCAAAATTAACCGTGAAACCTTTTTATTCAACAACTAAATTAAGCAATCATAATCGTATTCTTTTTTCATGAAAATTAGCAACACAAGCGCGGAAGTGTACCTAACGCTCACAAGCGCGGGAGTGTACCTAACGCTCACAAGCGCGGGAGTGTACCTAACGCTCACAAGCGCGGGAGTGTACCTAACGCTCACAAGCGCGGGAGTGTACCTAACGCTCACAAGCGCGGGAGTGTACCTAACGCTCACTAAAATTATTGTCATCAAAAACAAACATCTGCAACTCTGTTTGTTTGTATTTTGACATGTCGCAGGTTTATGACAAAATCAGGTTTTAGATTAAAAACCTAGGCTTTTGATCAAGAACCGGAAGAAGACGGTCGACGGTCGACACCCCGAAGTTCGGTTAGGTTAGGTCCCTTTAAACCCTGCTGACAGAAATAGGACCGGTTCTTGATCAGAAAGCTAGGTTTTTGATCAAAAACCTGATTTTGTACTAAACTTGCGACGTGTCCAAATACAAACAAACACCGAGTTGCAGGTTTTTGATGACAATAATTTTTGCATGATCGATATTTATACATATGGGTATCTACACATATCATCAATTACTTGTGGTAACATTATAAATAGATAGGTGACTACATGAAGTTAGAGCTTTCATTAACCATTACTTGATGACAATAATAAGGTCATTTTATGTTCAATTATAGTAGATTCACTCATCAATTAATTATGCTAACATATAAAAATATAGGTGACTCTATGAAATTAGAGTACGTTGAAGTTTTTTTAATAGATGCAGTTGACACACTTATTAGAAGCTTTCAATGCGTAGACATAATCACAAATTTAGTTGCTTAAAAATTATCACCATGCTGCATCATAATAACAGTAGCTTGTTTTACAATACATGGTCGCTTGAAAAGCATTTCTTAGACGCTAAAAGTTTGTCGCTGACCTATTAATTCATTAGACAAGTAAATATATTTGAAGACGAGAATGACTTTTTAAAGAAGCTGCACCCCTAAGCAAATAATATGTAAACACCTTATTCAATTTGTTGTATTGTAAACATTCAGACAACTGTCAAAGAATGACAGTTGTAATTGTATGCAGGTGCGGCATGCAGTGCGGACAGTTGTATGTATGTAGGTGCGGCATGCAGTGCGGACAGTTGTATGTATTATTATTATTATCAAGTGTCTTGACAATTCTCGGGACCCTGGAGTCCCGGACCTTTAGAAGGCGTACGAGGGGCCAAAGCCAACTCGCAGAGGCCCGTTAGGCGCTTTCAATGAAATGAGGCACCAACCGACGATTATCCCTGTACGCACCATGCAAGTGCACCCAAGGACAACCCCCGGTTGGTGTAGGACTATTGCAGTATATGGAAACAAAGACATTGGACTATGGATTTGAGTGGCTAAAGTGGACTGGTGCTGGTGAACTATGAAAGGACTATGGCCCCTGCCGGATCAATGTTTTATAATACACGGATAAAATGGCAGGGGGTGACTTGCACACACAATATTGGGCCCGAAAAGGTCGCTAGCACATAGTGTCGTAGCGGCAAGGGGGCAACATGTCCTGAGGTGCTTGTGAGGAGTGGAGAGGTATCCCACGGTTCTCAGAACAATCCCAGAGCCCGGAAGATGGTCAAGGGATCTTGACATCTTACTGGAATACAAACACTTACTGGAATACTTCCTTCCTCCGAGCACGTTTGCTCTTGCGAATCTCCACTCAAACCGGCCAATAAAGGCAAGAAAGAGGTGGGAGCTCTGTTCCTCGTCAGTGTTCACTCCAGCCGGCCAATAAAGGCAAGCGAGAGGTGAGGAATAAGACTTCTCCCGGGAGATAGGGTCCGTGGGGTCGCTACTGCCCAACAGCTCGCCACATGCTGCCCTGCGGGTTTCTGTATCTCTCTTGGTCTGGCTCCTCATCCTAGACCTGTTCCGGCAAAGTGAACTCTACCGGCACAGACCTAAAATTCGGAGCGCGCAAGCCCCACCACGACGTCAACGTAGAGATACTGCGGTGGGGTTATTATTATTATTATATTTTTACATATCTCGGGACCCTGGTATCCCGGACCTTTGGAAGGCATACGAGGGGCCGAAGCCAACTCGCAGAGGCCCCTTAGACAATTTTAAATTATGATGAGGCACCAGCCGACGATTATCCCTGTATGCAGTATGGAAGTGCACCCAAGGACAAGCCCCGGTTGGTGCAGGACTATTGCAGAACATGGAAACAAAACATATTGGGCTATGGGTTTGGGTGGTTGTGGACTGGTTATCTAGAACTATAGAAACACTATGGCCCCTGCCTGACTAATGTTTTGTATACAATACACAGATAAAATGGCAGGGGGTGACTTGCACACTCAATAATGGGCCCCCGAAAACGGTCGCTAGCACATAGTGTCGTAGCGGCAAGGGGGCAACATGTCCTGAGATGCTTGTGAGGAGTGGAGAGGTATCCCACGGTTCTCAGAACAATCCCAGAGCCCGGAAGATGGTCAAGATCCCTACAAACACTTACTGGAATACTTCCTTCCTCCGAGCACGTTTGCTCTTGCGAATCTCCACTCAAGCCAGCCAATAAAGGCAAGAATGAGGTGGGAGCTCTGTTCCCGTCAGTTTTCACTCCAGCTGGCCAATAAAGGCAAGCCAAAGATGAGGAATAAGACTACAGTGCGGACAGTTGTATGTATGTAGGTGCGGCATGCAGAGCTGACAGTAGTATGTATGTAGGTGCGGCATGCAGAGCTGACAGTAGTATGTATGTAGGTGCGGCATGCAGAGCTGACAGTAGTATGTATGTAGGTGCGGCATGCAGTGCGGACAGTTGTATGTATGTAGGTGCGGCATGCAGTGCGGACAGTTGTATGTATGTAGGTGCGGCATGCAGAGCTGACAGTAGTATGTATGTAGGTGCGGCATGCAGAGCTGACAGTAGTATGTATGTAGGTGCGGCATGCAGAGCTGACAGTTGTATGTATGTAGGTGCGGCATGCAGAGCTGACAGTAGTATGTATGTAGGTGCGGCATGCAGTGCGGACAGTTGTATGTATGTAGGTGCGGCATGCAGTGCGGACAGTTGTATGTATGTAGGTGCGGCATGCAGAGCTGACAGTAGTATGTATGTAGGTGCGGCATGCAGAGCTGACAGTAGTATGTATGTAGGTGCGGCATGCAGTGCGGACAGTTTAACTTGCTTGTCAATTTGCTTCATTTCGCTGACTTACCCTCAAGTGTTGAATGCACCCCAAGTGTGCATAAGGATAACCCTTTACATAATAGGTATATAAGCTTATCCATACTTCCATACTAATATTATAAATTCGAAAGTAACTCTGTCTGTCTGTCGGTCTGCCTGTCTGTCTGTCTGTCAGTCTGTTACCTTTTCACGCCTAAACTACTGAACGGATTTCGATAAAATTTGGCAAAGCTATAGATGGCATCTTGGGGAAGGACATAGGCTACTTTTTTTCTCAAAAATAATCCTAGGGGTGGTGATATAGGGGATGAAAGTTTGTGTTGGGAAACCCAGCATTTCTTAAGTTAGGACTATGAAAATTCAAATTTATGCTTTTGGTAGGACATAAAGAAATATTCTGTTAAGTGTTTTTGAAAAATCAACCCCTAAGGGGGTAAAATAGGGGCTGATTTTAAAATTCACAAAAGTGCACGGATTTCGATAAAATTTCGCAAGGCTATAGATAGCCTCCTGGGAAAGATCGTAGGATACTTTTTGTTTTAAAAAATAATCCTACGGGGGGTGATATAGGGGATGAAAGTTTGTATGAGGAACCCAGCATTTCTTAACGAAAATTCAAGTTTATGAGTTTGGTAGGAAATAAAGAAATATGCGGTTCAGGGTTTTTGAAAAATTATCCCCTAAGGGGGTAAAATAGGGGTTGATTTTAAAATTCATAAAACTGCACGGATTTCGATAAAATTTGGCAAGGCTATAGATATCATCC
Source organism: Cosmia trapezina (assembly GCA_905163495.3). Lineage (NCBI taxonomy): Eukaryota > Metazoa > Arthropoda > Insecta > Lepidoptera > Noctuidae > Cosmia > Cosmia trapezina. Next base: position 110,524 of record LR991019.1, read on the forward strand.
TGGGAAAGGACATGGGCTACTTTTTAAAAAATAATCCTACAGGGTGTGATATAGGGGATGAAAGTTTGTATGGGAAACCCAGCATTTTTTAAGTTAGGCTATTAGAAAATTCTATGCTTTTGGTAGGAAATAAAGAAATGTGTGGTACAGCGTTTTAAAAAAAATAATCATCCCTTAAGGGCGAGCGTGCACTGCGGTGCGTTTTTCAAACGCATAATCTGTGAAGTATGGAATGTCTTTGAAGTGTGCACACTGCGGTCATGCGTTTTGTTACTGTAGGCCCCGCCCAGTGCGGCAGAACTAACGGAACGCACCGCAGTGCGCGCTCGCCCTAAGGGCTCCAATATGGGTTGATTTTAAAATTCACAAATAGTATTAAAATGATTGTGTACCTACCTCTTTTTAAGTGATTTAAGGGATTGGAAATGTAGTCATAGTTCGTATCTTGAGTCTCATTTAGTCTTTATTTCATTCGACGTCTTTACACTTTTTACGGCGAATGGATTTTCATACGGTTTCCACAAATGGATGGAGTAATTCAGTGTATAATTCATCATGGTTTTTTTTTATAAATTGTCTGAAATGTGACGACTATTATTGAAGATGTCGGAAAAAATCATGCTGACTGGGAGCTGTAAGCCCACCATACACGGCAACGATATATCGTAACGATTTGAGTTTGCATAGTTATATTGGACGGCCCTATGTTTTCCACTTTAACGTTCCCATGGGACATTTTCCGACATCTACGCGGGCGAAGCCGCCGGCAAAAGCTAGTATCACATATATATAAACGTAAAAAAACATCATCCGATGGAAAACATATGTCATCAGTAGTTGTGAACTTATGGGGTTCGAAACTGACCCCCGACCCTCCCACTCGCTGGGGTTTTGTGTCTAAAAAATTAGCCCAACAGTTTGGCCCAAAGACATTAAATATTACTTATTTGGCCATTCAAAAACGGGTCAGGTTTATGTTGTGTCAACGCAGGTGTTGTCAAACGTGATAAGTAGTGCTAAGTAAACTGACTGTCCGGTTCATTGTGCTCGCCGAACGATAGTGTGTTGGCAGTTGCTGGTGCCTGATACAGCCGTGATGGCGGTCGCAAGTACGACACTGAGCGTGAAGGGCTCGCTGCAGTCCCCAGGTCAGGCAGGGCAATGTGTTACTGGGAATTCCCGTAACGTCAGCCCAGGTTGACTACAACTTCGACAAATAGAGACACCACTCTAATATGTCTTTTTGATTCGATTTCTAACCTTAAGAACGGAGCATCAGAACATGTTTTTATCCCCCGACGCAAAAAGAGGGGTGTTATAAGTTTGACCGCTATGTGAGGTTTGTGTGTGTCAACCCATCAAGTTGTAAACTGGCATCATACTTGAATGCGACGGAACGCACCTTGCGCGCTGATTGGTTGAACTTGAATGCGACGGAACGCACCTTGCGCGCTGATTGGTTGAACGTCATTTTCGTGATTGTCATCTGTCATTCACTATCATTCGGGTCGTTCGCTAGTCGCCGGCTAGACCGTATTTAAATCTAGCCATTTAATGAACGTCCGAAGAGACTGACGAGACCTTTTTGAATTAAATAACTAGATGGACTCAAATGAACTGGGGCAGAGCTTTTATAGTGCATAATGAACTAGTTTCCTGGCTTTAACCATTAATGAGAAAATTCTAATTACAGGTAGAAAGTAGTATGGACTTATTCAAAGTGTTTTCCTAAAAGTGTTGGGCTCGGTTTGTGGAGTAATCTTAATGTGTTCGGGAAAAGGTCTTTGTTTCCCTGACAAGTGCCAAAGGTGTATCACTGGTGGGCGTTTCCAGTGCGTTCCACCCTAGGTACTGTCAACGCTCATAAAACACTTGTTTATGATCTAACTTGAATACAGAATTGCCCGAATTCAGACCCACCCGACAATCCATCTTCCCAGAGACGGTGGGATGAGCCGCTCTGCAGAGTAGTACAGAACAATTTACTTGACACGTCTGCTACTACTGCGGAGCGTGCGCGCCTGCTGGCTGTGGGTAGGTGGGAGTCGGCTCTGTGGCTTCATGGGCTACCGTCGTCGAACATTGGCACTTTGTTCGACGACACTACTTTCCGCCTCGCTGCTTCACTGCGACTGGGAGCTCCTTCTTGTTCTCCTCATCGCTGTCACTGTGGCGAAGTTGTCCACAGCCTCGGACACCACGGCCTGTCTTGGAGCCGAAGTGCGGGTCGCTTAGCGCGGCACGCTAACATCAATGACATCATCCGACGAGCCCTTGTCACCGTCGGCGTTCCAGCTGTATTAGAACCCAATAGCTTGGCACGCGACGATGGCAAGAGACCGGACGCCATGTCATTATTTCCATGGAAGGTGGGAAGACCTTTAGTGTGGGACGCAACTTGTGGTGTCGATACTCTTGCGCCATCCCATCTTCCTGGCTCGGCGTGCTGTGCTGGCACTGCTGCTGCGGCTGCGGAAAACCTCAAGCGGCGGAAATATAATAACCTTATCGATAGTTATATTTTTGAGCCGTTTGGGGTTGAAACCCTTGGGCCCTGGGGTCCGAGTGCCCATAGTTTGTTTAACGAAATCTCCAAATGGCTTGTTGACACTTCTCGTGACCCAAGAGCTGGCTTTTACCTTGGCCAGAGGATTAGCATTGCCATACAACGTGGCAATGCCGCCAGTCTCTTGGGTACTTTACCAGTCGACAGCGATGCGGAGGAATTTTTCGACGCCATATTTTAGTTTTTTATTAGTTTTAGTTAGTTTAAGATAATATATTTTTAACTTATTTTACCTTATTTTTAAAATTATTAAAGCATCATCGCTCACTTGAACACTCATTTTGGTTGTCTTAGCTTTCACAATTACCTTATTAGTTATTTGATATCACGGACTTCGCTTTTTATTTATATAGATAAACTCAGGGAGGTTTTATGCCGAAACCATTATATGTTTACAACACTCAACAATAGACCAAGTACATAGAATTACCAACATCATTGAGAGAACGTTTGAAGATAAAAAAGTCTGCTCCACCGTGTTTTTAGATGTAGCACAAGCTTTTAATAGAGTTTGGCATAGGGGTTTGATATACAAGCTAAGACTAATGCTGCCCAATGATTTTGCCGATATCTTGCAATCGTACATCACAGATAGAATGTTTCGAGTAAGGCACGAGGATGCCTTTTCCGAGTTAAAAATTATTAAAGCTGACGTGCCTCAAGGTAGTGTGCTGGGTCCAGTCCTCTACCTGTTGTACACATATGATATCCCAGAGTTGGAAAATAATACAATTGCAACCTTTGCGGATGACACTGCTATTATGGCTACAGGGTCATGCCATACAGAAGCAACCACAAAGGTACAAATCGCTGTAAATGAAGTTCATAATTGGGCACAAAAATGGAGAATCAATTTGAATGAATCGAAGTCACTTCACATTGATTTCACCAACAGAAATTGTGATTACCACCCAATCTTCATAAATGGTCAACAAGTGCCATACGCAAATACAGCCAAATATCTTGGCATAACGCTTGACGCGAAACTGCGCTGGAAAGCGCATGTTAAAAAGAAAAGACAGGAACTAGACATGCGTTTTAAAAACATGTATTGGTTGATTGGACGGAATTCCTGCCTATCGATTCATAATAAAATTCTATTATATAAGCATATTCTTATGCCAATATGGACATATGGCATACAACTGTGGGGCTGTACTAAACCGACCAACATCAAAATCATACAAACATTCCAGAATAAGGTACTCAGGAGTATTGTTAATGCGCCCTGGTATATAAGAAATGACGACCTCCATCGTGACTTAAAAATGGAACCCGTTACCAACATAATTCAAAAATTTGCTGAGGCCCATGAACACCGACTCCACCAACATGTGAACATCGAGGCAATTCAGCTGTAAGACCAGACTAATATAGTGCGAAGACTAAAACGAACAAAACCTTTTGATTTAGTGTAGTGTAAAAAGTGTAGAAATAATAGTGACAATGACACTCATATAACACATGAACAAAGTGTTTATATTATTATATTAGACTCTAAGAAAGTGGAACGGACTTGTGTAAAGTACAATGAACACTATTCTAAGTTTTAAAATAATTATCACGTAAAAAATTAAGTTAGATTAAAATTGCTTATTAGTGTTGTAGGCTAGATTGTAATGAATTATTAAGAACCTGGTTCTTTTTAATAAATGATAAAAAACATATATATATATATGTTTACAGCCTCTACAGTAGCTATAGTCCGTGGCAAGCGTGCGGTTTACAGCCTCTACAGTAGCTATAGACCGTGGCAAGCGTGCGGTTTACAGCCTTTAAAGTAGCTATAGACCGTGGCAAGCGTGCGGTTTACAGCCTCTACAGTAGCTATAGACCGTGGCAACCGTGCGGTTTACAGCCTCTACAGTAGCTATAGACCGTGGCAAGCGTGCGGTTTACAGCCTCTACAGTAGCTATAGACCGTGGCAAGCGTGCGGTTTACAGCCTCTACAGTAGCTATAGACCGTGGCAAGCGTGCGGTTTACAGCCTCTACAGTAGCTATAGTCCGTGGCAAGCGTGCGGTTTACAGCCTCTGCAGTAGCTATAGACCGTGGCAAGCGTGCGGCTTACAGCCTCTACAGTAGCTATAGACCGTGGCAAGCGTGCGGTTTACAGCCTCTGCAGTAGCTATAGACCGTGGCAAGCGTGCGGTTTACAGCCTCTGCAGTAGCTATAGACCGTGGCAAGCGTGCGGTTTACAGCCTCTACAGTTGATATAGACCGTGGCAAGCGTGCGGTTTACAGCCTCTGCAGTAGATATAGACCGTGGCAAGCGTGCGGTTTACAGCCTCTACAGTAGATATAGACCGTGGCAAGCGTGCGGTTTACAGCCTCTACAGTAGCTATAGACCGTGGCAAGCGTGCGGTTTACAGCCTCTACAGTAGCTATAGACCGTGGCAAGCGTGCGGTTTACAGCCTATACAGTAGATATAGACCGTGGCAAGCGAGCGGTTTACATCCTCTACAGTAGATATAGACCGTGGCAAGCGTGCGGTTTACAGCCTCTACAGTAGCTATAGTCCGTGGCAAGCGTGCGGTTTACAGCCTCTACAGTAGCTATAGTCCGTGGTAAGCGTGCGGTTTACAGCCTCTACAGTAGCTATAGACCGTGGCAAGCGTGCGGGTTACAGCCTCTGCAGTAGCTATAGACCGTGGCAAGCGTGCGGTTTACAGCCTCTGCAGTAGCTATAGACCGTGGCAAGCGTGCGGTTTACAGCCTCTACAGTTGATATAGACCGTGGCAAGCGTGCGGTTTACAGCCTCTGCAGTAGATATAGACCGTGGCAAGCGTGCGGTTTACAGCCTCTACAGTAGATATAGACCGTGGCAAGCGTGCGGTTTACAGCCTCTACAGTAGATATAGACCGTGGCAAGCGTGCGGTTTACAGCCTCTACAGTAGCTATAGACCGTGGCAAGCGTGCGGTTTACAGCCTCTACAGTAGCTATAGACCGTGGCAAGCGTGCGGTTTACAGCCTCTACAGTAGCTATAGACCGTGGCAAGCGTGCGGCTTACAGCCTCTACAGTAGCTATAGACCGTGGCAAGCGTGCGGTTTACAGCCTCTGCAGTAGCTATAGACCGTGGCAAGCGTGCGGTTTACAGCCTCTGCAGTAGCTATAGACCGTGGCAAGCGTGCGGTTTACAGCCTCTACAGTTGATATAGACCGTGGCAAGCGTGCGGTTTACAGCCTCTGCAGTAGATATAGACCGTGGCAAGCGTGCGGTTTACAGCCTCTACAGTAGATATAGACCGTGGCAAGCGTGCGGTTTACAGCCTCTACAGTAGCTATAGACCGTGGCAAGCGTGCGGTTTACAGCCTCTACAGTAGCTATAGACCGTGGCAAGCGTGCGGTTTACAGCCTCTACAGTAGATATAGACCGTGGCAAGCGAGCGGTTTACATCCTCTACAGTAGATATAGACCGTGGCAAGCGTGCGGTTTACAGCCTCTACAGTAGATATAGACCGTGGCAAGCGTGCGGTTTACAGCCTCTACAGTAGATATAGACCGTGGCAAGCGTGCGGTTTACAGCCTCTACAGTAGCTATAGACCGTGGCAAGCGTGCGGTTTACAGCCTCTACAGTAGATATAGACCGTGGCAAGCGTGCGGTTTACAGCCTCTACAGTAGATATAGACCGTGGCAAGCGAGCGGTTTACAGCCTCTACAGTAGATATAGACCGTGGCAAGCGTGCGGTTTACAGCCTCTACAGTAGATATAGACCGTGGCAAGCGTGCGGTTTACAGCCTCTACAGTAGCTATGGACCGTGGCAAGCGTGCGGTTTACAGCCTCTACAGTAGATATAGACCGTGGCAAGCGTGCGGTTTACAGCCTCTACAGTAGATATAGACCGTGGCAAGCGTGCGGTTTACAGCCTCTACAGTAGATATAGACCGTGGCAAGCGAGTGGTTTACATCCTCTACAGTAGATATAGACCGTGGCAAGCGTGCGGTTTACAGCCTCTACAGTAGATATAGACCGTGGCAAGCGTGCGGTTTACAGCCTCTACAGTAGATATAGACCGTGGCAAGCGTGCGGTTTACAGCCTCTACAGTAGCTATGGACCGTGGCAAGCGTGCGGTTTACAGCCTCTACAGTAGATATAGACCGTGGCAAGCGTGCGGTTTACAGCCTCTACAGTAGATATAGACCGTGGCAAGCGTGCGGTTTACAGCCTCTACAGTAGATATAGACCGTGGCAAGCGCGTGGTTTACAGCCTCTACAGTAGCTATAGACCGTGGCAAGCGCGTGGTTTACATCCTCTACAGTAGATATAGACCGTGGCAAGCGTGCGGTTTACAGCCTCTACAGTAGATATAGACCGTGGCAAGCGTGCGGTTTACAGCCTCTACAGTAGATATAGACCGTGGCAAGCGCGTGGTTTACAGCCTCTACAGTAGCTATAGACCGTGGCAAGCGCGTGTTTTACAGCCTCTACAGTAGCTATAGACCGTGGCAAGCGCGTGGTTTACATCCTCTACAGTAGATATAGACCGTGGCAAGCGTGCGGTTTACAGCCTCTACAGTAGATATAGACCGTGGCAAGCGTGCGGTTTACAGCCTCTACAGTAGATATAGACCGTGGCAAGCGCGTGGTTTACAGCCTCTACAGTAGCTATAGACCGTGGCAAGCGCGTGTTTTACAGCCTCTACAGTAGCTATAGACCGTGGCAAGCGCGTGGTTTACATCCTCTACAGTAGATATAGACCGTGGCAAGCGTGCGGTTTACAGCCTCTACAGTAGCTATAGACCGTGGCAAGCGCGTGGTTTACATCCTCTACAGTAGCTATAGACCGTGGCAAGCGTGCGGTTTAAATTCAGCCAATACTCGTAGTGGGTATCCATGAATGCATAATGAACAACTGTTGCCCGGGCCTGGCTGCGTGCATTTTGTATTTCATCATTTTACAAAACAAATACTATCAGGTTCAAAAGTAGCCGTCCTTTTCCAGGTCCCATAGGCTACGTATTTGTCAGACATATAACGATCGGTTAAGTGGTTTAGGCGTGATCAGGTTACAAACAGACACACAGAGTTTAAGTCTTAAGACATACAGAGTTACTTTCACATTTATAATATTAGTAAAGCTACACCCAGTGCATTCACAGCCAGGAGCTGGACACAGCATTGGCCGACACCGAACTTATTGTATTCACGACTGCCAGCGCACGTTGCCGAGAACTTATTGTTCACGACTGCCAGCGTACGTTGCCGAGATTTTATTGTTCACGACTGCCAGCGCACGTTGCCGAGAACTTATTGTTCACGACTGCGAGCGTAGGTTGCCGAGATTTTATGGTTCAAGACTGCCAGCGCACGTTGCCGAGATTTTATTGTTCACGACTGCCAGCGCACGTTGCCGAGATTTTATTGTTCACGATTGCCAGCGCACGTTGCCGAGAACTTATTGTTCACGACTGCCAGCGTACGTTGCCGAGATTTTATTGTTCACGACTGCCAGCGCACGTTGCCGAGATTTTATTGTACACGACTGCCAGCGCACGTTTGCCGAGAACCAGCCTCCAACATTGCCACAGCTCAGATCATGTCTTCTCGGCTCAAATGACGTCTTCTCTCCTTAATAACGTTTTTATGTATTGATTCCACTCAGAAGTATGTCAGAAATTGCACTGGTTTGTCCTCAAACCCGCTGCAGGATTTGTTTATGGATGCAGTGTCCACTAATGTGCTGCTTGGGTATTATTATGTAGATCCGGCATAGTCTGCAGAGATATGCACTTATATCTCTGCAGACTATACGTATTTACCAACAAAGTCGGTAGTAGATGCTGGTTATTTTATAACTACTTGTATGCAATGAATACACATAGGAAGGCTGTATTTAACCGTCTAGCTTCTTTGTGATCTGATTGAAAAATAGAAGGAACTATGAAGGCATGTATTATAATAAATCAGTACCTCATAATATTCTGGTAAGAGTTGCTTACAACACGAATGGCGTTGCTTGAAAATGATTACTAAACGGCACTTCATTAGATTCTTTCAAAAGCCTAATACTTAATAATATTTCTTGAATCAAAAGATACCGTTCTACAATAAAAAGGTAACCAACAAGTAAACCAACTGTAGTATCAACTGTTCCGCTTTCTGAGCCACGCTTTTATACAGGGCGGTCAACAAGTCGTGGCTCAAACGATACCGTTCTACAATAAAAAGGTAACCAACGAGTAAACCAACTTTAGTATCAACTGTTCCGCTTTCTGAGCCACGCCTTTATACAGGGCGGTCAACAAGTCGTGGCTCAAACGAAATAGAGAGATAAAGGATGTCATTTCCAACAAAGCATGGCCATAATTCAATTGCCCTAAAAATTAATTGCTCTTGAAATTTGGTACCCAGAGCCGCAATAGAACTTTTGTAGCGCTGATACATTATCTAGTAATAATACAGCACCGTTTGTTTTATTGTTTTATCTACACCCATGTTATAATTTCTCTATAAAAGTTTCTGAAACAGTTAGCTTATTGCCAACATTAAAACAGCCAGTGTCATAGTAACCATGGTAACCATAATAGCATCTAAACGGGTGCTTTAATATTGTACTCAATTTCATAATGCAACTCGTTTTCAAAAAAAGAACATTGTAATGCACGCGCGTTTCACTACAACAGCGCCCTAATTTAAAAAAAGAACTTATTCGAATTCACGTCGTATACTATGACGCCGGCCGCCATATTCGATACGAGTATTAGTACTGCAAAAAACTGTTTCAGAACCTTTTATAGAGGATTGATAATATGGATGTAGATAAAGTCTTGTATGCAACTGTACATAATTAGGTATTAAAACACTCATGTGTTACTATTATCAATTTATCACACTCGGCTTCGCCTCGTGTGATAAACCCACATTCGTGTTTTAATACCCCTTATTATAAGTCAGTTGCATAAATAACTATTATATCACATTGTTTTTAAATTAGTCTAATTGCAGAAAGATTTTTTGTTGGAAACGACCTCCTTTATCTCCCTATTTCGTTTGATCCACGACTTTTTGACCACAGTGTATACAGGTGGAATGTGTCGCCGCCACACAACAGAACCTCATTCTACGTGGCCATATTCACTGTGTTCTACATTTAAGCGATTGTATCGTGAATATTGATCAAAATAACATATAAGGTCTTTACCTATGAAATTGCCGTTCTGCAGTACTGGCCATTTCAAATCAAAATAATTTTTGTTTGGCTAAGAATTCTAATTTCCAATTAATTTTATTTTAAAAACATGGATTTTTTTTTCCAAAAGTAGTCATTTGTTTATTGATTAGTGTTACATTTTCATCGCATTTCAATCTTTTTCGTCATCATGGATACGTTAAAAATTCGAGTAATTATGGAATATGAGTACCGTCGTGGCAGCAACGCGGCACAAGCGGCACGCAACATCAACGACGTTTACGGAGCTAACACTACAAACCAACGCACCACCCGTTATTGGTTTGCTCGCTTCCGTTCTGGAAATTTCGTCCTGAAAAATGAACCTCGCGGTCGTCCGAAGACTTTGGTCGACAATTACGAATTAAAGGCGATTGTGGAAGCTGATGATACACAATCTACGGCTGAATTAGCAGCAGCTTTCGACGTTAGCGTCAAAACAATATTGGTCCATTTGCGTCAAATTGGCAAAGTAAAAAAGCTTGACAAATGGGTGCCCCACGAACTCAATGATCGCCAGCGCGAAGTACGCGTCGAGACGTGCCTTGCACTGCTCAACAGACACACAAATGAAGGAATTTTGAACCGCATTGTTACCTGCGATGAAAAATGGATTCTGTTTGATAACCGCAAGCGCTCAGCAAGTTGGTTGGATCCTGGTTCAGCACCTAAACAATGCCCTAAACGAAAACTTACCCCTAGAAAAGTGATGGTCACTGTTTGGTGGTCTAGCGCCGGTGTGATTCATCACAGCTTCTTACCAAACGGGGTGAGCATTACTGCAGATGTGTACTGTGAAGAACTGAACACAATGATGGAGAAGCTGGCACATCTCCAACCAGCATTGGTCAATCGCTCGTCTCCGCTGCTCCTGCACGACAACGCGCGACCTCATACTGCACAGCAGACGGTCTCCAAGTTGCAAGAACTGGGGTTAGAAGCTCTCCGTCATCCGCCCTACTCACCAGACCTTGCGCCTACAGACTACTACTTTTTCCAGAATTTGGATAACTTCTTGGCGGGAAAAAAATTCAATACCCGAGAGGCAGTACAAAATGCCTTTGAAGAATTTGTTGCCTCCCGACCAGCTGATTTCTTTAAGAAGGGCATCAATAAACTGCCACTGCGTTGGCAAAGATGCATTGATTGCATGGGTGATTACTTCGATTAATACAAATAAAAAATACATTAAAAAAAATCGTTTAAATTTTTTCATACAAAACGGCAATTTCATAGGTAAAGACCTATTATTATGATTCATACTAAGCAGAGATCTTGAGCGTCAACCGCCCTTCACCAGTTCCGAGTATCTAGTTGGGGACCAGAAGTGGCGCCACCAGCTGACGGTCCGACATGGCCGCGTTCGTGCACAGGTCGCCACCAAGACAGAGGCGCTCCGTGGAGCAGCGAGTTGTAAGGTTCAGTAGGTAGTACTTTCAAACACTACTGAACCTTACTACTTAACCTTTAAAACTAGTTGGGGACCAGAAGTGGCGCCACCAGCTGACGGTCCGACATGGCCGCGTTCGTGCACAGGTCGCCACCAAGACAGAGGCGCTCCGTGGAGCAGCGAGTTGTAAGGTTCAGTAGGTAGTACTTTCAAACACTACTGAACCTTACTACTTAACCTTTAAAACGTTTTTTCCAAGCATTTTTTTGCGCTTCACAACTCAATTTGAAGGAGTTCAAATTGAGTTTAAAACCAGTTTCCAGTGCTGTCGCAAACGGAATGGCTATAAGTTTGAACGGATTTTTAAATTTTTTTGCATTTGTATTGGAATATTATATTCCGTTTTAAATATCGCATTGTTGTGACTAGCATAATCTGCCTATAATGTTCCCACTGCTGGGACACAGGCCTCCTATATGTGAGAGGAAGTGGGCCATATGTCTTAATACATCTATACTTATAATAAATCTGTAGAGAGGTCAATTCTGTACATGATATATATTTTCAAAATAACTATCAGGGGGTAATTAGTGATCGATACTGATGCCAAAAATGCAATCAGTAAAATTTTTGTCTGTCTGTCTGTCTGTCTGTCTGTCTGTCTGTCTGTCTGTATGTTCCTTATAGAAACAAAAAGTACTCGACGGATTTTAACGAAACTTGGTACAATTATTCTTCATGCTCCTGGGGAGGTTATAGTATACTTTTCATCACGCTACAATCAATAGGAGCAGAGCAGTGAAGGAAAATGTTGGGAAAACGGGAGAAGTTGCTCCATTTTTTAAGCTTCCGTCGCGTGTGCAGCCTTAATGGTTAAAGCTACATAGAAATCATTTATGACGGAAATGTTCTACATAAAATTATCTAAAAAATATCCCACAACAGCATATGTCTATCTTTTATGGTTGACTCACAATAACACGTGTAACTCCCGATAGCTTAGCAGTTCGGAGCTTTCTGATTATATTTGTTTACTCTTACGTTTATAATACTCTCACTCATCCCTAATTAAAAGAAGTTAATATTATTACCTATTCAATAAAAAAAGAATCTTAGTAATCGGTATATAAACACCAAACTTATACATCATGTATAGATTTGAGAAAAGTAGACGATGTTGTTTATCCAACTTACCATGCAGCTTGCCAAGCGCGTCGTTTGCTTGAAAATGGTCAGCATTGGGATGACGCTTTAGCAGAATCCTGTGTTAGTGATAATCCACGACGGTTACGCCATTTATTTGTAACATTGCTCACATTTTGTAATTTGTCAGAATATATCCTGTCCAATTATGGGAAAAATATAAAGAAAAAATTGCAGAAGACTTTCTTCGGAATATATCTCACAGTGATAAAGGCGCAACTAATGATAATTTTCGTGATCTTGCCATAAATCAGTGCTTATTAGCTCTTCAGGAAGACTTAACAGCAGTAAGCGGTAAATCACTCTGTGAATATGGTTTGCCAACACCAACCTCAGTCGGAGAGGTTACCAATAGGGAATATTCCGCAGAGATTGGTTACAACTCAATGGAACTGCTGGCAACATTAGAAAACGGTGTCCCAATGATGACTGCAGAACAGCGTTCAGTCTATGATCGCGTGTGCGAGAGTGTTCAGAATAATTTGGGAACAATATGGTTTTTAGATGCACCTGGAGGAACTGGGAAAACCTTTTTGACTAAATTAATATTAGCTTATGTTCGAAATCAGCGTAAAATTGCTGTTGCCGTGGCTTCAACAGGTATAGCTGCAATATTGCTACCAGGAGGTAAAACTGCTCACACTATGTTTAAAATACCAATTGATTTAGATCGCACGGAAAGTCCAACCTGTAGTATTTCAAGAATCATCTCGCAATGACCAGGCATCTGAGATTAATAATAAAATAATGTCGAATATCCAGGGGAAAGCAAAGTTTACAGTTCAATAAATAAAATGGTCGATGAACAAGAAACCACTAATTACCCGATAGAATTTTTAAATTTTTTAAATATGCCCGGACTTCCTTCTCATGAAATTTGTTTAAAAATTGGCATTCCGATTATTCTGCTCCGAAATTTAAGACCACCACAACTTTGCAATGGAACTCGGCTAAAAGTAACCCAGTTGCAACAAAATGTAATCGAGGCTCAAATTTTAACAGGCTGCGGTGCAGGAGAGACCGTCTTTATTCCCAGAATTCCCATAATACCAAATAATTTTCCATTCCAATTTAAAAGAACGCAATTCCCCAGTATCGGTGTGTTATGCAATGACAATTAATAAAGCTCAAGGGCAGACTTTTTGGGCACGCCACAATAGCGGCGATAAGTCCCCTCTTTGAGGAGTGGTTAGAGAGGCGCCACGGCGTCCTCACCTTCCGCCTGACGCAGGTCCTCACCGGACACGGTTGTTTCGGGAGGTTCCTGTTTCGCATAAGGCGGGAGGAAACGCCCGGGTGTTTCCATTGTGTAGATCGCCCGGAGGACACGGTGGAGCATACAGTGGAGGTCTGCCCGGCTTGGGCAGAGCACCGCCGTGTTCTCACGGAGGCGATCGGCGGCGGCGATCTCTCGCGTCCGAGCCTGGTCCAGGCCATGGTGCGGAGCGAGAGCGCATGGGAGGCCGTCACCTCCTTCTGCGAAGCAGTGATGCTCGCGAAGGAGGAGGCGGAACGAGTGAGGGAGAGGCAGCCTCACGCCCTCAGTCGCCGCAGGAGACGCCCTGGGCGGCGGGAATCGCGGGGCGATTTCCGGCCACCGTAGGCGCGGGCCTGCGGACGGTGAGCAGCGGGTAGCTCGCCGTCCGGTAAGGACCAGGCCCGAGTCGACGGCGCGTCGTGTTCCACGCACGCCTCAAAGAGATGTCAGCAAGTGACGGGGCCCAATAGGGCCGACGCCGCTGGGGTCGCGGGTTGTCTGAAAGGGTTACCGCGGCCCTGGCATAGGCAACTGAAGGAACACGGGTGGGTTTTAGTCAGTAAAAGTCTGACACGCCCTCCCGCTCCACCCAGAGCGGGAGAAGTTATTTGATGATTTCCCACCCTCGACTTTTCGTGTTGCTGGAGTAGATCTCGGTGTCAGTTGTTTCTCGCATGGTCAGTTATATGTCGCTCTTTCCCGGGTTAGCAGTTCTAGAAATCTTTATGTTCACGTGCCGGACGGGTCAACTTTCAACATAGTTTACCCGGAAGCTTTGCGCTGAAGTATTTTCGTTCTATAGGTACTTAAGCCTCATGTTAAAGTGATCTAAACAATATTACCAATACATTAACTTAATAACATACAAGGAGTTACACGCTGGCGGAGTCGCGGGCACAGCTATTAATAATAATATTCTGCGGTTCCTTATTGCGATATTTTTCAACAGTACTGTGGATTGACATATTATAGTTCCCTACTAAAATACGAAAGTTAATCTGTCTGTTACATCAAAACCACTGAACCGTGAGGAAGGACATATGGTACTTTTTTACGAAAAGCGACGGAAACGCGGACGAAGTCGCGGGCAAAAGCTAGTATATAATAAAACAGTAACAAAGTCAAAAGTGTACATTAAATATAAAAAAAAAAAGTAATTGCTACGAGGTGTGGGAACGAGTCTGATGCCCAAAATATAGTTTTATTTAGATTTTTAGGGTTTCGTACATTGATGTATAAAATTAGGAAGACATGGTTCATGCTCCTCGACGTGGACCGCATATAATATGTTCATGCACACAATTGACACAGTCACAATCGAACTGTCGTTTGTGAAGCACATGACATGTGTACCACGACACCGTAATCGTCTAAATAAACAGCTACAATCCCAAGTAGCAAACAAATGTCCTAAAAAGGTATTGCAGATATCTTGAAGGCAAGTTGACGAATTCCAGCTGTTGTCTTGGTTAAAACTATTATGTCCCTCAAGATATCTCATAGATACACTCCATGTGTCAGTTAAGTAAAAGTGGGCACAGTATTCAAAAAACTGGTCAAGTGCGAGTCGGACTCGCGCACGAAGGGTTCCGTACCATATTATATGTTTAACAATCGCAAAGATAACTTTTTACTTATTTTATAATGATACCGTGAATTACAAGGTTATTTTTTGCAGTTGCAGAAAATCACCCATGTTTAAACAAAATACCTAATGAATCGCCGTTTTCAGTATTGTTGCTTAAATACAGTATTTATGGTACCTACATGGTATAAAGAAGTTTCAAATTCCTAATTTGTTGAATTGTTGCGCTAGAGCTCGTACAAATATGGTCTAAAATGTCTTAATTTTAGAAGATAAAAAAAATGTGTTTATACTCTACTCAATGAGTTCTAGATTATTTTTTTTATTTTTTTTTTCAAAATGAAAAGTTTATTGTATGGGGACTGACCCCTTAAATTTTTAACTTTGCTTTGTTTTATTATTTGTTGTTATAGCCGTAATAGACAGCGGAGGCTTAGTAAGTTTGTACTGGACTGTACGTGGTTGTCTGATTTCATGGATTTTAATTTTCTTGCGCGGAACCCTAATTATTTTTCTAAAATAAAAATAGCCTTAGTTACTCCTTAAAACATCAGCTATATGCCGTCAAAATCGGTGAAAATTCGTTTGGCAAGTACCATTTTTTTAATCGGACTGCGCTTTAAAATTCTTCTATACGAACTTTAACATCCCTAAACCTCATTTGAGGCGTAGTTTTGAAAAACTAATAATGACAAACATTATTACTTACTTATGCAAGTATTTGTGCTAAGTTTCAAGTTCATTAACCAAATTAATAAGATTTTTCATATAAACTGTATCTCTGTTTTCACGAACACAGATAAAGAATTTCAAAAATCGTCTGGTATGTTTCCATAACTTGACTCAAACATTATTTACACCAATTTTAGAGTTAATCAAGCCCCCAATAAAGTCCTCCGCTATAAAATTAACTTTTCACCCCTTAGGGGTAGATATTTGGAAAACCCTGATACACGTTAGTCTTCATTTTTGGTCTCAAGTATGAAAACTGAGTTTTGAGTTAATCGGACCGCGTGTTAAAATTCCTCCATACAAACTTTGACACGCCCAATCCCTCTTTAGGGGGTAGTTTAGGAAAACTCAAAATTTTATAATTTACTTAGATGAATATTCGTGCTAAGTTTCAAGTCTATTAACTCAAGGGATAGGATTTTCATACAAACCTTCATCCCCTATTTTACACCCTTAGGCATAGAATTTCCAAAAATCCTTCCTAAGTGGATGTTTACACTATATAAGGTATCTATGTGCAAAATTTCAAGTCTCTAGGTCCATTGGATTGGGCTGTGTGTTGATGTATTAGTCAGTGACTCAGTCAGGACTTTGATTTTTTTATATATATAGATTTACCATGTTATTTTAAGACCACAGACATCTTATAGGTTTTCCTGTAATATACAGGTATAGAACTATTTTCTATGTTTTTTTCAAAATTTTAGGCTCAGTAGTTTCGGAGATAGGGGGGGGAATGGTCAATTTTCGTCTATTTTCTTAAATAACTTCAAAACAATTTATTTTAAAATTATTTAAAAAATATATTTGAGACCCTCACAGTAAGACCTTTCATTTGATATCTCACACGGTACAGTTTGCCAAACTTTTTTTTTAATTGTACTTATTTTCCCCCCAACAAGGACCCCTATATTCAAAATTCATTTATTTACGTTACATGTCCGTGTTTGGGTTACCAAAATACATATGTGTACCAAGTTTCCACTTAATCGGTTCATTAGATTCGGAGCAAATTGGCTGTGACAGACGGACAGACGGACAGACAGACAGACAGACAGACAGACACACGAGTGATCCTATAAGGGTTCCGTTTTTTCCTTTTGAGGTACGGAACCCTAAAAAGAGTTAAGAAAGAGTTAATACTACTGTTTAGATAAACTTTAATCCTACTTAAGAACGTGGTTTTGCAGAACTCTAAACACTGGTTTCAAGATATCTTGTAGGTTGGCTTCAGATCAAGAAATGGACTTAAAGATATCTACAATACTTAATTAAAACTATCAATATTGAATTGCAGATGTTCGATCTTATCTTAGTGAAGTAAAATTTAAAACTTATTTTGCTTTAAAATGGTTTAAGTAACTTTATTTTAGAAATATGGTGAACTTTTAGATTATTATATAAACTGTTTTAAGATTTATAAAAATGGCGATTTTTTATGTCTAAAAAAGGCTTTCTTATGTCGTTGAATGTATTGGAAATTTAAAACGCATGATTGTTTCTCGTGTAAAATATATAGATATTGCTATAAAACAGACGGGCTTTGAAAATACTAGAAAACAAACAATATAATGTTGTATGATAATATTGCAAATGAAAAATTTTCTGGCATATAGTGCATAGTACTACATTTTTTATAAATATGTAAGTTACTAATGTAGTTAGAATTACTATAACAAAAATATAAGTTCAATCTACTCTAGTTTTTGATAAAGTGTTGTCGGAAAATGTTTTATTATTTTTTCGCCTAAAGTGTAAAATGGCGTTAAATCTTATTTTGCCTAACGAAGTAAGAATTTTAGACAGTACTGATTTTGTAAGGTTAGTTTAGACATAGTAAAGCCAAGTTACACTTGAAGTAGTACTAGTTAAGAGATATTATGCTTAACGTATACTAAAAACCGTATTGGTGAAGTACAATTTAATGCTTGTGGTATTAAGTGATTCTATAGTTTGGTTTAGTTAAGATCAGATTACGTCTTAAGTAATATTTACTTAACTTGTCATTTCACTGTTCTTGTTTATTTTGTGGTGGAAAGAAGTTTATGCAAGATAGACGAGTGAATATTATTAAATTAATTTACCTAGGTACTTATACCTAATGTTTGAATTCGACCAAACATAATCTATACTTATAATAAATCTGTAGAGAGGTCAATTCTGTACATGATATATATTTTCAAAATAACTATCGGGGGGTAATTAGTGATCGATACTGATGCCAAAAATGCAATCAGTAAAATTTTTGTCTGTCTGTCTGTCTGTCTGTCTGTCTGTCTGTATGTTCCTTATAGAAACAAAAACTACTCGACGGATTTTAACGAAACTTGGTACAATTATTCTTCATACTCCTGGGGAGGTTATAGTATACTTTTCATCACGCTACAATCAATAGGAGCAGAGCAGTGAAGGGAAATGTTGGGAAAACGGGAGAAGTTGCTCCATTTTTTAACCCCCGACGCAAAAAGAGGGGTGTTATAAGTTTGACCGCTATGTGTGTGTGTGTGTGTGTGTGTCTGTGTGTCTGTCTGTGGAACCGTAGCGCTTAAACGGGTGGACTGATTTGGATGCGGTTTTTTTTATTTGAAAGCAGGTTTTCCAGCGATGGTTCTTAGACATGTTTTATCAAAATCGGTTAAGCCGTTTCAAAGTTATCCGCTCTTTTGTTAGCTGCGGTAGGGCTCTTAGACGCGTAATGGGTATTTACTTTACTTTCAAACCTTAGTGTGACCTAAAATTTGAAACATCCGTGTATGCTATCTATCTATGCAAGATTATGGAATTCTTGGTCTGATGCTGCAGCCAGGATATCCAGCACTAATGTGCTGGATACACTCTTGAAAAAAATAATAGCAGAAATGTTGTGTTTGGATTCATTTACATCAGTATTTGATTCTACATACAATGCAATGGTAGCAACACGATGAGCTGATGCTGCAGCCAGGATGTCCAGCACACTAGAAATCTCATGAAAAAGTAATAGCGGATATGTCGTGTTTGGACTCGTTTTGATCAGTATTTTATTCTACATATGCAATGGTGGCAACACGATGAGCTGATGCTGCAGCCGTGATATCCAGCACACTAGAATACTCTTGGTAAAACAATATAGCAGATATGTCGTGTTTGGATTCGTTTTTTTTATCGGTATTTAATTCTATTTGCAGTACGATGGTGGCATCATTATCAGTTAGTGTTATGTGCAGAGAAACTTAACATTCTGCAGTAATAAAAATGCATTTCTATGTTGTTAAATTGTTTAAAAAGTTTAAAAATGTTAAAATAAAAATTAAATTTAAAATTTAAAAAACCCCCAACGCTAAAAAGAAAAGGGAACATTTAAAAAGTCAAAAATAATACCTATCGTTGAGCCATTAAATTCGATTGAGTAATACCTATATATATTTTAATTACAGAAATTGATGGATGGCACGATAAGGTTTGCTCATTGAATTGGCGCTATAATGTCACGGCGGGGTACCGCATAAGTAAGTCAGACCCTTCACTTGATTGACTATGTACATATGCGGTACCCCGCCGCGAAATTATAGCGCCAATTCAATGAGCAAACCTTATCGTGCCATCCATCAATTTCTGTAATTAAAATATATATAGGTATTACTCAATCGAATTTAATGGCTCAACGATAGGTATTATTTTTGACTTTTTAAATGTTCCCTTTTCTTTTTAGCGTTGGGGGTTTTTTAAATTTTAAATTTAATTTTTTTTAAGCTTCCGTCGCGTGTGCAGCCTTAATGGTTAGCTATTAATAATAATATTCTGCGGTTCCTTATTGCGATATTTTTCAACAGTATTGTGGATTGACTTAGTATATTTCCCTACTAAAATACGAAAGTTAATCTGTCTGTTACATCAAAACCACTGAACCGTGAGGAAGGACATATGGTACTTTTTTACGAAAAACGACGGAAACGCGGACGAAGTCGCGGGCAAAAGCTAGTAGAACATAAGGATTTAAATTCAGCGGTACTAGTACGTGATATTAAATGACTATAATTATATTAACCATTTATTTAGAGGACTCCCAAACTCAGCAAAAAATTATGAATACACTAGCTGCGCCCGCGGTGTTACCCGCGGTTTATGAGATACACCGATTAAATAATAAAAAAAAAATTGCTCATCTCACGGGAACACTACACTTTTTCGGGATATAAAGTAGCCAATGTGTTAATCCAGGATGTCAGCTACTTCCACACGAAAGTTCATCTTAATCGGTCCAGCCATTTGAGTTTGAAACAGTAGCAAACCTATTTGAATTCCTTGCTCATCCCCCAGGATTTTTTTGGGGATATAAAGTAGGCCATGTATTAATCCAGGGTGTCAGCTACTCCCTCACCAAATTTTATCAAAATCGGTCGAACTGTTTGAGTTTGAAAGAGCAGCAAATATATTTGAATTCCTTGCTCCTCCCACGGGAACACTATATTTTATCGGGATAAAAAGTAGCATATGTGTTAATCTAGGGTGTCAGCTACTCCATCACCAAATTTCATCGATGTTGGTCTAGCCGTTTGAGTTTGAAAGAGTAGCAAATATATTTGAATTCCTTGCTCATCTCTCGGGAACACTACATTTATCGAGGTATACAGTGGCTTATGTGTTAATCCAGGATGTCAGCTACTACCACGCCAAATTTCATCATAATCGGTCGAGCCGTTTGAGTTTGAAAGAGTAGCAAAATTCCTTGCTCATCCCTCGGGAACACTACGTTTTTCGGGGTATAAAGTGACCTATGTGAACACTATATTTTAACACGGGAACACTTTATTTTATCGGGAAATAAAGTTGCACATTTGTTAATCCAGGGTGTCAGCTACTTCCACACCAAATTTCATCAAAATCGGTCACGCCGTTTGAGTTTGAAAGAGTAGCAAAGATGTTTGAATTCCTTGCTCATCCTACGAGAACACTACATTTTTTCGAGTTATAAAGTAATGTATGTGTTAAGTCAAGGTGTCAGCCGAACAGTTCAACCGATTTTGATGAAATTTGGTGAGGGAGTAGCTGACACCCTGGATTAATACATGGTAAAGTAGCCAATGTGTTAATCCGGGGTCTAGGCTATCTTCGTACTAAATTTCATCCAAATCGGTTTAGCCGTTTGAGCGTGAAGAAGTAACAAACATACACACACACACACACACACACACACACTCACAAACTTTCACCTTTATAATATTAGTGTGATTAGTGTGATATATAAGTGTTAAAATTATAAATTAACAACTTTCGGACTTTTTACATTGTTTGTGCTGTAAGACCTTGGTTCTTACCAAATTTCATGATTCTAGGTCAACGGGAAGTACCCGGTTTTGATTTACTTGCGAGTATCAGAAGATGTCGCTTCTATGGCCGTATTTTTTTATTGCGTTGACTTAGAAGCTTGATTTTTTTAGAAATCTTAAGGTTCATAGACTTACGTATTTGATATTAATTTCAACTTGATACCTCCACGCGATCCTGAGAAAAAGAGTCTTGACAGACTGACATACTTGAAAATATTTTTTTATGTGATAAAATTACAAAATAACAATTTTCGGACTTTTTCCATTACTTGTGCTATAAGACCTTGCTTTTTGCCAAATTTCATGATTCCAGGTCAACAAGAAGTACCCTATAGGTTTTGATTTACTTGCAAGTATCAAAATATATCGCATAAATGGCCGTATTTTTTTATTGCGTTGACTTAGAAGCTTGATTTTTTTAGAACTCTAAGGGACCATAAATTTACGTATTTGATATGAATTTCAACTTGATACCTTTACCCGTTCCTGAGAAAAAGGGTCTTGACAGACTGACAGACAGACAGACAGACGGACAACGAAGTGATCCTATAAGGGTTCCGTTTTTTCCTTTTGAGGTATGGAACCCTAAAAATCATATTTGGATTGTTCATATCCTTGTTTGGTGATATATATGTATGATATCATTCGTTCCAACATTTTGGAGCTTCTCTAAGACCATATAAAGCTTTATTGAGCTTAAACACTTTTCCTTTTTTTGACTCCGATTAAATAATAAAATATTCACAAAAAAATTGCTCATCTCACGGGAACACTTCACTTTTTCGGGATATAAAGCAGTATGTGTGTTAATCCAGGGTCTCAGGTACTTCCACACTAAATTTCATCAAAATCGGTCCCGCCGTTTGAGTTTGAAAGAGTAGCAAAGATGTTTGAATTCCTTGCTCATCCCACGGGAACACTACATTTTTTCGGGATATAAAGTAATATATGTGTTAATCCAAGGTTTCAGCTACTTCCACACCAAATTTCATCAAAATCGGTCTAGCCTGTAGCAGCTGGCATTAACGTCCACGCGCAGCGCGCGCAGCCATTCAACTGACGCTGCGACGCGACCCGCAGTATTTATACTCCGTACAAAAACGACCCGCTCGTCCGGGATTGGTCATTGATAATATTAATCATAGCGCACCTGTATCTAGGTTAACTAATGAAATTGTGTATATAAACGAACTCTTAAAATATAAGTTATTCAATCCGAATATTGTTTCATTTATTACAACTGGTAAAGTGGTGACCCCGACGTGATAGCATTAAAATGCCGAACGACGACGAAGTAGCGACCGTCTCCATAAAATCACGCATACCAACGTTTTGGCGTGACAAACCACTTCTCTGGTTTGCACAATTTGAAACGGTAGTCAACCCGCAGAAGCCCGGTGATGAAGCCAAGTTCAGCCTCCTAGTAGCTCACCTGGAGAAGACAGACGTCGAGCAAATAAGCGACATCATCATGAGCAAAGCACGCGCAGGGCGCTACGAGGACGCTAAGAAGAGACTGTTGTCCGTTTATGAAGAATCGGAGACAAAGCAACTGCAAAAGCTGCTCACCGAGATGGAGTTGGGAGATCAGAAACCATCCCAGCTGTTGCGTAGCATGAGAGAGCCAGCGCGTGACAAGATGCCCGATAATACTCTGAAAATACTGTGGATGAGACACCTGCCAGCCTCCACGCGTGCCGTACTGTCAGTCAACGAAGAAGCCACACTAGACGTGCTTGCGGCCATGGCTGATAAGATGCACGAGCAAAACCGAGAGGTTCATTCCGTTTGTGCATGCAAACAGCAGTCTGCGTCTACGTCACGACACGAAAGTAATCACTCGCAGCCAGAGCCAGACCTCCGAGAAGCCATCATGCAACTCACGCGAGAAATTGCAGCAATGAAAACGGATAGATCAAGACTAAGAAGATCATCATACAGATCATTCCGCTCACGATCACGCTCACTATCCCGAGGGCGACCAAAACTTACCAGCAGACGTTAAGTGATGTTTGTTATTACCACGCACGATTTGGTGAAGAAGCACGCAACTGCAGAGCTCCGTGCAAGTTCAAGCGTCAGGAAAACTAGTCGCGACCTTGGCAGCGACGGAACCCGAGGTTAACGAAATATCACCATACCGTCTACACGTTTGCGATTACCAACATCACTTGAGATTCCTGGTGGACACCGGAGCCAACGTATCGGTCATTCCTAACACAAAAGGAATGAAACGAAAGGAAGAAGTGTTATATGCAGCGAACGGCACCCCAATACACACATACGGCGAGAGGAGACTGGAACTTAACCTTGGTTTGCGCCGCCCCTTATCATGGCAATTTATCGTTGCTGCCGTAAAACGACCGATCTTGGGAGCTGATTTTTTACGCCACCACGACCTTCTCGTTGACCTACGTGCCAGGAAACTAGTTGACAAGAAAACAGGACTGGCAATCGACGGGTGCATAGCAAGCAGTGTAGCTACCCCCACTGTGCACACTATCAACCTCACCGACCCGTTCCACAACCTTCTACAACAGTACGCCGAGATAACTTCCCCGAACTTCAACAACATGAAGAACAGCGAAGTAGAACATCATATTGTCACTCACGGCCCGCCGGTGTACAATAAAGCACGGCCGTTGCCGCCACACAAATATCAAGCAGCGAAGAGAGAGTTTCAAGTCATGCTGGAGCAAGGAATATGCCGACCATCAAAGTCACCTTGGGCGAGTCCACTCCACCTCGTAGAGAAGAAGAGTGGCGAATACAGGCCGTGCGGTGATTACCGAAGACTAAATGCCGTCACCAAACCGGATCGGTACCCAATACCACGGCTACGTGACTTCACGTACCATCTCGAAGGGATGAAGATCTTCTCGAAGATTGATTTGAGGAAAGCATATAATCAATTGCGAATACGCGAAGAAGACATCGAAAAGACGGCAGTCATAACGCCGTTTGGGCTTTTCGAATTTCCACGGATGTGCTTCGGCCTATGCAACGCCGGCCAAACCTTCCAACGACACATCAACAATGTACTCGGTGACATGGACCACGTCTTCCCATTCGTGGACGATATTCTCGTGGCCTCACCAGACCAAGAAACCCACAGAAGACACTTAGAAGATCTGTTTAAAAGACTAAAAGAACACGGTTTAAAAATAAACGTGTCGAAATGCGTATTCGGGCACAAGAAACTAGAATTCCTTGGCTACATATTGACAGAAGCTGGCATACAACCAACAGAAGACCGCGTGAAGACAATATCCGATTATCCAGAACCAACCACAATACAAGAATTACGACGATTCCTCGGGATATTGAACTTCTACAAAGAAAATATACCGCGCGCCGCACACGTACAGGAAATATTATATAAATATCTGCGAACATGCAAGAAAAATGACAAGACCAAGGTGAACTTCAACACTGAAGATAAAGAAGCATTTCAAGCCTGTAAAAACAGCATCAAGAACGCCGTCACCTTGTCACACCCTTGAGTGCACGCCCCATTATCACTGATGTGCGACGCCTCAAACACCTGTGTTGGAGCCGCGCTACAGCAACGTGTAGGAAACAGCTGGAGGCCACTCGGTTTTTACTCAAAAAAACTAACAGAAGCACAAAGGAAATACAGTACATTCGATCGAGAACTACTGGCGATCTACCTGGCAATTCGGCACTTTCGGCGCATGTTTGAGGGTAGAGAAATAACGGTTTACACAGACCATAAGCCGTTAACACAGCACTTCTACGGTTAAACAGCAAAACAGAAACACCGTTACGCACGAGGTACTTACACTATATCAGTCAATTCACAATGAAGATATGCCATATTGAAGGAAAGGACAATGTTGTGGCCGATGCATTATCAAGAATCGAAGCAATATCTACTCCTTCACCAATCGACTATGACGAGCTGGCCCATCTTCAACACAGCGACAAACAACTGACTGACGTCACGAAAAACAAAACGCTCCGATTCGAACGGCTGCGACCACTCAACGCAAGTAAGCCAATTCTGTGCGAAACATCAAGTGGCCACGTACGACCTTACCTGCCGCCAGAGCTACGAAGAAAAGCCTACGACGCCATGCACGACTTAAGTCACCCCGGCACTCGAGCAACTGGGAAGATGATCACGCAACGTTTTTTCTGGCCAAACATGAATAAAGACGTCAGTATGTGGACCAAATGTTGCATAACCTGCCAACGAACTAAAGTGCAGCGACACACAATATCGCCGCTAGAAGAGTATCCACCAGCAGATCGACTGACACACATACACATAGATATCGTCGGACCACTGCCAATATCAGACGGCAGACGGTATTGTGTTACCATCATTGACCGAGCAACGAAATGGCCAGAAGCATTCCCAGTCAGCAACATGGAAGCCAATACTATAGCAACGGTCATCTATGAAGGGTGGATAGTGCGATTTGGTTGCCCAGAGAGGATCACAAGCGATCAAGGGACACAGTTCGAATCTCATTTATTCAAAACACTAATGAATAGAATGGGCATCGAGAAAACACGGACCACTGCCTACCACCCACAGGCGAACGGAATGGTTGAAAGGTGGCATCGTTCATTCAAAACAGCATTGACGGCACGACTACATAACTCAAGCTGGACGCAAGAATTGCCAACCGTGTTACTGGGACTCCGTGCGGCAATTAAGGAAAACACAGATGTGTCATCAGCAGAAGCGCTATACGGTAAACCGCTACGACTACCCGGCGAAATGTGTGGAGAAGCGTCGAATTATGCAAACACAAATACACACTTCAGCGACGTCATTACCAACGCAATGAAAAAGATGCAAGCCGTCCGCCGCAACACCGACCGCCGCGCAATGTTTATACACGACGACTTACATGAATGTACGCATGTATTCATACGAACTGATGCCTACCGCCGACCACTAACACCGACCTACGAAGGCCCGTATCGTGTCTTGAAGAGACAAAACAAGGTGTATACAGTAAAAATCAAAGATCGCCAAGTTAACATCAGCATAGATCGACTGAAGCCTGCATTCCTGCCTAACACCGAAGAACCAGCGAGTCGTTTAGGTGAACAGCCGACATACGTCACGCGATCCGGCCGCACCTCCAGACCCACCGTACGGTTCGCCATATAAACTAAACGACCGCCCGAGACGAAGCACGGACGCGCACTAAGGCAAAAGTGAAAGGCACACAGCGCGAACACTGCGTCCACGCATGTCCGTGCAGGTTTGACAACACCGCAGCCCCAGGCGCTCGCAGACATCGCGCCGAGCCACCACTTAGCACTACTTACACGCTAGCTGACGCCGTGTGCGAGACACCACTAGCATCGTGCGACGCTTTGCTGGGGGGGAGTTATGTAGCAGCTGGCATTAACGTCCACGCGCAGCGCGCGCAGCCATTCAACTGACGCTGCGACGCGACCCGCAGTATTTATACTCCGTACAAAAACGACCCGCTCGTCCGGGATTGGTCATTGATAATATTAATCATAGCGCACCTGTATCTAGGTTAACTAATGAAATTGTGTATATAAACGAACTCTTAAAATATAAGTTATTCAATCCGAATATTGTTTCATTTATTACAACTGGTAAAAGCCGTTTGAGTTTGAAAGAGTAGTATATATATTTGAATTCCTTGCTCATCCCACAGGAGCACTACATTTTTTCGGAATAAAAAGTAGCATATGTGTTAATCCAGGGTATAAGCTATCTACATACCACATTTCATCCAAATCGGTCCAGCCGTTTGGGCGTGAAGAAGTAACAAACATACACACACACACACACTCACAAACTTTCGCCTTTATAATATTAGTGTGATTTAATAGCTTCTGTTCTGCTTATTTGATGTCGTTTTTTTTTGTGTTGCACAAAGACGTGCCAATACCAAATAGAAATAAATTTCCTTTATTTCAGTTACAAAAGGTTTTAAAAATTCATTAGACTAAGGTTTTCTAATACCTATACCATAGTAAATTCCAATGGTCATTATAGTCACAGTGTTCATCTCATGAATGGCCAAAATTCTACTTTCGAACTTTTGTACGTACCCTTGTACAAAAGGCCTATCTTCCTAATTTTATACATCAGTGGTTTCGTACCTCAAAAGGAAAAAACGGAACCCATATAGAATCACTCGTGTGTCTGTCTGTATGTTCGTCTGTCACAGCCAATTTGCTCCGCATCTAATGGACCGATTAAGTTAAAATTTGGTACACATATGATCTCTGACCCAAACACGGACGGGTAAACTAAATAAATGAATTTTGAATATGGGGGTCACTTTTGGGGGCAAATAATGCCTCGTTTACATTCAGCCCCTGCCACTGCTCCTCGCGCTGCCGGCGATACTTCCCTAAATACTGCCGCAGCAGGATCGAGAGAAGTGTGTGTTTAAATATAGACAAAACAAAAATTGTTCAATTTAGGACATATGGCCGTAAGCAAGAAAGACTTAACATTAATTATAACGGACAACCTCTATTAGAGACAGAGGAAACTACTTTTCTGGGAGTTGCATTGGATGGCTATTTTTCTTGGAAACAGCACGTAGAAAAAGTATGCAGTAAATTAAACAAATTCGTTTATGTTCTCTACACACTGCGAAAAACCTCATCGCGGAGTACGATCTTGACTGCGTATCACGGCTGCGTTGCTTCGACTTTACAATACGCTCTAATACTATGGGGTAACTCAACAGACGTAGGTAAAGCCTTTAGGGTACAAAAAAAATGTATTCTAGCCATTTGTGGCATTCCACCATGGGAATCTTGTAAACCATTGTTTCTTAAATTAAAACTCCTTACATTACCCAGTATGTATATTTTAGAATGTGCTAAATTTGTCCGACATCACTTTGACCTGTTTGAAAAGGCTCAAGATCGTTGTCCTCGAAAAGTAAGAGATCCAGATAGAATAGTTTTGCCTAGGGCACCAAGGACTTCTATGTATAAAAAGAACTGTTACCATATGTGTGTACTTATTTATAACAAACTACCAAAGAAATTTAAAGACATACCTAATAATTTATTTTTTATAAAGTTAAAATTATGGCTGCTCGAAAAACGATTTTATTCTATAAATGAATATATAAATAATAATAATGTTAAATAATCCGTTTATTAATTAATATTGATTTTATGTATTGATTATTGATTGATTTATTGCTGTCTGTTTATTGTGTTTTTTTATTTTATTTTACTTTATTTTTTGCAAATGAATTGTAAAATGAATAAGGTAATAGAAACTAGAATTCAAAGCATGCCATAGAAAATAAATAATAATTATACTGTAGCATTAGATATCTACATTGTAATGTTTTGCATGTCAAATGTCTGACTTTGTACTAGGAACTCAACCACTGACTTTAAGACCAACAATGTACCAGTACTTACGGCAAATAAAAATGATTATGATTATGATTATGATTTTACATACTGCCCTACCACTCACATCACTTTCGACTTTCGGCAATGGCAGGCGTCGAAATAATTACAGCGTCCGCTCTGTCTTCTTACAATACATAATTATGTTCATTGTTTAAAAAGATATAAAAAATTAAATTAAAAATTTAAAAAACCCCCAACGCAAAAAAGAAAAGGGAACATTTAAAAAGTCAAAAATAATACCTATCGCTGAGCCATCAAATTCGATTGAGTAATACCTATATTTTAATTACAGAAATTGATGGATGGCACGATAAGGTTTGCTCATTGAAATGGCGCTATAATGTCACGGCGGGGTACCGCATATGTACATAGTCAATCAAGTGAAGGGTCTGACTTACTTATGCGGTACCCCGCCGTGACATTATAGCGCCATTTCAATGAGCAAACCTTATCGTGCCATCCATCAATTTCTGTAATTAAAATATAGGTATTACTCAATCGAATTTGATGGCTCAGCGATAGGTATTATTTTTGACTTTTTAAATGTTCCCTTTTCTTTTTTGCGTTGGGGGTTTTTTAAATTTTTAATTTAATTTTTATTTTAACATTTTTAAACAATTTAACAATATAGAAATGCATTTTTATTACTGCAGAATGTTAAGTTTCTCTGCACATAACATTAACTTATAATGATGCCACCATCGTACTGCTAATAGAATTAAATACTGATAAAAAAACGAATACAAACACTACTATCTGCTATTTTTTTTCAAGAGTGTAGGTACTAGTGTGCTGGATATCCTGACTGCAACATCAGCTCATCGTGTAGCCACCATTGCATTGTATGTAAAATAAAATACTGATCAAAACGAATCCAAACACGACTTATATGCTACATTATTTTACCAAGAGTATTCTAGTGTGCTGGATATCCTGGCTGCAGCATCAGCTCATCGTGTTGCCACCATTGCATTGTATGTAAAATAAAATACTGATCAAAACGAATCCAAACACGACATATCTGCTATTACTTTTTCAAGAGTGTTCTAGTGTGCTGGACATCCTGGCTGCAGCATCAGCTCATCGTGTTGCCACCATTGCATTGTATATAAAATCAAATACTGATGTAAATGAATCCAAACATGACATTTCTGCTATTATTTTTTCAAGAGTGTATAAGCACACTAGTGCTGGATATCCTGGCTGCAGCATCAGACCAAGAATTCCATAATCTTGCATAGATAGATAGCATACATGGATGTTTCAAATTTTAGGTCACACTAAGGTTTGAAAGTAAAGTAAATACCCATTACGCGTCTAAGATCCCTACCACAGCTAACAAAAGAGCGGATAACTTTGAAACGGCTGAACCGATTTTGATAAAACATGTCTAAGAACCATCGCTGGAAAACCTGCTTTCAAATAAAAAAAACCGCATCCAAATCAGTCCATCCGTTTAAGCGCTACGGTGCCACAGACAGACACACAGACACACACACACACACACACACACACACACACACATAGCGGTCAAACTTATAACACCCCTCTTTTTGCGTCGGGGGTTAAAAATTCAAAAAAAGAAAATTCGTCGTCGTAGAAGATGGTGGATGATATCTATCCATCGTAATAGAACTCTGTAAGTACCTAACCACCTACATAACTTGGGTGGGTAAACTAAATTCTAATGACCTATACCCATATACATAAACAACTGTTTTTTTGTTTCATTTTTAACCGACCATGGAAATCGAGGGAAACCCTCAAATTTTATTGGCACACTTATATCGATTTCGGTATTTTTTATAGTAACTCGTGCATTTGCTCTCGGAAAGTACCTTTTGGTGAACTGGAACTGATGATGAAGACCACAGATGGCCATCGAAAATACTCAATTATATCAAAGTATATCACAGGTTGCGATTCAATTACTTTAGTATGGTTTATGCTCGTCAAAATGCATAATGGTGATGGTGACTTCACCATGAGCTCCAGTTTTCCTGGTTCTTACTAAGAGAACTCCTCAACAATTAACGTCCCTGCATCGGGAAAAGCAATATTTTGTAAAACGTGATGAACAGTTGACAATGGGTTATTGTATCTTAGATAAATTACAAACTGACCCACTAAAAAAGTGAAAAATAAAAACTTTTTTACAAAAAAAACTTTTTTACAAAAAACAAAACCGACTTCCAAAAAAACACTACAAAGTGAAAAATAACTTTAATTTCGGAAGTCGGTGTCTTTGGATCTGTATTTTAGGTTTTTGCCCCCGACTTCCGAAATTAAAGTTATTTTTCACTTTGTAGTGTTTTTTTGGAAGTCGGTTTTGTTTTTTGTAAAAAAGTTTTTATTTTTCACTTTTTAGTGGGTCACTTTGTAATTTATCTAAGTTACAATAGCCCAATGTCAACTGCTCATCACGTTTTACAAAATATTGCTTTTCCCGATGCAGGGACGTTAATTGTTGAGGAGTTCTCCTAGTAAGACCAGAAGAACTGGAGCTCATGGTGAAGTCACCATCACCATTATGCATTTTGACGAGCATAAACCATATTAAAGTAATCGAATCGCTACCTGTGATATACTTAGATATAATTGAGTATTTCCGATGGCCCTCTGTGGTCTTCATCATCAGTTCCAGTTCACCGAATGGTACTTTCCGAGAGCAAATGCACGAGTTACTATAAAAAATACCGAAATCGATATAGGTGTGCCCATAAAATTTGAGGGTTTCCCTCGATTTCCATGGGATCCCATCGTCAGATCCTGACTTGATGATCATGGGACCACTTGGAAAGTATACCCTTTCGAACAAAAAAAGAAAAATCCAAATCGGTTAGCCATTTTCGAGTAATCGGGGAACATACATAAAAAAAAAATTAAAAAAAAAAAAAAAAAAAAAAAAATTCCGACGAATTGAGAACCTCCTCCTTTTGGAAGTCGGTTAAAAACAAAACCGACTTCCAAAAAAACACTACAAAGTCAAAAATAACTTTAATTTCGGAAGTCGGGGGCAAAAACCTAAAATACAGATCCAATGACACCGACTTCCGAAATTAAAGTTATTTTTGACTTTGTAGTGTTTTTTTTGGAAGTCGGTTTTGTTTTTTGTAAAAAAGTTTTTGGACAGTAAGAAAACAAGGCGGCACGCACATCTGATCCGTTCAGGCGCCCGGCGAGAAGTGAGCGACGGAGCTGAATGTAAACACGCACTGCCGCTCGCGCTGCCCGTCCTTTGACTTCGGCACAAAAAACCGCTAATTTGGGGAGCGCCGGGCAGCGCGAGTAGCAGGGGCAGCAGCAGGAGAAGTATCGTGTTTACATACTCGTCCTGCCCACTTCCCTGCCCACTTCCCTGCCCACTTCCCTGCCCACTTCCCTGCCCACTTCCCTGCCCACTTCCCTGCTCACTTCGGCTGAATGTAAACGGGGTATAAGAAAATTAAAGATACAAGTTTTGCAAACTATACTGTGTGACATATCAAATGAAAGGACTTTCTATGAAGGTCTCAAATATATTTTTTATAATTTAAAAATAAATTGCCTTAAAGTTATTTAAGAAAACAGACGTCAGTTTACCATTCCTTCCATTTTCTCCGAAACTAATGAGCCTAAAATTTTGAAAAAAATACAGAAAATAGTTCTTTACTTGTAGTTAATAGACAGGAAAACCTATAAGAAGTCTGCGGTTTTAAAAAATAATATGGTAAATCTCTCAATATTGTGAGTACAAACTTACATTTACAGTTGGGATGTATGGGAGAACATGTTTTTCAACAACAATGTTAAGTTTGTTCTTGAGATAAATTCATCTGAACTACGGAACCCTTCATTGTGCGTGGTCCGACACGCACTTGGCCGGTTTTTTTGTCCGTTTGTCTGCATGTCTGGATGGATGGATTCTGATGTTTGGCACACGGATATTATATACAATATAATAATTAACACATAGGGTACTTTTAAGTAGGCAGAACGTTCCAGTGGATATCTTCCGACCCACGCGGGTGGACATGGCGGTTTAGTTCAAGGACATGGTGGTTTAGTTCAAGGACATGGCGGTTTAGTTCAAGGACATGGCGGTTTAGTTGAAGGACATGGCGGTTTAGTTCAAGGACATGGCGGTTTAGTTCAAGGACATGGCGGTTTAGTTCAAGGACATGGCGGTTTAGTTCAAGGACATGGCGGTTTAGTTCAAGGACATGCCGGTTTGTTTCCATTGACAGTTTTGAGAGCAGTGGTAATGAAATAAGTAACACAAAGTAAAGCTGCTTGGGTTCGAACCCACGAGCAACTAGTCGCGCGTCGCGGCCTCGCGGCTGTCGGCCACTGCGCCCGCGCCGCTGCCTGGCTCACTGCATTCAGTACAATCATCAGAGTTCATAAGCTTACCCAGCTTGCCAGTACTCCCAGCTTGCAATCGTAAAGTCCTGAAGAGTGGACCCAGTGCCAGCACGTCGTACAGCTACAGCAGTACACAGCGCGGTCAGTAGTATCCAAGAAGAACTGCTCGCATTGCTCCGCCGTGCGGCACTGCCTTCGCAGCGGGCGAGCAACCTGCCGGCCCTGCCGCACGGTTACTCGCACCTTGATGAAAACGAAGGAGACAGTAATAAACTGACTCATTGGTTCTCACTTCTCAGTACAAGAAGAACTTCCACAACGGTTTTACCACAATATTATCTTTATTAAAATTGAGCAAACATTACTGAAAGAAAGCTGTTCGCTGGAGATCAATTATTTTATGAACTTCCAAAAGGTTTTCAATTCGACTGTTGGTATGTTTTTTATTTTTTATTTTATAAAGAATAGGATACCCGTGCATCTAACTTCTGGAAGTTTCATACTTTAAAAGCCCGTTGGCTGATATATTTGAAAAATATTTAAGTAGGTACTTAAGTACCTACGTAATAAGTACCGTGACGGTTGACACTTTGACAGAGGAGAATGGAAGAAGAAAACGTGTTGCGCCGACCCCCGCAGCGTGGGGTGAGGGGGGAGGTGGTGCTGAAGTACCACATTGTGAGCGCGGCCGCTTCGCTTCAGCGCGTCGCTTCTAGCAATTGTCACGTTGTGAAGACAAAGTGTGAGTGGTGCGCCGCCACCCGCTCCTGCACGCTCCTGCTCGCTCGGTCGCTGCAGGTGTGGAGCAGGACTGCATAATTGCGGCGGTCGGGTCAAGGCGCGCATTCTACTACGAGGAACTCGATCGCTACCGTCCAGCGAAGGACGCTGTATCGGCGGCGGCGACAAAACCAATTTAACTGAGAATGCGACGTATTTGTCAAAAAAAACCTTTTAAAACAACCTAGTTCTCGCATTATAAACTCGACGCATAATAAAAAACTGGCTAAGTGCGTGTCGAACCACCCACAATGAAGGGTTCCGCAGTTGGGATGAATTTATCCCAAGAACAAACTTAATATTGTAGTTAAAGAACATGTCTCCCCATACATTCCAACTGTAAATGTAAGTTTGTACTCGCAATACTGAGAGATTTACTATGTTATTTTAAAAGTACAGACTTATTATAGGTTTTTCTGTAATCTACAGGTAAAGAACTATTTTATGTATTTTTTTCAAAATTTTAGGCTCAGTAGTTTTGGAGATAAGGGGGTGAGGAATGGTCAATTTTCGTCTATTTCTTAGATAACTTTAAAACAATTTATTTTAAAATTATAAAAACAATATATTTGATTGTCTCATAGTAAGCACTTTCATTTGATATGTCACACAGTACAGTTTGCAAAACTTTTTTTAATTGTCTTATTTGTCCCCCAAAAGTAACCCCCATATTCAAAATTAATTTATTTAATTTACCCGTCCGTATTTGGGTCACAGAAATTCATATGTTTACCAAATTTCAACTAGGTATACGGCCCATTAGATTCGCACTAGAGCAAATTGGACAGACAGACACACGAGTGATCCTATAAGATCCGTTTTTTCCTTTTGAGGTACGTGAAAACAATGTATCCTAGCCGTGTTTGGGCTTATTGGAATTGTCATGAGGTGCACTCTGGCTATAAATTATTTTAATGGTAACTATATGCCGCTTCAAATTGCATTACTTGAGTTGTATGTTATGTGGCCTTGATTGTCAGAAGGCAGATTTCGTAGCCTCGGTATCTCCGTCAACTAAAACTGCGCCTACCAAACTTGTGACACGACTTAGCGCGACGTATGTTTGCCTTTTTGCAAAGTTTTTAAGGGTAGTGGTTTTTTTAAGGGTTCCGTTCCGATTTCTGAAAAAACGTGCTATTTAGAGACATCGTTTTATTACTTTTAACTTTACATGAACTTCTATCACATAGAATAATTTAATTTCAGATTTTTCTATGCAAACTTCGGAGATAAGGGGTGGGAACGGTATTTTTTTTTACATTTTTCATCAAAAGTCGAAAACTATGCAGCCTAAAAAAAAATATAAAAATGTTTGACAATGTGCAAACAGCGTTCTTTTATATGACACTCCACGTGCGCCAGTAGCTCCACATGCCCTGTAGCCGCACTAAGAATTTTTAGAGGCCCTTACAGTCCCTGTTGCAAAAAAAATATAAATATTTTTATTTTTTTCTTATTTGCAAAATAGTTGAGAGGTCAGATAGGCAGTCGCTCCATGTAAAATACTGGTATTCAGCTGCATCCGGTTAGACTGGAAGCCGACCCCAACATAGTTGGGAAAAGGCTAGCCAGATTGATTGACGTAAGTCTATGATCCCTAAGGAGTTCTAAAAAAATCAAGCTTCTAAGTCAACGCAATCAAAAAATAGGGCCATTGAAGCGACATTTAGCGTCGTTTACCCAATCGTTTACCCAACTATTTTATAAATAAGAAAGATATAAAATTATAATTTATTTTTTTGCAATAGCGAGTGAAAGGGGTTTTAAAAATTCAAAGTGGGGCTATGTGGGGTAACTTAAGAAAGAGCGCTGTTTGCACATTCTCAATTTAAAAAAAAAAAATTAACCCGCATAGTTTTGACTTTTGATGAAAAATTTAAAATAATACCGTTTTCCGTTAATTTCAGATTTTTCTAGGTGATAGAATTTTATGTAAAGATTATAAAACGATGTCTCTAAATAGCAAGTTTTTTCAGATATCGGAACGGGACCCTTAGTGCGCGAGTTCGACTCGCTCTTGACCGGTTTTTTCAGGGTTCCGTACCTCAAAAGGAAAAACGGAACCCTTATAGTATCACTCGTGTGTCTGTCTGTCCCAGCGAATTTGCTCCGAATCTAATGGAGAGATTAAGTTAAAATTTGGTACAAATATGAATTTCTGGCACGCAAATACAAACGTGTAACGTAAATAAAATAATTTTGAACATGGGGTCACTTTTGGGGGCAAATAATAAAATTTAAAAAAAAAGTTATGCAAACTATACCTTGTGACTTAACAAATGAAAGAAAATACTGTGACAGTCTCAAATATTTTTTTAAATTAATTTTAAAATAATGTGTTTTAAAGTTATTTAAGAAAATAGACGAAAAATGGCCATTCCCCCCTTACCTCCGAAACTACTGAGCCTAAAATTTTGAAAAAAAAATACAGAAAATAGTTCTTTACCTATAGATTACAGCAAAACCTATAAGAAGTCTGTGGTCTTAAAATAACATGGTAAATGTAAATATCTCTATATTTTGTCCCAACTACGGAACCCTTCATTGTGCGTGGTCCCACACGCACTTAGCCAGTTTTTTATTATGCGTCGAGTTTATAATGCGAGAACTAGGTTGTTTTAAAAGATTTTTAATGCTAAATGTTTTAAATTATTTGCATTTTCTTTTTTAGGAAATGGATTCATTTTGAACTGAAGTTTATGTGTCTGTTGTTTAAATATGAACGAGAGTTATAAGTAGCCGAAATCAGAAGCAATTCTTTGCCCATTTTCTCTAAAATTTGACTAAGTTAATTTTTACTCGAAATTTTATATGAAAGTGGTAAAAAGTAATTCATACATTGTATAGACAACTTTCACACGAACATAATAATATTGTACTCTTTCCATACCCATTAGAATTCAAAACAATTCGTAAATATGTGATATTCTAAACCTCTTACAGCAAAAATTCACAAAACATTATATAATAAAAATAAAAAAACCGGTCAAGAGCGAGTCAGACTCGCGCACCGAGGGTTCAGTTCCGATTTCTGAAAATGTGTGCTAATTAGAGACATCGTTTTATTTTTCCTGTAATCTTTACATAAACTTCTATCTCATAGAATAATTTCAGATTTTTTCTTTGCAAACTTAGAATATAAGGGGAATGGTATTTTTTTTACATTTTTCTGAAAGCTTATTTTACATTAAAAACAAAACCGACTTCCAAAAAAAAACACTACAAAGTGAAAAATAACTTTAATTTCGGAAGTCGGTGTCTTTGGATCTGTATTTTAGGTTTTTGCCCCCGACTTCCGAAATTAAAGTTATTTTTCACTTTGTAGTGTTTTTTTTGGAAGTCGGTTTTGTTTTTTGTAAAAAAGTTTTTATTTTTCACTTTTTAGTGGGTCAGTTTGTAATTTATCTAAGTTACAATAACCCATTGTCAACTGCTCATCACGTTTTACAAAATATTGCTTTTCCCGATGCAGGGACGTTAATTGTTGAGGAGTTCTCCTAGTAAGAACCAGGAAAACTGGAGCTCATGGTGAAGTCACCATCGCCATTATGCATTTTGACGAGCATAAACCATATTAAAGTAATTGAATCGCAACCTGTGATATACTTAGATATAATTGAGTATTTCCGATGGCCCTCTGTGGTCTTCATCATCAGTTCCAGTTCACCGAATGGTACTTTCCGAGAGTAAATGCACGAGTTACTATAAAAAATACCGAAATCGATATAAGTGTGCCCATAAAATTTGAGGGTTTTCCTTCCATGGGATCCCATCATCAGATCCTGACTTGATGATCATGGGACCACGTGGGAAGTATACCCTTTCGAACAAAAATCTAAAATATGAAAAATCTTATCTATTTTTAACCGACTTCATAAAAAGGAGGAGGTTCTCAATTCGGTTGTATGTTTTTTTTTTTTTTTTTTGTTTGTTACCTCAGTACTCCGTCATTTATGAACCGATTCGGGAAATTCTTTTTTTATTTGAAAGGGTATCTTCCAGATTGGTCCGATTTTTATCAAAATTCAGTTCTGATGATAGGATCCATGAGGAATCGAGGGAACTCCTCAAATATTATAGGCACACATATACCTATTTTGGTATTTTCATCAACAAATCAAGCGTTTGCATTCAGAAAGTATCATCTGGTGAAGTGGAACTGATGAAAAAGACCACAGAAAGCCACGGGAACTCCTCAACGATGATAACTGTTTCTCGGGTGGCGATAAGATATCTCGATTAATAGTTAAGCGACTATGACGAAGCTTTAAATAATGGTTCTGATGAAAATGGTACCATCGATCCGATCTGATGAAGAAGCCGGAAGGTAGGCATCGGAACTCAGTAATAAAACAATGTATCCTAGCCGTGTTTGGGCTTATTGGAATCGTCATGATGTGCACTCTGACTATAAATGATTCAAATTGATTGTCAGAAGGCAGATTTCGTAGTCTCGTTATCTCTGTCACCTAAAACTACGTCTACCAAACTTCTGACACGACTTAGCGCGACGTATTTGCTTTTTGCAAAGTTTTTATTTGAAATGGTATAAGTACTCCTGAGATGGTCGCATAAAAATATCTTCAAGTTCTGATGAGTGGCGTCTGAGTTAGCTTCAATAATTTAATACGTATTTTTACCATTTAGTCTATGTGGATGATGCTCTAATTTATTTTGCAGAGTGGTATTCAGATTTGTGTGGGGTATTAGGCACCACTAAAAAGTGAAAAATAACTTTAATTTCGGAAGTCGGTGGCAAAAAAAAACTAAAGTAAATAAAATCCAAGGCACCGACTTCCGAATTTAAAGTTATTTTTCACTTTGTAGTGTTTTTTTTGGGAGTCGGTTGTGTTTGTTTTTGTTAATTAACTTGAAATCCTACCCTGGAAGGTGGAGTACAGGGGGAGGGGTAGGGGGAGAGAAGGGGGTGGTGAGGAGAGAAGGGGGGGGGAGGATGTGGCGAAGGGAGGAGGGGATGGGAGGGGTGGTGAAGAGGAAGAGGGGGGAAGGAGAGGGGAAGGGTGATTAAGGAGAGGGGAGGGGTTGGTGAGGGGGGAACGAGTGCCCTTACACCTTAAAGTTGCTTTTTTTATCCCCTCAAGTGTCGAATGCACCCCATGGGTGCATAAGAAAAACCCTTTTTTTGTTCGGTATATAAGCTTATATCACATATATATAAATGTAAAAAAACATCATCCGATGGAAAACCAATCAAATCATTAGTTGTGAACTTATGGAGTTTGCAGCTAACCTCCCCTCCCCCCCCGCGTGTCAAATGCACCCCAAGTGTGCAAAAGGACAAAACTTTACATAATAGGTATATAAGCTTAGATCACGTATATATAAACGTAAAAAAACATCATCCGATGGAAAACATATCATTATCAGTAGTTGTGAACCTATGGGGTTCGCAACTAACCCCCAACCCTCCCCACTCGCTGGGGTTTTGGGTCTAAAATCAGCCAAACTCAGACACTTGAGGGGTTAAAGCACTGATTAATTGAAGAAACCCCAGCCCGACAGAAATGACCGAAAAATAGAAAGTCGGAACGGCACAAAAAAACCGGCCAAGTGCGTGTCGGCCCACGCCGTTGAAGGGTTCCGTAGTTGAAAAGAATTTATTCCAGAAACAAACATAAGAGGCCGTACACGAAAATTTACCTGATTCGCTGATTTACGTGATTTTACAGTTAAAATACTGTATTCATTGACTTATATGTATATTACCTATAAGCTTTAATGCACAAGATGAAAGATCATTTTAATTATGATCTAATGAATGAGCTACTAAATAACTAACTAAATCTGCGAAATCGGCAAAATTTCTTGTAATTTCTTACATTTCTTATTATTCATTCATTATTATTATTTTTATTTATTATTTTTACATTTTATTTTTCTTATTATTATCTTAATACCTTAGTACCTAATCCCAAAAAATGTTTTTTTATGTGATAAAATTACAAATTAACAATTTTCGGATTTTTTTCTCTATTTGTATTTGAGACCTTGCTTCTTGCCAAATTTCATTATTCTAGGTTAACGGGAAGTCCCCATAGGTTTAGATTTACTTGCGAGTATCGCATAAATGGCCGTATTTAAGGTTCCGTAACAAAATGGTAAAAAGGAACCCTTATGGTGTGACTCAGTCTGTCTGTCACAGCTGGATATCTCAAGAACTACTAATGCTATCAACTTGAAATTTAGAGTAGTTTTAGATGACGTTTACCCAACTATTTTGCAAATAAGAAAGAAATAAAAATATTTATATTTTTTTTTGCAACAGGGACTGAAGGGGGGTCTTAAAAATTCAAAGTGGGGCTACTAGGGCATGTGGGATATAATATGAAAGAACGCTGTTTGCACATTTTCAAATATTTTTTTCTTTTTTTTAGCCCGCATAGTTTTTGACTTTTGATGAAAAATGTAAAAAAAATACCGTTCCCCCCCCCCCTTATCTCCGAAGTTTGCAAAGCGAAAAATCTGAAATTATTCTATGTGATAGAAGTTTATGTAAAGATTACAGGAAAAATAAAACGATGTCTCTAAATAGATCGGAACAGAACCCTCGGTGCGCGAGTCCGACTCGCTCTTGCCCGGTTTTTTTTTATTGCGTTGACTTAGAAGCTTGATCTTTTTAGAAATCCAAGGGACCATAGACTTACGTATTTGATATTAATTTCAACTTGATACCTTCACGCGTTCCTGAGAAAAAGAGTCTTGACAGACTGACAGACAGACAGACGACAACAAAGTGATCCCATAAGGGTTCCGTTTTTCCATTTTGAGGTACGGAAACTCTAAAAACCAAAATAAAAATAGTTTCGCGTTGTTCGCGCGTTAACGATTTCCCAAAAAAAAAAAAAAAATGATATTTTAGGCACTAGTGTTTTTGCAAAAATATCGTTTTATCACTAAAAGGTATGAAATTAAAAATAAATAATTTAAAACATTAAAAAACACGCCTGCCTTGTGAAAAAGTGAACTAAAAAATTTAGCTAAAAAATTAAAAACAAGCTAAATGATTTTGGTGTTGAATGGGCACAAGTTAAGTACTAAATAGATTATAATATTTAATATGTAATTAAACCGCCATTGTGCCCAAAAGTGGAAAACTGAAAACAAATCTTTTCATTGCAGTGGGGGGACGGTTCCTTGGAATAGTCTTTACAGGTCCCCCGACTACGCTGAAAAGATTTGTTAATTACATCTATACTAATATTATAAAGAGGTAAAATTTGTATGTAAGTTTGTAAGTTTGTAAGTTTGTAAGTTTGTATGTAGGGGGTAATCTCCGGAACCAATGATCCAATTCTAAAAATTTTTTCACTTGTAGAAAGCTACATTATTCCTGAGTGCTATAGGCTATAACTTATATCTATATCATGCATATTAGCCGAGCTATCACAATTTTTGTCTAACAAGTCGGAAAGAAATACCTCTTTAAACAGACTTTTTTGCATGCGCTGCCTAAACGGTTGCTTAAAATTGAGAACAATGTACAGCAGTCTGGTCCGTCTTAAATAATTCTACAAAAAAGTCCGCGACACCATATTTCTATCTTTTATATTTTATCTTTTATACATCTTTTATTGCTTTAAAAAAGTATTTTTTAGACATACTTAAGTTTGGATGATTATTTAAACAACAAAACATTAATCCTTATCAAAATAAGTTATTTTATAATCACAAGGACATCATGGAGATAAGATTTGGCCTTTACAGTATGTCAATTGGTCATACAGTTTCGGAGATAATATAAAATTACTAAATCGCAAAATAACTTTAATTCACACCGGTCGCTCTTGAGCAAACATGTTTAGTGCGGATCAATTTACCCCTAGAGTACGTTGTGCAAATAAGTATTTTTTCTCGGAAGAGTTTTTTTTTTTGTTAGTTTGTTTGAATGCGCTATCTCTGGACCTACCCCAGTTGGATTTGAAAAAATCATTTTGCATTTTATAACCTACTTCTTGATCACGCTAGGGCCCTTAGGAGCCGAGCGCGAAGTAATATCGCGGGCAGGCGATGCGAAAGGATATAGGCTACTTAACATCACGCTAGGGCCCTTAGGAGCCGAACGCGGAGTAATAGCGCGGGCCAGCGATGCGGAAGGATATAGGCTATTTAACATCTTGCTTTGCTAGGGCCTTTAGGAGCCGAGCGCGAAGTAATAGCGCGGGCAGGCGATGCGGAAGGATATAGGCTATTTATCATCACGGTAGGGCCCTTAGGAGCCGAACGCGAAGTAATAGCGCGGGCAGGCGATGCGGAAGGATATAGGCTAGGTATTTATCATCACGGTAGGGCCCTTAGGAGCCGAACGCGAAGTAATAGCGCGGGCAGGCGATGCGGAAGGATGTAGGCTATTTATCATCACGGTAGGGCCCTTAGGAGCCGAATGCGAAGTAATAGCGCGGGCAGGCGATTCGGAAGGATATAGGCTATTTAACATCACGCTAGGGCCCTTAGGAGCCGAACGCGAAGTTATAGCGCGGGCAGGCGATACGGAAGGATATAGGCTATTTATGATCACGGTAGGGCCCTTAGGAGCCGAGCGCAAAGTAATAGCGCCGGCAGGCGATGCGGAAGGATATAGTCTATTTAACATCACGCTAGGGCCCTTAGGAGCCGAGCGCGAAGTAATAGCGCGGGCAGGCGATGCGGAAAAATATAGGCTATTTAACATCACGCTAGGGACCTTAAGAGCCGAGCAAAAAGAAAAAATGTCATAAAGGGTGCTATTAAGCGTAAACGAAGTAATAGCGCGGGCAGGCGTTGCGATGCGATGCGTCGGGGTTGGTGGGTGGGGGGGACAAGAAATTTCACGCGGACGAAGTCGCGGGCAGAAGCTAGTATTAAATATTATAATCTATTTAGTACTTACCTTGTGCCCATTCAACACCAAAAGCTTGTTTTTAATTTTTTAGCTAATTTTTTTAGTTCACTTTTTGACAAGGCAGGCGTGTTTTTTAATTTTTTAAATTATTTTTTTTTATTATTTTGGTACGGATCCCTAAAAACTGGCCAAGTGCGAGTCGGACTCGCGCACGAAGGCTTCCGTACCATTATCTATTAAAACGAAAAAAATCACGTTCGTGGTATTGGAACCCCCTTAATTATTTATTTTATTCTGTTTTTAGGGTTCCTTATCTAAAAAGGAAAAAACGGAACCCTTATAGGATCACTCGTGTGTCAGTCTGTCAGTCCGTCTGTCACAGTCAATTTGCTCCGAATATAATGGACCAATTAAGTTGAAATTTGATATACTTACATATGAACTTTTGTGACCCAAACGCAGACGGGTAAAGTAAATAAATGAATTTTAAATGTGTGGTCACTTTTCGGGGGCAAATAAGAAAATTAAAAAAAAAGTTTTGCAAACTGTACCGTGTGATATATCAAATGAAAGTGCTTACTATGAAGGTCTAAAATATTTTTTTTTTTTTGTAATTTTAAAATAAATAGTTTTATAAATAGTTATTTATGAAAATAGATGAAACTTTACCATTACTCCCACCTCTCTGAAACTACTGAGTCTAAAAGTTAAAAAAAAAATATAGCAAAACTTTTTTACAAAAACAAAAACCGACTTCCAAAAAAAAAACACTACAAAGTGAAAAATAACTTTAATTTCGGAAGTCGGTGTCTTTGGATCTGTATTTTAGTTTTTTGCCACCGACTTCCGAAATTAAAGTTATTTTTCACTTTGTAGTGTTTTTTTTTGGAAGTCGGTTTTTGTTTTTGTAAAAAAGTTTTTATTTTTTTTCACTTTTTAGTGGTTCAGTTTGTAATTTATCTAAGTTACAATAACCCAATGTCAACTGCTCATCACGTTTTACAAAATGTTGCTTTGCAGGGACGTTAATTGTTGAGGAGTTCTCCTAGTAAGAACCAGGAGAAATGGAGCTCATGGTGAAGTCACCATTACCATTATTTTGACGAGCATAAACCATATTAAAGTAATCGAATCGCAACCTGTTATATACTTAGATATAATTGAGTATTTCCGAGGGCCCTCTGTGGTCTTCATCATCAGTTCCAGTTCACCGAATGGTACTTTCCGAGAGTAAATGCACGAGTTACTATAAAAAATACCGAAATCGATATAGGTGTGCCCATAAAATTTGAGGGTTTCCCTCGATTTCCATGGGATCCCATCATCAGATCCTGATTTGATGATCATGGGACCACTTGGGAAGTATACCCTTTCGAACAAAAAAAGAAAAATCCAAATCGGTCTAGCCATTTTCGAGTAATCGGGGAACATACATAAAAAAAAAAAAAAAAAAAAAAAAATATTCCGACGAATTGAGAACCTCCTCCTTTTGGAAGTCGGTTAAAAATAGTTCGTTACCTGTAAATTTCAGGTAAACCTATAGAAAGTCTGTGGTCTCAAAATAAGATGGTAAATCTCTCAATATTGTGAGTGACAACTTACATTTACAGTTGGAATGTTTGGGAGAACATGTTTTTTTAACTACAATGTTAAGTTTGTTCTTGGTATAAATTCAAGCCAACTACGGAACCCTTCATTGTGCGTGCTCCGACACGCACTGGGCCGCTTTTTATATCGTTTTGGTTTGATATTAACGCTGCTTTCTGGACCCAACTAATTTCAAATGTACTATCGAATTGAAAAACAGAAGTGGCCTTATTCTGCATTCCAAAATTATAAAAAGACAGACAAATTAAAAATCCGGAGTCACACGTCATGTAAGGGCATAATCATGTAAGGCAAAATCGGACTGAGGGTTCCTTCTACTTTTCTACGCAATCCTTATTTATTATATACTCCTGTGGTAGGAACGAATTACAGACGAAACTCATACTTCATCAGAGCGAGTCATACGTATAATGCGGTCTGTCGGGGCGTTGATATCGATATTTTCAATACTAGCATCTCAAAATTAAAAAGGACTCTTTGTGGTTTCTTTTTTGATCATGTAAACTAATAGATTAGAATTTACGCTGTTTGAAACTAATTTTACTCAAATACTATTTTTGCTTATCACACTGTCTACCTTCTCAAGTTTTTTTTTCTGTTTATATGCTCTCTTCTATCTAACTTCTATCTGTGAAAACTTTTAATTGGCCTTATTTTTATTATTCTCAAGCTTGCAAAATATTTAGCTGTAAGTTTTCCAAAAACTGTAAAATAAAATAAAATAAAATAAATCGAACAGATTACGTGTGACTCCAG
This sequence comes from Cosmia trapezina, assembly GCA_905163495.3. Lineage (NCBI taxonomy): Eukaryota > Metazoa > Arthropoda > Insecta > Lepidoptera > Noctuidae > Cosmia > Cosmia trapezina. The sequence continues at coordinate 155,490 of LR991019.1, forward strand.
ATTTTTAATTTGTCTGTCTTTTTCTAATTTCAGATGAGAATATTTTCTTGTTTCATACTTTTTAGAGCGTGATTTTTCAGGAGTCGGGTTTTAGTTTTTAAACTTACTTTTTATTTAAATTATTTTGGGGTTATAATTTCGTTTTGGCTAGTGTTAATTTACATTTTTAACCGACTTCCAAAAGGAGGAGGTTCTCAATTCGTCGGAACCTTTTTTTTTTTTTTTTTTTTTTTTTTTTATTTTTTTTTTTTATGTATGTTCCCCGATTACTCGAAAATGGCTAGACCGATTTGGATTTTTCTTTTTTTTTTCGAAAGGGTATACGTCCCAAATGGTCCCATGATCATCAAGTCAGGATCTGATGATGGGATCCCATGGAAATCGAGGGAAACCCTCAAATTTTATGGGCACACCTATATCGATTTCGGTATTTTTTATATTAACTCGTGCATTTGCTCTCGGAAAGTACCATTCGGTGAACTGGAACTGATGATGAAGACCACAGAGGGCCATCGGAAATACTCAATTATATCTAAGTATATAACAGGTTAGGTTGCGATTCGATTACTTTATTATGGTTTATGCTCGTCAAAATAATGGTAATGGTGACTTCACCATGAGCTCCATTTCTCCTGGTTCTTACTAGGAGAACTCCTCAACAATTAACGTCCCTGCATCGGGAAAAGCAACATTTTGTAAAACGTGATGAGCAGTTGACATTGGGTTATTGTAACTTAGATAAATTACAAACTGAACCACTAAAAAGTGAAAAATAAAAACTTTTTTACAAAAACAAAAACCGACTTCCAAAAAAAAACCAATTCGCAATATATGAATTTTTCATTGTTATGACACTTACTTCAGGTTGTCAAGCTGTCATTATTTTTTTCTTCTATCTATCTTTCATAGAGTTTCATAATGGCATAGACTATGAACATTTCTTTTGATTTATGTAATCTAAATTCTTTTTATCAATAATATATGTTAAAACTGATTTGGACGAACTTACACTTCATTCATTTTTAACCGACTTCCAAAAGGAGGAGGTTCTCAATTCGTCGGAACCTTTTTTTTTTTTATTTATCTTTTATAAAGATTTATATTCGTTTAAGAATATAAATCTTTATAAAAGATAAATAAAAATAACCGACTTCCAAAAGGAGGAGGTTCTCAATTCGTCGGAACCTTTTTTTTTTTTTTTTTTTTTTTTTATTTTTTTTTTTTATGTATGTTCCCCGATTACTCGAAAATGGCTAGACCGATTTGGATTTTTCTTTTTTTGTTCGAAAGGGTATACGTCCCAAATGGTCCCATGATCATCAAGTCAGGATCTGATGATGGGATCCCATGGAAATCTAGGGAAACCCTCAAATTTTATGGGCACACCTATATCGATTTCGGTATTTTTTATATTAACTCGTGCATTTGCTCTCGGAAAGTACCATTCGGTGAACTGGAACTGATGATGAAGACCACAGAGGGCCATCGGAAATACTCAATTATATCTAAGTATATAACAGGTTAGGTTGCGATTCGATTACTTTATTATGGTTTATGCTCGTCAAAATAATGGTAATGGTGACTTCACCATGAGCTCCATTTCTCCTGGTTCTTACTAGGAGAACTCCTCAACAATTAACGTCCCTGCATCGGGAAAAGCAACATTTTGTAAAACGTGATGAGCAGTTGACATTGGGTTATTGTAACTTAGATAAATTACAAACTGAACCACTAAAAAGTGAAAAATAAAAACTTTTTTACAAAAACAAAAACCGACTTCCAAAAAAAACACTACAAAGTGAAAAATAACTTTAATTTCGGAAGTCGGTGGCAAAAAACTAAACTAAAGATCCAAAGACACCGACTTCCGAAATTAAAGTTATTTTTCACTTTGTAGTGTTTTTTTTGGAAGTCGGTTTTTGTTTTTGTAAAAAAGTTTTTATATTAGTAGTAGTGTTTTGAGTTTGAAGAGATAATATGTTTAGCTCACAATGTGAGGCGTGATTTTAGAAATTATTCCCAATTATCGGGTGCATGCAAGCAAATCCGCGTGCAATAACTAACAATATATATATATTTGAAATGTGCTCAATTTCATTTGATAGCCAACACGGCATCATTAAAAAAAGTTTTTTATAGTTCATGACTTTATGTCCTCTAGAGGGCGCCATTTTCAATTTATTGTGACGTCACATAGCCTATAACTAGCGGACAATCAAGACGCTTCCAATGATACCTCATTTGTCAAAAATTATGATAAGTAGTTTAGAAGTTATGAGGGAACAGATGAACATACATACACACATACATACATACATACATACCGGTCAAAATCATAACCCTCCTTTTTGCTTCGCCGTAGTCGTGCAAAAATAACACTTGATTTACCTACTAGCAATCATCACAAAATACGTAATCGTTACCTCGAATATTCTTCCAATTTCATCGGACGTGCGAAATTACAACACAATCACCCAAATCCGTTGAACCCAGCCGTGCTCACGTAGCGGCCAGAGCTCCGTCCTGCAGCAATACCTCCCGCAGCAGCGGGCGAGGCGGCGCCACCTGGTGGCGATAACTTGACCTTGAGCGGGAGCCGCGACGACCGCGCGACTGTTTTAAATAAAGGAAACATTCGTCAACAGTTACTATTATTGCCGTTTCGTGAGCACAAGTGATGTTTTGTGATTTAGTTTCTTCATGTTTAGCATTATTTATATTTTAGAACCTGGGGATTTAGAACCCTGTTTAATAGCTATAGTTTTATTCATTTAACAGGTAGAAGGGTAGAAAGTTTTACTGCTACGGCCGTTCCTTAAAAAATAAATCTTTGTAAACTCGCAACTCGCAAACGCTTAATTGAGCAGTGTAAATAACGCCCGCTCTAGAATAAAGTAAATTAGCCCTTACATAATGAAGATAGTTCTATTTCAAAAATCAACATGAGCATATCCGCGGGGCATGCCAGTGAAGTCGCGGCTCCCTCCTGCCATCAAGTACCTGTAGTATTGTGACTGGGCATAGTTTCAGTATGCAAACTACTGCGAGCAATTCCAGTCCACGAACTTATTTAAAATAATAATACGGTTCAGTTCTGCTGAAGTCCTGGTGAAGGGCGGCGTGTTGTGCGGACTTAAATGACTTTTTATTTTGATTTTTCTGCACATTTACTAACAATTTAAATTTTAAATGTAACTAATATTCAATCAATCAATATATTGAATATTATATTCAATCTCACCTGATTGTAATTTTTAGTGAAAATAAATATTCTTATTCTTATTCTTATTCTTATTCTTAATATGGCAACTTCCTTAGTAACAAAGGCCGCGTCTATCGAAGGTTAAGCTCTGCTTGCCGAGCTCGGTGCGGATGATTGTCCGTGACCGTTACATATCTCCTGCAGACTCCTCCGTGCCTCGGCAAGCACGTGAAGCCGTTGGGCCGCTGTCTCGTAGATCTGTGACAGTCGATACGGGTGTCGTGGTCCCCAGTAACCGCAGGTTGTGCATGTGCAGGTCAGATACAGGCGCTTCATGTAAATTCTGGCATTGAGCTGCATCCGGTTAGACTGTAAGCCGACCCCAACATAGTTGGGACAAGGTTAGCCAGATGAAATAATTAGTTTTGTTTACTTGTAGAAGATGAATAGCTTGCCATTACACCGTGTGGAGAAATGCTTGAAATAGCTTGCCATTACACCGTGTGGAGAAATGCTTGAAATCATCTCACGAAGCGCCGTTTGTCATGTTCCCATACGGCATTAACTATTTTAGATGTAGACACAATTTTATCATTTGCCCTGTAACAAATCCACTAGCCCAGAGAAATAAAAGATGCTAAAGTAGTACACTTGAAACTAAATATATTAATACTAAAACATAAAAAATACAGACCGGATAGAAAAACACACTATTACGCTCAGAGGTTGTTAAGGTTTCTTGAAATTAATATATGTGCAGAATATTACAAATAACGGAGCGACTCAAACTTCTATTCAACTTAAGAAGATAAAGAGACAGACATGAGTAAAATAAAGAAGAATTAAATTTTTTTCCATTATAACACACCCCTAGTTAAGTTATGCCGATGCGATTGTAAATAGTTTATTTTCCGTTTTATTTCAGGAACGAACTACAGTAAGTAAAATAACGTGCACACCGTCTCTGGCAGTGTCCCCGAGGGCCTGCGGGCCCCCCTGAGGGCCTGCGGGCCGGGGGCTGCGGCTGAAGTTCGGCTGAGACGACGGACAATCAAAGGTATGCTTAACTTAAAAGTTCAATCTGGAAATACACCTAAAAAGTAAGACTTGTTTACGTTTGAGCTCTTAACTGTAGTTCCAAGAGCATTTGAATGTTAAAAGAATTGGCGCTTTTGTTCCCATCAGCGTCGTCCGTCTCGACCCTGGCGTGACGTCAGAGGCCTCACACACATTTGTTCGCGGCTGTCAATTCGTATGTCTAACCAAAGAATAGTTTAGACACCTCGTAAGAATCTTTGTCCGTCATTCTAAACACTTTACGTTTCAACGGACAGTCCAATGCTTACGCTTCAGAGATTAACAAGGATATTATTGAGTCTATTCAGTATTTTTTGGACGTCTTATTTATTTAGTTAAGTGCAGAGTGCTCGTGCAGTCGAGTTTGCGACGAAACATGAACAGAAAGAAATATAGTTCGAGAGTGATTTTCGAAATGTGTAATCGATTCAGGTGCGTGATGTTCATGTATTTCTTATTTTTAATTATTCATAGCAGAGTCCGCGTCACGTAGGTGTGCCGCTCTGCAGCGGGCTGCGCGTGCCGGGCCTGCTCAACATCAGCACCGACCCAGCGGCGCCTGCAGCGCACAGGTCGCGCTACAGGCGCACACTGACGCGACGAGAACTAAACACTAATAATAATTATTTTATACAATTACTACGTGTTCACTTTTATTGATTGCATTTTTGGAACGAAGTTCTTTAACGCGGTTTGCGGTAGGATTTGACTGATAGAAATTATCATGCGCGTTCATACTTTAAGAGCGTACACAATATCAATTTTTGTCCTCAAAAACATTGATGTACTTAAATTTAGTTCCATTTTCTGCCACCCGGCGCTGAAATCTACATTGTCAATATGGCATCAAGAAGCCACAATATTTCTGGTGTCCTCACAGTTTAAATGCGTTTACGCAAAACCGAATCGGATCACCCCGACTCCGCGGAGTCTTTTGGCTGATACCACTAGAGTGTCCATAAAAATCCGGAGGCGCGAAAGGAAGGCAGCCCCGCCCGGTAGGCAGAGAATAGGCAACCGTGTGAGGCGCCGCGGCTGGGGCTGGTCACCACAGCCAGCCGCAGCGGCGGAGGTCAGCATTGGGGCCTACTCTTTGTTACGTAGGGCGACGGGGCTGCACTTCTTCACTTTAACTTTAAAGTGTTTTGATAGTTACTGAGCTGTGTCGGTTCTTCAATTTTCGAGATTTCGGGAGAGACTTCTGAGATTACATTATAAGTAAGTTTTGGACAAGCATTTTATTTTGTTAATGACAGCTCACAGAAAAGCATCAATAAAATGTTTAGAGTGGAGCAGTTGTTTCACAATGAATTGTTTTGGTAACAAGTCTGAAACTTTCAGCTTGGTTAACATTACCATAGATGCCTGCTTACTCACAGACTGATTTATTTAACAAAAATACAAGATTTTAAGTTTAAAAGTCAAATAAAGAATGGTTCAATATCTTGCCAAGTCAGCTGTTCGAACAAGTTCTCAATTCAAAGATGTTCGGTCGTCGTGTGCCGCTGCGCACTTGATGCCATGTGCCGGCCAGTGGTGGGCCCCATGTGTCGCAGGGTGGGCCCCATGCGTCGCAGGGTGGGCCCCATGTGTCGCAGGGTGGGCCCCATGTGTCGCAGGGTGGACCCCATGCATCGCAGGGTGGGCCACATGTGTCGCAGGGTGGGCCCCATGTGTCGCAGGGTGGGCCCCATGTGTCGCAGGGTGGGCCCCATGTGTCGCAGGGTGGGCCCCATGTGTCGCAGGGTGGGCCCCATGTGTCGCAGGGTGGGCCCCATGTGTCGCAGGGTGGGCCCGTATGCCGCTCGTTCCAAATATAAATGTACATTGAAACATGTCGACTTTAGAGATGACGTCATGTTTGCTGATTGTAGACGGGCAACTTGCATGACTTGTATTCGCAGTGATTGCTTCATGAAGGCTTGTTGTTGGCTGTTTAGTTGTTAGTGCTCATATTAGTTCTAATTTAGTTATATGGTGCTAAATATATAATTGGTTACGGACCTACAATACGAATTATTAACCAATTGTACGTAATCCAAATTGTAAAATGTTGATTAGGTATTGATTAGGTATTGGAAACCATTATGTTGCTAGTTTCTATTTCTACGAGTTTACTATCTCTTAAATCTTCCCAAATGTAACACTTTAACGTTTGATGAAGTTAATTTGTTCAGTAAAGGATTAACGAAGTTAACTTTTAAATTAACGGTGCCCATGCAGCTGTGGAAATATTGAAAGAACAAATAGACCAGGAATAGCCATGCTAAAGCAATAATACGAGGCAGACTTTACAACGGCGCAGGCGGTATCAAGTGGTGGTAAAGTGATGCAATAATACGAGGCAGACTTTACAACGGCGCAGGCGGTATCAAGTGGTGGTAAAGTGATGCAAATAAAATTCACAGAGACAAACGAGTGCTACAATGTTTGTTCCGTGAACTTCACATTATATGTCGTGATTGCATGATGCGACTTGTGGGCAGTGTCTACACAGACCAGGTTCACGTGCCAGTAACTGAGCAGTATGTGCCACCAGTACGTGCTGCGAGGGTCGCACTCCAGCGGCTGCAGCCAAACAGGGATCTGCTTATTGAACTCTGATATAATATTAAATTATACAACGAGGAGCTCGTGGCTAAGTAATAACAGCCGCACGGGTCGATCCGTCAGGTTAAGCTACGCTTGCCGGGGTTGGTCAGTGGATGGGTGATCATCTTTACATAGCGAGAATCCTCCGGACCTCGGAAAGCACGTTAAAGCCGTTGGTCCCGGCTGTCATTCGTGGATCTTTGACAGTCGTTACGGGTCGTCAGAATCCCGAAAGTCTGACAACCAGTCTTACCAAGGGGTATCGTATTACCCAGTAACTGGGTTGTGGAGGTCTGATAGGCAGTCGCTCCACGTAAAATACTGGTATTCAGCTGCATCCGGTTAGACTGGAAGCCGACCCCAACATAGTTGGGAAAAGGCTAGGCAGATAGGATACAACGCGCCGCCGGACATCTGTCAGCAACAAAGTTTGTCTCTTTTTCTATTGAAACATCCTCTTGCCTTATTCTAAACATTCTGTTACTTATTGTAAGACTCAAGAATATCTGCGAATTCTGGTAGCATGCGTCTGAGTTTGAATGTCAAACCCTCATGCCAAACTTTGTCAAAAGCTTGCGCGACATCTAGGACTACGGTGGCGCAGACTTGCTTGTTTTCGAGTGTTTTTTCAATAATGTTTGTTATTCTGTGTACCTGGTCTATTGTAGAATGTTTTTGCATGAAGCCAAATTGATGGCTTGGTATAAGGTATTTTTCTTCTATTATTGGTTTTATCCGTTTTAATAACAGTTTTTCAAATAGTTTGGATAATACGGGCAACAGGGACATAGGTCTATATGATGATGCTTCATGGGGTGGTTTCCCAGGCTTCGCAATCATTATGACTTCACCTTCCATGGCTCAGGTACATGGTTTAGCATAAATGCAGCATTGATAAGTCTGGTCAGCTTGACTATGGCTTTGCGCGGGAGGTGTTTTAGAATTTCTCCGGTTATGAAGTCGTAACCCGGAGATTTCTTCGAGCTTATGTTGTTTTGAATTTCTCTTAAAACTTCTTTGGGAGTTACAAGCCGAATCCTTTGATTTTGTGACAACTTTTCACTGTCAAGTATTTCTACGGAGCTTTCATTGGGTTGAAAAGTGTCTTCTAAGTATTGGGCAAACCTTAACGCTTTTTGTTCATTGCTTATGGCCCATTTGCCGTCGCTGTTTTTGCATAATCGGCCTTTTTAGTGTTCTTGTCGCTTTCCAAAGAGAGAAGTCCGTAGATAGGTCGTTGGTTAGCTGCACAAGGTGATTATTCAGACTTTCATCCTCAAATTGTAGAATTTTCCTCTTTAGTCGTTTAGTTAAGTTATTTAATAATGTTTCATCTCGCGGCACCTTGTTTGGTGCCACCGCTTTCTTTGTTTTCTTTTCTCAGATAGTAAATACACAACTTCTTTGGGATAGGTATGTCCTCTATGCCTAAGTTTTAACTGTGGCGTGTTGTTCCACGCACATTGTTGATTATTGTGGCGTGTTGTTCCACGCACATTGTTGATTATTGTGGCGTGTTGTTCCACGCACATTGTTGATTATTAACGATATATTGGTTTACTTCTGAGTCAAGTTGATCTTTATTTTGTAACGGAGTTTTTAGATCGATAATATTATCTAGATCAAGGGCAAAACTGTCCCAGTCTGTCGACTTATTAACCAGGGTAACAGGTCTTTCTTTTAGTGGGATTTTTTGACTCAGTCTTAGTATAATCGGGGAGTGGTCCGAATTCATATAAAGCTACCTGGCGCGCGCCGGTCCGCTCGTGAGCTGACCAAGGTTATGTCTGGACTTCAAAAAGGCTGACCTCTGAGTTACTTTCTTCTCAGAGTAGTTGGAAACACTGACCTCGTTTTTTAACCGACTTACAAAAAGGAGGAGGTTTTTATATGTTCGACATTATGTATGTTTTTTTTATGTATGTTCACCGATTATAAAATATTATTATTGACGTGCAAGAGTGTTTGTAGGTATAAACCTGAGTGTTTGTAGGTGTAAACCTACACAGACACACATATCATTTATCATTATCAGGAACAGTTAAATCAGGAGCTGTTATATTGCACAGCTGCGCGCTGGCAGCCAGGTCGGCGCAAGCCTTCGGCTGGCTCTCGCTCCGCAACTCGTATCGATCAGAGCCCGTCTCGTGCCGCGGAGCCATCACGGCAAGGTCACTACAATGGCATGCTAAAATGTTTACATTATTTCCATCCTACATTAACCCACCTATTAAATCTGTGCGCGTGTTGCTTCCAAAAATTATGTAATATTCAAATATTTTTCCGAAAACGTGTTCGTGACTGTAGGGTGTGGAGGTGTGTCATTGTGTAGGGGTGTGTGTGTATGTGTGGTCTAAGCTTCTGTAATAAGTAGTGGTTTGTTTTCAGTTACCGATAGTAATGACACTCTTGATGAGTGAGTGTGTAATTGTAAGTTGCTCATATTTAAATTGAGCATTATTTGCGGGGCCTTAGCTATTGCTGGCTAGAACGCTGTCGACAGGAGAAAAGAACGTCAACTATTTAAACAGTATCAGAAGCACACGCAGCTACACGGCAGACCTCAGCATGCTGCTCCACAGCTAACAGTTCCGCTAACTGACACTTTCTGCCGCGCCGGCCGACGTCGTCACGTCACCGCCGCACACCAGCGCAGCGCGGGGCTCTGTCTGGCATGAAGCCGCAGCATTATGCTGAGCGGTGGCCGTTTTGCGTGGATGTGACGCATATTTTCTCCCAACTTGTTCATTTTAGTATTTTTTCTTTGCGTCGTCATGTTTTACCTCAACTAAACATATTTTATCTGTATTAGTTTTGTTTGTTTCCTGCACTAGCCGCGCCGCCGCCGCGCCGCGCCGCGCCCGCCCTCGCAGCTGGAGCGTACAATCGGAACTTTTGACTAAGCCGCGTTCGTGTTTGAAAGTAATTAAAAGCCAGTTTAAGTTAGTGTCGGCCAGTGTGTCACATTTTAAATTCATTACAAATCAGGTCACGTGTAGTGGCCTGACTGCTTGTTTGTGTGTTTGTGTGGCGCTAACTCGGGTTCGTGAGAGAATAGCGGTTATTAGGTATTTATACAATGCAAGAGGCACATTACGTTCATAATATTATATTTATGAATCATTTTATAATACCTGCGGTACACAGTTAGAGCACGACCTGGGTTCGGGCAGACGGTACACAGTTAGAGCACGACCTGGGTTCGGGCAGACGGTACACAGTTAGAGCACGACCTGGGTGCAGACAGACGGTACACAGTTAGAGCACGACCTGGGTGCGGACAGACGGTACACAGTTAGAGCACGACCTGGGTGCAGACAGACGGTACACAGTTAGAGCACGACCTGGGTGCGGACGGACGGTACACAGTTAGAGCACGACCTGGGTGCGGACAGACGGTACACAGTTAGAGCACGACCTGGGTGCGGACAGACGGTACTTTTATCACAGTAGTATGTTCCTTTGCGCTGATGACCGACTTCCACGCGAGTGGAAAATAATTTAATTGCGAAAGTCTTGTTTCATTTGCAGATGATATTAACTGTAAAGGCATTGCGGAATGGCACAATAGCTAGTGGCTGGCGGATCACATTACTCAATAGAACAGATTTTTAAAACTAGATTAACATCATTAATTGTTGAGCCGACTCTCCGCTGCAATGAGGAACAACTAGCAAGAAGCGGGTGATGGAACACGGGGAAGGGGACCAGAGTTCAGTTTCGCCTCTCGGTCCGAGAAGCGACGGTATTAGTATTCTCAACGCGCCACCGTTCGATAAAAGGGGGTGCGTGCGTTTCAGGAGTTCTGTATCAGAGTTCCTGATGTTGAACAAAAAGATATTACATGTAACCTTACTTGTATTATCATTGTTTTCTGTGTAGTTTTGATCACTTGAACAAGTAATCTAAGTCTAACCCGGCTAAGCTTTTATTGTTAGATAAAAATATAACAATAATCATATTCGCCTTAACTAGAACGTGCCAAAGGTCCGTACGGTAGTACAGAACGTCACTCCACACTCAAGCATGACTTAAAACTAGATTCAAGCCATTTGATTGGCCGCAACTAGGTACTTAAACTAGATTTAAACAAAGATCAGTGCTTGAGCTTCCTCCTGTAACTCGGAGCTCACAATCTCAGCAGACACTCACAGAGCTCAAAGCATTTGTTTCAATGGAACCAACACCAGGTCAGTCTCCAGCAAACGCAGCAGCTGTCGCGGATGCGCGCGCACTTTTTAAATTTCACTGAAATTAGACGCAGACATCAAGCGTTTACATAGCGCGATGTCTGCGTCGCATTTTATACTTAAAGTCATTATTGATACAGTTACTTATTCCGTGAAATTTAAAAAGTGCTCGAGCATCCGCGAGGCACTTTTGAATTGTCAAGGCGACTGTCAGTAAAACAAAACTTGGCGCAGCTACTACCCTCAAGGAGTACAAAAATTGGCGTAGGTACTACCCTCAAGGAGTACAAAAATTGGCGCAGCTACTACCCTCAAGGAGTACAAAAATTGGCGTAGGTACTACCCTCAAGGAGTACAAAAATTGGCGTAGGTACTACCCTCAAGGAGTACAAAAATTGGCGTAGGTACTACCCTCAAGGAGTACAAAAATTGGCGCAGCTACTACCCTCAAGGAGTACAAAAATTGGCGTAGGTACTACCCTCAAGGAGTACAAAAATTGGCGCAGGTACTACCCTCAAGGAGTACAAAAATTGGCGCAGGTACTACCCTCAAGGAGTACAGAAATAAACATACGTATCTATTGTAAGCACATCATACAGTATAGTATACGTATAGTAGTACGGGTACAGAACAGTTCGAATCGCTCTACAATAACAAACAACTTCTGTGACAGATGGACCTGCAGTGGTAGTCAGTATGAACGCGCAAGACTTGTTCAAATATATTTATTTAAGTCGATACACGTGTGCTCAGCATGAGCTTTGTAATACAATGGAACACCTAAGTCTAGATTACATTGACTTATATACTAGTGGAAGGTTTACATGTGTATGTGGTGTGGTGTGTGTGTGTGTGTGTGTGTGTGTGTGGCCGGACCTCACAGATGGCGCAACAGGCTGTCGATCTTATGTCTAATGGTTTTGTTCATCATTTATTTTATAGTAATTGATAATTTGTCACATGATTATAATGTTCCGTGGAGTTTCTTGCCCGTTCTTCTGCAGGATCTACGCTTTCGAATGGGCAAATAGCTTCATTTTTCTGACTGACCGACCCAAGACCGACCCCTTGACAATTCAAAAGTGCCTGTAATTGGTTTATTTGAAATAAATGCTTTGAGTTTGAGTTTGAGAGTTTGAATGGCTACCTGCTGCTGGGTGGCACGGAGCTTCCCAACACAGTACGGGGTCAGGGTTGGCTACCTGCTGATGGGTGGCACGGAGCTTCCCAACACAGTACGGGGTCAGGGTTGGCTACCTGCTGATGGGTGGCACGGAGCTTCCCAACACAGTACGGGGTCAGGGTTGGCTACCTGCTGATGGGTGGCACGGAGCTTCCCAACACAGTACGGGGTCAGGGTTGGCTACCTGCTGATGGGTGGCACGGAGCTTCCCAACACCGTATGGGGTCAGGGTTGGCTACCTGCTGATGGGTGGCACGGAGCTTTCCAACACAGTACGGGGTCAGGGTTGGCTACCTGCTGATGGGTGGCACGGAGCTTCCCAACACAGTACGGGGTCAGGGTTGGCTACCTGCTGATGGGTGGCACGGAGCTTCCCAACACCGTATGGGGTCAGGGTTGGCTACCTGCTGATGGGTGGCACGGAGCTTCCCAACACAGTACGGGGTCAGGGTTGGCTACCTGCTGATGGGTGGCACGGAGCTTCCCAATACAGTACGGGGTCAGGGTTGGCTACCTGCTGATGGGTGGCACGGAGCTTCCCAACACAGTACGGGGTCAGGGTTGGCCACCTGCTGATGGGTGGCACGTAGCTTCCCAACACAGTACGGGGTCAGGGTTGGCTACCTGCTGATGTGGCACGGAGCTTCCCGACATAGTACGGGGTCAGGGATGGCTACCTGCTGATGGGTGGCACGGAGCTTCCCAACACAGTACGGGGTCAGGGTTGGCTACCTGCTGATGGGTGGCACGGAGCTTCCCAACACAGTACGGGGTCAGACTTCGAAAAAAACACTACAAAGTCAAAAATTACTTTTATTTTGGAAGTCGGTGTCTGGATCTGTATTTCAGTATTTTGCCACTGACTTCCAAAATCAAAGTTATTTTTCACTTTGTAGTGTTTTTTTTGGAATTCGGTTGTTTTTTTTTTTGTAAAAAAGATTTTCATTTGTCACTTTTTAGTGGCTCAGTTTGTAATTTATCTAAGTTACAATAGCCTTATGTCAACAGAACTGCTCATCACCTTTTACAAAATATTGCTTTACCCGATGCAGGGACGTTAATTGTTGAGGAGTCACCATCAGTTCCACTTCACTACGTACGTTGCGACGAGCATAAATTGCTTAGTAATCGAGTTGCATCCCGTGAAATAGGTACTTATTATTGAGTAGTTCCGATGGTCAACTGTGGTCTTCATCATCAGTTCCACTTCACCAAATGGAGCTTTCCGAGAGCAAATGCACGAGCCAATAAAAAATCGCTATAATTGTGCCTATAAAATTTGAGGGTTTCCCTCGATTTCCATGGGATCCCTTCGTCAGATTCGGACTTAGTAACATTGGGACCACCTGGAGAGCACACTCTTTCAAACAAAAAAAGACTTTTCAAAATCGGTCCACAATAAATTAACGGAGAAATCGGTGCACATATTAAAAAAAAATAGATAAAGTCGAGCATAATAACCTCCTCCTTTTTGGAAGTCGGTTAAAATAAAAGATAAAAAGGGTTTCATACCAGCAGCAGATCATACTAAATTCCCGCCTCGGTCAAGGGCAACTAATACATAAAACTTTGTCCTTGAAATGCTATCGTACGAACCTTTTCTCGAGTATGTCGGGGTAGCCTTACCGGACCAAATAATATTGACAGCATTCCATGCTACTAGGTAGCTCTAACAATAATGAACAGTGTACAATATTGCAAGGTGTTAATACTCACGAATAGGGACAACTTCACAATGCATTTCTTAAAAAAATGCATTGCTGTTTTACCTACCCAATTAAAATTATTAATTTATTTTTCGATGTTGAGAAAAATGATGAGTACAAACTCATCATTTTTCTATGGGACCAACCTTGAAACCGCAACTTTTTTCGATGTGAACACAAATGTGTGGAACAGCTGATTTTTTTTCGTGATTTGAAGTTTGGTCCCATTGAAAAATGATGAGTACAATGACCCCTTTTCGGGTTTAGGGTAAACAAAAACTAATGTTGTATACATATATATTTTTCAATGTATGACCACGCATAAATTTTTACGGGTAGGTGACAGGAGGTCGATTTGAACTCTTCTTGTTTTGTTCGGGAGGGTCCTCGATATTGGTCCCATATAAAATTTATTAATTTTGCTTTGGTAGTTTTTGAGTTAGCTTCAATAATATATGTTTTAACAACTTTCTGTCACTGTTTCATAGTTGGTTGTGTATTCGAATTTGTGTGGGGTAGGTAGGTACTACAACTAAAAATTGAAGAGTAATTTTTTACTATGTAGTGTTTTTTTAGGGTTCCGTACCTCAAAAGGAAAAAACGGAACCCTTATAGGATCACTTCGTTGTCCGTCTGTCTGTCTGTCTGTCTGTCTGGTCTGTCTGTCTGTCTGTCTGTCTGTCTGTCTGTCTGTTCGTCTGTCTGTCTGTCTGTCTGTCTGTCTGGTCTGTCTGTCTGTCTGTCTGTCTGTCTGTCTGTCTGTCTGTCCGTCTGTCTGTCTGTCTGTCAAGACCCTTTTTCTCCGGAGCGCGTGGAGGTATCAAGTTGAAATTAATATCAAATACGTAAGTCTGTAGTCCCTTGGAGTTCTAAAAAACTCAAGCTTCTAAGTCAACAAGTCATTTATGCGACATATTTTGATGCTCCCAAGTAAATCAAAACCTATAGGGTACTTGCCGTTGACCTAGAATCATGAAATTTGGTGAGAAGCAAGGTCTTACAGCACAAGTAAGGGGAAAAGTCCGAAAATTGGTAATTAATAATTTTATCACATATAAAAATATTTTTAAGTATGTCATCTGTCAGGGCCCTTATTCTCAGGAACGCATTTAGGTATCAAGTTGAAATTAATATCAAATACATAAATCTATGGTCCCTTAGATTTCTAAAAAAATCAAGCTTCTACGTCAACGTATTAAAAAAATACGGCCATTTATGCAACATATTTTGATACTCGCAAGTAAATCAAAACCTATGGGGTACTTCCCGTTGACCTAGAATCATGAAATTTGGCAAAAAGCAAGGTCTCATGTGCTGTGAGACCTTGCTTCTTGCCAAATTTCATGATTTTTCAGTAAAGGAAAAAGTCTGAAAATTGAGTATTTGTAGTTTTATGACATAAAAAAATAGTTTTTAGTTTTCTTTTTCGGGCAAAATGTGGGTGTACTATAGGTACCTACACCTCTGCCCAACCCTTCGAGGAAACAAGGCGTTATGTTATGTTTAAGAATAGTTTTTTGCGAATACAAACTTAAATATGCAGTTGGAGAATTGTCCGTGACGTATATCAATGTATGGGAGAACATGTTTTTCAACTCAATGTTAAGTTTGTCATTGGGATAAATTCTTTTCAACTACGGAACCCTTCATTGTGCGTGGTCCGACACGCACTTGGCCGGTTTTTTGGAATTCGATATTTTTTTTTTTTTTTTTTGTAAAAAACGTTATTATACTACCAGGACGAGACACGCTCAGACCAGGGAACCATGGCATAGCATTTTAGCAACTACAATCAAATTAAAAAACATAATTTCAACATTAACAAAAAGTATAGACGAGCACTGCAGTTGGAAACTACATTTAAAAACGGTATGGAAGAGCCTGCATAGATTTGTTTAGGCTTTGAGACAGTTAAGGAAAACAATTAGTGAGGCAGCAGCTCGTACTGCTTATCACGGCCACGGAAGCGCCATCTTACGGTATGGGTTGTTGTGATGGGGCAACTCGACACACATTAGTAGAGCTTTCAGCATACAGACAAACTGCGCCCGAGCAATAAGTAACGTCGGGCCTTTTGAAACATGCGTCGCTTAAAAAACTAGGAATACTTACTCTTGTATATATGTACATAATGGAAATTGGGATGTTTATTAGAAACCAATTATGCACATTTATTGACAGTAATGAAAACCATAATTATGTTTCAAGAAACCCCACGACATTGAAAATTCATACTTCTTTTAAAAGCTCATTACATAATAAAAACTTTTTAACAAAAAAAAAACCGACTTCCAAAAAGCACTACAAAGTGAAAAATAACTTTGATTTCGGAAGTCGGTGTCTTTCGTTTTTTCATTTACTTTCTTTTTTTTTGCCACCGACTTCCGAAATCAAAGTTATTTTTCACTTTGTAGTGCTTTTTGGAAGTCGGTTTTTTGTTTGTTAAAAAGTTTTTATTTCTCGCTTTTTAGTGGGTCTGTTTATAATTTGTATAAGTTACATTTAGTCTAATGTCAATTGCTCATCACACGTTACAAAATATTGCTTTTCCCGATGCTGGGGCGTTAATTGTTGAGGAGTTCTGCTGGTAAGAACCAGGAGAACTCCTCAACAACCACTCAGCACACGCATTGTGTGACGAGCGGAAATTGCTTAGCAACCATATTAAAGTAATCGAATCGCAACCCGTGAAATATTTATCATTGAGTAGTTCCGGTAGCCATCTGTGGTCTTCATCATCAGTTCCACTTCACCAAGTGGTGCTTTCCGAGAGCAAATGCACGAGCTACTATAAAAAATACCCAAATCGCTATAGGTGTGCCTATAATATTTGAAGAGTTCCTTCGATTTCTCCAGGATCCCATCATCAGAACTGGATTTTGACAAAAATGGGACCATTTGGGAAGTATACCCTTTCCAACAAAAAAATAATTTTTCAAATCGGTGGGCAAGCGACGGAGTTATGCGCGAACAAACAAAAAAAAAAAAAAAAAAAAAAAAAAAATACAAACATCCGAATTGAGAACCTCCTCCTTTTTTAGAAGTCGGTTAAAAAGAATAGCTATGGATGTCCATCAAAGTATACAACCATATTCCACGTCGGTCGAGAGAACTTCCCTTAAATCAGTTTCAAAAGCAAATGAAATAGAGAATATGGTTAATAGAGAATTTTTATATCTTAGGTGAATTTTTTAACTTTAAGACTTCATCCCTACAAACTATGTATGGTCATTGTATTTGTGAACTTTTGTATTTTATTTGTACTGTAAATAATAGTAAGTTTTTGCATGCTTTCTTTAGGTGAGATGTGTAAAGTACTATTTTTATTATTGTAACACCAATTGTATCATATCTCTGGCGAAATAAATGATTTATCATTTACAAGACACAAGAAATTGCGGACACCAACCCGTTTTTGCCCACGTTCGCCCGTAATAATATCGCGGCGCCTTGACGTTGAGTTGCGGACAGCAACCCGTCTCCACGTTCGCACGTAATAATATCGCGGCGCCTTGACGTTGAGTTGCGGACAGCAACCCGTCTCCACGTTCGCACGTAATAATATCGCGGCGCCTTGACGTTGAGTTGCGGACAGCAACCCGTCTCCACGTTCGCACGTAATAATATCGCGGCGCCTTGACGTTGAGTTGCGGACAGCAACCCGTCTCCACGTTCGCACGTAATAATATCGCGGCGCCTTGACGTTGAGTTGCGGACAGCAACCCGTCTCCACGTTCGCACGTAATAATATCGCGCACTGGTAATCTAAGTGCCTTCTTAGATACACTACGTACCTCTTCTTGTATTTCCTCTTATTGGTACGAAGATAATGATAACTATATCCTATAACGCGGCTTGCGGTAGGAGTGAACTAGTAGAAATCGTCAGTAACGAAAAAGCGTTAGGCCCCTCCACGCAACTTCCATGACACACACACACACTACATGAGAAAGTGTGAATTTGGTCAAAATGAAAATCCAAGATGGTGGCTGCGATAATTTTCAAATTTTTCATCATGGGTGTCGTTTTCATGGTTTACGAGGGTGTTGAAGCCGACAGTGACGTTAAAATATAAATGCAAGTTGGCGGCTGCGAAAATTTTGTTATTGTTTTAAATAATACGTGAGAAGGACGAGCCCCTTTTACGTAGGAAGTATGTTCTAAAGTGCCATTATCGCCATTACTGCTGTTGGAAAAATTGTGCAAACAAGACTTATTAATTAGTCAGAGAGCAAATACGTAGCAAACTAACGCTTGGTTTTCTAATGAGAATAAACCCCGCTCATTATGAACTTTGTGGCCATAACTCCTTCAAAATGTATTTTTCCTATATTTATAAGAATCTAGTATGGTACGTACATTACGTCGCCGCAGGGAGCGCCAATATCCAGCCTGACCATCTGGCGAACGCCTGGCTTGTCGCCAAACGGTATTTGCGAATTTTAGAAACGATTCCCTGTAATTATATTGGTTGCAATTCGTCTGAAATCATACTACACCTTGTTCACTAGGTTAACTGTTTTTTGACAGATGGAACTAGTGGTTGTAGTAACGTATTGTAACATTTAGATTATCGATTCGATTTAGTTTGTATGGCAATAGGCTCGCTTTCTATTACATACACATGGGACCTAAAACTTAACTAGTGCAATGTGGCTGTACACCTACCCCTTCGAGAAAAACAGGCGTGATGTTATGTAAAGTTATGCTATTCTTAGAGAACACACATGCCTGTAGCTTGTACAACACACATGCCGGTAGCTTGTACAACACACATGCCGGTAGCTTGTACAACACACATGCCTGTAGCTTGTACAACACACACGCCTGTAGCTTGTACAACACACATGCCTGTAGCTTGTACAACACACATGCCTGTAGCTTGTACAACACACACGCCTGTAGCTTGTACAACACACATGCCGGTAGCTTGTACAACACACATGCCGGTAGCTTGTACAACACACATGCCTGTAGCTTGTACAACACACACGCCTGTAGCTTGTACAACACACATGCCTGTAGCTTGTACAACACACATGCCGGTAGCTTGTACAACACACATGCCTGTAGCTTGTACAACACACACGCCTGTAGCTTGTACAACACACATGCCTGTAGCTTGTACAACACACATGCCGGTAGCTTGTACAACACACATGCCGGTAGCTTGTACAACACACATGCCTGTAGCTTGTACAACACACACGCCTGTAGCTTGTACAACACACATGCCGGTAGCTTGTACAACACACATGCCTGTAGCTTGTACAACACACACGCCTGTAGCTTGTACAACACACATGCCTGTAGCTTGTACAACACACATGCCTGTAGCTTGTACAACACACATGCCTGTAGCTTGTACAACACACACGCCTGTAGCTTGTACAACACACATGCCTGTAGCTTATACAACACACATGCCTGTAGCTTGTACAACACACATGCCGGTAGCTTGTACAACACACATGCCTGTAGCTTGTACAACACACACGCCTGTAGCTTGTACAACACACATGCCTGTAGCTTGTACAACACACACGCCTGTAGCTTGTACAACACACATGCCTGTAGCTTGTACAACACACATGCCTGTAGCTTGTACAACACACATGCCTGTAGCTTATACAACACACATGCCTGTAGCTTGTACAACACACATGCCGGTAGCTTGTACAACACACATGCCTGTAGCTTGTACAACACACACGCCTGTAGCTTGTACAACACACATGCCTGTAGCTTGTACAACACACACGCCTGTAGCTTGTACAACACACATGCCTGTAGCTTGTACAACACACATGCCTGTAGCTTGTACAACACACATGCCGGTAGCTTGTACAACACACATGCCGGTAGCTTGTACAACACACATGCCTGTAGCTTGTACAACACACACGCCTGTAGCTTGTACAACACACACGCCTGTAGCTTGTACAACACACATGCCGGTAGCTTGTACAACACACATGCCTGTAGCTTGTACAACACACACGCCTGTAGCTTGTACAACACACACGCCTGTAGCTTGTACAACACACATGCCTGTAGCTTGTACAACACACACGCCTGTAGCTTGTACAACACACATGCCTGTAGCTTGTACAACACACATGCCTGTAGCTTGTACAACACACATGCCGGTAGCTTGTACAACACACATGCCTGTAGCTTGTACAACACACATGCCTGTAGCTTGTACAACACACATGCCTGTAGCTTGTACAACACACATGCCGGTAGCTTGTACAACACACATGCCTGTAGCTTGTACAACACACATGCCTGTAGCTTGTACAACACACATGCCTGTAGCTTGTACAACACACATGCCTGTAGCTTGTACAACACACATGCCGGTAGCTTGTACAACACACATGCCGGTAGCTTGTACAACACACATGCCTGTAGCTTGTACAACACACACGCCTGTAGCTTGTACAACACACATGCCTGTAGCTTGTACAACACACATGCCTGTAGCTTGTACAACACACATGCCTGTAGCTTGTACAACACACACGCCTGTAGCTTGTACAACACACATGCCTGTAGCTTGTACAACACACATGCCTGTAGCTTGTACAACACACATGCCTGTAGCTTGTACAACACACACGCCTGTAGCTTGTACAACACACATGCCTGTAGCTTGTACAACACACATGCCTGTAGCTTGTACAACACACATGCCGGTAGCTTGTACAACACACATGCCTGTAGCTTGTACAACACACACGCCTGTAGCTTGTACAACACACATGCCTGTAGCTTGTACAACACACACGCCTGTAGCTTGTACAACACACATGCCTGTAGCTTGTACAACACACATGCCTGTAGCTTGTACAACACACATGCCGGTAGCTTGTACAACACACATGCCGGTAGCTTGTACAACACACATGCCTGTAGCTTGTACAACACACACGCCTGTAGCTTGTACAACACACACGCCTGTAGCTTGTACAACACACATGCCGGTAGCTTGTACAACACACATGCCTGTAGCTTGTACAACACACACGCCTGTAGCTTGTACAACACACACGCCTGTAGCTTGTACAACACACATGCCTGTAGCTTGTACAACACACACGCCTGTAGCTTGTACAACACACATGCCTGTAGCTTGTACAACACACATGCCTGTAGCTTGTACAACACACATGCCTGTAGCTTGTACAACACACACGCCTGTAGCTTGTACAACACACATGCCTGTAGCTTGTACAACACACATGCCTGTAGCTTGTACAACACACATGCCTGTAGCTTGTACAACACACACGCCTGTAGCTTGTACAACACACATGCCTGTAGCTTGTACAACACACATGCCTGTAGCTTGTACAACACACATGCCTGTAGCTTGTACAACACACATGCCTGTAGCTTGTACAACACACACGCCTGTAGCTTGTACAACACACATGCCTGTAGCTTGTACAACACACATGCCTGTAGCTTGTACAACACACATGCCTGTAGCTTGTACAACACACACGCCTGTAGCTTGTACAACACACATGCCTGTAGCTTGTACAACACACATGCCTGTAGCTTGTACAACACACATGCCTGTAGCTTGTACAACACACACGCCTGTAGCTTGTACAACACACATGCCTGTAGCTTGTACAACACACATGCCTGTAGCTTGTACAACACACATGCCTGTAGCTTGTACAACACACATGCCTGTAGCTTGTACAACACACATGCCTGTAGCTTGTACAACACACATGCCGGTAGCTTGTACAACACACATGCCGGTAGCTTGTACAACACACATGCCTGTAGCTTGTACAACACACACGCCTGTAGCTTGTACAACACACATGCCTGTAGCTTGTACAACACACACGCCTGTAGCTTGTACAACACACACGCCTGTAGCTTGTACAACACACATGCCGGTAGCTTGTACAACACACATGCCGGTAGCTTGTACAACACACATGCCTGTAGCTTGTACAACACACACGCCTGTAGCTTGTACAACACACATGCCTGTAGCTTGTACAACACACACGCCTGTAGCTTGTACAACACACATGCCTGTAGCTTGTACAACACACATGCCTGTAGCTTGTACAACACACATGCCTGTAGCTTGTACAACACACATGCCTGTAGCTTGTACAACACACATGCCTGTAGCTTGTACAACACACACGCCTGTAGCTTGTACAACACACACGCCTGTAGCTTGTACAACACACATGCCGGTAGCTTGTACAACACACATGCCGGTAGCTTGTACAACACACATGCCTGTAGCTTGTACAACACACACGCCTGTAGCTTGTACAACACACATGCCGGTAGCTTGTACAACACACATGCCTGTAGCTTGTACAACACACATGCCTGTAGCTTGTACAACACACACGCCTGTAGCTTGTACAACACACATGCCTGTAGCTTGTACAACACACATGCCTGTAGCTTGTACAACACACATGCCTGTAGCTTGTACAACACACATGCCGGTAGCTTGTACAACACACATGCCTGTAGCTTGTACAACACACACGCCTGTAGCTTGTACAACACACATGCCTGTAGCTTGTACAACACACATGCCGGTAGCTTGTACAACACACATGCCGGTAGCTTGTACAACACACATGCCTGTAGCTTGTACAACACACATGCCTGTAGCTTGTACAACACACATGCCGGTAGCTTGTACAACACACATGCCTGTAGCTTGTACAACACACACGCCTGTAGCTTGTACAACACACATGCCTGTAGCTTGTACAACACACATGCCGGTAGCTTGTACAACACACATGCCGGTAGCTTGTACAACACACATGCCTGTAGCTTGTACAACACACACGCCTGTAGCTTGTACAACACACATGCCTGTAGCTTGTACAACACACATGTCTGTAGCTTGTACAACAAACTTACATGAACAAAGAGTACTTGCATCTTCGACGTCGGCTGGTCGCAATCAGTCCTTCTGAATTTCTCAGCTTTGGGCCGAACTTGCTTGACCGCAATGTATATTCAACTGCTTCGGTTGCCCTCTTGTGCGCAAGTGTCTCTTGTGTGCAGACTTTGATGTCATCAGTGGATGGCTGTCAGTAGGTATTCATACAAAGATCCCGTACTGTGTAGTCGGTGGTCACTTATTGTCTGTACGGGCAGTTTGCAAGTAAAGCTGGATAAATTGGCTTTGTTTGGAGAAAAATTTCAAGTAGTACCACTCTATAACTGTACGAGTAATATCAGTGTTTAGATAGTTCAGTTTTGCATGATTAATATTGGATTGGTAATCGGCCCATAAGTTACCGAAAACTAAACGAAACTATTTTATTTTTAACCGACTTCTAAAAAAGGAGGAGGTTCTCAATTCGGATGTTTGTATTTTTTTTTTTTTTTTGTTTTTTTTTTTTTTTATGTTTGTTCGCGCATAACTCCGTCGTTTGCCAACCGATTTGAAAAATTATTTTTTTGTTGGAAAGGGTATACTTTCCAAATGGTCCCATTTTTTTCAAAATCCAGTTCTGATGATGGGATCCTGGAGAAATCGAAGGAACTCTTCAAATATTATAGGCACACCTATAGCGATTTGGGTATTTTTTATAGTAGCTTGTGCATTTGCTCTCGGAAAGCACCACTTGGTGAAGTGGAACTGATGATGAAGACCACAGATGGCTACCGGACCTACTCAATGATAAATATTTCACGGGTTGCGATTCGATTACTTTAATATGGTTGCTAAGCAATTTCCGCTCGTCAAACAATGCGTGTGGTGAGTGGTTGTTGAGGAGTTCTCCTGGTTCTTACCAGCAGAACTCCTCAACAATTAACGTCCCAGCATCGGGAAAAGCAATATTTTGTAACATGTGATGAGCAATTGACATTAGACTATTGTAACTTATACAAATTATAAACAGACCCACTAAAAAGCGAGAAATAAAAACTTTTTAACAAAAAAAAAACCGACTTCCAAAAATCACTACAAAGTGAAAAATAACTTTGATTTCGGAAGTCGGTGGCAAAAAAAAAAGAAAATAAATAAAAAACGAAAGACACCGACTTCCGAAATCAAAGTTATTTTTCACTTTGTAGTGATTTTTGGAAGTCGGTTTTTTTTTTGTTAAAAAGTTTTTATATTTATTCATAGGCTGACATAATTTGTTATTTTCATTACTCTTCATTTGAAAACTTTTTAACCGACTTCCAAAAGGAGGAGGTTCTCAATTCGTCGGAACCTTTTTTTTTTTTATTTTTTTTTTTATTTTTTTTTTTATGTATGTTCCCCGATTACTCGAAAATGGCTAGACCGATTTGGATTTTTCTTTTTTTGTTCGAAAGGGTATACGTCCCAAGTGGTCCCATGATCATCAAGTCAGGATCTGATGATGGGATCCCATGGAAATCGAGGGAAACCCTCAAATTTTATAGGCACACCTATATCGATTTCGGTATTTTTTATAGTAACTCGTGCATTTGCTCTTGGAAAGTACCATTTGGTGAGCTGGAACTGATGATGAAGACCACAGAGGGCCATCGGAAATACTCAATTATATCTAAGTATATAACAGGTTGCGATTCGATTACTTTAATATGGTTTATGCTCGTCAAAATAATGGTAATGGTGACTTCACCATGAGTTCCATTTCTCCTGGTTCTTACTAGGAGAACTCCTCAAAAATTAACGGTCCTGCATCGGGAAAAGCAACATTTTGTAAAACGTGATGAGCAGCTGACATTGGGTTATTGTAACTTAGATAAATTACAAACTGAACCACTAAAAAGTGAAAAATAAAAACTTTTTTACAAAAACAAAAACCGACTTCCAAAAAAAACACTACAAAGTGAAAAATAACTTTTATTTCGGAAGTCGGTGGCAAAAAACTAAAATACAGATCCAAAGACACCGACTTCCGAAATTAAAGTTATTTTTCACTTTGTAGTGTTTTTTTTGGAAGTCGGTTTTTGTTTTTTTAATATATTGAAATTAAACTTGTTTACGCGCGTTGAGCGACGCTTGGCAGGGATAATGTTATGTTGGCGGTGTATCTACAGCTATGAGTAGGACGTTATATTATTATTGTATGCCGACGTGCTCGGAGTGACGATCACTAGAAAAGAGTTGATAATTTTTTAAACGGCTGAATAGATTTTCTTAAATCATATGTAGCTAAAACACTCTCAAACAAACAAACAAAACAATCAAAATCTAAATCGGTTCAGTCGTTTGGGAGCTACGATGCCACAGACAGATACACAGATACACAGATTATACGTTGAACTTATAACACACGTCTGTTTCCGTAGGGGGTTAAAAATAAAATGAATGAATGAACGCTGCTTGACTGTTCATTCCTATATATTTTAGTCGGTGTCATGTGAACAAACAAACAAAAAACCGGTCAAGTGCGAGTCAGACTCGCGCACGAAGGGTTCCGTACCATATTATATGTTTAACAATCGCAAAGATAACTTTTTACTTATTTTATAATGATACTGTGTTGTGTCATTGTGTCACCCTATGTAAATTTCAACATTTATATCTGTAATTTTTATGGTGTGCATAATAAAGAGTATAATTCTATCTATCTTCTATCTATACTGTGAATTACAAAGTTATTTTTTGCAGTTGCAGAAAATCACCCATGTTTAAACAAAATACCTTATGAATCGCCGTTTTCAGTATTGTTGATTAAATACAGTATTCATGGTACCTACATGGTATAAAGAAGTTTCAAATTCCTAATTTGTTGAATTGTTGCGCTAGAGCTCGTTCAAAAACGGTCTAAAATTTACAACTTTTGCGGCCCCCTATTTCTTAATTTTAAAAGATTTAAAAAAATATGTTTGTACTCTACCCAATGAGTTCTAGACGATGACACACATGCTAGATTAAAATTTTTATTTTTTTTTTCAAAATGAAAAGTTTATTGTATGGGGATCGACCCCTTACATTTTTAACTTTGCTTTATTTTTATTATTTGTTGTTATAGCCGTAATAGACAGCGGAGGCTTAGTAAGTTTGTACTGGACTGTACATGGTTGTCTGATTTCATGGATTTTAATTTTCTTGCGCGGAACCCTAGTTATTTTTCTAAAATAAAAATAGCCTAAGTTACTCCTTAAAACATCAGCCATATGTCGTCAAAATCGGTGAAAATTCGTTTGGCAAGTTTCCTAACTTGACTCAAAGTACCATTTTTTAAATCGGACTGCGCTTTAAAATTCTTCTATACAAACTTTAACATCCCTAACCTCATTTGAGGCGTAGTTTTGAAAAACTAATAATGACAAACATTATTAATTACTTATGCAAGTATTTGTGCTAAGTTTCACGTTCATTAACCAAATTAATAAGATTTTTCATATAAACTGTAGGTATCTCTGTTTTCACGAACACAAATAAAGAATTTCAAAAATCGTCTGGTATGTTTCCATAACTTGACTCAAACATTATTTACACCAATTTTAGAGTTAATCAAGCCCCCAATAAAATCCTCCGCTATAAAATTAACTTTTCACCCCTCAGGGGTAGATTTCTGGAAAACCCTGATACACGTTAGTCTTAATTTTTGGTCTCAAGTATAAAAACTGAGTTTTGAGTTAATCGGACCGCGTGTTTAAGTTCTTCCATACAAACTTTGACACCCCCAATCCCTCTTTAGGGGGTAGTTTATTAAAACTAAAAATGATAAACTTTATAATTTACTTAGATGAATATTCGTGCTAAGTTTCAAGTCTATTAACTCAAGGGATAGGATTTTTCATACAAACTTTCATCCCCTATTTTACCCCCTTAGGGATGGAATTTTCAAAAATCCTTCCTTAGTGGATGTTTATACTATATAAGGTATCTATGTGCAAAATTTCAAGTCTCTAGGTCCATTGGTTTGGGCAGTGCGTTGATATATTAGTCAGTGACTCAGTCAGGACTTTGATTTTTTTATATATATAGATTTACCATGTTATTTTTAAGACCACAGACTTCTTATAGGTTTTCCTGTAATCTACAGGCATAGAACTATTTTCTATATTTTTTTCAAAATTTTAGGCTTAGTAGTTTCGGAGATAAGGGGAGGGGGAATGGTCAATTTTCGTCAATTTTCTTAAATAACTTTAAAACAATATATTTTAAAATTATAAAAAAAATATATTTGAGACCCTGATAGTAAGCCCTTTCATTTGATATATCACACGGTACAGTTTACAAAACTTTTTTTTTAAATTGTCTTATTTTCCCCCTAAAAGTGACTCTCATATTCAAAATTCATATATTTATTTTAGCTGTACGTGTTTGGGTCACAGAAATCCATATGTGTACCAAATTTTAACTTAATCGGTCCATTAGATTCGGAGCAAATTGGCTGTGACAGACGGACAGACGGACAGACAGACAGACACACGAGTGATCCTATAAGGGTTCCGTTTTTTCTTTTTGAGGTACGGAACCCTAAAAACCGGCTAAGTGCATGTTGGACTACGCAAAAAGAAGGGTTCCGTAGTTGAGATGAATTTATCTCAAAAACAAACTTAACATTATACTTGAAAAACATGTTCTCCCATACATTCCAACAGTAAATGTACGTTTGTACTCACAATATTGAGAGATTTACCATTTTATTTTAAGACCACAAACTTCTTATAGGTTTTCCTGGTTTGACAGGTAAATAACTATTTTCTGTATTTTTTTCAAAATTTTAGACTCAGTAGTTTCGGAGAAACGGGGGGAGGGCGGGGAATGGTCAATGTTCGTCTATTTTCTTAGATAAATTTAAAACAGTTTATTTTAAAATAATAAAAAATATATATTTAGGACCCTTATAGTAAGCCCTTTCATTTGATATGTTACACAGTACAGTTTGCAAACTTTTTTTTTTATAAGATAATTTTAAAAAATGAACCCCATATTCAAAATTCATTTATTTACTTTCTAGTCCGGTCAATTTAGACCAAAAAATGAGAGTGAAGTTACATAAAGTCCCAACAAGCTGAATTTCAGTGAAATTGTTCAAAATATAATTATAAACAATGTCTAGAAGTTCCCCATCATTCCCCTGTAAGGAAAAAATATTATTCAAGGTCAAAGGTCAAAAAAATGAGTTTTTCCCGATTTTCAGCAAAACGGTAAGTTTTATCATAAAAGTACCTCAGACAAAAATTGTAGATCATAAAATTATCATCATCATCATATAATACTTTTTTTCTTACGAGCCACTGTTTCTGAGATATAACGATTCATAAAGTTATAAAAGTTGTTATCGTCATAATATACATGAGTACGCCACGTATATACATCTAGAGTTGTTATATTAAAAAAAAAAAAAAAAAAAAAAAAAAAGTTTTTAAAAAGAGTAATTCAACTCAACAACTCAACAAGAAGTTATTACCAACGGCATCCGCTTTCTTCTTTCTATGTACGGAGCTCCTAAAAAAACTACCTGTTTAGATAAGCATCGATATGCATGTTTCGTTAAAAATACTAAAAATAAAAAACAAGTTCAATTAGCTTGTCTTCCTCCAACCTCAGTTGCTGCTCACCAACATCTTTATCGAGTATATTACCAAGTTCAAGTGTGGCTTGGTTATCAGCTAGACCCTACAGACTGGGGTTTGAAGTTGGTCAACAATATATTAGAGCCAGTTCAAACTTTACTTCCACCTGCGCCGGAAAACTGCTGAACACTATTTTTTGCAACTGCAAAAAGGGATGCAGTGCTAAATGTGGTTGCAAAAAAGTCGGACTGTCTTGTTCTTTGTCATGCACAAATTGTAAAGGCCGGTCGTGCTCTAATATTGAATCACAAACAATGGAGGATTCGTTTGACTCCGACGAAGTATCATGCGATACATCGCTATTGACGTAATTTACTTGCATCCAAAATGAAGATGAAGAAGAAGCAGGAGAAGAAGAACAAGAAGAAGATCAAGAAGAAGAACAAGAATTTGAAACTTACGAATAAGACGAATAAATTTCAACACTTTTTTTTAATTTACATCGCTTTTATCTTTCCCAATCTTTGAAAATTTCCGTTATTATGCAATAGTTTTACATTAAACAGGATCACAACTGACCCGTGGAGTAGGCCACTGGGGAAACCACGTTAAAAAAACGCGCTAAGTACACTACCTCATAGGTGGCGTGGAAACGTGTGCATATTATGACGATAACAACTTTTATAACTTTTTGAATCGTTATATCTCAGAAACGGTGGCTCGTAAGAAAAAAAGTATTAATACATTTTTATTGATAATTTTATGATCTACAATTTTTGTCTGAGGTACTTTTATGATAAAACTTACCGTTTTGCTGAAAATCGCGAAAAACTCATTTTTTTTACCTTTGACCTTGAATAAATTTTTTTCCTTACAGGGGAATGATGGGGAACTTCTAGACATTGTTTATAATTATGTTTTGAACAATTTCACAGAAATTCAGCTTGTTGGGACTTTATGTAACCTCGAATGTCTAAATTGACCGGACTATTCCCCGTACGTGTTTGGGTCACACATCCATATGTGTACCAAATTTCAACTTGAACGGTCCATTCGATTCGGAGCAAATAGGCTGTGACAGGCGGACAGACAGACAGGCACACGAGTGATCCTATAAGGGTTTCGCGTTTTTAGGGTTCCGTACCAAAATGGTAAAAAAGGAACCCTTATGGTGTGACTCTGTCTGTCTGTCACAGCTGGATATCTCAATAACTACTAATGCTATCAACTTGAAATTTAGAACAGTTTTAGATGACGTTTAACCAACTATTTTTCAAATAAGAAAGAAGTAAAAATAATTATGTTTTTTTTTGTAACAGGGTCTGAAAGGGGGTCTTAAAAATTCAAAGTGGGGCTACTAGGGCATGTGGGGTATCATATAAAAGATCGCTGTTTGCACATTCTTAAACATTTTTTTATTTTTTTAGGCCGCATATTTTTCGACTTTTGATGAAAAATTAAAAAAAAAATACCGTTCCCCCCCCCCCCCTATCTCCGAAGTTTGCAAAGATAAAAATCTGAAATTATTCTACGTGATAGAAGTTTATGTAAAGATTACAAGAATAATAAAACGATGTCTCTAAATAGCACACATTTTCAGGAATCGGAACGGAACCCTCGGTGCGCGAGTCCGACTCGCCCTTGACCGGTTTTTTCCTTTTGAGGTACGGAACCTTAGAAATGAACATTAGTTCTAGTGAAGCTTCTGATATCAGCAAAAAACGACAATTCAATTTAATCGTATGGCGGAACAACTACACATAGTCATAAATACCTTGCACATTGTACAGTTCAACATGTCGCTATAACAGAAGCTAGAGGAGGGCGCAGAAAGTGAAACGAATGTTGTTTGACATTGAGTGGTAACAATAACGACACAAGTTTATGAAGACAGACCAAGGTATGTAGGAACGAACAAGTCACGGGAAATCTTGCATTATACTTCATTGTTGTGGAAGTATAACTTCGAAAAGGCTTCAGATTAGGTGACATCAATAATACAGGGTTATTTGAAATTGGCTAGCTAAACTCCGCACATGCGATGGGCAGCGAATGTAGCGATAGCTAAACACGATCAAACAAAAAAACTTGATGTATTTTTCTGGGAGGTCAACGACCGCTGTTAGTGTTAAAGTATGAGTTGAGAACAACTGTTTTCCTGTAATATTTGATCGTGTTTAGATACCGATACTCATCACGTCTGTGATGGTTACACAAAAAAAAAACACATTTTTTAAACTGATATTTCAAGTGACTACAGTTAAATAACTGCGTTAATACAAATAAACATCAATTAATTTATTGTTTGTTCATCATATTTAGATATTACCCATTGCAACTGCGGAGTTTAGCTAGCCAATTAAAAATAAGCTATATCATGAAATAATTAATGAAATCAAATCACAAAAAATGACCTATGTGATCTAAGCTTCTTTTGTTAATAATTAACCTTGGTCAGCATCCGAAAAATTTTTTGAAACCAGAGAGTGAATGAATGAGTTGATTGCATAGCCAATAAAGTGAGACACCCATTTCTTGTCAAGCTTTAAATCATATTTTTTTAACCGACTTCCAAAAGGAGGAGGTTCTCAATTCGTCGGAACCTTATTTTTTTTTTTTTTTTTTTTTTTTTTTTTTTTTTTTTTTTTTTTTTATGTATGTTCCCCGATTACTCGAAAATGGCTAGACCGATTTGGATTTTTCTTTTTTTGTTCGAAAGGGTATACGTCCCAAGTGGTCCCATGATCATCAAGTCAGGATCTGATGATGGGATCCCACGGAAATCGAGGGAAACCCTCAAATTTTATGGGCACACCTATATCGATTTCGGTATTTTTTATAGTAACTCGTGCATTTGCTCTCGGAAAGTACCATTCGGTGAACTGGAACTGATGATGAAGACCACAGAGGGCCATCGGAAATACTCAATTATATCTAAGTATATAACAGGTTAGGTTGCGATTCGACTACTTTAATATGGTTTATGCTCGTCAAAATAATGGTAATGGTGACTTCACCATGAGCTCCATTTCTCCTGGTTCTTACTAGGAGAACTCCTCAACAATTAACGTCCCTGCATCGGGAAAAGCAACATTTTGTAAAACGTGATGAGCAGTTGACATTGGGTTATTGTAACTTAGATAAATTACAAACTGAACCACTAAAAACTGAAAAATAAAAACTTTTTTACAAAAACAAAAACCGACTTCCAAAAAAAAACACTACAAAGTGAAAAATAACTTTAATTTCGGAAGTCGGTGGCAAAAAACTAAAATACAGATCCAAAGACACCGACTTCCGAAATTAAAGTTATTTTTCACTTTGTAGTGTTTTTTTTTGGAAGTCGGTTTTTGTTTTTGTAAAAAAGTTTTTTACATGTAAATTAATAGGAGTTGTAAATTACAACTCCCATATCCAACGCCGAATGTTCAAAGTGAAGTCGTAATAAGACTTCACTATGAACATTCGGCGAAGACGCAGTTATAATTTTTAAAACTATGCATGTGATGCGCGGTGTCGTGACGGTAATGCGAACCCGTAAGATTTCCCGCGACCAAAAATTGTTCAATACGTGCCTACATAAAATAAAATTAAGTATTAAAAAAATTTAAAAACACAACTGCCATGACAAAAAAATCGGTCAAGAGCGAGTCGGCCTCGTGCACCGAGGGTTCCGTTCCGATTTCTGAAAAAGTGTGCTATTTAGAGACATCGTTTTATTTTATTATTATTTATTTATTTATTTAACACTTCAAGCACAAATGTACAGAGGCGGACTCCTATTTTCCTGTAATATTTACATACACTTCTATCCCTCAGAATAATTTCAGATTTTTCTCTTTGCAAACTTCGGAGATAAGGGGAGGAACGGTATTTTCTTTTCATTTTTCATCAAAAGTCGAAAACTATGCGGCCTAAAAAAAAAAAAAGAATGTTTGAGAA
The DNA here is from genome assembly GCA_905163495.3 of Cosmia trapezina. Classification (NCBI taxonomy): domain Eukaryota; kingdom Metazoa; phylum Arthropoda; class Insecta; order Lepidoptera; family Noctuidae; genus Cosmia; species Cosmia trapezina. The sequence goes on from LR991019.1 coordinate 187,879, forward strand.
TGTGCAAACAGCGCTCTTTCATATGATACCCCACATGCCCTAGTAGCCCCAATTTGAATTTTTAAGACCCCCTTTCAGTCCCTGTTGCAAAAAAAAATATAAATATTTTTATATCTTTCTTATTTGCAAAATAGTTGAGTAAACGTCATATAAAACTATTCCAAATTTCAAGTTGATAGCGTTAGTAGTTCTTGAGATATCCAGCTGCGACAGACAGACAGACAGGCTGAGTCTCACCATAAGGGTTCCTTTTTTACCATTTTGGTACGGAACCTTAAAAACGAACTAAAAAGTTTGTATTCCCTGACTAAACAGATACTAAAAATGTGTCATTGCTGTTGGGGGACCGTATTGTGCAACACTTTTAAATCTAAGAGGTCCCCGACTCCAGACAATTTTATTTATCTGTTTAGTCCGAGAACTATAACGTGTTTTTTACTTTTAAGTTCGTGTTTTGGAATGGTAGTCGTATTTTTTAATACTTTAATGATTTATTTTTATTTTATACACATACATTTTAGTGGCAATTAAGACATTCGCAGTCTTACTAGAAGTCTGATTAAATCGTTTGCAACCAAAAGTGAAATATTTGTTTTGCATGTACACCTTCAGTAAACATCTAAATAAGTACAATTTGTGGCAATTTGTGAATACATTACATATAGCTTTTTTTGGCATGTGCTCATCAGGGTTCCATTTGATACCCATACTGTAATAACCGAAGATTTTTTTTTGTTACATTTGAAAATTGAGTCGTACTATTGAATTTACAAAAAAAAAATATAGCAAGTGTTACTCGGGTTGATGTAAGGATTCTAACGATACCACATACATCGACATCTGTCCGGCCATTCAAAGTTATGGTGGAATAAAGAAACTCACTTACATACACATATGAACCCTGAAAACATTACATTCCTTTTTGGGCAGTCGTGTAATAAAACTATGCTCTTCATTCGCGGTGTCGCGATGTCGTGGTGACGCGAACCCCTAACATTTCCCCGTAACAAAATATAAAACTATGCTCTTCATTCGCGGTGTCGCGATGTCGTGGTGACGCGAACCCCTAACATTTCCCCGTAACAAAATATAAAACTATGCTCTTCATTCGCGGTGTCGCGATGTCGTGGTGACGCGAACCCCTAACATTTCCCCGTAACAAAATATAAAACTATGCTCTTCATTCGCGGTGTCGCGATGTCGTGGTGACGCGAACCCCTAACATTTCCCCGTAACAAAATATAAAACTATGCTCTTCATTCGCGGTGTCGCGATGTCGTGGTGACGCGAAGCCCTAACATTTCCCCGTAACAAAATATAAAACTATGCTCTTCATTCGCAGTGTCGCGATGTCGTGGTGACGCGAACCCCTAACATTTCCCCGTAACAAAATATAAAACTATGCTCTTCATTCGCGGTGTCGCGATGTCGTGGTGACGCGAACCCCTAACATTTCCCCGTAACAAAATATAAAACTATGCTCTTCATTCGCGGTGTCGCGATGTCGTGGTGACGCGAACCCCTAACATTTCCCCGTAACAAAATATAGAACTATGCTCTTCATTCGCGGTGTCGCGATGTCGTGGTGACGCGAACCCCTAACATTTCCCCGTAACAAAATATAAAACTATGCTCTTCGAATCTTCGAATCTCTTGAAAATCGTTTTAAAAAGTTTTGACTTTAAATCGCTCAACGCGCCTAAAGAAGTTTTCACTTCAAAAAAGATTTAAAATAAAATAAAAATAAAACTAAATCCACTTGTTTTCATTGAAACATATTTATTTGGACTAGTTTCCCTTACAGTACTTCTCCACTCAGATATCATTAAAACATATTTATTTGGACTAGTTTCCCTTACAGTACTTCTCCACTCAGATATCATTGAAACATATTTATTTGGACTAGTTTCCCTTACAGTACTTCTCCACTCAGATATCATTGAAACATATTTATTTGGACTAGTTTCCCTTACAGTACTTCTCCACTCAGATATCCATTAAAGTTTGTAAGAAAAGGTTCACTTGACGTCTTTGAACTATTATGCACTTAGTAGTAACACAGCGCACGAGCTGCGCCCTATGGCGTGTAAGAGCTGTTCCTGTTTCACACCGATATACATCGCTAAACCTTTAGAGAAAATATTTTGGATATTTGCGTTCACAGGACTCAAAACAGGTTGGTCGCTTGTTTCAATTATGTTTAAATAAGTTCCAGTTACGGAATTGATTTCCTCTATGCACAAAAACTGAGTTCACTCAATTCAGAACTCAACTCAGTTTTTGTTTTATCTGTGGTTCATCGTCAGATAGACTGCCTAATTGGAAACTACCAATTTGCTTTTGATGTTTCATAAGTGCCCATGTCGGTTTACGTGAAATAAAATATTATGATTTTGGTCGGACGCTAAACTGAGTTCCGCACGAACAAAATAAAACACACGAAAATACTGGATGCTCAATTAATATTCTGTCGATACTACTCGGTAGACGGTAGACGTCTACGCCGTAGCCGCGTAGCCGCGTAGCCGCGTAGCGAGATCGTAGCGTTACGCAAGAGTGCTACGTTGCGTAACCCTCTGTTCAGTTTGCAGCTCTTTGTTTCAATGTCAGACTAGAGAAAGCGTATTTGCATGATTAAAATTGGATTGGTAATGGGCCACGACTTACAGAAAACTAAACGAAACTATTGTATTTATTTATTCATAGGCTGACATAATTTGTTATTTTCATTACTCTTAATTTGAAAACTTTTTACTATATTGAAATAAAAATTGCTTACGCGCGTTGAGCGACGCTTGGCAGGGATAATGTTATGTTGGCGGTGTATCTACAGCTATGAGTAGGACGTTATATTATTGTTGTATGCCGACGTGCTCGGAGTGACGATCAAATGTGAAAACAAAATAATGTTAATCATTTAAAACAAATTATTATTATTTTTTATTTACTATATTTTCATTAAAATTGAAAAATAAAGGCAAATTTAACTATGTTAGTTTAAAGTGTTCACTTCTTTCTGATTCAATCAGAAAGATTGCGGGTCCTTTGTGGCACAGAAGAACCCAAACTAGAGTGGACTGGAAACAGCTGGAGGAGGCCTTCGTGTCGCAAACACACGAAAGCCTACCTATTATGAGATTTTATTTTAAATATGTATGAAAAAAAAAACTATGAATTAATAATGTTAAATTAAATAATTAATTAATTGGAATGTTAGCAATAAAGGCTTGGTAATAATAAAATGTTCACTTCTGTCAGCAGTCCTCGTGACTTCCTGCCTTGTCTTTTTTGTTATTTTTATTTATTTAGTTTATATTTTATAAAAATAGCTTTTTCTTTATCACACGGCTGCCCAGCAGTGCAATGTTGTCAGGGTTGATGTATGTTTGTATGTATGTGAGTTTCTTTATCACACGGCTGCCCAGCAGTGCAATGTTGTCAGGGTTGATGTATGTTTGTATGTATGTGAGTTTCTTTATCACACGGCTGCCCAGCAGTGCAATGTTGTCAGGGTTGATGTATGTTTGTATGTATGTGAGTTTCTTTATCACACGGCTGCCCAGCAGTGCAATGTTGTCAGGGTTGATGTATGTTTGTATGTATGTGAGTTTCTTTATCACACGGCTGCCCAGCAGTGCAATGTTGTCAGGGTTGATGTATGTTTGTATGTATGTGAGTTTCTTTATCACACGGCTGCCCAGCAGTGCAATGTTGTCAGGGTTGATGTATGTTTGTATGTATGTGAGTTTCTTTATCACACGGCTGCCCAGCAGTGCAATGTTGTCAGGGTTGATGTATGTTTGTATGTATGTGAGTTTCTTTATCACACGGCTGCCCAGCAGTGCAATGTTGTCAGGGTTGATGTATGTTTGTATGTATGTGAGTTTCTTTATCACACGGCTGCCCAGCAGTGCAATGTTGTCAGGGTTGATGTATGTTTGTATGTATGTGAGTTTCTTTATCACACGGCTGCCCAGCAGTGCAATGTTGTCAGGGTTGATGTATGTTTGTATGTATGTGAGTTTCTTTATCACACGGCTGCCCAGCAGTGCAATGTTGTCAGGGTTGATGTATGTTTGTATGTATGTGAGTTTCTTTATCACACGGCTGCCCAGCAGTGCAATGTTGTCAGGGTTGATGTATGTTTGTATGTATGTGAGTTTCTTTAATTCACCACAACTTATGCCTGAGCAGATTTGAATGTATGGGATATCGTTAGAATCCTTTTATCACTACGAGTGACACTGATGGCCATACAACTTGTTTTTTACTTTTTAGTTGATTGTGTGGCGGCCCGTCGTGTTGGCGGCCCGTCGCCCGTCGTGTTGAAAGTTGGAACAGTTTTTTTAATAATTTTGTTTTGGTTAATTAACTTGTTTTTTTTTTACTTTGTTTGAATGTGCTATAATCTCTGGAACTACCCAGTCGGATTTGCACGCGGACGAAGTCGCAAGCAAAAGCTAGTGTAATTTATACCTTTCGGAATAAATTTTCTAAGTGATGGTGCCGCAACAAAATCCGTTTGGTAGTTTAGGAGAACAACGCGGTGACACAGGACACAAAAAGAGCACAGCAACGTTTTCCGTGTATTTATTAACCGACTTCCAAAAGGAGGAGGTTCTCAATTCGTCGGAACCTTTTTTTTTTTTATTTTTTTTTTTTTATTTTTTTTTTTTATGTATGTTCCCCGATTACTCGAAAATGGCTGGACCGATTTGGATTTTTCTTTTTTTGTTCGAAAGGGTATACTTCCCAAGTGGTCCCATGATCATCAAGTCAGGATCTGATGATGGGATCCCATGGAAATCGAGGGAAACCCTCAAATTTTATTGGCACACCTATATCGATTTCGGTATTTTTTATAGTAACTCGTGCATTTGCTCTCGGAAAATACCATTCGGTGAACTGGAACTGATGATGAAGACCACAGAGGGCCATCGGAAATACTCAATTATATCTAAGTATATCACAGGTTGCGATTCGATTACTTTAATATGGTTTATGCTCGTCAAAATGCATAATGGTAATGGTGACTTCACCATGAGCTCCAGTTCTCCTGGTTCTTACTAGGAGAACTCCTCAACAATTAACGTCCCTGCATCGGGAAAAGCAATATTTTGTAAAACGTGATGAGCAGTTGACATTGGGTTATTGTAACTTAGATAAATTACAAACTGAACCACTAAAAAGTGAAAAATAAAAACTTTTTTACAAAAAAAAAAACCGACTTCCAAAAAAAACACTACAAACTGAAAAATAACTTTAATTTCGGAAGTCGGTGGCAAAAAACTAAAATACAGATCCAAAGACACCGACTTCCGAAATTAAAGTTATTTTTCAGTTTGTAGTGTTTTTTTTGGAAGTCGGTTTTTTTTTTTGTAAAAAAGTTTTTTTGGATCACTCAAACTCGGATAAAGGAGTTTTTGGCTTCTGTGGTTTTAATTTCCGCATCGGAAAAACCCATCGTGAACATTTGTCACGCACACGAGTGTATTGTGCGTGTAATTTGTGTAAGACCCGTTATACACACACGTTTTTTTGCCGTGAAAAACTACTAGTATTTTACTCAATACTCAATATTTTATTGCATTCCATAATGTGTACATAGTTGGTATGTTAAACATCGAATCAATTATGGACCCTGTCGGGCACAGCAAAGTTAATTTTAAATAGGAGAGAGGATGAAGGCGCTTTTTAACCGACTTCTAAAAAAGGAGGAGGTTCTCAATTCGGATGTTTGTATTTTTTTTTTGTTAAATAAATATAATATTAAAATAGTATCATTAGAATAGTTTAATTTGCTTTTGTGGTATTTATATTTTAAATAGTTAAGTATTAATTTTTGGATATAAGTTATAGTTATAAATTTTTATATTATATATTGCACGATTTTCATTATTATCACTATAAATTATAACAAACCAACTATTTACAATTTTATTGAGTCTTGTAGAATGTCATTATTATCAATTGTGCACTGTTTAGAACATTCATTTTTAAATTAGCAGTATTTTATTGTTTTAAAATAAATGTATAAACGAAATGAAATTGCAAACGAAATGTAGGTATCTATTATGTCAATAAAAACTTTTTTACAAAAACAAAAACCGACTTCCAAAAAAAAACACTACAAAGTGAAAAATAACTTTAATTTCGGAAGTCGGTGTCTTTGGATCTGTATTTTAGTTTTTTGCCACCGACTTCCGAAATTAAAGTTATTTTTCACTTTGTAGTGTTTTTTTTTGGAAGTCGGTTTTTGTTTTTGTAAAAAAGTTTTTATTTTTCACTTTTTAGTGGTTCAGTTTGTAATTTATCTAAGTTACAATAACCCAATGTCAACTGCTCATCACGTTTTACAAAATGTTGCTTTTCCCGATGCAGGGACGTTAATTGTTGAGGAGTTCTCCTAGTAAGAACCAGGAGAAATGGAGCTCATGGTGAAGTCACCATTACCATTATTTTGACGAGCATAAACCATATTAAAGTAATCGAATCGCAACCTGTTATATACTTAGATATAATTGAGTATTTCCGATGGCCCTCTGTGGTCTTCATCATCAGTTCCAGTTCACCGAATGGTACTTTCCGAGAGTAAATGCACGAGTTACTATAAAAAATACCGAAATCGATATAGGTGTGCCCATAAAATTTGAGGGTTTCCCTCGATTTCCATGGGATCCCATCATCAGATCCTGATTTGATGATCATGGGACCACTTGGGAAGTATACCCTTTCGAACAAAAAAAGAAAAATCCAAATCGGTCTAGCCATTTTCGAGTAATCGGGGAACATACATAAAAAAAAAAAAATAAAAAAAAAAATAAAAAAAAAATATTCCGACGAATTGAGAACCTCCTCCTTTTGGAAGTCGGTTAAAAATAGTTCTCATTATTGTTGAAATTTATCGCTAAAATATTCGTCAATAGTGTAGTAGCTTTTGATTATCAGAAATTGTTTTAATTTATTGATGAAGATATTATTTTTATCTATATTTTTGATGTATTCCGGTAACTTATTGTATATGTTAATGGACATAACAAATGTACTAGAAGAGTGCATTTTCAATCGTGAAGTGGGTATGTTTAGTCTGTTTTCGTGTCTAAGTGCTATTCTTGTTTGGATATCCCCTCTTTTGGTATAGAATTGCGGATATTTTCGTACAAATTTACAAATTTCAAGTATGTAGAGGCAGGGTAGGGTTAATATTTTTAGATCTTTAAAGTGGGGTTTACAGGAATCTGTGATATTTGTTAAAATTCTAATAATTTTTTTCTGTATAGTGAATAATGTAGGCGCGTCTGTACTTTAAAGTATTTATTATATTTCTAGATTGTTTTACTATTGGTTCGCCGAGTATCTATGTATAGGCGAGGTCGTCATGCAGTGTTGTATGGATCTCTGTGGAAGCTTGTTCACAGCCGCTGCGGCAGTGCGGCACGGCACCGTCGCCGCATGCGTTGTCCGTTGGTTGCCCTTGTCATGTACAAGCTCATACGATTCTGCGGTGCGCCGCGCACATACCGTGCTGTGCGCAACGGGCCTAATTGCACTTACAATAAAGCTTGTGACATACTAGCGCGGCTCGCGAGCGCTGCGTGTCGGCGCGCCGGAGCGAGGCGCGGTGCCTCACTCGCACCATTCTATGATCGACGCGCGGAACTCGACATGGTTGGAGGGGTTAGGGATGCGCTAGTAGAGCAAGGAGTTTTCATTTTATTTTTTTTCCATTACGGCAAGTAACGAAATGATATTTTCACGGGTAGATGAAAATTAACTTAGTTAATGATCGGAAATAATTTTGTTGTTGTACTGCAGTGAGTGAGACATGTTCTCCTTGTTCATTAGTTAGCTACAATTATTTTTATTTTATTTATTTGGAAAATAAACGGTTACGATTAGTACTTGTAACTAACATTAAACGAGTCTGTTGATTGTATCAAAGACATTCTAACTTTTTGCAACAAGTGCAGTATTAGCAACAAGTGCAGTATTAATGTTTGCACGCGTACAGTTTACTTTTTTGTAGCTAAAATAACGAACTATCTAATAACTACTTACATGAATATAATGGTCCAAGACCCCAGCGCAGCGCCGCCAGACCCCAGCGCAGCGCCGCCAGACCCCAGCGCAGCGCCGCCAGACCTCACTTATTTTCTGCTTAACAAAATGTATGGGATAGAGTAGTGTTGGTATGTACTGTGAGATATTGAATCTCACAGGGGACGTCCCCTGGGAGGTTAATATTCTACAAAGGTAAAGCGTTATGGGACTTGTATTTGAATGAATAAAGATTTCTCTTATAAACACGCACTGCCTAACCCTATCGTATCCCGAATGACTTTTCTTCCGAACAAAAGCATGTAAAGCTTCTATCCAAAGTGAGTAATGTTCGAATAGTACGACGTACTCTACTTCATAACCGCAATCATTCGAGCATTCAGGTGCATCCTACCTACGTATGTATATGAGAACAAATTACCTAACGCCAGGAATAACATTTATAATTTGAGGTATTACCTTACAAGGGCAGGCTTAACCAGCCCAGCCCAGCCCAGCCCAGTCCAGGACGAACGGATCGCGAGACCTGACACTACGCTAAGTGTCCTTTAAATAAATAGGTGCTCATTTACACTCACTCACCATGACGCGATCGCCCTGTTGAACCTGGCAACCTAAACCTGACGGAAAAGATTTGCCGATCTTCCTATGAGCAAACAATATTATGATGTTTTGATGTGACAATTCTGCCCAGAAAGGGTTGACTAAGCTAAAGAATTTAACATCGCAATCTTTTACTTATGGGCCGGTATTGAGCCCGAGGGAGGAAGAGGTCAAGAAATTGAAAGTACATCGTAAAACTTATCTCATGTTCGACCCCAGAAAAATCTCAAAAAAATCATCACGTAATGTGAACATTGAACTCCAACATTACTGCCGGCCCTTGTCACTCGTAGTGTCAGCCTGTCCGCTGACACACTCTGCAAAGGCTTGTGCCCCGCTAGCGAAGCTGCTCACACAATAAGGAAGCTTTCAATGAAACTAAAACAAATTAAACATATATCAATTTTAAGATAATAAAAATATATTAATCATGGTGAAAGAATTATTTCAATATCTTGAAAAATTACGAAGTTATTAAATTTTTACTCTATCACGTACAAATTAAATAATCCGCGCGGCGATTTCAAGCTGTGACGTCACACGCGACGCTTGAGTACGCGGTGCGGCGGCGCACAGTGTAACATTTTGCAAATCTGGTCGGACAAAATTATATGTTGAAAATAAAATAATTGTTTTGTCTTGAAATAACGAATAATTCTATTTTTTGTTCATCTATGCTTTTTTTTTTACTTTTGTAGCGCTCGTAGGAGTTGTGAGTGTTGTGACCAAATCACTCACCATAAAAGCAGCATCTCTATTTCCCGATTTTCTCAACTCAGCGCTGGTGGCGTGAGTTAACTCGTTATGTGATTTTCCTCAATCAATGAATTTATTTTAATTTTTTTTTTAATTTAGTAAAATCTTTTGCTCTGTTCTCCTCTGGTACCGGTTACATCTTGGTTGCTAGAGACTAAAGTGCTGTTCAGGCACTGATTGTGATTATTTAAAAAGTTTCAACAAGTTCGAACTTTTCAAAAAGCTCTTTTCTTGACATAGTCAGTTGTGTTCCTGTAAAACGAAATTTAATTTTCAAAAACGCAAATGAACGCAGCTAATGCTACTTTAGTTTAATCTTATAAGGGCTTATTGACATAATAAAAATGTTTTCATGACGTACAAACGCGTACAAAAGTTTTCGCACTCTAAGGAATACAACTACTTAAAAAGATTTTGTAAAATAACTATCCTAACTCCACAGCTACCTACTGACATTTCATTTTGATTGTGGTAATATAAAATAACTATCCTAACTCCACAGCTACCTACTGACATTTCATTTTGATTGTGGTAATATAAAATAACTATCCTAACTCCACAGCTACCTACTGACATTTCATTTTGATTGTGGTAATATAAAATAACTATCCTAACTCCACAGCTACCTACTGACATTTCATTTTGATTGTGGTAATATAAAATAACTATCCTAACTCCACAGCTACCTACTGACATTTCATTTTGATTGTGGTAATATAAAATAACTATCCTAACTCCACAGCTACCTACTGACATTTCATTTTGATTGTGGTAATATAAAATACATATAAATGTGTTCTACAAACCTGAAGACATTGCTCCATTGCAAAAAAAGTAATATATTCAAGTATTTTCACAACACAAAATCACAATGAAGCGGGAGGGCGACAACTGCAGATCCGCTCTGAGAGAAACACATCGTAACCTGTGTTTGAGGTAAATATAATAAAAAACACGCCTGTTGTTCCTATACTTGGATAGTCGCATCGATAAGATAATTAGCTTTCATTACGAAGGGGTTTTACGTCCAACTTCCATTCTTGTTTTATAGGTATTTTGTACCGCTAGATTTTAAAAATCTTACACTGTCCGGCGCCTGGCTCTCCCGTCTCACCTTCTCTAGCTGAGACGGGAGACCTCGGCCGACAGGACGTTCGTGTTTCGTATTCGCACAGTATCTCAGATGCGATGTGTTTGTGTATTCTTGAACATCATAACACTTAAACTTACATATTCTTGTTAAAAATAAATAAAGAATATATTATTGTTGTTCGTTTATTAAAATGTAAATAAATATATAAAAGAAGAAACTGACTGACTGACATAGCAACGCACAGCGCAAACCGCTGGGCTAGACATTCCTTTGGCACGTAGGTTCCTTATGAAGTCTAGGGGTGTACTAAGAAACAATTGAAATTCCTTATGAAGTCTAGGGGTGTACTAAGAAACAATTGAAATTCCTTATGAAGTCTAGGGGTGTACTAAGAAACAATTGAAATTCCTTATGAAGTCTAGGGGTGTACTAAGAAACAATTGAAATTCCTTATGAAGTCTAGGTGTGTACTAAGAAACAATTGAAATTCCTTATGAAGTCTAGGGGTGTACTAAGAAACAATTGAAATTCCTTATGAAGTATAGGGGTGTACTAAGAAACAATTGAAATTCCTTATGAAGTCTAGGGGTGTACTAAGAAACAATTGAAATTCCTTATGAAGTCTAGGGGTGTACTAAGAAACAATTGAAATTCCTCATGAAGTATAGGGGTGTACTAAGAAACAATTGAAATTCCTTATGAAGTCTAGGGGTGTACTAAGAAACAATTGGGGTCTAAAGTTTGTATGAAAAATTTTATTCCTCGAGATAATAAACTTGGTATGAATATTTAATTAAGTAAATTATAACGTTTCATTTTCATTCCAGGCCAAATATGTTTTCAGGTAGGATATTAATAACCTTGTACTATACTTGTTATACAGTTTTATGCAAAGAAGATAATCACATCTTGTAACTTAACTAGTCGCCAGCAATACTTACTGTTTAAGGGTACACCCGGCTGCAGATTGGAGTAGTGTCTCTCGAGTCAAGTCTCAATGTCGGGTATCGGCACAATTTATGACACATATATGATATTATCTACTATACTATACTACTATTATGTAGCTGATTTACACGGCTTCCCATCGTGATAAACAAAAATCGATGCACAAACAAAAACTCTTCAGGCAGAATCGTAATCCAGAGTCACAGCAAAATGTCGTCGTTTCGGCAAATAATCAGAATCCTTAGGCAAACTGGTCACACAGGGAACAGTACCTCAATCTCAAAGTCCATAAGTAGAAGCAGTCGATAAAATGTCGGAAAATCGATGGAAAACACCGAAAACACTAAATGTTGCCAGTACTTGTCACTTTGTCAGTCTGTAGGCTGCTTGACAGATGGAATGGCATGTATCTTTTTTTTTGTTGAAGATGTACTGAGATGTCTTTTATGTACTTATTAAATACTAGCTTCTGCCCGCGACTTCGTCCGCGTGAAATTTCTTGTCCCCAACGACGCATCGCATCGCAACGCCTGCCCGCGCTATTACTTCGTTTGCGCTTAAGCATCCTTTCTGACATTTTTTCTTTTTGCACGGCTCCTAAGGTCCCTAGCGTGATCTTAAATAGTCTATATCCTTCCGCATCGCCTGCCCGCGCTATTACTTCGCGCTCGGCTCCTAAGGGCCCTAGCGTGATGTTAAATAGCATAATTATATCTTTCCGCATCGCCTGCCCGCGCTATTACTTCGCGCTCGGCTCCTAAGGGCCCTAGCGTGATGATAGACTATATCCTTCCGCGTCACCTGCCCGCGCTATTACTTCGCGCTCGGCTCCTAAGGGCCCCAGCGTGATGTTAAATAGCCTATATCCTTCCGCATCGCCTGCCCGAGCTATTACTTCGCGCTCGGCTCCTAAGGGCCCTAGCGTGATGTTAAATAGACTATATCTTTCCGCATCGCCTGCCCGCGCTATTACTTCGCGCTCGGCTTCTAAGGGCCCTAGCGTGATGTTAAATAGCCTATATCCTTCCGCACCGCCTGCCCGCGCTATTACTTCGCGCTCGGCTCCTAAGGGTCCTAGCGTGATGTTAAATAGCCTATATCCTTCCGCATCACCTACCCGCGCTATTACTTCGCGCTTTGCTCCTAAGGTCCCTAGCGTGATGTTAAATAGCCTATATCCTTCCGCATTGACTGCCCGCGCTATTACTTCGCGCTCGGCTTCTAAGGGCCCTAGCGTGATGTTAAATAGCCTATATCCTTCCGCATCGCCTGCCCGCGCTATTACTTCGCGCTCGGCTCCTAAGGGCCCTAGCGTGATGTTATATAGCCTATAGCCCTCCTCAAGAACTGGGTTATAAAATGCAAAAAGATTTTTTCAAATCCGACTGGGTTAGTTAACAGAGATAGCGCGTTCAAACAAACTAACAAAGAAACAAACTCTTCCGCTGTATTCCACCGACCTTATTGAAATAATAAATCGAGAGAATCGTCAATCCGCGGAAAATCTCGCAATTCAGAAAAATTACTTATTTGCACAACGCCAACTATGGGTAAATTGATAAAACGTCCGCACTAAACATGTTCGCTCAAGAGCGACCGGTATGAATTAAAGTTATTTTGCGTTTTAGTAATTTTATATTATCTCCGAAACTGTATGACCAATTGACATACTGTAAAGGCCAAATCTTATCTCCATGATGCCCTTGTGATCATAAAATATTTTATTTTGATAAGGATTAATGTTTTGTTGTTTAAATAATCATCCAAACGTAAGTATGTCTAAAAAATACTTTTTTAAAGCAATAAAAGATTTATAAAAGATAAAATATAAAAGATAGAAATATGGTGTCGCGGACTTTTTTGTAGAATTATTTAAGACGGACCAGACTGCCATACATTGTTCTCAATTATAAACAACCGTTTAGGCAGTGCATGCACAAAAGTCTGTTTAAAGAGGTATTTCTTTCCGACTTGTTTGACAAAAATTGTGATAGCTCGGTTAGTATGCATGATATAAATATAATTTATAGCCTATAGCACTCAGGAATAATGTAGCTTTCTACTTGTGCAAAAATTTTTAGAATTGGATCATTAGTTCCGGCGATTACCCCCTACATACAAACTTACAAACTTACAAACATACAAACTTACAAACTTACATACAAATTTTACCTCTTTATAATATTAGTATAGATTATGACTGCTATATTCATAGCACAAATAGTCATTTTTATTTTCACATTTCTATTCTGATGCAGCTCGTGGCTAAATAATAACAGCCGCACGGGTCGATACGTCAGGTTAAGCTATGCTTGCCGGGGTTGGTCAGTGGATGGGTGACCATCTTTACATACTGAGATTCCTCCGTGCCTCGGAAAGCACGGTAAGCCGTTGGTCCCGACTGTTATTCGTGGATCTTTGACAGTCGTTACGGGTCGTCAGAAGCCCGAAAGTCTGACAACCAGTCTTACCAAGGGGTATCGTATTACCCAGTAACTGGGTTGTGGAGGTCAGATAGGCAGTCGCTCCATGTAAAATACTGGTATTCCGCTGCATCCGGTTAGACTGGAAGCCGACCCCAACATAGTTGGGAAAAGGCTAGGCAGATTTTTTTATTCTGATGCAGAAATGTATTTCCTAAGTACATATATTATAATGCAATACGTAATGCAAAGCATTTTATGTAACTTGACCCAGATTTTTATTAAATGGCTACATTAAAAGTTTCTCGCCTTTGTTCTTTTTTAACCGACTTCCAAAAGGAGGAGGTTCTCAATTCGTCGGAACCTTTTTTTTTTTTTTTTTTTTTTTTTTTTTTTTTTTTTTTTTTTATGTATGTTCCCCGATTACTCGAAAATGGCTAGACCGATTTGGATTTTTCTTTTTTTGTTCGAAAGGGTATACGTCCCAAGTGGTCCCATGATCATCAAGTCAGGATCTGATGATGGGATCCCATGGAAATCGACGGAAACCCTCGAATTTTATAGGCACACCTATATCGATTTCGGTATTTTTTATAGTAACTCGTGCATTTGCTCTTGGAAAGTACCATTCGGTGAACTGGGACTGATGATGAAGACCACAGAGGGCCATCGGAAATACTCAATTATATCTAAGTATATAACAGGTTGCGATTCGATTACTTTAATATGGTTTATGCTCGTCAAAATAATGGTAATGGTGACTTCACCATGAGTTCCATTTCTCCTGGTTCTTACTAGGAGAACTCCTCAAAAATTAACGGTCCTGCATCGGGAAAAGCAACATTTTGTAAAACGTGATGAGCAGCTGACATTGGGTTATTGTAACTTAGATAAATTACAAACTGAACCACTAAAAAGTGAAAAATAAAAACTTTTTTACAAAAACAAAAACCGACTTCCAAAAAAAACACTACAAAGTGAAAAATAACTTTAATTTCGGAAGTCGGTGGCAAAAAACTAAAATACAGATCCAAAGACACCGACTTCCGAAATTAAAGTTATTTTTCACTTTGTAGTGTTTTTTTTGGAAGTCGGTTTTTGTTTTTGTAAAAAAAGTTTTTTATTCAATCGATAGGTGCCATAAAAATGCATTTAAATTTTACATTTTCAAATTTCGCGTGAAAACGCTGGACGCAGTGGACGCCATGACGTCAGTTCGCTGAGTAAACAAACACTTTGTATTACGCTGATCAGTTGACAGGTTGCCATTGACACTTTTCAATTTATACAGCCGTAATAACGTAATAACATGGCGGCTACATTTATACAGCCGTAATAACGTAATAACATGGCGGCTACATTTATACAGCCGTAATAACGTAATAACATGGCGGCTACATTTATACAGCCGTAATAACGTAATAACATGGCGGCTACTTTTATGGAGTCATAGAACAGATTAACAAAACTGAAAAATTTAAATTGAATTTTAAAATTTATATTAACATTTTCCGACTGTTTTTTGCCTAAGCTTAGATAGCTAATAATATATTTTTACATTTTTTCTCATATAGAGTAAAATACCGTATTGAAAATTGTTAGTAATTATATAAAAAAAAAATTAAATGTTGTTAAATTGTTAGTGTTTATTGATTGTTTAACGTGTAATAATTTAATTTTAATCTATATTTAATTTATTGAAATGTATTGTGTAATTTTATTTTATTTGATTTTAATGTTTTGATTATTTTAATGACATGTTTTTATGTGATTTTATTTTTAGTTTTTTATACAATTATTTACCTCATGATTTGGTAAATGTGAATATAAAATTGAAATTCATTACTTTTAGCAGTTGTTACGAATAATAAATTCACTACTTAAAATTAAATAACACTCGAAGTTATTTGTCCAGTAGGTATTTATTTATAATACTACAGTACTTACAAATATTTATATTATGATTGTGTGTCATTGTTTAGAGTACATATCTTTCTTTTTTTCTTTTTCTTTGTAACAAGTTTGCTCTTCATAGTAAATTATATGCGAAAACATGTGATTGGTTACTAGTTGATTAATTTGATGTTAAAGGAGACTGGGCTCTGTGGGTCCAATTGTAATTTGTCATTTTATCACATAAAAAAATATTTTCAAGTCTGTGTGTCAAGACCCTTTTTTCAGGAACGCGTGCAGGTATCAAGTTGAAATTAATGTCGAATACGTAGATCTATGGTCCTAAAAAAAATCAAGCTTCTAAGTCAACGCCGTAAAAAAATACGGTCATTTATGCGACAGATTTTTATACTCGCAAGTAAATCAAAACTTATAGGGTACTTCCCATTGACCTAGAATCATTAAATTTGGCAAGAAGCAAGATCTCACAGTAAAAGTAAATGAAAAAGTCCGAAAATTATTAATTTGTAATTTTATCACGTAAAAAAATTTTTTTTTGTGATTACAGTAAGTTTGTTTTAGAGATAAATTCTTTTCAACTACGGAACCCTTCATTGTGCGTGGTCCGACACGCACTTGTCTGGTTTTTTTTAGGTTTTTTTGACTTTTGATGAAAAATGTAAAAAAAAATACCATCCCTCTTATCTCCGAAGTTTGCAAAGAGAAAAATCTGAAATTATTCTTTATGATAGAAGTTTATGTAAAGATTACAGGAAAAATAAAATGATATCAATACCACACTTTTTCAGACAAAATTTTTATATAAATGATGGTAATGATGGTGATGGTAATGATGGTAATGATGGTAACGACTTTTTGGAGGTGGGCGTTAATGACTGCGACACAGTACTTACTTACTAATGCAGTTGTTATCGTACACAATGTTCCTGTAAACTGAGTTTTTTCGTTTCAATAAATTATTTATTTATTTAGTTATTTATTTAACCCTCGGTGCGCGAGTCCGACTCGCTCTTGGCTGGTTTTTTTATACATTAAAATTAATGTTTTTAATTTTTTTCCCTAACGAAACGGAAGTTTGAAACACAAATGCGAAATGACAATTATTAATCAGTTATTACAACACCTCACAACAGTTGACAATACGTTATCCGTACGTTTAGTGATTTTGTAATTAACTAGCTGACATGCTTCCAAGCGTTTTGAAACTTTTCAGTTTATGCAATTAGAACATATAATAAGCAAACTCTTTGCAGGAAGCTTCTCTTCCGTAAAGTTTACTTTGTCTCAACTGGTGACCAGCTACAGCTACTTCATCACGACACTCGCCATTCTAACTAACCGCTTTACTAGTGAATGGCATGAGCACGCTTTGTAAACAAAGAATATTTGCATTAGATCTTATCACATCAATCAATCTGCAAAGCTTTCTCTCAACCATGTTGGAGTCAGCTTGCAGTCTAAACGGATGCAGCAGAATACCAGTATTTTAAATGGAGCGACTGCCTATTTGACCTTCACAAACCATTAAATCTTAACAATACAGGTATAAAATAACATATTTTTATTTAAACCAAAGTGCGCGACTTCTTTAAGTAGTAAATAAATTATAGTTTCGATCTTATTTACAGGTTGTTAATTTATCTTACTTAAACAAAAACTTTTTATCGTAACTCTCAAAAATTCAATAGGGTTACATACGGAACACCCCGCACGGGCCACCAACATTCTCGTCATGTAAGTCATTTAATTCAGCGGGATTAAACGTTGATGGAGGCCGTCAGTTGGGGCCGTGTTCAACGGTTGGCTTTTACGAGCTGATTGTAATATAGCGTATCATGTTGGGCAGAGGGGAAATTACAATGAGCCTGAGTTTCAAAATTGGACTTATTTTGAATAGTCACTTCCGAACCTCACTCAAATAACTTCCCGTCAATTTTATTAAAACTTATCCTTATCCTCAAACGAGCAATATTTGTACTGTTTCGTTTAAGGTGTCAAGCCAGTGCGAGCTGATAGCAGAGTACCATACCTAGCGATTTAACCCCTCCCGTATGTTCCACGATTTTTTATAGTTTTCGAGTTATTTTGGATCCCTCATTTCATATCACTGGTAGTGGTTAAGGATAGTAGTAGGTATAAAATGTATGTTTTTATTATCAACTGAGCTCTGCTTAAACGTAGAGGAATAGTAAATATCAGGATTGACAAAAACATGCAAAGATAAATACTTAATAAATTATAAAATATGAAAATCACAAGATTTCAGATACACCACTTTCAACGATTTCAGCAAATAATTACTTTAAAATGAGGTATCGAAAATTCGAAACGGTCGTTCTTCGAAATGACGAAAACAAAGAATGAAGCAACAAATTAAATTGCGTTAAAAGCACAGTTAAAATAATAAATATGAATGTTCCCGTAGCGAATACGAAGTGAGCATGATCTGCCGGAGGGCGACGAGGCCGAAAGTGAACATGATCTGCCGGAGGGCGATGAGGCCGAAAGTGAACATGATCTGCCGGAGGGCGACGAGGCCGATAGTGAACATGATCTGCCGGAGGGCGACGAGGCCGAAAGTGAACATGATCTGCCGGAGGGCGACGAGGCCGAAAGTTTTCCCAGAATGAAGCGGTCATCGTGAATCCTTGCTTCACTTCGTTAACAAATGGAACTCTTTGAAAGCAATCTGTTTTTCATTTATGCAGCTCGCTCAGCAAAACATGCAATAAATAAGCATCAATACTATTTGGTTCGTAAGTTTTGTGAGAGATGAATCCCTGTGAGTGAGAGCTGGCGAAGTAAGCTGACGTCCAGAAGTATCCGTTTTCATCGGTGCATTCGAATCTGGACGGAACCGTGCGCTTTGAGAAAAGTTTATCAATACCTGCGAGTCGTGATGGTCCCTCATACTTGTATTGGTGCACATCTTAAACTCCGTCATTTGAAAAGACTTGTCTGAATCAGGGGTGCTGCACACTTCTTTCTCGAGCGCCAACTTTCGATCGGCAAACGCCGTTCGGCCCCTCTACCCTCGTTGATTCATGTCCGGGTCGGCACGCCACAATTCGAGCGGCTTTTTACTAAACATAATTATGTAGCTAGGTCCTGCTAGGTATATACATCGATGTTGCCGCCCGGCTGAGTCGAATCATGCCGACCCGCACAATTGTGCATGCAGCACTCCGGGACAAACAAACAGAACTCAATCTAATATAGACGGCTGTATTGCATCAACACGTCACTGTGAATTGAACTATCCTAACTCCTGTGAATTAAGCGTGAATTTAGCGTTAATTTCCGCTAGTGGTGAATAATAGAAGATGTACTACCGCCATCGTTAACCTGAGGGGCAATTCTCGTACCTAAAAACGTTCACAATCTCATGCCAGCGTCAATCAAATGTCAAAAATGTAGGTAAACGCTATACAATTTTTGACAGATTGAGTCTTGAGATGATATTGCGAACGTTGTTAAAAATACGAGAATTGCCCCTCTGATTTCATATTGTTGAAATTGCGTGTCTTAAGTTATGCATTAAGGGTGTAGGGAGGTTTTATATTAGACGAGCTGTGTGCGCCGTGCCCACGTGCACTCCCATCGGCAGAGATGACGGCCTTCCAAACTGTCGTCCCCTGTTTAACGCCTTTAGGGGATGAATTTTCAACATTTCTTCCTTCTTTTCACGTTTCTAGCGGTGATGTCTATCAGGGAGTAGAGATTTGTATGAAGGATATAGACAGTAACGTGTAAGTACCTTCACATCGGACTTCTCTGAAACTAATATTTTTATTAATTTTATATTGGTCATACCTAACCGACTTTGGTGTTTGTGACAGACAGTGTTTACGTGTAGAGAACCGCAGGTACTTGCTGAGTCTATTCGATTTGACAGCGTTACCTACATTGAGTGACAGACGCTCGCTGACGTACGGCGGTGCAGGCACGAAGCCTGCTGCTCAATTAGGCAATTGCAATCTCGTTGAGACTGGGCAGAAGTGGTTTTCGGACTACAGCGATACTTGACATAGCGGTACCTCATTCTTACCCGGTGCAAAGGGGCATCAAAATCTGATCTTAATTTTTGGAGAGTTTACTTAAAATGCACAAACATACAAAGCCCAGTCTACTTTATGATTTAAAATTATGTAAACATTCGTAAATATTTATGTACGTATGTAAACATTTTAGACCCAGATCGATAATTTTTGAAAGCAAAAAAAAATAATAGTAGGATGAAACCCATTGGAAAAGGAAGAGAATATAACAAAAATGATACGGGAGGGGCAGTTTTTAAGGGTAAAAATGGTTTATCGACGTTATGTGTACCTTTAAACGCAGCGACCGTTTGAAGTGAATTCTACAGAATAGTGCCACACACACTACAATATACTGATTGAAATCGATACCATTCTACGTAGTACGTGGTATTCTAAGGATGATCCTTGTATCTGACAAGGCTGATTGCTAATCTCATGATGTCGAGATGTCCGATTGACATATGTAGTGTGTTGGCAGCCTGCGAGAGATCTCTGCAATCTAGTTAGTTTGTCTTAGATTTGATTGTAGACAAGCTGTTAGCCTGTGCAGACAGCTTGTGCTACAACGTTGAAGCGTGTCGTATCGCAGCTCTCTGATTATTGTAGACAAGCTGTTAGCCTGTGCAGACAGCTTGTGCTACAACGTTGAAGCGTGTCGTATCGCAGCTCTCTGATTATTGTAGACAAGCTGTTAGCCTGTGCAGACAGCTTGTGCTACAACGTTGAAGCGTGTCGTATCGCAGCTCTCTGATTATTGTAGACAAGCTGTTAGCCTGTGCAGACAGCTTGTGCTACAACGTTGAAGCGTGTCGTATCGCAGCTCTCTGATTATTGTAGACAAGCTGTTAGCCTGTGCAGACAGCTTGTGCTACAACGTTGAAGCGTGTCGTATCGCAGCTCTCTGATTATTGTAGACAAGCTGTTAGCCTGTGCAGACAGCTTGTGCTACAACGTTGAAGCGTGTCGTATCGCAGCTCTCTGATTATTGTAGACAAGCTGTTAGCCTGTGCAGACAGCTTGTGCTACAACGTTGAAGCGTGTCGTATCGCAGCTCTCTGATTATTCACTGACCGACAACGCACAGCCTAAGCCGCTGCTGGCTCTAGAATCATGACATATTGCGCAGGAGTTCCTTGTGTTTATAACGAAGGTGAGCAGTAATAGTCTAAATATGAACATAATTTTGTTCATATTTTTCCGAGATTGCCGAAAAAAGTAGAACAAAAAGTTGACTAGACTATAAGGAACGATTTTTGAAAATTTATTCTCTCAATCAATCTGCCTGCCTTTTCCCAACTATGTTGGGGTCGGCTTCCAGTCTAACCGGATGCAGCTGCATCCGGCAGCAAATTATACACTACGACACAAAAATAGACTAAACCTGCCTGGCGGCTCTAAGCTGAAAATGCACTCAACAAGCACTTTAGTAATGGCAGTTAAAATATATTATAATAAATTACCCGAAGCAATTAAAGATGAACAAAAATTTAATATATTTATAAATAAATTAAAACAATACCTAATCCATAAATGCTACTATAATGTAAATGAATATTTTAATGATAAATTAAATTAATACTTAATTAAAAATGAATAAGTATCAAAACCAATAATAAAATAAAAGTGGAAGTGAGTACTTATTAGGATTTTTTTTTTATATTTTACTTTTTCAAATAATAATGTAATAATAGCCCTCTTCCTACAACCTATTTTGCTGTGCCCGACAGGGTCCACAATGATCTATGTAAACTGATGTATATTTTATAATGTACCTACCACCTATGCTAACATTGTGGAATGCAAATAAATATATTGAGTATTGAGTATTGAGTATTGAGCTGAATACCAGTTTTTTTACATGGAGCGACTGCCTATCGGACCTAGCTTCATTTTTCTGACTGACCGACCCAAGACCGACCCTTTGACAATTCAAAAGTGTCTGTAATTGGTTTATTGGAAATAAATGCTTTGAGTTTGAGTTTTTGACCTCCACAACCCAGTTACTGGGTAATACGATACCCCTTGGTAAGACTGGTTGTCAGACTTTCGGGCTTCTGACGACCCGTAATGACTGTCAAAGATCCACGAATGACAGCCGGGACAAACGGCTTTACGTACTTTATGAGGCACGGAGTAATCTCGGTATGTAAAGATGGTCACCCATCCACGGACAACCCCGGCAAGCGTAGCTTAACCTGATGGATCGACCCGTGCAGCTGTTATTACTTAGCCACGAGCTCCTCAAAAATTCATTCCCTGAAGGGGTTTACTGGGGTGTGAAAGTTTGTATGAAGTTGGTCATTTGTTCCGATGGGAAATCGCATCCGACACACGGGTTAGGCGGCTGGTCATTTATCTGTCTGTATTGTGTTTCATTGTTATTGTTGTCATAATACTGCATGAAGAATGCGACGCACATTTATAATTAAATTCATACAGAGAAACAGTCCTACAAAAATTTGGCTAGCAATAGCACTCGTATATTTTCCCGACACGGTCCGGCGCCGGCGCTGCGGCGCGACACGGTCCCGGCGCCGGCGCTGCGGCGCGACACGGTCCCGGCGCTGCGGCACGCGGAGGTAACTAGCTACTCGTCAAGTGAACCTCCTAATTCTTTTACTAACCTAAAGTCAAAATGTCATTTGAATGTCATAAAATGTCTATGCCCATTTTTGTTATAAGACCGTTGACAAGACCAATGCGACAGTCAGTCTAAGCTAAAGAAAAGAAAATGAAAATAAAAAGGATAGCTTTATTTGTCACAGAAACACGTACTTACATACATAACGATAATTAACTATAATAATAAAGAACAATCGGTCAAGAGCGAGTCGGACTCGCGCACCGAAGGTTCCGTTACGATTTCTGAAAAAGTATGCTGTTTATAGACATGGTTTTATTTTTCCTGTAATCTTTACATACGCTTCTACCACAGAATTATTTCAGATTTTTCACTAAGCAAACTTCGGAGATAAGGGGGAACAGTATTTTTTTTTTTTTTTTTCATCATAAGTCGAAAACTATGGCGCCTAAAAAAAGAAAAAAATAGGTTGGAGAATGTGTAAACAGCGATCTTTCATATGATAATACATCACATGCCCTAGTACCCCCATTTCGAAGTTTTAAGACCCCCTTTCAGTCCCTGTTTCAAAAAATATATAAATATTTTTATTTCTTTCTTATTTGCAAAATAGTTGGAGAAACGTCATCTAAAAGTGTTCCAAATTTCAAGTTGATAGCATTAGTAGTTCTTGAGATATCCGGCTGTGACAGACGGACATACAGACAGTCACACTGAATCGCACAATAAGGGTTCCTTTTTTACCATTTTGGTACGCAACCCTAAAAATGACAGTGACCAGATGGCTTCCACTCTGCAGGATGCTGTGCTACGGGGGACTCACAGCACAGCGCTGGCTGATTTTGAGTGGTCACCC
This sequence comes from Cosmia trapezina, assembly GCA_905163495.3. Taxonomy (NCBI): domain Eukaryota; kingdom Metazoa; phylum Arthropoda; class Insecta; order Lepidoptera; family Noctuidae; genus Cosmia; species Cosmia trapezina. The sequence goes on from LR991019.1 coordinate 211,151, forward strand.
GAAATTGATGTACGTGTGTGGTCACCCGGAAATGCCGTGTAGTGAAAGGAGATGGACAACGGTCCCATTCAAGCTTGGCCCAGAATGAACACAAATATAACAAAATGTATTATGAAGCAATAATAGTGTTTCAAAACCCTGTATATTTTTGTTGGTCGTAAAACTCTGTGAAGGGTCATATGACCCTTCCCAAATCTGAAGACTTTCAAAAATAAATTCAAACCTGTCGATCGCGGACAAAATTCACTGCCTTCCAACAGATTGGATTTCAATCAAATCTAACGAATGAATCCAAAATGATTCATTTGCTATGCCCCGACTGGAAACGGGAATGTTGGATCTCCGTTGGAAGCCAGGCAAAATCAGAGTGGTCCGAGATGTGAGTAGCCCTGAGCAGGACACTCCCAGCCAAATCATCTCCGACGAGGGGCGCTGTTCTCGTTGCACCCTCGGAGCAGTCATGCTGGCTCCTTGACTATTCCTTAGCTTATACTCTATCATTTTGACGTTTAAAGTTTTCTTCGACGGTGAAGAATTTTGCATCAGTAACTAAGATTTTTAGATTGCTGTTTTGTGCGTATCGCTTTAGTAGCGCGACTTCGTGCTAACCTCATAGCTTTCATCGTGCATTTAGCAAATGACCACCCAAAAAGCCAAAGCCAAAGGTCTTCATTGATAATTTTTTTAAGGGAAGTTTTCTTGACATTCTCCTGTAATGCCAACAACTTTAGCTTCAAACGGGCCTTCACTGCCTTCATCACAGATGGTGTCCAAGCCGTGCTTGGTCTTCCGGATCTGTTTCGGTCATCAACGATCAAGGTACTGCTGTAGCTCTGTAGCTGTGGATAGTGCGATAAATCAATTGCTTGTTTATTTTCAACTTCTGTAGCAACTTGAACATCATACTCGGTGGGTGCCCACATTAGTGCTGCAGTGCAATTACAGCGACGCGATTCTCCTTCAATCCCCATTTGACTTCTATTGCGTTGGTGGCATGAAAAATGGCAGCTGCAGTAAACAGCTGCTATTGTAACCACTTTTTTGCCTTTAATGCCATCCTTAAGCTTACGGAATAGAAGTCAAAATCGGTTGAACAAACTGTAAAAAAAGGTTTGTTTAAATGTCTGATCTTATTGTAAGTGGAGTATAGTCATTTTTACCCGACTACGGCGAAGCAAAAAGGAGGGTTATGATTTTGACCTGTATGTATGTATGTTCATCTGTTCTCTCATAACTTCTTAACTACTTGTCATAATTTGACAAATGAGGTATCATTGGAAGCATCTTTATTGTCCGCTAGTTATAGGCTATGAGACGTCACATTAAATTGTAAATGGCGCCCTCTAGAGGACATAAAGTCATAAACTAAAAAAAACTTTTTTTAATTATGCCCTGTTGGGTCTAAAATAAAAGGGCTCATTTCAAAAATATATATATTGTTAGTGCTACACGTACTCTGTTCGATTTATGCCCTTACATGATGTGTGACTCTGGATTTTTAATTTGTCTGTCTTTTTCTAATTTCAGATGAAAATATTTTCTTGTTTCATACTTTTTAGAGCGTGATTTTTCAGGAGTCGGGTTTTAGTTTTTAAACTTACTTTTTTGAAATGAAATTTTAACGGTAAGTAACATATAGTTGATATTATTTTAAGGAAATAACATCAACATTGGAACATTTTTATGCTGTGCATAATAAAGAGTATTCTATCTATCAATCTATCTATCAACTAAGAACTTTAAATGAACTTTTAACCGACGGAAAAAAGGAGGAGGCTCTCAAGTCGACACGTATACATATATATTTTTAATTTGTGTGAGGTAGCACCACAGAACAGAAGGCCAATTCTCATACCTAAAAACGTTCAAATTGAAGTCGCAATTTCATGCCAGCGACAATCAAATGTCAAAAATGTAGGTAAACGCTAAACAATTTTTGACATATTGAGACTGAGATGAGACTGCGAACGTTGTTAAAAATACGGGAATTGCCTCAGGTATCGTATCAGTTGGTGTCTTTGGTTTTGTAATTTCGTTTTATGCCCCCGACTTCCGAAATTAAAGTTATATTTCACATTGTAGTGTTTCTTTTTTTGGAAGTTGGTTGTTAGTTTTGTAAAAAAGTTTTTATATTTAATGCGACTGTCTTGTCTGGAAGGTAATTTCCATTGTACTGTATTTTAAAATTTTTTTTGGGAATTGCATTTCGCAGTTCAACCTAGGAGGTTGTAAGCTGCTTAACCGGACTTTCCTGTGAATGCCTTAATAAATTAAGGCCAACAGGGCGTAAAACTTATGAACTAAGTGACTACTCGCAAAGGGTAGGTAGGTAAGAACCTCGGCTTTGGGCGTCGTTGGAGGACAAGGGACAGGTTGGATTGGATCAAAACCTCTATTGTACTGTAATTAGATCATGGTCACTTATACTGACGTCACAAAGTAACTAGATCATGGCCACTTATACTGACGTCACAAAGTTACTAGACCATGGTCACTTACACTGTCGCCACAAAGTAACTAGACCATGTTCACTTATACTGATGCCACAATGTTTCTAGACCATGGTCACTTACACTGACGCCACAAAGTAACTAGATCATGGCCACTTATACTGACGTCACAAAGTTACTAGACCATGGTCACTTACACTGTCGCCACAAAGTAACTAGACCATGTTCACTTATACTGATGCCACAATGTTTCTAGACCATGGTCACTTACACTGACGCCACAAAGTAACTAGATCATGGCCACTTATACTGACGTCACAAAGTAACTAGACCATGGTCACTTACACTGACGCCACAAAGTAACTAGATCATGGCCACTTATACTGACGTCACAAAGTAACTAGACCATGGTCACTTACACTGACGCCACAAAGTAACTAGATCATGGCCACTTATACTGACGTCACAAAGTAGTTAGTTCGATAAAGATCTGAATTCTTTGGGTTCTTTGTTGAATGGACAGAGGGCATGCTGTTTTAGTTATACGAATGTTTTATAAGATCTAAGGACTTCAAAATACAGTCGGTAATAAGAAAACAATTTCCTAAGTCTGAAATAAGTCATAATTCTGTGTGAACATAATGAGAATAAGAATAAGAATAAGAATAATTTTATTGGTCCATCGTTACAAAATAAATAACTTACAAAAATAATAATATTGAGTGCTTGCTGTAACTAGAATAAGTAACATTTATTTGAACAGTGGTCCCCAAACTAGGCAGCGCCTGTATCTTGGGGGCCTGAGTTGCGTTATCTTAAGTTTTAATTCGAGACATTTTGTGTTAACAATTTAATTTCAGGATGTTTGAAAATGGACATAACCCGCCACGCGCCACTCGTCCGACAGTGACCACCTCGAATAAACGCCACACGCCCCTCTTCCGCACGTGACCACTTCATTTCGCGCCATTTTTTCGCTACTGTTCTTGTTTTTTTAAATTTAGCGCGTGGCTGCACACGGCTCGTTACGGTCTTATTATTTTCTGTGGCGTTTTTGCTACAACTCTACCGAAAGCCGCATGAACGTATCCGAATGCATTCGTTTGTTATCTGTGATTGAAACTCAGTCCAGTCATCGCGAGCGCGTCAGTATGACGAAGCCATTTTGTTGTGTTATTATTTTATAAGTAGTGAAGTGGTAAGTAATGATTATATTCAACATTATATACCATTTTGTTTGTGGTTTAACGCTCTTTCGAATTATACATAGTGCAAGTAAATTGCTAATCTTAAAATCGATGAACTAATTACAAATGTGTTTCATTGTCGTCTGAAAAATCCATAACTCTAGAAATAGATGTTAAAAACTAATGTATTGCTAATTTGTACATAAGTAAATATGTATTAATCACATAGCATGATTAATTACGAACAATTTGGTACCAATACCTTAACATATAATTGTGATTTCGAAGTAGGGTAATTTAAAATGCAAAACTCCAACCACGTTTTTCTGGCCGTGACCAGGCATAAAGCATCTCATTCACCCTAAAAACAAGCTCCTCCTCTAGAATGGACGCCCACCCATCCACGAATTGACCACGACGAATATTGCTTAACAAAAAAAAAAATTTTTTTGTAATTTTTTTGTTTCAGCATTGTGAAATATTGTGAAAACCAGGAGCCCCATCGTCGGTAGGGAGGCTTAGCTGGTCTTCTAGAAATGGATGGTCACCCATCCTCGGATCGACCATGGTAAAGTGTTGCTTAACAAAAAAAAAATTCATTGTGCTATGATTGTGAAGTGATTGTGAAGTGATGGTGAAGTGCAGTTACTGTGATGTGATTGTGATGGAGCCCCATCGTCGGTAGGGAGGCTCCGCTGGGCGACGCGGGCGCCCGAGCGCCCGAGAGCGCCTCGCCTGTTTGAAGGTATAGTATAATTTATCTACCTTACCAATGTGTACTGTGTGTATGTGTACCTATACATGTGTTACCTACCTACTTACCTTAGGTACTGCCTGTTAGGAGATAGGTACATAGTACAACCACCCCGTCAGATCAGAAATATTCATCTCGGAAGAAATAGTTTCCCGGACAAAGAACCAGAGAATGTATAAAATGTATGTTTATTATGTATGTGTTACCTACCTACTTACCTTAGGTACTGCCTGAGGTACATAGTACAACCACCCCGTCTCCCATCGTGAGATCAGAAATATTCATCTCGGAAGAAATAGTTTCCCGGACAAAGAACCAGAGAATGTATAAAATGTATGTTTATTATGTATGTGTTACCTACCTACTTACCTTAGGTACTGCCTGAGGTACATAGTACAACCACCCCGTCTCCCATCGTGAGATCAGAAATATTCATCTCGGAAGAAATAGTTTCCCGGACAAAGAACCAGAGTATGTATAAAGTGTATGTTTATTATGTATGTATTACCTACCTATTTACCTTAGGTACTGCCTGTTTGGATATAGCTATATATAGCGGAAGTTGTGAGAGGTAGAGGTAATTAATACTATTAATTATTTTTTTAACACAATTATTTTTATTTTTCAGGGTACCAGCAAGAGCCAGCACCCGGCCCAGAGCAGCACCCGGCCCAGAGACATTTCAGTAAGTAAGATTTATATTCACAGAACACAACCCCTTCCCATCCTGAGATCACAAATATTCATCCCGGAGAATGATAGTATGTATGTATAAAGCGTATGTGTGTGTGTGTGTGTGTGTGTATGTATGTATGTATGTATGTATATATATGTTACCTACCTACCTTAACGCATGTTTGGATATAGCTATATATAGCGGAAGTTGTGGGAGGCAGAGTAAATTAATACTATTAATTATTTTTTTAACACAATTATTTTTATTTTTCAGGGTACCAGCAACCGCAGCAGCAGTAGCGGGTGCAGCAGGGCACCCGGCCCAGAGACATTTCAGTAAGTAAGATTTATATTCACAGAACACAACCCCTTCCCATCCTGAGATCACAAATATTCATCCCGGAGAATTATAGTATGTATGTATAAAGCATATGTGTGTGTGTGTGTATGTATGTATGTATGTATGTATGTATGTATATATATGTTACCTACCTACCTTAACGCATGTTTGGAGATAGCTATATATAGTGGAAGTTGTGGGAGGCAGAGGTAATTAATACTATTAATTATTTTTTTAACACAATTATTTTTATTTTTCAGGGTACCAGCAATACCAGCACCCCGCCCAGAGACATTTCAGTAAGTGAGATTTAAATTTAAGCGGGGAAAATGGTGCGAACGAGGTGGACGCGGGGCGTGTGGCGTTTATTCGAGGTGGACACTTCCGTCGGGCGTGGACACTTTCGTCCACGGGCGTTTCCGTCGGGCGTTTCGGTGGCAGCACCCCGCCCAGAGACATTTCAGTAAGTGAGATTTAAATTTAACATTAACACAACGCCATTATTGGCAATCTGGTAAACAAAACAAATATAATAGGTAATATTCAGGGATATACTATGAATGGTACTGTATAAATTCAAAAAATGACCGTTGGGGCCCCCTCGCGCGAGGCCCGTGCGCGCGGTGATATTATGCTTTGTATCTAAAAACTTCTGAGGAATGGTGGTACATATTATGATGTCATTGTATACTTAATGAATGGGGCTACATTTTAGTTAAAAAAAAACATAGGGTCATCGCTTTAGATCGTGAAATAATACGAGTTTTATATTTAATTTGCTTATTAAAAAAAAACTAAGGCAGATATAGTTCTAAAACAAATTGCGTTAGGTAGCCTGGTCTATCCACTTTAAGAAACAGTCATCAGATTAGTATCAGTCCATATAAATATTTAGCATAAAAGATTTTTAAAGCTGCAGCGGCAGCGCGCGCGCGCGCATCCAAAATGGCGGGGGCGCTGAAACCCCCGCCCCGCGGATGCGTTGGCGTTGCGCGGGATAATACAAGAATTATAATTAATTAAGGGTAGAATGGCAAATTAAATTCTATAAAATAGTCCAGTTTCTGAAACCCTGATAAAAATGAAATGGTTCACGACATCTCTGTGTATGTCTGATAGCATTTCAATCAACCAATTACAACATTAAAAGATAATCATGTGACAGTAGCTTTGAATAGCTTTGTTCAAGTCTATTCTAAGTCTAGATATTATCTCATGAAAGAAGCAGGCCATTAATGACAGTAGGTACCTACTGGCCGAAACCTAAATAGCCGTGATGAAGCACTCGTATCGATCGAGGGTTGGAGTGTCTCGCCTCCGGGGATTATCACAAAAGATAATTTAGGTAGTAAATCACTAAGTAGGGGAGACAAGTAAATAAATATCACTGAAGACAAGACGGGGACTGTCTTAACACTCCGCAAGTGTTGATAAGGGAAATTGACCATTTTAATAGGTACAGGTTGCGTGGTATCGTTGAGTTGATCCCAGTACAGGCAAAGTAATAAGTAGTGGGTTTATTCTGGAACTTGTCAGTAGCAGCAGTCAATACATACAGGTAGGCACACTGTCATTGAATGCATTAGCAAGTATACACTAGTTTATAATTATGTCTACCTTTAAAGTATTAGCTTGAAAACCTTCAAAATCCTTCGAATTTTGATTAAAAGTAAGTTATACCTACGTTTGAGGTGCCAAAAAAGTTCCTTCCGTACTTCATCAAGAGATTAATGAAGCGGTTTGTGAGCTCATTCGCAAGTAGATTTTTGTTTAACCCCAATAACTAAAGTTTTATGACGGTTTTACGTTAAGCGTTTAATAATATTCGTAAACGTTTCGACGGAATCAGAAAATCTGAAAAAAGATGTGCGAGAGTTGTTTAATATTTTTGGTTGCCATCCTCCTGATTTCATCGCAATTTATTAGGGGCTGGCGCAGCGTGGTGCTCAGTGTTGCCACATTGCCTGCACCAAACGGGCTGCCACCGCAATGTCAACGCAGCGCTTACTCAGCAAAGGGAAATTGTAAAGAATCTGTCCAATTCAATACATTTGATGTTACTTCCGTACTCCGCGTACGCTACAGACGGCGAGCAAGGCTCTCACCGGACATCGAACAGTTTTGCAGACACATGTCGGACTTTCATCAACAGACAGTTTGAGCGAAGTCTGGCGACGTTGAACGAAGTCGCGCGATATGCAATGACTGTTGGACGTCGGTATTTGTGACGTGTGGGACACTGCTACAACTGCTACAAGCGTATTTTGGCGCCTGAGTGACATTGACTGTTGGTAAACGTTTGTGCAGTGGGGCAGAACACTGGCAAATTACTTCCGCGTAGATGTAGGCGTTTCCACTAACTCTAGGAAGCACATTTAGGGTTATTCAGTTATGACAAATCAATTCGCCAAGAACAGAACCTATGAAAGAAAAAAATTAAGAAGACTGAACTATAATTTTTCTAGGTATGCCTAGATTCTCCATTCTCCTAGATGGAAAATTAAAAGGAATTTTATACCTAATTAAACATTAAAAGAAAATAAAGCTTTATCCACCGCCTTGCTGTGTAATAAAAAGATAAACAAGTCAGCAATAGCTGCTGGCAACACGCTGCATGCACTGGCGACGCGTAGTTGATACCTGTGGCTGCAGCGTGACCCCACACGCTGGTGTATGTCTGTGATGATGAAAGATAAACAAGTCAGCAATAGCTGCTGGCAACACGCTGCATGCACTGGCGACGCGTAGTTGATACCTGTGGCTGCAGCGTGACCCCACACGCTGGTGTTTGTCTGTGATGATGAAAGAAAAGTACTGTTGGGAAGTATTCAATACAAATAACTATTTCTTGGTGGCTTCATTTTTATTTTTAATCGACTGTCAAAAATAGATCGGCCTATGGCCGGTTGCTGAGATCCTCAGGTAGACTCTGGTGCACAAGTCACGCGTGTCGGTTAACTGTCAGCGCGTAGTTTCTGAATAATACGCAACAGACCATTCAATAAAACTACGAAACCGACCACTAGTTCCTTAGCGACCGCTAGATGGCTCTGTCTAAAATTGATTTTATAATTTGAATCCGTCTTTATTACTAGTTTTTAACCAACTTCTAAAAAAGGAGGAGGTTCTCAATTCGGATGTTTGTATTTTTTTTTTATGTTTGTTCGCGCATAAATACGTCGCTTGCCAACCGATTTCAAAAAAAATTTTTTGTTGGAAATGGTATACTTCCCAAATGGTCACATTTTTATCAAAATCCAGTTCTGATGATGGGATCCTGGAGAAATCGAAGGAACTCTTCAAATATTATAGGCACACCTATAGCGATTTGGGTATTTTTTATAGTAGCTCGTGCATTTGCTCTCGGAAAGCACCACTTGGTGAAGTGAAACTGATGATGAAGACCACAGATGGCTACCGGAACTACTCAATGATAAATATTTCACGGGTTGCGATTCGATTACTTTAATATGGTTGCTAAGCAATTTCCGCTCGTCACACAATGCGTGTGGTGAGTGGTTGTTGAGGAGTTCTCCTGGTTCTTACCAGCAGAACTCCTCAACAATTAACGTCCCAGCATCGGGAAAAGCATTATTTTGTAACAGGTGATGAGCAATTGACATTAGACTATTTTGTAACTTATACAAATTGAAGGGGTCAGGGGTCTATTGTTAAATAGATTTGGGTCTGTTTATATTATTATAAACAGACCCAAATCTATTTAATAAAATCTTGTTTTTTAATTTTTATTAATTAATAAAATGTTATTTTCAACTGTTTAGTTTTGTCTCAATCCATACATTTCTGATAATGCATCACTATTGCACTATTGCGAGGTGTTTTCCGTTAATTTTGAACTATCTAATTGTATCTCTGCTGTTGACCGTTGAGGAGCTCCCTCATCTGAAGCCAATCCTGGACGCAACAGCCAGGTCATGATACATTTTAGAATGGACTATCATAATTAAAGCGTATATTATAACATTTCATTTTTGTACTGTGGACCGTTGAGGAGTTCCGTCGCCTGGAGCCAATCCCATGTGTAGAATCAGGCTTATCATAAAAATGCATTTTCTTTGAACCGAATCAACAGGTCAAATTTTAACTCCGTAGGAGAAGAGGAAGAGGTTTCAGCGCTAGATTTGCCTGATACATACGCGGCAAGCTGAAGACAAGCTTGTAAAAATCATAAATTCACTGCCCAACAAACGCACCAACCAAACCAATGGGCCTAGAAGCATTAAAATTTGCACAATATTTCCTTATTTATATAACAAAGGAAACATTTTTGAAAATTAATTTCCTATCCTCAAATAGATGGTGAAGCTTCCATACACACGGAAGTTCGTTATTTTTGTCGATGGGAAGTCCCATCGCGGCGCACGGTTTCACATCATATTATAATCTTTAATTCCCATCGACTTTTTTACAAAAAAGTTTCTAATTTTCACTTTTTCGCTGTGGCTACCCCACACAAATTCCAATACCACTACCTGCAAAATAAATTAGAACATCATCCACATAAAAGTGCGGAAAAAATACGTGTCGGAGGAGAATGTCGGCATTCGTTGCCGGACTGGTCGTCGTCCATTGTTGTAGCCGAAATAAGACTCAATATGCACTCTACAGTTTTAATTAGATCATTTAACGAACAATCAGTTAGAAAGTAGCACACAAGCACACACGCACACACGCACACGAATCAAATGGAACTGGATTCCTATCGGAACGCGGCGAGGTCGGCGCGAGGTCGGCAGAGCACGTCCGTTCAGGTTCGGTGTGTAATCACGAATTAGTATCGGTAAAGTACCGGAACCTTGAATGACAGCCGTCATCTGTCACCGGTGAATTCCCGCGCAACTCAAAATGACATTGACAGCCCGCACAGTGTTGCCAACCCCCATTTCCGAACACACCCAAGTCGGTTCAACTTGACGTTCCGTTCAGAACCCACGACGTACGTTGAAGCTAACTGAAAAACTACCAAAGCAATGTTATAAATCTTTTATGGGAGCAACTTTGAGGTACACAAAAATTTAAAAAATCGCACTTCTCTGTAAAAAGTTATGCGTAGGTACACAAAAAAACTGCTCTGTTATGAACTAGAATGGCCTGTGACTGAATCCCGCTTCTATGCAAGCGAATAAAAAGCGTCTATAGAATTTTTGTAAGGGATTTTAAAACATACAAAAAGAGAAACTTTACAACGTAAAATGGAAATTAGTGCGACGAATTTCGAAACTTTATTGCTCTAATTAATAATATTTTTTCTACAGAGAATTCAAGTGAAAGTTAATTATTCAAAAAACAAAAAATTAAAACCATATACGCAGGCAAATGAAACGACAATCAACAAATCATTTATTTTCTATGCTTTTTTTCCACATTTTTAAGCTTACTAAAATAATATAAAATTACTATTCCATTTGAAGAGAACCTCGTGAAAGTCGAGAAAGAGAAACAAATAAAATAGCTCGACACGAGGTGGTTGACTGGTTGACATGTGGAAAGTGAGCTCGGCTGTCATTGTGCCGGTTGTCTACACCGGCCACACAGCTCGCGAAGCTCTCGTGAGGCGGCTGAACAAACTCCCCAGCAGCACAGCTGTCTGTTCAGTTAGAAGAACTAGATTCTATACAATAGTACCTATGCAAAATAATTTACGCAACACAATACATTAAATTATATTTTTGTCAAATAAAATAAAATAAACAATTTTAGTACTTAACTCATGTAACCTGTCATTATGTAAGCTGATCCTGGAGAAAGAACATAACATAAACATTGTCTTGAATTAATCACAGCGACCAACTATTCTTATCGTTTAAGTAATCGTTGATAGAATAGTATGCCTTTGAACAAAGATTGGATTTAACTTTAATTTTAAACGCATTAAAAGGCAAATCTAGCAAAGAAGAAGGTAGCTTGTTATAAAAAGTTATACCAAGACCAACAAATGAGTTATGAACCTTATGAAGCCGATGAAATGGAGCACGTAATTTGTCCTTATTTCTGGTGTTAATATTGTGAATATCACTGTTTTTACTGTACAAATGTATATTTTGCCTAATGTATAAGATGTTGGCGAAGATGAACTGTGATGCCACTGTGAGAATACCAATATCCTTAAAAAATTCCCTCAGAGAAACTCTAGCACCTAGCTGGTAAATTGCTCGAACAGCTCGTTTTTGAAGAACAAAAATATTTTGAATAACAGCCGCTTTGCCCCATAGCAGAATACCGTAGGACATAACGCTATGGAAATAACTAAAATAGACTAAACGAGCTGTATCAACGTCAGTGTATTGTCTTACTTTCCTGACGGCGTAGGCGGCTGAACTGAAACAGTGCAGACAGACAAAGTTCACAGCTATATACCAACCGTTTAGCCAACTCAGCCATGAAAACCTACTAGCTATCGGAACATATTTGTTTATCGGTCACTGATGAAGAGTTATGACCGGTTAAAGGGAGCCGGCTATTACCAGCTCTACTGGTGGAGCCATAACTTCGGGCTAGAGACATTCAACGAGACATTAGGTGGAGTGAGCTGTCAATAGTGTCAATCCCTCGCATTAGGTGGAGTGAGCTGTCAATAGTGTCAATCCCTCGCATTAGGTGGAGTGAGCTGTCAATAGTGTCAATTCCTCGCATTAGGTGGAGTGAGCTGTCAATAGTTACAATCCCTCCCATTAGGTGGAGTGAGCTGTCAATAGTGTCAATCCCTCGCATTAGGTGGAGTCAGCTGTCAATAGTGTCCATCCCTCGCATCAGGTGGAATGACAGCTCACTGCAAGCTCATTCAAACATCTAGTTTTCTCGGTGAGATTTTCGTATTTATTATTATTTTAATAGATGTGGTTGGACATAATAACAGCATAAACCTACATATTATGTACATTCAACATTGGTTCACAAAAGTATTGAAAGGTATTACTGCTAATTTATGTCGCTGGCTTATGACATAATCAGGTTTTCGAACAAAAACCTAGGCGATCAAGGACCGAAAGAAGATAAAATGATTACTTTATCTTACCATAAACCTGAGAAAATCCAGTTTTCTGATCAAAAACCTAAACTGGATTAGTTTTATGATAAAGTCAATTTCAAAAACCTAGACTGATTTTTAGTTTTATGATAATCTTAGGTTTATGATAACATAAAATAATAATTTTGTCAAAAACTTGATTTTGTCATAAACCTGCCACATATTAAGGTGTACCGTGTACATAACATTTAAAGCAAAACGGACATTGGACAGAAACTGCTTGTGAACTAAAAGTAAAAATTTAAGGTTTAACTAAATATAATATTCATACTATTTCTCCTTCGATGCTCGAGTTGGCAATAATGTACTGTTGGACATATTAATATATCCGCTGACGTTATGTCGAGATTATCTCCTTATTAGGGTTCCGTACCAAAATGGTAAAAAAGGAACCCTTATGGTGTCACTCAGTCTGTCTGTCTGTCAGTCTGTCACAGCTGGATATCTCAAGAACTACTAATGCTATCAACTTGAAATTTAGAATAGTTTTAGATGACGTTGACCCAACTATTTTGCAAATAAGAAAGAAATTAAAATATTTATATTTTTTTTGCAACAGGGACTGAAAGGCGGTCTTAAAAATTCAAAGTGGGGCTACTAGGGCATGTGGGGTATCATATGAAACAACGCCGTTTGCACATTCTCAAACATTTTTTTCTTTTTTTTAGGGCGCATAGTTTTCGACTTCTGATGAAAAAAACTTTTTTACAAAAACAAAAACCGACTTCCAAAAAAAACACTACAAAGTGAAAAATAACTTTAATTTCGGAAGTCGGTGTCTTTGGATCTGTATTTTAGTTTTTTGCCACCGACTTCCGAAATTAAAGTTATTTTTCACTTTGTAGTGTTTTTTTTGGAAGTCGGTTTTTGTTTTTGTAAAAAAGTTTTTATTTTTCACTTTTTAGTGGTTCAGTTTGTAATTTATCTAAGTTACAATAACCCAATGTCAACTGCTCATCACGTTTTACAAAATGTTGCTTTTCCCGATGCAGGGACGTTAATTGTTGAGGAGTTCTCCTAGTAAGAACCAGGAGAAATGGAGCTCATGGTGAAGTCACCATTACCATTATTTTGACGAGCATAAACAATATTAAAGTAATCGAATCGCAACCTGTTATATACTTAGATATAATTGAGTATTTCCGATGGCCCTCTGTGGTCTTCATCATCAGTTCCAGTTCACCAAATGGTACTTTCCGAGAGTAAATGCACGAGTTACTATAAAAAATACCGAAATCGATATAGGTGTGCCCATAAAATTTGAGGGTTTCCCTCGATTTCCATGGGATCCCATCATCAGATCCTGATTTGATGATCATGGGACCACTTGGGAAGTATACCCTTTCGAACAAAAAAAGAAAAATCCAAATCGGTCTAGCCATTTTCGAGTAATCGGGGAACATACATAAAAAAAAAAAAAAAAAAAAAAAAAAAAATATTCCGACGAATTGAGAACCTCCTCCTTTTGGAAGTCGGTTAAAAATGTAAAAAAAAAACACCGTTCCCCCCCCCTCAACTCCGAAGTTTGCAAAGAGAAAAATCTGAAATAATTCTATGTGATAGAAGTTTATGTAAAGATTACAGGAAAAATAAAACGATGTCTCTAAATAGCACACTTTTTCAGAAATCGGAACGGAACCCTCGGTGCGCGAGTCCGACTCGCTCTTGACCGATTCTTTTTTTTTTAAAGAAAATGCTAAAGAGAAAAATGAAAAGAAAGCTGTAAAGAAAGATGTTTCTCGTAAAGCAAGGGCCGTGCTCCCTAAGATTGTTTTTCAAGCTACAGCTTGACTAGCAACTTTACTATGTAAGCACCTACCAGCACACGTTCAGAGGTGATACAGCCAGTGAAGGCTGCCGCAGTTCCATTATCGCTTGGTCAGCTTACGTCACAGTGCTATCACCACCAACGGGCGCCCGATGTGCGGTCTACTGTACCTACAAGATGAAAGGCTCGCTGTAATGACGTGCGGTCCACTGTACTAACGAAGACAGAAGTGCATGGAGAATTCCAAACCAAAATCGTTTGTACAGGGTTTCAGAATTTTATTAGGTTGAGATGGCTTAGGGCTAGTTTCTTATTGTTTTGTAATTTATTATCAAAATTTAAAATCTTATAATGCTGGTATATTAACAGCTTTAAGAAATCGAATTGGAGATGTTCTTATTTTGATAGACTCTTGAAAAATAATGAAACGTAATGCAAAACCTCACAGTCAAAAGTCGACCTTAGGCTCTCCATGCACTTTTGTCTTCAATAGTACCTAGGTACAAGCTGCCTGGAAATTCTTAGGTAAACTGTGACGTCAGTAAAGCAGGGCGCACGAGGCACGTGTTCTCTGCTATCACTGCTCTATTGAGACACGAAGCCCGCTCTGAGCTGGCGGAGCCAGTGCCGGGCACTGCGCGTGCGGACAGGCAGTAGGCTCGGCAAACTACAACAATAACGGCTCCTTGACCTTGTAAATATGCTAATATTTTCACTCAATCTTGCACCGTACAGGCCCTGGGTACGGCCGGCTGGGCGGTGTATCTTTAATGTTCATCTATATTACGTGAATTGAACAAAAATATCCGAGTTGGCGCCGCGCCAAGGTGTGAGTGTCCCGCCCTGCAGTAAACCTTTCTGTCAAGGGCGCCATTGTAAACAGATTAAACTATGTACTTTACACTTGCTTGTTGTGGAATGAAATTGTATTAGATACTAGCTTTTTCTCGCGGCTTCGCCCGCGTGGATGTCGGCAATTATCCCGGGAACAAAACTCCGTCCTTATTTCTTGTCTACATTATAAAGGAAACCTCTGTGTAAAATTTCAGCTTTATAGGTCCAGAGGTTTGGGCTGGGCGTTGATAAGTTAGTCAGGACTTTTCTTTTTTGTATTGAGATAGCTTCTGCCCGCGACTTCGTCCGCGTGAAATTTCTTGTTCCCCCGACACCCATCCCGTCGCATCGCATTGCCTGCCCGCGATATTACTTACTTCGTTTTCGCTTAGCGTTCTTTCTGACTTTTTTTCTTTTTGCTCGGCACCTAAGAGTTCTAGAGTGATTACAAACTACAAACACACACACACTCACAAACGGTCGCCTTTATAATATTAGTGTGATTTCTCCATCGGCTGTGCAGGATGAACTCCTCAAATATTATAGGCATACATATACCGATTTTAGTATTTTCATCAACAAATCAAGCATTTGCATTCAGAAAGTATCATCTGGTGAAGTGGAACTGATGAAGAAGACCACAGATGGCCACGGGAACTCCTCCACGATAATAAGTATTTCACGGGTGGCGATAAGATACTCGATTAAGATAGTTAACCCCTCAAGTGTCGAATGCACCCCATGTGTGCATAAGAAAAACCCTTTTTTTGTTCGGTACATAAGCTTATATCACATATATATAAATGTAAAAAAACATCATCCGATGGAAAACCAATCAAATCATTAGTTGTGAACTTATGGAGTTCACAGCTAACCTCCCCTCCCCCCCGCGTGTCAAATGCACCCCAAGTGTGCAAAAGGACAAAACTTTACATAATAGGTATATAATAATAATAATAATATCCTTGGACATTTCACACAACGCCATCTAGTCCCAAGCTAAGCAACCTAATGCTTGTGTTATGGTAACGAGATGGCTGATAAACTACTTATATACAATTTTTTTTTGTAAATACATACATATTATAGATAGAAAAACACCCAGACTCGGAACAAATACTTGTAGGTCGTACAAATATTTGTTCCGTGCGGGAATCGAACCCGCGACATGCTGCGCAGCAGTCAAACGCTCAACCACTGCGCCAACCGTGTCGTCATAAGCTTAGATCACGTATATATAAACGTAAAAAAACATCATCCGATGGAAAACATATCATCATCAGTAGTTGTGAACCTATGGGGTTCGCAACTAACCCCCAACTCTCCCCACTCGCTGGGGTTTTGGGTCTAAAATCAGCCAAACTCAGACACTTGAGAGGTTAAGCGATTATGACGAAACTTTAAATAAATAGTTCTGATGAAAATGGTACCATCGAACCGATCTGACGAAGAAGCCGGAAGGTAGGCATCGGAAATCAGTAATGAAACAATGTTTCCTAGCCGTGTTTGGCCTTATTGGAATTGTCATGAGGTTCACTCTGGCTATAAATGATTTTAATGGTAATTACATGCCGCTTCAAATTGCGCTACTTGAGTTGTATGTTATGTGTGGCCTTGATTGTCAGAAGGCAGATTTCGTAGCCTCGAAATACATGTTACCTGCCTGTTATTTTGCATATTTGTTTTTTTCAAAAGCTCAACCTGTCATCAGGCACTGAGGCAGCAGCTCTCACAATCTATCATAATATAAAAGTAGTTCCAAACTTAAGTGCTACAAAACCATTGTGAGAGAAAATAAATAAACATTATAATCATCAAATCATCGTCAATCTAGTATCAGTCTGCAACGCTCGTGTTACGATTTCAGCGGTTCTAACTACGGCTTATTATATAATAATGCCAGCTGCAGTCATTTGACAAACGATGAACATAATTGAGTCACTACAGCATGTGCTTAGTTAGGGATAACAATAAATAACATACACTTTAGTTGGACGGCCTCAGTTATGCTATCAATGTAGTTTATATTAAGTACACACAGACCCTTTTTGCAGTGGGCATTATTTTACGTCAATAGATGGATATCATCGAAAGTTCAAAGTCCAAGCTTTTATTTCAATTTTAAACCAATTACAAGCACTTTTGAATGGTCCAGGAGTCAAAGTCAAATCATTTATTTCAAATAGACACATAAAAGGCACTACGTCAAAATTTGCAAAAGCATGTAATATGGATTACAACGCAAAACTGAGACAGCAGGTGGCGCCACTTTGTCGAGGTTAAACAAAGCAAACTGTCAAAGGCAAAGTTTTTCGCCAATTTTCAATATTATTTCAGCGTTATTAAATTTCATCCTTGTGACTATAAAATTGTAAGTTAAAATAATACCAAAAGGTCAAAAGCATGCATTTCATGAAAAATGACTGTGACTTTTAATTTTAATTTAGTTAACAATTTGTTATCTTTGGAAGCTAACATAGTTTTTTAAGTAGGTACCTACTTATACCTACTAACATATGTAAATATGGATCACCGTGTCTGATTTAATTAAATAATAAAATAAAAAACCGGTCAAGAGCGAGTCGGACTCGCGCACCGAGGGTAAGTGTGCTATTTAGACATCGTTTTATTTTTCCTGTTATCTTTACATAAACTTCTATCACATGTTTGCAAACTTCGGAGATAGGGGGGGGGGGGGGGGAACGGTATTTTTTTTTACATTTTTCATCAAAAGTCGAAAACTATGCGGTCTAAAAAAAAAAAAAATGTTTGAAAATCTGGCATGTGGTGTATCATATGCTCTGCATATGATACACCACATGCCCTAGTAGCACTTTGAATTTTTAAGGCCCCTTTCAGTCCCTGTTAAAAAAAAAATATTTTTACTTTTTTCTTATTTGCAAAATAGTTGGGTTAACGTCATCTAAAACTGTTCCAAATTTCAAGTTGATAGCATTAGTAGTTCTTGAGATATCCAGCTGTGACAGACAGACAGACAGACAGACAGACAGACTGAGTCACACCATAAGGGTTCCTTTTTTACCATTTTGGTACGGAACCCTAAAAACAGCTGTTGCATACATTACGCTCGCATAACTTCTCTCAGCTCGTCAAAATGTAGGGAACAGCTGATTTTTTTTCGCCATTTCAGGTTTGTTCCCATAGTAAAAGTTACTCATAATGACGTCATGTCAGTGTGATGCAACAATAACCCCTTACAATATTGCCCACGAATTCAATTTCACGCTGTATTAAATTAATTTAAATTAAATTATCTAGTCACGCGGTAATATCATCATGCATGGTGTGTGCTGCGCAGTCCGCGTGGGGCGCCAGGTAGAAGTAAAAGTCAGTATGTGAGTTAAAGTAATCACAGAATGTAAAATCAATGTCATGAAAATAAATATAAATTATACAATTAAATTTGCAATAAATTAGATTTTGTTTTGGACTCTAGATTGTCCTATGCAGGAAGACCAGCATGTTTCCAACCATTCGTATCTTTGATAATTATAATCCTTTAATTTGTATGCCTGTTTACAAAGTGTAAATACATAAAGTAGGTATGACTTTTAAATTTTCTTTCCTTTAATTGCAATATGTCACAAGGTATTTTGATGTAACATATAACACAGTACAGTACCGATAAAAGATGTAGAATGAATGAAGATGTGTGATGTCTATGTATGTACTTTAGATAATCTGAAAAGTGGTTCATCTATTTTATCTTTATTTCTAGTATTACAATTAGGTATGTCTATCACTTATTTTATACTTGTTAGTCGGAAAGATGACTGAAAGATCTTTTGTGCTTTTTAAATTACCTACGACAGATCGCGGATATTACGTCAAAAACACGCGTAGTTTCGGCTGGAGTCGGTCGCTCCGCTAATAAGCGATAAACTCGAACGCGTAAACCAGAAAATGGGAAGCATCATACGCTTCATGAAGCGAATACCCCTTCATTATAGAGTGCCACCACTCAGCGGCAAGCGCTGTAATCTCGCGCGTTCATTAGACGCTGTTAAAATAAAGCGATGTTAACGCTGGCTTCATTGTTATGCAGCTGTCCGATAAGAATTTCATCACGTGTTACTGTTGTACGAGGAGTTAGAATACTCTTCCCGTTGTTGTTTTGTTTTTAGGGTTCCGTACCAAAATGGTAAAAAAAGGAACCCTTATGGTGTCACTCAGTCTGTCTGTCTGTCACAGCTGGATATCTCAAGAACTACTAATGCTATCAACTTGAAATTTAGAGTAGTTTTAGATGACGTTTACCCAACTATTTTGCAAATAAGAAAGAAATTAAAATATTTATATCTTTTTTGCAACAGGGACTGAAAGGGGGTTTTAAAAAATCAAAGTGGGGCTACTAGCACATGTGGGGTATCATATGAAAGAGCGCTGTTTGCACATTCTCAAACAATTTTTTTCTTTTTTTTAGGCCGCATAGTTTTCGACTTCTGATGAAAAATGTAAAAAAAATACCGTTCCCCCCCTTATCTCCGAAGTTTGCAAAGAGAAAAATCTGAAATTATTCTAGTTCATGTAAAGATTACAGAAAAAAAAACGATGTCTCTAAATAGCACACTTTTTTAGAAATCGGAACGGAACCCTCGGTGCGCGAGTAAAACTCGCTCTTGACCGGTTTTTATTTATTTTTTTACTAGCTGACCCGACAGACGTTGTCCTGTCTCATTTCAATAAATCAACCGCGGGAACACAAATGAACAACTGATTATAAAATTAATTTGAATTTTGAATTCTAAATGGAATGACAGATTCCCGACAACACTGTCCTTTTATTAACCGACTTCCAAAAGGAGGAGGTTCTCAATTCGTCGGAATATTTTTATTTTTTTTTTTTATTTTTTTTTTTATGTATGTTCCCCGATTACTCGAAAATGGCTAGACCGATTTGGATTTTTCTTTTTTTGTTCGAAAGGGTATACTTCCCAAGTGGTCCCATGATCATCAAATCAGGATCTGATGATGGGATCCCATGGAAATCGAGGGAAACCCTCAAATTTTATGGGCACACCTATATCGATTTCGGTATTTTTTATAGTAACTCGTGCATTTACTCTCGGAAAGTACCATTCGGTGAACTGGAACTGATGATGAAGACCACAGAGGGCCATCGGAAATACTCAATTATATCTAAGTATATAACAGGTTGCGATTCGATTACTTTAATATGGTTTATGCTCGTCAAAATAATGGTAATGGTGACTTCACCATGAGCTCCATTTTTCCTGGTTCTTACTAGGAGAACTCCTCAACAATTAACGTCCCTGCATCGGGAAAAGCAACATTTTGTAAAACGTGATGAGCAGTTGACATTGGGTTATTGTAACTTAGATAAATTACAAACTGAACCACTAAAAAGTGAAAAATAAAAACTTTTTTACAAAAACAAAAACCGACTTCCAAAAAAAACACTACAAAGTGAAAAATAACTTTAATTTCGGAAGTCGGTGGCAAAAAACTAAAATACAGATCCAAAGACACCGACTTCCGAAATTAAAGTTATTTTTCACTTTGTAGTGTTTTTTTTGGAAGTCGGTTTTTGTTTTTGTAAAAAAGTTTTTATGTATGAGAAAATGAATTTTCTTAATATTATTTTTTTGTGAATTTTCCTGTTTTTAATAATTATTTAGCAGAATAATTGTTAAAAACCTATGATCATTTCAAAAAGTAAACCAACCAACCCAATTTCGCGCCTGGTAGGTATGATCGCCTGACCGCTAACAGAGCAAGCTCACCGCGCCGCCGCCGCCAGACCGCCGCTTGTTTGCACAATGAACTGTATGTGGGGATGTTTGACCGCCTCTGGCTGCTACACATAGTAGCTCTAAGTAGTATGTATTGAAATAGTTCCCCGAGTATCAATATATAAAAATTAAAACTGAAAGTATAAAGTAAGATGACGTCATTTTTTGCGAGCTTTTTAAAGCGTATGTCGCAAAAAACCACCGACGGGAAGTGTCTGACAGTATTGATAATTAGGTATTAACAGTATTCTGTAAAAACATACTTCAAAAACTTTAAGAAAAGTGAGTAATATTTTTTACATACGTACCTGATACCTGAAACTTGTCCGCCGGCCCAAGCTGGCAGGTATGCGTACGTTCAAAGTACATACTAACACTACTCTATCACATACATTTTGTTATAAGTATCAGAAAACAAGCGGCGGTCTGGCGGCGCTGGGGTCTTGCTCTATAAACTATGATATTTGATAATACATTAGGCCGCTATGCGACCTGCGACACATGAGCGATTAACACTAATAAATGAATGCTCACGTATATGGCTACACCGTACATCAAATATTACTCTCGTTATTCGTTTCGCTCTTCCAGTCGCATCGCAAATCGCTGCTTACTGTAGCCTCAGCCGTACGGTGCCGCGGTCGCGCGGCTGCTTCCGCGGGACATCGAACTTACCTGTTGATATACCATCAGTCATCGTTTGATAGCAAATAACCAAAGAGATTACTCACATCTTATAAACTCAGGGAAACGAAATGTTTAGCAAATTGATTATTGGTCGTTTACTAAAAACACAAAATGTCATTCTTTGGCAGTTGTATATAATGGCTATAACTAGATATAACACGGCAAATTGACTTAGGTTATCAATTTGATATTACATTATTAGTTCATCCTGGCTGTACAAATGACTTAGGTTATCAATTTGATATTACATTATTAGTTCATCCTGGCTGTACAAATGACTTAGGTTATCAATTTGATATTACATTATTAGTTCATCCTGGCTGTACAAATGACTTAGGTTATCAATTTGATATTACATTATTAGTTCATCCTGGCTGTACAAATGACTTAGGTTATCAATTTGATATTACATTATTAGCTCATCCTGGCTGTACAAATGACTTAGGTTATCAATTTGATATTACATTATTAGCTCATCCTGGCTGTACAAATGGATTATAATTAAAACTTTTTTACTTTTTAGTCCCTAATAACTGTTCCATTTTATAATTATAAAAAGACTCGCTTTTGCTCGCGGTTTCGCCCGCGTAAATGTTGGAAAATATCCCACGGGAACGTGCTACCGGTATTAAAAGTACCTACCCTATGTGTTAACCCAGGTAAACAATTGATGTATTAATTCCGTAACTAACTCTACTTGTTGGTTTACGCGGCGCCCGCTAGTACGCCCGCGCCGTGCAGGCGGCATGATTTTTTCCGACATCTTCAACAATTATCGTCATATTTCAGGCAATTTACACAAAAACTCAATGAATAAACTTACTTATCCCAGACACAGTGGGTTGGGCCGCTCTGCAGGTTGGTACGGAATAATCTTATCAATACGTCCACCAATACTGCTGAGCGTGCTGCGTGCCCGCATGCTGGCTGTGGGTGCGTGGAAGTCGGGCCTCTGGCTTCAAGCACTACCGTCACCCAACATAGGCACTACGATGGATGACACCACCTTCCGGATCGCTATACCGCATCGCTGCCAGTGCGGTGAAGCTGTCGACTGCCTCGGACACCATGGCCTATCCTGCAGTAAGAGCGCAGGCCGGATAGCTCGGCACGCCAGCATCAATGACGTCATCCGTCGTGCTCTTGTCACCGCCGGGGTGCCAGCTGTTTCAGAACCCAACGGTTTGGCACGCGACGATGAACAGAGACCTGATGGAATGACCATAATGCCTTGGAAGTTATGTCGGCGTTTGGTATGGGATGCAACGTGTGTCGACACCCTCGCGCCATCCCACCTTCCTAGCACGGTGGCAGTGCTGGTGCGGCTGCTGCAGGTGCGGAAAACCTCAAACGGCGAAAATATTCAAATATTTTTGGGAGTTATATTTTCGATTCCTTTGGGGTTGAAACACTATATAGGGTCATGGGGTCCGAGCGGTTGGTCTGCTCGTCACGTGACCAGAGGGCTTGTGGCGGCATCTACATCGCCACATATGAACTACACATCAATGACATGACGTCACGCCAACCTGCATCGCGCAATTAGAGTTTACCACGCGATTAGCATAAATATACAACGTCCCGACATCAACCGTCGGGCAGTGGCCCACCAGACACAACACCCGTCTGGTCGGAGGATCCTCCCTTTTCTATGGAGGATGAGTGAACTTTACACCTTGTTCACCATGCCTCCAAAGGCTGGCCTATTTTTTTGGCTAAAGAATCAGCATTGCCATACAACATGGCAAAGCTGCCAGCCCTTTGGGCACTTTTCCTGTTGACAGCAATGCAGACGATTTTTTTTGATGCCCTATGATCCTTTCCCCTCCTTTTTTACCCGACTATGGCAAAGCAAAAAGGAGATTATGATTTTGACCGATTGTTAGGGTCCCGTACCAAAATGGTAAAAAAGGAACCCTTATGGTGTCACTCAGTCTGTCTGTCTGTCTCTCACAGCTGGATATCTCAAGAACTACTAATGCTATCAACTTGAAATTTAGAATAGTTTTAGATGACGTATACCCAACTATTTTGGAAATAAGAAAGAAATTAAAATATTTACATTTTTTTTGCAACAGTGACTGAAAGGCGGTCTTAAAAAATCAAAGTGGGGCTACTAGGGCATGTGGGGTATCATATGAAAGAACGCTATTTGCACATTCTCAAACATTTTTTTCTTTTTTTTAGGCCGCATAGTTTTCGACTTCTGATGAAAAATGTAAAAAAAAATACCGTTCCCCCCTTATCTCCAAAGTTTGCAAAGAGAAAAATCTGAAATTATTCTATGTGATAGAAGTTTATGTAAAGATTACAGGAAAAATAAAACTATGTCTCTAAATAGCACACTTTTTCAGAAATCGGAACGGAACCCTCGGTGCGCGAGTCCGACTCGCTCTTGACCGGTTTTTTTTTTATGTCCATCTGTTCACTTTACCCATTTCGACTTTGAAATTGCGTAATTTGAGAAATGAGGTATGTTTAGAAGCGAGTTGATCGTCCGCTAGTTTTAGAAGCGAGTTGATCGTCCGCTAGTTTTAGAAGCGAGTTGATCGTCCGCTAGTTTTAGAAGCGAGTTGATCGTCCGCTAGTTTTAGAAGCGAGTTGATCGTCCGCTAGTTTTAGAAGCGAGTTGATCGTCCGCTAGTTTTAGAAGCGAGTTGATCGTCCGCTAGTTTTAGAAGCGAGTTGATCGTCCGCTAGTTTTAGAAGCGAGTTGATCGTCCGCTAGTTTTAGAAGCGAGTTGATCGTCGGCTAGTTTTAGAAGCGAGTTGATCGTCCGCTAGTTTTAGAAGCGAGTTGATCGTCCGCTAGTTTTAGAAGCGAGTTGATCGTCGGCTAGTTTTAGAAGCGAGTTGATCGTCCGCTAGTTTTAGAAGCGAGTTGATCGTCCGCTAGTTTTAGAAGCGAGTTGATCGTCGGCTAGTTTTAGAAGCGAGTTGATCGTCCGCTAGTTTTAGAAGCGAGTTGATCGTCCGCTAGTTTTAGAAGCGAGTTGATCGTCCGCTAGTTTTAGAAGCGAGTTGATCGTCCGCTAGTTTTAGAAGCGAGTTGATCGTCCGCTAGTTTTACAAGCGAGTTGATCGTCCGCTAGTTTTAGAAGCGAGTTGATCGTCCGCTAGTTTTAGAAGCGAGTTGATCGTCCGCTAGTTTTTTATGTTATTCTTCTTTAAAAATTTAAAGTGGCTTTGCAAATATTTTATCAGGAAATTATGCCTGATTCAAATTCAGAAGTATCAGACGCTTTTCTGTTTTCATTTTGCGTTGTACATTAATATAATTTTTAATATTTGTTTTATGAATACCCTCTTTCGTCGTGGTTGATGGTGACTACACTGAATATTTACATTGGTATCTAAAAGATATTTCTTATGTTTTGTCAGTGTTTGTTCTGTAGGATGACAATTACGTATATAAGTATCCTCTCAAGAAATAGCATGCTTTAGTACTATGATGAGATCATAGTCGCACACTTTCGAGTATTTAATTAATTATAATCAAAGTTTATGCGTTCTATAACGCGAATATAGTTGAAACTTTTACAGGCACTTGTTAGAAAGTGGTTGATAACTACATTTATAGAATTGATATCCACTTAATTAGCAAGCTTCGAGTGTCAGGATTGTTTACTAGTTATTTACTGTGTATGAAACTACTATGTATATAGGATGCTGTGAAAAGCACAAAAAGACAAGAGCAGGTATTTATTATTTCATGAAGGCTTGTCAATAATTATTTATCTTTAATGAGACAGCTACAGCTAGTTGTCCAATACTAAGTCATAGAGAAGGAAGCACAAACAAAATCCATAGCAACTAGTTTTTAAAGTATTTGTCAACACATTCTACATTGGGATAAGTTATTGTTAGGTATCACATTATTCCTTTGAATTATTTCTCAAAGTAATCAACTTTGTCAAAGAAAAGAAACAGAAAAAATATTCCATAATTCGACTTAACACGAGCAATATTATACTAATACGAGCAATATTATACTAATACGACTTAACACGAGCAATATTATACTAATACGAACAATATTATACTAATACGAACAACAAAACTATCAGCAATACCTAATTAGCATATAGTATCAATTAACTTAGGTACCTACGTGAACATTGTGGTCAGTCGATATTGCACAACAAGTGATCTGATGAATGTATTTTAAAATATAGGCCGAACTTTTGCTATGCAGCGTGATTTCTTTACATTGGCTTTTAGCAACTTAATATTACGGACATAGGACAGCACACTCAGGGTCTGTCCTGTACCTCCAACAGTTGTTGGATGATTTGGCGCTCTCTGAAGCTTACCAGCCAGAGTTTCCACTCCTTTTTTTTCTTTAGTTTCATCTCCTTGTGGCGGCAGACACCAGACGGTCTGTACCATTGGACAGCTAGCATAAAGAGTCAGCCTTATTGGCGGTAACCCTGTCTCCTATAGTCTATCAATACTACCCGTACCTGTGTTTATGTGCCACTACCTCAAACACTGCCGCCCATTTTGCCGCTTTTTTGGACCAATCATAGATGGTCATATTGGTCATACATAATAAGTACTTAGTACTTAATAACAGAAATATGGAAGCCGACGACGTTCGCACGGACGTCAAAATATTACGGCGATATTTTTCGCGCACTGGACTTTCAAGGCTCCGAAAATCCAACAGTGTGTTTTTTCGACATGCACTCTGTAGTTGTTAAGTTGGGTTCTCAATGCGACTCGACTCAACAACGAGCGTTGAGAATCCAGTGCACGATAAAATCCCGCCGCGATATTTTTACGTCCGTGCGAACATCGACTAATGAATTAATAAAATTATTCTATAATAATTTACAAAACAAAACACATCTCTACTTTTAACAAAATACATCTGTTTATGAAATTTCAATTAAAGCAATGCAAATAACATATATTTTAAATTACAACATTTCCATTCACAAAACATTCATTTAATTTATGTTTAATGAAATACTGTTTAAAATGGAACGTTTCCATACGTCGACGTCATTCTATCATTTTGACAGCTGATGTTCTTATTTATGCTGTTTCGCGATTTTTTTTTCGCGATTTCAGGTTTGGTCCCTAATAAAAGTGCTTCATAATGATGAGTACAATGACCCCAGAGGTTGTGCGTTATTTATGTTACACCTTGTATGCAGTCGGATGCATTACCTACAGCAGCGACAAGCGATCAACTGGAGATGTTGCTTCCTCACATGTGTTAGGCCAAGCCAAAGGAAAACTCGAAGTGGTCTTAACAAATCGACTCGAAACAGAGACAAACGTTTAAAGAGATCCCAGCACCCTTGCAGTGTTAGTGCAGCCGGTTGGACGAACGTCATTTCAATACTTATTTCATAATTATAGCAATTTAGAACATAATTAAACAGCTATAATTATGTTCTAAATTGCTATAATTATGAAATAAGTATTGAAACGAAAAGCTTTGATCCGCTGCGAATTAATAATTCAATTATTTCTGAGCGGACATGTACCTCATTACACATTGTGTAATTGAGGCTAATTTTAAAGGCGAGCCTAATTGGGCAACACTACATTAGATGCACTAATAATAATAACTAACATTTGTAGGTACGAGTATAATAATACATAATACAATACTGGTATAGTACCTCTCGACCGCAACATAGTTTGGGAAAGGCTCGGCAGCTAATGAGGTACGTTATAATACATACACAAACATACCCAACATGCCGCCTGGACTCACCGACGGGTTACGCAGGGCGCATCTCTTGCACCCACGTTGCGCCAGTTACGTATAAGTGCCATGTAACAGCGGGCGAGCCTATCGCCGTCAGCCGCACCTCCAGGCTGCTATTGACAAATTCTAGATGGAAAAACCCTAAACTAAATTTCCTGACCTGGGATCGAAGCCAGGACATCATGTGCATCTAGGACGAAGCAGGCAAAGGCAGGAGGTATGATAGGTACATCATTCTGTTCAACTAAAGCACTGGTCAGCTGCGTCCGGCTACTGCAGTGACCGACCTCAACAGTTTGGGAGAAGACTAGGCAGGTGATGAGGTATCATATACACATTCTTATAAATAGCGGTTACATCAGGTACTAATTATTCGCTTCAGCAGGGCCTTTCGTCACCTTACAAACAGGTGTAACAAACCTTTTTGCCAAACAAATCCCACATGACGTATTTCCATAAAACTCCCGTTACTCTTTTATTATTTGTACCTATATTGATTCCTTCCATCACTCCTATGACCTCTCCCGAACTTGCTGCCTAATCGGAAGGTATTCAACAAGTAAGCTAACAATGATGGATAGGATGGTTAACTTCGAGCTGGCGCTGCAAATAGCGGGCTACTCTTGAAAGGTGACTAACTGACTACGGAATAACAGGTGGATAGGCTTACGGGAGCTGGGGGTACCACTTTGATTGTGCGGCGGCATGATGACGGTGAAACAATAACCTGCACCCAGTTGTGTTATTGTGTTGTGTGTTATGATTACTATTGTATTACATAGTATATTAAAATGTCTTTGACATATCTCGGGACCCTAGAGTCCCGGACCTTTGGAAGGCGTATGAGGGGCCGAAGCCAACTCGCAGATGCCCCTTAGACAATTTTAAATTATGAGGAGGCACCAACCGACGATTATCCCTGTATGTACTATGCAAGTGCACCCAAGGACAACCCCCGGTTGGTGCAGGACTATTGCAGAACATGGAAACAAAACATATTGGGCTATGGGTTGGGGGGGCTGTGGACTTGCTACCTAGAAGTATGAAAACACTATGGCCCCTGCCTGACTAATTTTTTGTATACAACACACAGATAAAATGGCAGGGGATGACTAGCACTCTCAATAATGGGTCCCGAAAACGGTCGCTAGCACATAGTGTCGTAGCGGCAAGGAGGCAACATGTCCTGAGGCGCTTGTGAGGAGTGGAGAGGTATCCCACGGCTATTAGGACAATCCCGGAAATACGGTCAAGATCCCTACCAGCATATTACTGGAATACTTCCTTCCCTCCAGCACATTTGCTCTTGCGAATCTCCACTCAACCCGGCCAATAAAGGCAAGAAAGAAGTGGGAGCTCTGTTCCCCGTCAGTGTTCACTCCAGCCGGCCAATAAATGCAAGCGAGAGGTGAGGAACAAGACTTCTCCCGGGAGATAGGGTCCGTGGGGTCGCTACCCCCGCCCGACAGCTCGCCACATGCTGCCCTGCGGATTTGTGTATCTCTCTTAGTCTGGCTCCTCACCCTATACCTGTTCCGGCCAAGTAAACTCTACCGGCACAGAGCTAGAAGTCGGAGTCCACGACGTCAACGTAGAGATACTGCGGTGGGGCTATTACTATTACTGAAAAGAGGGGCTACAACCAGTGGACACAAAGAAACACTTGTATTGATGGCTATTGAGGTTGTTGATGTTAGACAGATACCTTCCGTGCTAGTGGCGCCAGCTGGCGGCCCTTATAAGAGTAGAACCCATGAGCCCGCGGGGGCAGACTGGGAGCAACCGCGTGCGAGCTGAGGGAGCGCTGCGGGGCAGCGGCCGGCGAGCACTAGTTACTTCCAAAGGTTAGGCGGTTAACTAAACGGCTTAACTTAGCTATCTCTATATCTTCTATACCTGATCTTCTTCTTTCCCTACTCAGGGTCAAAGTATACGAGCGAGCGGAACTGCGCGCACGGGATGGGTGTCGATGTCTAAACACGATCAAATAATAAAAAATAAAAAAAAAGCTTTTTTTTGTTGTGTCAGTGACCGCTGGAAGTGTTGTTACTATTGATACCATCACTTCTGCGGAGTTTCGGTAGCTAATTATTTAACCCTGTATTTAATAAAAAAAATAAAGTAAAGTAAGTAAATACAAACCGCGCTAATATCTGCTCATCGTCTGCAATATTGCGTCGCATCACAATCCCTCTTGGTTCATACAAAACAAATAACAGTATCTGAATTAAAAGATTCAGCGCTCTGTGATGTGATGATGGAGCAACAGTTCCTCCAGCACAGCGCCGCGCCACGACCGCGGCCGTCAAATGTGATGGTGGAGCAACAGTTCCTCCAGCACAGCGCCGCGCCACGACCGCGGCCGTCAAATGTGATGGTGGAGCAACAGTTCCTCCAGCACAGCGCCGCGCCACGACCGCGGCCATCAAATGTGATGGTGGAGCAACAGTTCCTCCAGCACAGCGCCGCGCCACGACCGCGGCCGTCAAATGTGATGGTGGAGCAACAGTTCCTCCAGCACAGCGCCGCGCCACGACCGCGGCCGTCAAATGTGATGGTGGAGGAACAGTTCCTCCAGCACAGCGCCGCGCCACGACCGCGGCCGTCAAATGTGATGGTGGAGCAACAGTTCCTCCAGCACAGCGCCGCGCCACGACCGCGGCCGTCAAATGTGATGGTGGAGCAACAGTTCCTCCAGCACAGCGCCGCGCCACGACCGCGGCCGTCAAATGTGATGGTGGAGCAACAGTTCCTCCAGCACAGCGCCGCGCCACGACCGCGGCCGTCAAATGTGATGGTGGAGCAACAGTTCCTCCAGCACAGCGCCGCGCCACGACCGCGGCCGTCAAATGTGATGGTGGAGCAACAGTTCCTCCAGCACAGCGCCGCGCCACGACCGCGGCCGTCAAATGTGATGGTGGAGGAACAGTTCCTCCAGCACAGCGCCGCGCCACGACCGCGGCCGTCAAATGTGATGGTGGAGCAACAGTTCCTCCAGCACAGCGCCGCGCCACGACCGCGGCCGTCAAATGTGATGGTGGAGCAACAGTTCCTCCAGCACAGCGCCGCGCCACGACCGCGGCCGTCAAATGTGATGGTGGAGCAACAGTTCCTCCAGCACAGCGCCGCGCCACGACCGCGGCCGTCAAATGTGATGGTGGAGCAACAGTTCCTCCAGCACAGCGCCGCGCCACGACCGCGGCCGTCAAATGTGATGGTGGAGCAACAGTTCCTCCAGCACAGCGCCGCGCCACGACCGCGGCCGTCAAATGTGATGGTGGAGCAACAGTTCCTCCAGCACAGCGCCGCGCCACGACCGCGGCCATCAAATGTGATGGTGGAGCAACAGTTCCTCCAGCACAGCGCCGCGCCACGACCGCGGCCGTCAAATGTGATGGTGGAGCAACAGTTCCTCCAGCACAGCGCCGCGCCACGACCGCGGCCGTCAAATGTGATGGTGGAGGAACAGTTCCTCCAGCACAGCGCCGCGCCACGACCGCGGCCGTCAAATGTGATGGTGGAGCAACAGTTCCTCCAGCACAGCGCCGCGCCACGACCGCGGCCGTCAAATGGGATGGTGGAGCAACAGTTCCTCCAGCACAGCGCCGCGCCACGACCGCGGCCGTCAAATGTGATGGTGGAGCAACAGTTCCTCCAGCACAGCGCCGCGCCACGACCGCGGCCGTCAAATGTGATGGTGGAGCAACAGTTCCTCCAGCACAGCGCCGCGCCACGACCGCGGCCGTCAAATGTGATGGTGGAGCAACAGTTCCTCCAGCACAGCGCCGCGCCACGACCGCGGCCGTCAAATGTGATGGTGGAGGAACAGTTCCTCCAGCACAGCGCCGCGCCACGACCGCGGCCGTCAAATGTGATGGTGGAGCAACAGTTCCTCCAGCACAGCGCCGCGCCACGACCGCGGCCGTCAAATGTGATGGTGGAGCAACAGTTCCTCCAGCACAGCGCCGCGCCATGACCGCGGCCGTCAAATGTGATGGTGGAGCAACAGTTCCTCCAGCACAGCGCCGCGCCACGACCGCGGCCGTCAAATGTGATGGTGGAGCAACAGTTCCTCCAGCACAGCGCCGCGCCACGACCGCGGCCGTCAAATGTGATGGTGGAGCAACAGTTCCTCCAGCACAGCGCCGCGCCACGACCGCGGCCGTCAAATGTGATGATGGAGCAACAGTTCCTCCAGCACAGCGCCGCGCCACGACCGCGGCCGTCAAATGTGATGGTGGAGCAACAGTTCCTCCAGCACAGCGCCGCGCCACGACCGCGGCCGTCAAATGTGATGGTGGAGCAACAGTTCCTCCAGCACAGCGCCGCGCCACGACCCAGGCCGTCAAATCGTCTCAAAAACGGAACCCACGGAGCGTTTGCCGAGCCGGCAAACCGGCCGGTTTACCTGATGAAAGAGAGATACAGATGATGCATTTCTACTGTGTAAGAAGGAGATAATAGTTTTTACGCGCGTCATTTACAAAAAACAAGTTTTTATCCTGCAATCCGAATATCAGCCTAAAGGCTCTTACAGACAGAGGCGATATCGCGATATTATCGCGATATTATTACGCGACACGTCGCGGCGCGATATCGCCTCTGTCTGTAAGAGCCTTAATGCGTCCCGTTACACAACTGAGCTAATTAGTGAAGCACAACAGTAGCACAGTGAACAGTAGCAGGAAACTGTGACAGGATGCAAGGGTATCCCGTATCGTATTGGTAACAAATTGTTTCATAACATTATTTTGCTAGAGAAAAAGTGCTATTTTTATATGTCAGCGACTGCCTATCTGACCTCCACAACCCAGTAACTGGGTAATACCTCTTTCCATACGAAAAATACGCGCATTTACGTGGAGTTGCGGATAGCAGCCCGTATTACCTATTACCTACCCCTTGGTAGACTGGTTGGCAGACTTTCGGGCTTCTGACGACCCGTAACGACTGTCGAAGATCCGCGAATGACAGCCGAGATTGCGAGGCACCGAGGAGTCTCGGTATGTTAAGATGGTCCCCTATCCACGGACCAACCCGGCAAGCCTAGGTTTTCTGACGGATCGACCCGTGCGGCTGTTATTACTTAGCCACGAGCTCCTGCATCGAGACAGAATGATATTCTAAATATGTTGAGCGCTAAACGTTCTAGTGATTCTGGGTGCGAGTGTCCCACAATCCATTAATGCCCACCGATTATGTTCTAAAATGAGTTCTGTTCTTAGCTCTAGTACAACATTCAATTTATCTAGACTATATTTTTCCAAATGTTCTTGAGAATTGATACTAAGTTAGCAATAACACTGTAAGTTTCTCCGAGACGGTACAGCAATAAGCACTAACTGCTTATGTTCACGTAAGAGGATCGGGAAGCAATATTGCCCGCGCAGAGAGCCGCTTCAAAGTAAGTGGGATTGCGAAACTATTCTTCGTAGACTTGTTCTACTCGTATTAAGTCCTATATTTTCCGGTCAGTCATAAACTTACAAAAAGATAAGACTTATGTACAAAAAGACACGACTTTTATCTCAAAATGGTTACTTACAGTGAAAAAAATTAAGGAAAAATAAGTTTATGTATCAAACTTTAGCCCGCGCCCGCGGCTTTGCCCGCGTGGCTGACGGAAATTACCTCACACCATCGCCCACCCGCGCTATGATTTCGTTTTCGCTTAGCGTAGGTACCTACCTACTATCTGACTACTCTTTACTGTGCTCAGCTCCTAAGGGTCGTGGCATTATATTAAATAGCCTTCCTCAAATGAGAGATCAAATGCAAAAAGAGTTTTTCAAATCCCACTGATAGTTTAAGAGATTAGCAAATTCAAACAAAAAAACCCGCCAAGTGCAGCATGGCAGACTACGCACAATTAAGGGTTCCGTAGTTGGGATGAAATTATCCCAAGAACCAACTTAACATTATACTTAGTTGAAAAACATGTTCTCCCATACATTCCAACAGTAATAAAAAAAAAATAATAAAATAATAAAATCGTTTATTTATGAAAAGGTGCAGATTTACAATAACTTATCTTAAACATTAAAGAGGACACAGTTGCTCATTTGCCTGAACTAGGTAGAACCTGTGTTTCAGGCTATAGAGGTGCTTAGAATTATAAAATATAAAATTAACAACGTACAAGACTACTTAAAACTTAAATATTAACTTAAAAGACTAACATGTTTTATTTACAGACAACGAGTAAATCCTCTGTCTCACTGTATGGTATGCTAAGTAAAAATTGCAGAATAATCTTTTTACAGTCGTAATTATTTAATTTATAGATACTTAATTTCCTATTTAATTTATTGTACAGAAATGGGCCTAAAAATGTATAAAATCTGTTTACAAAGACATATTTAGATGATGCATTTGACTCACATACAATATCATTCCGTCTCTTATTAGTACTTCCAATGTTATAGGAGAGCATGGTGTGCTGTTTTAATACCAAGTGCGATATGAAGAGCTGGCGAACAGTCAGCACGTTACAAGATTTGTATAGCAGATCTGTAGGATAGAGAAAGGGATGGAAGTTTGCTACTTTTAAAATAGCTCTCTGTGCTCTTTCAAGAGGCAGTAAGTAAGTTTTTGGTGCTCCTCCCCATGAAGTAATACAGTACTGTATTACAGATTGACCTAGGGCCAAGTAAACTTGTGACATAAGTTTTTTATCTGCAATTGCTCGCAGTTTTTTAAAAACAAAAATTATCCTGCGTACTCTTGTAACCAAACTGTCAATATGTGGTCTAAATGAGAGCGACTCGTCTATTAGAACCCCGAGATATTTCATGTTACATGTTTTGAGGATAAAAGGACACTTACATACGCTGACTGAGCGGAGTCCGCAACGATGAGCATACAGATGAGAGTTAGTAATGTTAAAAAGCGGTTTGCGGATGGAGAAGTGAATATATTTTGTCTTATCGGCATTTAATGTTAGTAAGTTGCTTTGAAGCCAGTTAGATACAGTATTAAAACATATTCGTACAATTCGCTATTTGTTTTAGCGGTGAAAATTAACGCCGTGTCATCTGCATACGATATAATTTTGCCTTGTTTGATATTTAAATTACACAAATCGTTAATGTAAACCAGGAAAAGGGTGGGGCCCAAAATACTTCCTTGGGGAACACCAAAACTTGTGTTTTTTTGCTCGTCGCTAATAATATTGTCAATTTTAACACATTGATATCGATCGTCTAAGTAGTCAGCAAAAAGTTTCAGCGGCGTTCCCCTTATTCCTAAGGCCTCTAATTTGTACAAAAGCGTAGAAACGGACACTGTATCAAAAGCCTTCGCCAGATCAAGGAAAATCCCCAGGGTCTGGTTTCCCTTACCAAGTTCTTCGGAGATATAATCTGTTACACTGTGCACTGCATCGGCTGTGGATAATTTGGCTCTAAAACCAAATTGCGCAGATGATAAGAATTCATTTTTCTCTAGATAGTTAACTAATCTACTGTTTATAATTTTTTCTAGTATTTTATTTTAGATATAGAGGGCAGTAGTGATATTGGTCGATAATTGTTAACTAGGTCTTTGTTTCCGGATTTGAAGATAGGGATTACAATTGCTTTTTTTAGGCATTTAGGGAAAATGCCTTCAGAAAAACACATTCGAAAAATATGTGTTAAGGGAGGTACAAGGATATGCTTAAAGAGTTTTCACACCACCTGCTCGAAAATGTCAAATTATATGTCAAGCAACCTTAACCTAAAGTGAGTCATTAGTGGCCGGGGGCACAGCCGGTCAATAATGTTGTACTGGATTTCATTATGACCCGCTGGTCAATAATGTGATTTGAATTTGGAATCTCACATGCTCAGCTAAATTGGCAGTATAGTACTAACAAACACCTTTTGGTGCCAGAAAGAGGAAAGCTATTCTCGAAACCCTTACTACGCGTGGATGATATTCTCGATTTCCTACAAAATCATAACGACTGCTTCTTCATATCGTTGCCATGTTTTCGAAGACATAATATTGTAAGAATAATTAGATAACTACGAACCATTTTTCATTTTTTTTTAATTTTTTTTTTTTAATTTTGGAACGAAGTTCCTTATCGCGCGTTGTGAAAGGGGGGCTAGACGGAAAAAAGTCTCACGAAAAGTTGTCACGACACTTTTTGCTATAGGTAGCTATTGTAAGCCGCGCGGCGTGCGCATGTTTCTCTGTCTGTCTCTCTCTCTCTCTCTCTCTCTTATAGAAAGCAAGCCAGATATTTTCATTTCTATTTCGCATTGAACAGTGTGGTGTCGCGATGATGATGATGATGATGATGATGATGGTGATGATGATGGTGATGATGATGGTGATGATGATGATGGTGATGATGATGATAATGATGATGATGATGGTGATGATGATGATGATGGTGATGATGATGGTGATGATGATGATGATGATGGTGATGATGATGATGATGATGATGATGATGATGATGATGATGATGATGATGATGATGATGATGATAAGTATAAAAATAAAATTTTGTTACAATTCCTTCACTAATTAATCGAAAGGAACTTCGTTCCATCCGGGTGTCCCTTGACACCTCAAGTTTTTTTTTTTTTTAAATTACACATCAACATCTATAAACGTACCAAATAAAAACTTAACTTTATCTTTGCACAACTGGACTAATGTCTCAAATGTTACCATTAACTTCAATTAATATGTAAGTGCATATAACTAACTAGTTCTAAATATGTTATTCTTACTGTTTGTTTATTTAATAAATACTTTGTTTTTCGTACTATGGCTATTATTTTCTCACAGTAGGTGTAAAAAGTAGAGTATCCTCCTCTGGGCTAAAGGTGTCTTTGCCTTGGGCTAGCTTGAATCCCTCGCTGCATTCAGGATTCTTGTATTAACTCCCTCGCTTCGCTCGTGAGTTAAACTCTTAACTACCTCGCTGCGCTCGGGAGTTAAATCCCGAATCCTTCATTGCGCTCGAGATTCAATATGACGCCCGTGACATAAGACACAACTTTAGCCCCTCGGTGCATAATCTACTATTAAGGGTCTTATTGCTAATATTATCCCATCCAACAGCACAGTCATCTTTTAGTCCACAGATTATTCGGGTAATTTCATCTTCGTCGGTATCTAGCAAGGCAAAAGATTTTAGGGTACATCTATTTTCACACTTTTGGGAAGAAGGATGAACACAGTCAGGTTTTGGAATCTGCTCAGCAAGAGTTTTCCCAACATTTACGAAAAAATTATTCACGTCGTTTGCTGACAGGATAGGTGAAGGATTAGAAAGCAGTAAACTCGAATTTGATTCACGCTGACTTGACATATAGGTGACATTTTTAATGTGTTTCCAAAGTTGCTTGCTATTGCTTCCCGCTCTATTTAACTCATTTTTATCGTAACTTCTCTTTAAATCCTTTAGGAGGTTGTTACAAAAATTCCTGTATCTGGTATAGGTGACTTTAGTGACGATATTATCTGGGTCCCTCCTATATCTTTGATGAAGTTTATCTCTCTGTCTTATACACCGAATTAGGCCAGGAGTAATCCAAGGTTTAATATTATAATTTTTCTTGTTTACTGTAATAACGGCCGTGTTGCGTAATATAGCTGATTGAACATGTTTTATTAAGTACGATAAAGCAAAATTAGCGTCAGCTGTATTGAAAACTGGGCTAAAATCAATGTTGCATAAATCATATTCAAGTTTGTTTATGTAAGTTTGTACTCACAATATTGAGAGATTTACCATGCTGTTTTAAGACCACAAACTTTTTATTTTTCTGTAATCTACAGGTATAGAACTATTTTCTGTATTTTTTTCAAAATTTTATGCTTAGTAGTTTCGGAGATTAGAGGGGGAATGGTCAATTTTCGTCTATTTTCTTAAATAACTTTAAAACTGTTTATTTTTAAATTATAAAAAATATGTTTGAGACCCTCTTATTAAGCCCTTTCATTTGATATGTCACACGGTAAAGTTTTCAAAACTTTTTTTAAAAGAGAATGCCCATTTTGTTAAGAGATTTGGACCACTATAGAAGATTGTCGTGTCACGGTGGTTTCCATTTTATTTTGTAGGGAATAAAATTTCTTTTCATATTCTGCAAACGATTTTAATTTTTTTACCCAGGTTTAAGAGAAATCTTAGTTTTTCAGATGATGATATTGAGGTTATAAAATGAATACCTTAGTCTGTGTTGAGTATTTATACTCAAATAGGTTTGACATTTGACAGATCGTGATTTATAATCTTTATTGTTACTGTAGTAAAATGTTTATTTACGGTTATTATGAGGATAAGTTCATGAGAATAAGGTAGTGAGGTACCTCAGCAATAGCCTCACTACCTCCTTCTCTCGCTAGAGATTGTAAGTGTGCTATGCTCTATCTAAAAGCGATTGTCATTAAAGATGAATAAAGGCTTTGGCACTGGCAGCAGCATTTTCAGTGCTCTATAGGAAGGTTTACTTTAATTTTGAATTATAAGTACCTAAATACGGAGGAATCAATTGAAATCGACTCAAAACAAACAGTATGATAGCATTGACAGCCAGCAATGCCCATTGATTTGACAGAAATCTATGACAGTTTGACATTATGCGTGGTGTCAGTGTAACTAGGTTTATTTATTTTGGTAATCGATTTGCTAAATCGAATGGGTGATTTATTTATATATATATATAGCCAGTACAATGATAAAATATTTTATAATAAAATAAGTATAATAACAGTATTTGGGTTTCATAGCACTTGAAAAACAACATATTCGTATACATGGTAACATTTCCGGTAACCTATTCGTTGGCTTCGAGTCCATGTGGATTAATAAAAGTATCGTCCTTTTCAATCCATAACAATTATTTGATTAGAAATACTAATCAGTTACATGAGAGTGTTAGCTAGATTACGACGGCAGAAGAGCTATTGTTGCCTATCTCGGGTCATTTTAGTCGGTGGATATATTAAATCGATATTTTTAATCGATTACAATTATTTAATTTTAGTCTGTCGTCTGGCAACATTCAGGTTAAGTTTTAATGGCGGAACTAATGTAAATTCAATAAAACAAATATTAATTATGTTTAACAATGCCAGGGTAAACGAAATGTTGATAAAAAACAACAGAACGTGAAAAAATACCACACAATTTTTGATAAATAAATAGTCTTGACACGGCGCCAAAAAGAGGGGCCCATCCGCTGGCATTGTCTTTTTCTTATTTGCCCCCCACAAGTGACCCCCATATTCAAAATTCATTTATTTTCTTTAGCCGTACGTGTTTGGGTCCAGACAGACAGACAGACACACGAGTGATCCTATATAAAGAAATATGCGGTCCAGCGTCTTTGAAAAATCATACTCTATCACAAAACAGCACGGATATCGACCGAAGGCGAGGTTATAGATGGTATCCTGGGGAAGGACATAGCCTACTACTTTTTAGTTTAAAAGTAATCCTACAGGGGGTGATAATAGGGGATGAAACTTTTATGGGAAACTCAGCATTTCTTAAGTTAGGGACAACCTTTTAAAAAACATCCCTTAAGAGGGTGTATACTAGGTGTTTATTTTAAAATTCACAAATAAGTACTTAATATAAAAATTTTGTCTCTCCCTCTCTCTTTTTGGAAATGTAGTTATAGTTCGTATCTTGAAGTAACATTTAGTCTTAATATTTTTGTTTGAAATTCCCACGGGATGGTACTATAGAGGATTTATATTTTCGCTTTAAAGGTGCCTTCAAAGGCATGCAAGTTGGTCATTTTCCGTTCCGTACTATTGTTAGGTTTAGGATTTATTATTCTCCAGCAATCATAAGTATATCAATCCGAGCGCTGCTCCTCGGATACTATACAGGGTGTAAACAGACTGTGTACTGTACATCTGCTTTGCACAAAAATTATTGCTGGGAAACGACTTTTAGTTTTAGGCATAGAAAAAAAGCAATTTTTATTACGCGCAATGTAACGCGAACCCAGGCAAACGCAGTTAAGCCCCGCCCCTTCGCTCTATGGTACACGTAAGTACTAAACTTGTCGGAATATGTTTAGTAATAAGTATTGGGATACACTTGGGATACGTTTTAGTAAAAACTTTGACCTTCAATATATCCAGAACCAGTGGATTCCCAGTTATGGTCTTGTGGAAAAAAATTAACACTTAGGTACGGTTCTTTTAATCACGGTAGTACTTTCCCGTAGAATAATGTCCGACATCCACGCGGGCGAAGCCGCGGGCTAAAGCTAGTAATTTATATTTCCTCTAATTTTCACAACAATAAATCGCTGCTTCAAAGTTGAAACGTTCATGTGAAGCTGAAGTACTTCTTACCTGGCAACACTGGGCTTGCTTTTCTTACTATAGCACACGTTCACACGTCTCATGTGAAAACAATAATAATAATAATAACCCCATCGCAGTAACTCTACGTTGACGTCGTGGTGGGGCTTGCGCGCTCCGATCTCTGGACCTGTGCTAGTAGAGTTCACTTTGCCGAAACAGGTCTAGGGTGAGGAGCCAGACCAAGAGAGATACAGAAACCCGCAGGGCAGCATGTGGCGATGGCGAGCTGTTGGGCAGTAGCGACCCCACGGACCCTATCTCCCGGGAGTAGTCTTGTTCCTCATCTCTGGCTTGCCTTTATTGGCCGGCTGGAGTGAACACTGACGAGGAACAGAGCTCCCACCTCATTCTTGCCTTTATTGGCTGGCTTGAGTGGAGATTCGTAAGAGCAAACGTGCTCGGAGGAAGGAAGTATTCCAGGAAGTGTTTGTTGGGATCTTGACCATCTTCCGGGCTCTGGGATTGTTCTGAGATCCGTGGGATACCTCTCCACTCCTCACAAGCACATCAGGACATGTTGCCCCCTTGCCGCTACGACACTATGTGCTAGCGACCGTTTTCGGGAGCCCATTATTGAGTGTGCAAGTCACCCCCTGCCATTTTATCTATTGTATACAAAACATTAGTCAGGCAGGGGCCATAGTGTTTCTATAGTTCTAGGTAACCAGTCCACAACCACACAAAGCCATAGCCCAATATGTTTTGTTTCCATGTTCTGCAATAGTCCTGCACCAACCGGGGGTTGTCCTTGGGTGCACTTGCATAGTGTATACAGGGATAATCGTCGGCTGGTGCCTCATCATAATTTAAAATTGTCTAAGGGGCCTCTGCGAGTTGGCTTCGGCCCCTCGTATGCCTTCCAAAGGTCCGGGATCCCAGGGTCCCGAGATATGTAAACATATAGAAATAATAATAATAATTACTTACTTGACACAAATCGTACGTGGTGTATGTAGGCTTCAATAGCTTCCTGTTGCAAAAAAATATAAATATTTTTATTTCTTTCTTATTTGCTTTTTCTTTAATAGTTGGGTAAACGTCATATAAAACTATTCCTTTCAAGTTGATAGCATTAGTAGTTCTTGAGATATTCAGCTGTGACAGACAGACAGACAGACACACTGAGTGAGACCGTAATGGTTCCTTTTTTACCATTTTGGTACGGAACCCTAAAAACCGGCCAAGTGCGGTTCGGGCCACGTGCAGTAATGGGTTCCATGGTGCACGCCGCCGCCCGTCGTTATTCGAGCGTAAATATTATTAATTTAGAAATCATTATTTACAATAAATAAATAAATAAGAATGTTATGATTTCATTTTTGTATACTTTTACATGATTCATAAAGTTATATTTTATACCTGTTTTACACAACTAACAACGTTACATAAGTAATTTTTAATGGAATTATTGGCGAAGCATTCAGCATTATGACAAATTGAAAATCCTCTCACAGCAATATTTATGCATATTTTTCAACAATCAATTTTTTTCCGTGAAATTATTCCAGGATCTATTGATTTAAAACTGTAACAGTAAATCATAACAAAGGAACTTTTTCCTTCAACAAAAGAACTATTAATTTGTCAGCAACAGATTTCTAACAAATAACGTAAATTCTTTGTCAAATAAAATACCTACCTAATGGGTTTCCTGAATTCATGGAATTATTGCAAATGAATTTGTACCTGAAAGTTCATAAAAACACAAAATGACGCAGAGAAACCTCTCGAAAATCGAAATTCGGTGCTGGATAATATGACTGGCAATAAAATCGTACAGAATATTTTTTTATAGTTCCTTCGAATTGAAAATAATCCGAAGTTCTGACCGCAAAAACAACGCAAAGTTTGCAGATTGCTTCAATTATGGCGGTCTGAAAACTGATCCTTGAAAAATATGAGACATACCTAGCTGCAGTCAATACCATGCATGCGTATGATGCATATTGCGCGCAATCCAATTTTGCCCTTATTAATTTTTGGTTCGAGTTTCCGCGCTGTTGTAGTCCCAGGACGCAACGGGCACTTTCTGTGATCAATCTGTAAATGACGCCACTACGGACTTCGTGGACAAGCTGCTGATCTTGTTCTTTCTTAACATCAAAAAGGCAGCAAATAAACGTCAACGGAGTGCCGGCCTCTGCAGGTCTCTAGATACAATGGGCGTGCCTCAACGTTCAATTCTCGGCCTTTTACTATTTCTAGTTTACATGAATGACCTTCCTTACATGATGGCTAACTTATGGGATATAATTATATTTGCTGACGACACTTCTCTTATTTTTAAAATAGATAGAAAAGATACGAATGTCTTACATGTCAATGATAGTCTGGCTGTTCGTTCGAATTGCTTCGCAGCTAATCTTTTACCAAGCCGACGTTCGCACGGGAGTAAAAAAATCGCGGCGATTTTTTTTCGCGCACTCTGCTTAGCGCCGGGAGTTGAAAATTCAACAGAGTGTTTTTCGTCGCGCTGGGATGCACTCTGTTGTTATTAGGTTGGATTCTCGAAGCTCGGCTCAACACCGACAGTTCGCACACTTTTTCAGAAATAGGAACGGAACCCTCGGTACGCAAGTCCGACTCGCTCTTCACCGGTTTTTTTTTTGACAGGGCAGTCGTATTTTTTAATTATTTATTTTATTTTTTACATTTTATCGACAATATTTTATTCGCAGTCTTAATTAGGTGTATTTAATTTATTAATTCAAATAAATTATATAAATATAAAACTGTGCATAAATATAGTATATCATTAACCTGATCGATCGACCCGTGAGAGGGTGCTTGTGGCTAAGTAATAACAGCCGGTTATTACTTAGCCACAAGCACCCTATAAAAAATATGAAACAAAAAAATATTCTCATCTGAAGTTACAAAAAGACGGACAAATTAAGAATAAGTCAGTCACACGTCATAATCGGTCAGATTACGTGTGACACCGGATTTTTAATTTGTCTGTCTTTTTCAAACAGATGAGAATATTTTCTTGTTTCTTACTTTTTAGAGCGTGATTTTTCAGTAGTCGGGTTTTAGTTTTTGAACTTACTTTTTATTTAAATTATTTTGAGGTTATGATTTTGTAATAAAGTATTTACAGAGCCGCTTTACATGTTTTTAATACACCAGGGAGGCTCTTCCTGGATATCCAACGTAAGAGCATCCATTATCAGCACGAAGAGGTAAGGGCTGAGTGGCGACCCGGTGCAAGCCGACAGCCACATCGAAGCTGCCAGTAGTGCCCGCTGGAGACCGGACTTGGGTACTGCGTCCACAGTACATCGCACGAATCAACTGCACATAAATCGCTGACACAAATTTCTCCTTAAGCGCCCACAACAAAAGCGCCCACAACAAAAGTTAGTTGCTTGTCAGAAATCGGTACAAGATAAGAAAGAACTTCCTGGCATTGCTTTCTCGATACTGAGCACAACATGGCAACGCGAACCAAGAATGCTTCCTCGCGCGGTCGTGGCTCGCTCCATTAGCTGCGCATGCCTGGGCCCCAAGTCTGCTATTTTTTACATTCCAACACGATCCCATTGTCACTGCATTGTCATTTTGCTAAAAGTTCGTAATCTGCTAAATTCATAATTTCATACAATGGAGTGTTAGTGGTTGACCATTGGAAAGTCATAATGACGCCATTATGACGCCATTATATTAGTAGATTACCAAACTTGTCAAAATCAACAATTATGAAATCAATGATAGACCATTCTGACACTATTGTAATAGCAGACTTGAGGCCCTGTACGCATTGTTCAATGACGCGCGAGTTTCAAGTTGGCTCGTGATTTTTAACCCCCGACAAAAAATATGGGCTGTTACAACTTACCTTTATGTTAGAACCTTCTGTTTGCGTATGTACTTATACCATTTTTAGTCAATGGCGGATTAACAGACTTATAACTGTTTTGTTAAATCGGAACCAATATATCAATTTAGTTTTCAATAGTTTACCCAATTATCGTGATTTGCTAAAAAAAAAAGTTTTTAAGATTTTTGTATTGAATTTAATCAATGTAACTTATCTAAGTTTGATGTTCTAACTTCATATACATTAATTTTTAAAATAATACCCAATAAATCTTTATTCCATTTTATAATCGGCCAAGTGCGTGTCGGGCCACGCGCAGTAATAGGGTTCCGTAGTGCACGCCGCCGACCGTCGTTATTCGAGCGTAAATATTATTAATTTTGAAATCATTATTAATAAGAATGTTATGTTTGTATATTTTTACATGGTTCATAAAATTATATTTACTACCGGTTTTACACAACTAACAACGTTACATTAGTAATTTTTAATGGAATTTGTACGAAATTTTTACAGTTCAAAGTACATTTTACAAGTTGGCTGACTATTACTCGTAAACTTGAAAAGCCTACTTAGCTGTGATAGTTTGCCTTTTAATTTCGTTACATATACTACTACCGTGATTTTTTTCACCCATCTAAAGCTAACCGTTTAGCTGGCAGGGGGGGGGGGGACACTTGACTCTGACAAAAATTAGCACTTTAGAGCTTAATACCTATTTCAGAAACGGATCCCTAAATCGAAAAACTGTTGAGACAAACCCGCAATATTTTTGAAAGACCTATGCAACAACACCCCACACTATGGAGTAGACGAGAAAAAAAAAAACATCCCCACTTTACGTGTACCTACACGACCCTAAAAAAATTTTTTTTTCATGATTTTATTTTACCACTTTGTCGGCGTGATGATTATGTATATCCATGCCAGATTATGGCTTTCTAGTACTAAGAGTCTCTGAGCTAAGCTGCGGACGGACAGACAGACAGACAGACAGACGGACGGACATAGCGAAACTATAAGGGTTCCTTGTTGACTACGGAACCCTAAGAATGGAACGTGACATATTTTATAATCCTACAAAAATGCAAAACCCTTTAATCTATGTTATTTGTCGCATGTATTATTTGTGTATTTTTTTTTAATTCAA
Organism: Cosmia trapezina; assembly: GCA_905163495.3. Taxonomy (NCBI): domain Eukaryota; kingdom Metazoa; phylum Arthropoda; class Insecta; order Lepidoptera; family Noctuidae; genus Cosmia; species Cosmia trapezina. The sequence goes on from LR991019.1 coordinate 255,693, forward strand.
TATCTCTTTGTTCTAACAAAAAAATGATAATAATGTCTATACAACACCTATCTATACGTACTCGTCGTATAGTTCGGAACAATGCACTCATCAAACAATACGACATTCACATGCTGCCGCGGACCGCACGCCCGTTCACTGCCAGAGCGCGCCCGGCGGGGCTCCGCCTGGCGAGGAGCTGAAGTCACGTAGTACGTTCCACTGGGATCATTGCGAGTTACACGCGAGCGAAGCCACGGGCAAAAGCTAGTTTGATAATAAAAATATGATTACCATTTTAAAATGATCAGACAATTTTTAAGTTTTAGTTTTTCTAATTGAAACCTTAAATTCAAGAATTTTTTTTCCGTCTCACCGTCTCAATTCCGTCGAATTAAAAATCAGACTGTAGGTAAGCGTTCGTTCCGGTGTTTCTAAGGCTCGTATTTATAATCAAAGTAATTACTTGAGTAATTACTTGCTACTAATTAATTTCATACTTGAGGGTAGAATTCTTAAGTAAAGAAAATGGTGACTATTACTTGGCTAAGAATTCTAAGCTTTGACAGTTCCAACTTCAAGCAATTACTAAACTAATAGAAAGAAAATCATTGCTTGAGCAATTACTTTTACTGAAGTAATTACTTTGACTTGACTATAAATACGAGTGCTAGAGTTAGTGGAAACTGGCGTCGGTACGCTTGTCGGGAGCTCGGTCCGCACACGTGTTGATGCCAGCTGCTGCGGGGCTTTCACAACTGCGGAACTGTGCACGGGGTCGATGCTCATTGTTAACTTCGACAGAACTCAATCATTCCCTAAAGATGCAGTTGCGAAATCGCCGATCGCTGACGCTAAAGTGCACTCCAATGTTATTGTTTGTATTTGCAAGGAAATTGCTACATTATCTTTTAATTAGTGTTCTAGTTCTACGAACCAATGCACAATAAAATGCGAAACGAACGAGAAGAGCTATTTGGAGAGCAACTACTCAGAAGCAAACATTTATGAAAATAATATATTTTCTCGTTAGGGAAAGGCAAGTGAGGCAATTAATATAGCTTAGTACCCACTAGAAATTCGAGTGCTTCCTTTTACTGACATCGGGCGAAGTTTCTGTTCATACGTTCTTACTTCTCATACTAGGATCCGAATTCTAAATATAATAAAGTACGTACATAAGTACGAAGTTTACTGGTTACATATTTATGGTGTAGTTTCGTAATTTAGGTAGCTACTGACTGTCATGGGTAGGATCACCATTAAAGTAGCTTTCCCTACAGTTTCATGATGGCTCAGAGGTTAAAGGATCCGCCTCTCGAACATGAGGTTCCGGGTTCTCGGTAAACATAAAACAGCGCAAGGAAAACCGGTCAGTAAGCGGCCATGAGGTGTCTGCTCCCAGCGACCGGTCAGTAAGCCTGGCCATGAGGTGTCTGCTCCCAGCGACCGGTCAGTAAGCCTGGCCATGAGGTGTCTGCTCCCAGCGACCGGTCAGTAAGCCTGGCCATGAGGTGTCTGCTCCCAGCGACCGGTCAGTAAGCCTGGCCATGAGGTGTCTGCTCCCAGCGACCGGTCAGTAAGCCTGGCCATGAGGTGTCTGCTCCCAGCGACCGGTCAGTAAGCCTGGCCATGAGGTGTCTGCTCCCAGCGACCGGTCAGTAAGCCTGGCCATGAGGTGTCTGCTCCCAGCGACCGGTCAGTAAGCCTGGCCATGAGGTGTCTGCTCCCAGCGACCGGTCAGTAAGCCTGGCCATGAGGTGTCTGCTCCCAGCGACCGGTCAGTAAGCCTGGCCATGAGGTGTCTGCTCCCAGCGACCGGTCAGTAAGCCTGGCCATGAGGTGTCTGCTCCCAGCGACCGGTCAGTAAGCCTGGCCATGAGGTGTCTGCTCCCAGCGACCGGTCAGTAAGCCTGGCCATGAGGTGTCTGCTCCCAGCGACCGGTCAGTAAGCCTGGCCATGAGGTGTCTGCTCCCAGCGACCGGTCAGTAAGCCTGGCCATGAGGTGTCTGCTCCCAGCGACCGGTCAGTAAGCCTGGCCATGAGGTGTCTGCTCCCAGCGACCGGTCAGTAAGCCTGGCCATGAGGTGTCTGCTCCCAGCGACCGGTCAGTAAGCCTGGCCATGAGGTGTCTGCTCCCAGCGGCAGCAGCCGACACACGGCCGCTGCTGGCCATGGGCCTCCGCCAAGCTTCTTCACGAAGCTATCGTGACGTCGACACTCAAATTATTTTAAACTTAGTAGTTTCAGTGTCGAGCGGCGGGAGGCGAGACGCCTTCGAGCAGCGGCGGGCTGATGTGATAAATATAATAACACAAGTTTTATTTCATGTTATATCGAAAATACGGTAGTAAACGTTACGTGCAAAAAAATATAATTAAAATATGTATATAAATTTAATTCTCTCAATGTTTATTACTCCATTTCACATCGAGAATCATGACGATACAACGTCATGATTCTCGATGTGAAATGGAGTAATTAAATAGCATACTGAAAATCGTACTCAAAATGATGGTGAATTAATATTTTCAATGAAACGAACAAAATATTAAAAAAATATATATACATATCTTTTGTTCTGCTAGTCCAGTATGTAAAGGAAACGTATATTTTTACAGTTTTAACTCAGGTAGGTATTCTATAAAAAATATGTTAGCTATCCTATATCACTATCACTACATAGTATAAAACAAAGTCACTTCCTGCTGTCTGTCTGTCCCTATGTATGCTTAGATCTTTAAAACTACGCAACGGATTTTGATGGGGTTTTTTTTTAATAGATAGAGTGATTCAAGAGGAAGGTTTATATGGATAATACATGCGCGGGCGAAGCCGCGGGAAAAAGCTAGTTTGAAGATAAAATCAAAAATCTTCTTTTTACATATAAAAGTTAAAAGCATAATGTAATCAGCCTATAATGTTCCCTCTCTCTTGGGACTTGGGACATAGGCCTCATGTCCATGTTAAAAAAAATAAAAGAAAAAAAATCCAATACAAAATGTTCATGGGTTTCGTAACTGTCAAAAACTGTTTGACAGATCCGTCGATACGGTAAACTATCCCCTCAAATTAAAAAACTTATTTAAATAAAGGTTTCGAAACGACAAGATATACTTCAGTATAATATATATAGGATGACTGGTAATTAGTGACCGATACCTAAACACATGATTGTGTTCATGATAACAAACAACTTTTATTATGGCACCAAACCTGAAATCGCGAAAAAAAAATCAGCGGCCCCATACATTCATGTTCGCATAAAGGCTCTTACAGACAGAGGCGATATCGCGTCGCGACGCGATATTTTGCTAAGGATATAATATTGAAATATCGCGTCGCGACCGCGATATCGCCTCTGTCTGTAAGAGCCTTATCTCGTGAAAATGTAGGGAACAGCTGATTGTTGTCCCACAGGAAAAGTTGTTTGTTATCATGAGCACAGTCATGTGTTTAAGTATCGGTCACTCACCCTATATAATAGTCGTCTATGATATGCTTATCCACAATATTCGGTTAATGGCGTATTTTAAATTTTGAAAAAGTAGAATGAAAAAGAATTGACATTATATTGGTTTTCAAACGCTGTCTTCGTTTTCAAATATTTATGCCAGCGTGCAGAAATTTATTTTGTGTAAACTAAGTCTTTTCATAATTTTGACCTTTTAACTTTAAAGAAGGACGGCCGAATCGTACCTGACGACGACGAGGCGGTGGTGTACAGATATGCCATATAAACTCCTTTGCAAAAAAAACGGGCACCTTACAGTCATTGGCTTTTCTATGGATAATATTAATATTTTTAGTATGTCGTTAGCATAAATGACTAGAAATTTCTTATTATCATTGAGAATATAGTTTTTAACCCTTAAATCCTGGAATCGGTGTTTTAGTCAATGTAAACAGAAAGTCGTGTTAAAATGGAAATTTTTAGGGTACAATTAAATTAAGACTACGAGTATTTTTATGGTATTTTAATAAAAAAAGACATTAAAAAATAAAAATTAATAACGAGTATGACCTCTCCTTGCAGCGATTACGGCATGTAATAGTCTGGCATGCTTTCCACCGGGCTTTTGATGGTGTCCTGTGGAATGTGTTCCCACTCAGCCGAAATCACACGTTTAAGCTCCCTGATGTTTTGTGGAAGGTCGTACTCGCCTTTTTAGGAGGTCCCAGACGTGCTCAATGGGGTTAAGGTCGGGGCTCCGCGCTAGCCAATCCAGACGACGAATACCGACCTCTTGCGTATAAGCATCTACGTCGCCAGAACGGTGGTCCCGAGCAATATCGTCCATGAAATGGCATCTTCACCAATTACAGTCAGTGCGGGCTGTGCATGTTGACAAATTATTCCTGTTATGTACCTTTGCGCATTTAGTGAGCCATTTGCAATGAACACTATCTCGGTACGATAGCTGGAAGTTACGCCCGCCCAAAACATGACGGACCTTCCACCATAAGGCGTGATTTCTTCAAAACACACGTCGGCATAGTGTTCTCCTGGTCTTCGTAACACTCGCCGAGGTCGGTCCTTACCATTCAGGCAAATTCGAGCCTCATCGGAGAAGAGTACGCTACTCCAGTTACCTAGTGTCCAAGATAGACAATTTCTAGTGAACCTCGGTCGAGCAATCTGGCACTCACGGAGTAAATTGGGGGCCTGCGCTGGTCGTCAACTGCGTATATCAACCGCTAAAAGCCTCCTCCTCACTGTCCATAGGCTAACTTGTGCTCCTCGTAGCTCTTCAAGGTTTCTTTTGAGGTCTATGTAACTGCATTTGCGATTACGCAATGCCTGAGTCATTAAAAAGCGGTCGTCTCGTGGTTGTGCAACGTTTTCTCCCACAACCTTGCCTTCTTTGAACGGAACCTGTCTCTTGGTATCGAGTCCAGGTTCTTTGGACGGTGGAACCGCTCACGTTTAACGGCTGTGAGCCGTAACATTGGCTACACCCCACTTCCAGCAGCGCTATAATTTTACTAGCTCTTATTGCTTTTTCTGCCATTACAATCGACACAAAGATATCTGTTTTAAGTCACAATGAGGCAGGATTATGCGACAAACATAAATTATTCTAATAAAAATAACGAGAAGTTAGTTTTAGTTGCCTGATAACCTTTTAACCGCAAACGCGCGAATAGTGAGTAAAAAGTCATAAACTGAAAAAGGGATTATTATTTCTAAAAACAACAGTTCTGAATTTGAAATTAACTTTTTTTCATTCCCAGACTCTTTATTGTGTGCCAGGAACATAGTTTGCCTATTAAAACCTCATTAGAACTAAATGATTACCAATAATGTAGAAAAATCCAAACTGCCCGTTTTTTTTGCAAAGGAGTGTATATGAAAAAATCTATTATTTTTTAAGGTCATAAAAACATAAGAAATAGATATTTAAGTCGCCAGAAAAAAAAAGATACAGACATTTTTTTGTTTAAAGCATAATTTGCAAATTATTTAGAATAACAAAAAATCGTAGTTCAATTCTTAAAATATGAATTAAGTTTTCCTATACAATTCAATATGTTCTCAGCTTGCGCCTTCTGAAACTTCGCGCGTTTACATTAGAATATTCATAGCTAATACAGGACAACGTCAGTCGGGTCAGCTATTTAGTATTATAATAACGAGTTTACTTGTTCGTAAAGTCAAATTATTTCACGCGAGCAAGCTACATGTTCCCGGGTTTCGAAATTAACTGTACATTTTATGTTAAAACAAGTCAAAATAGTTTTAGTTTTATATAAACTATTAAGAAACTTTATAGTTTTATAAAAACTTTAAAGTTTCTGCCGCAATATATGATCGTTTGTGCTTGAATATAACTTATTTACAACCGACTTCTCTTGAAAGGCTAACAGCGTGTCGAAATCCCCTTTCAGCAATGAATTTTGAAGCGGGTGTATGTCTAACTAAAGCAACGCAATCTGGGGCTAGAAGATAATGTTGTTGAAAGAATAGTAGGTGCGAGGAAACCGCAGAATGGCAGGCTTTCACAGATTCAGGAATGTTAACGTCAAAGAACTTCTGCCTTTATCAAGCAACTAAACATTGGTTTACTAATAACTTCTGCCTTTATCAACCAACTAAACATTGGTTTACTAATAACTTCTGCCTTTATCAACCAACTAAACATTGGTTTACTAATAACTTCTGCCTTTATCAACCAACTAAACATTGGTTTACTAATAACTTCTGCCTTTACCAACCAACTAACCATTGGTTTACTAATATACTTCTGCCTCTATCAACCAACTTAACATTGGTTTACTAATAACTTCTGCCTTTATCAACCAACTAAACATTGGTTTACTAATAACTTCTGCCTTTATCAACCAACTAAACATTGGTTTACTAATAACTTCTGCCTTTATCAACCAACTAAACATTGGTTTACTAATAACTTCGGCCTTTATCAACCAACTAAACATTGGTTTACTAATAACTTCTGCCTTTATCAACCAACTAAACATTGGTTTACTAATAACTTCTGCCTTTACCAACCAACTAACCATTGGTTTACTAATATACTTCTGCCTCTATCAACCAACTAAACATTGGTTTACTAATAACTTCTGCCTTTACCAACCAACTAACAATTGGTTTACTAATATACTTCTGCCTTTACCAACCAACTAACCATTGGTTTACTAATATACTTCTGCCTCTATCAACCAACTAAACATTGGTTTACTAATAACTTCTGCCTTTATCAACCAACTAAACATTGGTTTACTAATAACTTCTGCCTTTATCAACCAACTAAACATTGGTTTACTAATAACTTCTGCCTTTATCAACCAACTAAACATTGGTTTACTAATAACTTCTGCCTGTATCAACCAACTAAACATTGGTTTACTAATAACTTCTGCCTTTATCAACCAACTAAACATTGTGTTACTAATAACTTCTGCCTTTATTAACCAACTAAACATTGGTTTACTAATAACTTCTGCCTTTATCAACCAACTAAACATTGGTTTACTTATAACTTCTGCCTTTATCAACCAACTAAAAATTGGTTTACTAATAACGGTTAGTTTTTGATGAAGGAACGCTGTATTTACGTAAATCAGCAAAAAAAGTTAATAAGCAAAAACCTCAGGTATCCAGCAATAAAACGAGCCAGCACTTTGACAACATCCCTCATTAAAAAAGAAGTGCAAAGCTAATAGTGAAAAAGAAACTGGAGATCGCAGTCGCAGGCAGCTAAGTAATGCAATTTGTCGAACCGGAGTAATCCTGTTTACAGAGCGTGCCAAGGTCGCTCGAGCTGCATCGGTACACGAGACGGAGGAAATCTTCTAAGCCCAAATAGGTTGAGAATTCACACAGTGTACAAATGTCATTTTGGCTTTTGCGAGTTATAGGCCAGAGAAAAATTGCAATGTCGTTTTAAAAAGAACACTGTCGCTGATGATCGTCAATTTCAAATTCAACACATTTTATTTCACGTAAACCTAAATTAAATAAGCATCGGTAGATGTGTTGCCACTAAGAACAGACGCGTCTTTGAATTTAACCGTTAATCGGCAAACTTGCTTTGAAGGCAGACGGGTTATATGTGGGAGGGAACACTACCGCTGGCAGAGAGTTCCACACATTGGCTGTGCGCATAATAAATATAGAGGAGAAGCGCTGAGTACGACTGGTCGGGATATCAACCAAGTGCGTATGGTAGCCTGCAGTGAGTCTGGTAGTCCGGCAGTAAGAGGCGATGGTGGGACCAGGTCGTGGAGCTGCTGCGCACACCCGTCGGAGTACAGCCTGTAGAAGACCAACAGGCAAGCAACATTAGGTACGCATGAGCCAGGCTGTGAAGTCACCAGCATTCTGTCACCTAGAAGCCTTTTTGCTCTGCGTTCCAGCCAGTCAAGTGCAGCAAGCTGGTATTCTGCCGAGCCATCCCATACGTGGCTGCAATACTCCATACAGGGGTCCTACTCCCTAAGTCCGTCCGTCTTTCCGTCCGGCCGTTCATCCGTCCGTCTGAAATTACGATCCATCAAAACAAGTGTAAAAGTTAAATTTTTCGGACGGCCAAAAACACATTGGGTGTAGGGACAACCGGCAAATCATGTTGTCATTCATACTTCGTTCGGGCCCCGAACCAATCATCCATCCGTAGGTGATACGGAGTAAGAAACGCCCGTAACGAAGGCCGAAACCACGGGCTTCGTGCTTAGGGAGTAGGCCCCCAGGAACGGACCTGTGCTTTATACAGACTTAAAAGCTGTCCAGATGTGAAGTATCGCCTCACCTTGTTTAGGATGGCCAGCTCCTTGGCTGCGGTCTGTGCTTGGGACTCGATGGTTGAGCCTTCACAGAAAACGTATCGTTGTTTCTACTAGGTATCATGGAGGTACAAAGAATAACAGCTAAAGTTAATATTGTAACCAAGAACTGGCGCGTATTCTAGGAAAGAAGCATACTTACCCAGTTCAGTAGGTCAGTATCGCCTGTTAGCGATATTACCGTCGCAGTCGGCAGTTCTATAAATCTCATTAACCTAGATATGACAGGTTTACTAGAAATTGTTAAAGCGTAAAAAAATATTTTATATACCTCGCGTTTATATAGCGTTTATAGCTCAACTTCTAGTAATTCAGTTCAGAAGGTCGCTCGTCAGAATACTTACTCATCAGGTAGATCACGTAAGCGCTGAACGTTAGTATTCGTGGACAAAAGAAAGCCCTTGTAAGAAATGAGACCGTCGTCATCTTTACAACACTTATGTTCAAAAGTCAATATAATGTGTCCCTTTGTTGACTGATGGTAGGAAATACCAAGAGCATAAAGTTTAGTTCATACATGAATGTGAGCAGCGCACCTCTGCCGCCCCCGCAGGCAGTGCAGCGTGATGTCATGTTATCACATGTTTAAGTCGCAGCCAACTGGTTGAATTAGCCGTTTGGTCAACCGCCTAGCCATTTCACTAAACGCTGCCATTCAATCAAACAGCTGGGCAAATTACTTACATCGACAGTGTTTAATTCATTCATTAATGTTTATTTCATTTCAATTTAACTTTAATTCCATTTTCTGCCACCTGGCGCTGAAATCCACACTGTCAATATGGCGTCGACAAGCCACAATATTTCTGTTGTTTCTCACATGCGTTTACACAAAACCAAATCGGGGCACCCCGACTCCACGCGCGTAGTCTTTTGGCTGCTACACCTAGAGTGTATAAAAACCCGGAGGCGCGAAGAGAAGGCAGCGAAGAGATTGGTCGCCTCCGGCAACCGGCCTCAGCCGCTACGTCTCGTACGGGTGCCTATCCTTTGTTACGTAAGGACGAGGGGGCCCCGGGGTTCCCGCAGCGCAGCGGAGACGTGCAGAAGCTACTTTAAAGTGTTTTGAGGTTAAGTTACAATAATTTGTTTTCTCAAGAAGGGTGCGTTACCTTTACACTGTAATTTTAAATTGGAATGAAATAATACAAATCTAAATGACCTAAGCATCAGCCAGCCAGTTCATTAAATGTTGTATCAGCTGAATATGATTCAGGCCGTTGATTGAATGGCGACGTGTAACGGCCAGGCGGTTGACCAAGCGGCTTATTCAACCAGTTGGCTGCGACACAGTCTGATTGTTTTCCGGGAGCCTCAGAATTTACAATAATAAGCAACAACACCGAGTGGTGATTTAAACTTATTATAAGTGCAAGTCACTCGTCGATGAACAAGATTAGAATCCCTCGATTCCCTTCACATTTGCTTGAGCAGTAGCCCGTCTGAAAATTAGCAAGCACAAATCTGAACGTGATTGGAAAAGTTTTTGTTAAAGTCGCGAGTAAATAGCCTTCGCAGCGACACCTGCCGGGAGGTCAGGGAAATGTAGGTATGTAAGTGGCTCAAGGCCAACGAAGGCCACGGAAGGCCAGGCCGGTAAAAGGGAAACTCGGAGACTTGGGCCACTGCCAAAAAGCAGTAATAACATAGCAGAAAGCGTTATCTCGGTATGTTAAATAATATATTATTTGTTTGCAGTGCAGAAAAGCGAAATTAGTTATTTTCAAAGAAGTAGAACCTATTTCGCACCGTCACCGGGCGACGGGTCAATGGAATATCGCAAGTAGATCAAGGCCACCCAAGGCCACGCTAGGCCGCTAAACTGGAAAAGCGGTGAAGATTTGGGTCTGTGCCAAAACAGCTGTAATGAGCTTTGAAGTCAGCCGAAAAGATGCTGCGAAGCTTACTCAAATAGAGCAGTCAATTAAATGATCCGTGAAATCAAAATGAGACACTTCTCATGAAGTTATAACAACATGTCGGTTTTTCTTTTCTTCGTACTCCGTTTATTTTTTTTCTACTTGATTTATGTTATGTGCCTAGTCATTTGTATCATTATTCATTGTGTATGGAACAAAACAAACGTTCTATTTGATATTTCTTTGTTCGTTTCAGTTAAGTTATAATATCTTGAAACTCTAATTTATTATTGCAGGCTTACCATTGAAAAGTTGTGACAGAGCTCAAGTTTTCAAAGCTTATTATAATGTATTGCAGCGTATTAGCGCCATCTATCCATAAAGAGGTGCACTACACACCCTTCTTCGTAAAACTACCTCACTAGACCTGAGGGTGGCACCACTAACCACTACACTACACCTCTAAGCGACCACACAAAGTGATGTATTGTAAATGCCTCTCTGTTTTGTTGAATTCGATTTGAGTAGGCGGTTCAAAGGGTTAGAAAACTAGAGATAGTTTCAGAAATAGATTGCTAGTTGCCAGCCTTTTTAATCGAGTGATGAGTTGATGCTATAAACGGGCAAAAACAATAATTATTTGTAGGCTGCTTATCAACTGCGTAGTATCTAGGTACCTACTTAATATGAGTTCTCCAACGAAATGTCGCCTACGTTTTTGGCCATTTTTAACCGACTTCCAAAAGGAGTAGGTTCTCAATTCGTCGGAACCTCTTTTTTTTTTTTATTTTTTTTTTTATGTATGTTCCCCGATTACTCGAAAATGGCTAGACCGATTTGGATTTTTCTTTTTTTGTTCGAAAGGGTATACGTCCAAAGTGGTCCCATGATCATCAAGTCAGGATCTGATGATGGGATCCCATGGAAATCGAGGGAAACCCTCAAATTTTATGGGCACACCTATATCGATTTCGGTATTTTTTATAGTAACTCGTGCATTTGCTCTCGGTAAGTACCATTTGGTGAGCTGGAACTGATGATGAAGACCACAGAGGGCCATCGGAAATACTCAATTATATCTAAGTATATAACAGGTTGCGATTCGATTACTTTAATATGGTTTATGCTCGTCAAAATAATGGTAATGGTGACTTCACCATGAGCTCCATTTCTCCTGGTTCTTACTAGGAGAACTCCTCAACAATTAACGGCCCTGCATCGGGAAAAGCAACATTTTGTAAAACGTGATGAGCAGTTGATATTGGGTTATTGTAACTTAGATAAATTACAAACTGAACCACTAAAAAATGAAAAATAAAAACTTTTTTACAAAAACAAAAACCGACTTCCAAAAAAAAACACTACAAAGTGAAAAATAACTTTAATTTCGGAAGTCGGTGGCAAAAAACTAAAATACAGATCCAAAGACACCGACTTCCGAAATTAAAGTTATTTTTCACTTTGTAGTGTTTTTTTTTTGGAAGTCGGTTTTTGTTTTTTACCCTTTCTTTTCAGTAGTAACCAGCTATTATGAGTTTAGTAGTTTTACGTGCGCGTGTTGCACCCATATTATATCTTTGTTTTACGTGCGCGTGTTGCACCCATATTATATCTTTGTTTTACGTGCGCGTGTTGCACCCATATTATATCTTTGTTTTACGTGCGCGTGTTGCACCCATATTATATCTTTGTTTTAAGTGCGCGTGTTGCACCCATATTATATCTTTGTTTTACGTGCGCGTGTTGCACCCATATTATATCTTTGTTTTACGTGCGCGTGTTGCACCCATATTATATCTTTGTTTTACGTGCGCGTGTTGCACCCATATTATATCTTTGATTTACGTGCGCGTGTTGCACCCATATTATATCTTTGTTTTAAGTGCGCGTGTTGCACCCATATTATATCTTTGTTTTACGTGCGCGAGTTGCACCCATATTATATCTTTGTTTTAAGTGCGTGTGTTGCACCCATCGTCAGAAGCCCGAAAGTCTGACAACCAGTCTTACCAAGGGGTAATACTGGTTTTCAGATTCGTATTACCCAGTTACTGGGTTGTGGAGGTCAGATAGGAAGTCGCTCCATGTAAAATACTGGTATTCAGCCGGTTAGACTGGAAGCCGACCCCAACATAGTTGGGAAAAGGCTAGGCAGATTGATTGATACAAATACTGAGATTGATAAGAACAAGAAGGTTTAATAGTTTGTTATTTAGTTTTAACAAAACTACTTAATTAAAGAAATGTAGTGTAATTATCTTTGTTTTTCTTACGAAGTTCTCAAAGCTGCTTCAATAAGTGTCGTAAAGTGCACCCTCGGGGGGGGGGGCAGGTTTCGATATGTGAGGGTTCTTCTGAAAGTAAAAAATAAATAATTCTGCACTATTTAAATACAGCTTTTCATAATTTTACTTAAAAACTTGGAACTAGCATATTTTACATCACTTTAAAATATGAAAATAAGATATTTTTTAAAATAAATTGTCCAAGAGTGCTTTTACTCACTTAGATTTTAAATAATGATCTCTAAAACTGAAGGCTAATAAATAATCTCGTACCTGAACAAATTCAAATTCAAGTCGCAATCTCATGCCAGCGACAGTCAAAATTAAAAAAATAGGTAAACGCTATGCAATTTTTGACAGATTGAGACTGAGATGAGACTGCGAACGTTGTTACAATACGGGAGCTGGCCGCTGCTCACGTTATTGTGTTTCTTTACTGTTACATAAAATTGTCGTACTAATTGTCATTTTCTTTTCTTTGCAGGTAAGTCATCAACTCCTAACCTAGCCTAATATGTATAACGCAGCCTACATACAGCTGTATGTTAAACTCGTGGCCAGTCTCGCCTCTGCATACAGGTAAGTTTAGAATAATCCAAATATTATTAATTTAAGAGCTCCCAAGAACAATACTAGAACAACTAAGAAACCTGGACATAAATCATAATGAGTACATGTTCATTTCTAGTATTGTTTAATGTTATTGATTATTTTGATCCTAACTCCGCTCATAACAAAAAATGGCTAGATTTAAATTTACTAAAAGTTTACGTAATATAAATTTAACCACCATATTAGGTTCTATTGCTAGATTCTAAATCGTTAGGTAACTGACGTTAATTATTTCCATAAAAATTAAATATTGACGAGGATTAAGGTCAACCTACGTGCGCATATAGCTTAGACATGTTTCCGTCTCTATCTTCCACTTGCAGCTTGACAGTAGTGCGACAGTGACGGTCATAACGGCTAGCCTCCGTGCCTACGTGATAAATAACGTTAACAGATCTCGACATAAGACATCGGCTCTCGCAGTGGCGGACCTGCAGGGTTCTGCTCTTCAGGTCATAACTTCGATACCCTTAACAAACAAGATACCTATTTAATATAATAATACAATATAATCTTTATTTTTTTACATGCTAAAATCTAACAGACTTAAAAAAATTAATATGTACAAGTATAATACAAAAAGGAGGATTTTTCGATGCCCCATGATTTCCCATCATAGGGCATCGAAAAATTCATCCGCATCACTGTCGAAAGGAAAGGTGCCCAAAAGGCTGGCAGCATTGCCACGTTGTATGGCAATGCTAATTCTTTGTCCAAAAAATAGGCCAGCCCTTTGGTCACGTGTAGAGTCGACCAACCGTTTGGCGATGTCCCGAAAAACCAAAAGGGCACTCGGACCCCATGGCCCTAGTGTTTCAACCCCAAACGGCTCGAACATATAAGTCCCAATAAGATTGGAGTATTTGCGCCGTTTGAGGTTTTCCGCACCTGCAGCAGCTGCCCCAGCACAGCCTACCGTGCTAGGAAGATGGGATGGCGCAAGGGTGTCGACACACGTTGCATCCCACACCAAAGGCCTACCTACCTTCCAAGGCATTATGGTCATTCCGTCTGGTCTCTTCCCATCGTCGCGTGCCAAGCCAATGGGTTCTAAAACAGCTGGCACCCCGGCGGTAACAAGAGCACGACGGATGATGTCATTGATGCTGGCGTGCCGTGCTATCCGGCCTGCGCTTTTACTGCAGGATAGGCCATGATGTCCGAGGCAGTCGACAGCTACGCCGCATTGGCAGCGATGCGGAGCCACGCAAGGAGCGCCCAGACGCAGACAGGTAGCGAGCCGGAAGGTGGTGTCACCCAGCATGGTTCCTATGTTGGGTGACGGTAGTGCCTGAAGCCAGAGGCCCGACTCCCACTCACCCACAGCCAACAGGCGGGCACGCTCCGCAGTATTGGTGGACGTATTAATAAGATTATTCCGTACCAACCTGCAGAGCGGCTCATCCCACTGCCTCTGGGAAGATGGGTTCACGGGCCGATCTGTATCCGGGCAAGTCAAATTCCAGGCGTTCACCGCGTCGGTCAAGCACGGCACTTCAGAGTCAACCAGAGAGGGGGCTAAAATTTTCTCGGTCAACTTTTCAGTGCCGTGGACAGAGGACAGGAACGCCGGTAAGCTAATACTGGTAATTTTGCGGACGCCGAGGCCACCAAAACGGATGGGTAGTGTGGCTTGCAACCATGCCCGGTCGTCCAAGGCCACATTTAAAATGGATGTTAGTGTGCTGCGAATAATTTGGTCAATTTTGTCCAAGAGGTGTGGCTGCTTCCATAAAGGGGAAGAACGTAGGGAGTATATAAAATTTGGGCCAAAACAACAGAATCTTATCAGGGTGAATGCCGAATGTAAATTAATTTTGGAGAGTCTGTCCGAAATGTCGTTGAATTTTTTGATTTTTTCGTCAATGAAAGGAGAAAAGCTGTCTTCAAAAATTGGGGAACCTAGGAGGTGCAGTGAACTCTTTTCTAAAATTTTGATTTGTGGGGCTATTGCATTAAATTTCTCAAGGGTCAATTGTCTGTCGGTAATGTCAGAAAGGTAAAGTTCACACTTTGATGAGTTAAGGTCCAGGCCAATAGATTTAAATTCCTGTTTGAGGAGTTGTAAGTCTTTCAAAACCGTGTCTACATCACCTCCTAGCGTTCCATCATCTAAATACCACACGTTAAATTTTGAATTTAGTTTCTGAATAATTGGATGAATAGCCAGGCTGAAAATGACTGGCCCGAGAGGGTCACCTTGTTGGCATCCTACTGCAGATTCCAAAACCAATTCCTTGTATAATAATTTAGAAGGGTACCTGTAACATTGCCACATAAAACCATAAATTTCGGGTAGTTCTTTTTTGACTTCAGCCAACAAAGTGTCCCTGTTGACAGAGTTAAAGGCATTCTTAACGTCAACCTTTAGAATGACCTCACCTTTGTTGGAGTTTAGAAAAGTGGAAAGGGCATGCACGGCAGCCTCACAGCCCCCTTTAGAGCCAAAACCAAGCTGCAGGGGCTGAAATTTAGCTGTAAGTGATTCGCTATAGAGCTTACAGCAAATTTTGGCTGCCGTACGCCTGTAGGTGCATCCAACGGCGATGGGACGAATGCCGCCATCTTTCTTACGCAGGGCACATAAGTTGGCCCCATATAGGACATCGATGACGGCCTCGTTCACACCGCCGGTAAGCATGCGGTTAATCAGTGCCGCAAGCTCCTTCAAAAGCGACTCACCAGCTTCCCCGGCGCCTGAACTCAATAGATCCTTTAGATGTTGTGGAGTCAGGCCGTCGAGGCCGCCGGCGGAACCACTTCGAAAGGAGCTCACGGCTGCAAATAACTGGGGAGCCGAAACGTTTAGGAAGTTTGAATTTAGGTCGGGAGGGTGGGGGGGGTCGGGAAAGGTGAGACCATCCGCAGGCGCGGGGTGTTTACTCTCCAGAGCTGTAAAAGTTTCTGGAGAGTAAGGCGCCACCACATCGCTGCTGAACAGTATCCTGGCCGCTCCCCTGATGTCACCTTCACCTAATTTGGATTCAACATGTGAACATAAGCTTTTTCTTGAAGTGTTATTGAATGCGGGTAATTTTGGATCTAAAAGGGTCGAATTGTTACAATTTTCTTTAATTTGGTTTGTTAAGGTTTTTTTAGTTGCCAAATTTTTTTGAACATGCAGAATCCTATAAGGGAAGGTCAGTAATTGCTCCCAGGCACTTTGTGAGTTCTCCTGGGTCGCAAGACGGAGACATTGCGCCAAATTCAGCGCAACAGACCGTCTCGCGCCCCGAGGAACTCTCTTTAACACTGGAGTAGAATTTTTTAATTTTGCTAGCTTTGTCCACAATAATTGTTCATGAGGTGTTGATGTTGGGGATGTGGCTGGGGGGCACAAGGGTACGCTATTAGATTTGTGGATCTTGCCATAGTGTATCCTTAGCCCCCGTTCGCCTTTAAAAAAGCGTGCCTGTGAGCAATGTGGACATCTCACCAGCTGGACATCAAGCGATGTGGCAGGTTGAGTGGCACAATTTCCGGAATCGCTACAGCTGGCATTGATCATATAAAACACTGATAATATAAAACTTACCTAAAAAAAATAAACTATACACGCACTCGCACAAAAATAAATAAACTAAAAATACAATTTTCACTATTTAAAAAAATGTCACATAGAAACTGTCATTTTTGTTGATGACTGCGGCGCAGTCGCGCTCGGGGCCTGGGGCGCCGCGCATACAGGGCCTATGTTCAGGGCGCAGCTTTCGCAACCGTTGCCTTGGCTGCTGGCGTTGAAATTCGTATACGGTATAGTTGATGTCGGTGATGTTCTTCAGAAAGGTCAGGAGCGTAGTACTCGCAACCGGCGTGCTTATATGACCAGATTTAGGAACGTAAAAGAAGGAAACTGAGTATGTAAGGATCGTAGCAGGATTGAGCAGGAAGCGTTCTGTAGTTTCTGCCTACCCCCGTGGGAAGAAGGCGTGAATTTATGTACGAAAAAGATGAAACATCGCTTTAAAGTGCTAGTGTTGTAGTATTGACTAAGAATTGCAATAAATCAATAATTATTTTGATTTTATATTATGTAATAATTTTATATCGACACTGACAGTCGTGACATTTCCTATGATGATTATTAAAAACAGTTATTAGTGCGCAAGCGCATTTACGTGTGTGTAGTTGTTTGTGTGGGGGTGTGTGGGGTGTGTGGGGGTGTGTGTAGGTGCGTGAGCATGAGCGTGCGACTTTGTAAGCGTGCGTAAGTAAGGGGATTGGATTAATGTGGGTGTATGTTTTGGGTGTGTGGTACGGGTGAGTGGTACAATATACAAACTAAATCATTTTATTAAATTAAATATTTTTCTGTTTCCTCGTAAGTGTCATCTTGAAGAAATGTGCGAACAGACTTCTTACAATTTTGATAAAACAATTTTTTTATTGTATTGTATAAAGTCGGACCGTTATTAAAAGAATCTTTTAGGTCAGCAAGCAGGTTTTGGGAGGAGTAGGTACATATTACATCTTTTCGGCGTTTGGTAATTTCAATATAGGGGCTTATGCGGTGTTGCGACAGAACTGATTGTAAAATAAATTGTTGTCGCACGTTGAGGACGTTGCAGTCTTTGTATAACTGACTAGCTAACCCGACAGACGTTGGCCTGTCCCAATTTCAATATTCCCATATAAAATCGACTTTCAGTTTCCCAGAATTTCCCAATTTTCCCGGCAACTTTTCCAATTTTTCTCATCGCGTAACCTTCCCTGGACTGCGTCAAACATTTCAAAACCAAAATCAGCTAAATCGGCCCTGCCGTTCTTGAGTTATAAAATTACAACGAAAAGTGGCATTGATTTTTATAGATATAGATTAGTTGGATAGTAGTGGCAGTAGTGGCCGGAAAGTAGCCACCTTCAGTATGGCGCGATGCGCAACTCGCAATGGTTTAAGGAAGGTTTTTGCAGCGCCACCCCAACAGGGAATACAATAGGTTACAAATCCTATAATTATACGTAATTATAGGATTTGTAATATTTCTTAAGGTTTTAAATTTATATACGAGTTATAAATTTATATATTAGTTTGCGAACTCTGCCAGTCAGGACACTAATATGAGATTCAAATTTGTAATATTTCTTAAGGTTTTAAATTTATATACGAGTTATAAATTTATATATTAGTTTGCGAACTCTGCCAGTCAGGACACTAATATGAGATTCAAATTTGTAATATTTCTTAAGGTTTTAAATTTATATACGAGTTATAAATTTATATATTAGTTTGCGAACTCTGCCAGTCAGGACACTAATATGAGATTCAAATTTGTAATATTTCTTAAGGTTTTAAATTTATATACGAGTTATAAATTTATATATTAGTTTGCGAACTCTGCCAGTCAGGACACTAATATGAGATTCAAATTTAAGATTCTTCTCTATTATTCTATTTGGTTTCATCCGCAGAGGATATAGGTGCACAGTGGCATGAAATCTGAGTTTGCAAATTGCATTTGAGCTTTAAATGATATCGGTGGGTTTGGAACTGATTGAGTAGGTAATGAACTTAGTTTTGGAGGTATTAGTGTATGCATATGGAAATAAAACCAGTTTAGCGCTACATCAAAGCCACGCTGTGCTAACCCTCGAGTCAGAGCACGTGTTGGCGACGAAAGTTATCGCAGTGTCATCAGCGTAAGATGTTATCTTGGCATTTGGGATATTTAAATTGCATAAGTCGTTTATAAAAATGAGAAATAAGGTGGGACCCAAAGTGCTTCCTTGCGGAACGCCATAGTAGATGGGAAGCTCACTGCTGCTGTGACCATCAATCTTTACTATTTGGGAGCGATTTGTGAGGAAGCTTTGAAAGAGATCAAGTTGTAATTAGATTCACTGTACTACAGCTTTGGTGTAGGTTGTATCGGCATCACTCTCTTGCCTTGCGCCAGTTGGTGTAGGTTGTATCGGCATCACTCTCTGGCCTTGCGCCAGTTGGTGTAGGTTGTATCGGCATCACTCTCTTGCCTTGCGCCAGTTGGTGTAGGTTGTATCGGCATCACTCTCTTGCCTTGCGCCAGTTGGTGTAGGTTGTATCGGCATCACTCTCTTGCCTTGCGCCAGTTGGTGTAGGTTGTATCGGCATCACTCTCTTGCCTTGCGCCAGTTGGTGTAGGTTGTATCGGCATCACTCTCTTGCCTTGCGCCAGTTGGTGTGGCGTCGGCGCAACATGCCTTGCTCTTCTGTTAGCCGGCATCAGCAGGTGAAGGTTGTCTCTGAAACAAAATAAGTATAAAAATGATGAATAGGAAAAGTTTACAAACAAAAGATTTCTATAAGACTATTTTTACAGAAATCTTTAAACTCTTCTATCTGTACAGTTTTTGGTGTCGTGTCGCGGGAAACCCGACCCGTACCCGCACGTCTTTAAACCCGACCCGTACCCGCACGTCTCTAAACCCGACCCGTACCCGCACGTCTCTAAACCCGACCCGTACGTCTCTAAACCCGACCCGTACCCGCACGTCTCTAAACCCGACCCGTACCCACACGTCTCTAAACCCGACCCGTACCCGCACGTTTCTAAATAGAATTAGTTATTCCCACCTCATAATGAGTATACTAATACATACAAATATAAAGTCACGCCTTTCCCGCGCGAGGCTCCGCAGAAACTACACCGCTACTACGGTTACACACCCGTGTTCACCTTCATATCGTTGTGAAAGACAAGACATAAATGGTCCGTTTATTCAAATTAAAACTATCATTCTTTGACAGTCCACTGGTCCGCACCGGCCGCACCGCACGCAACGGATTTCAGTTTGCATTGTATGAATTCATATAGCACTGCGTCACTACCGTACCGCCCGCATTTTCATTTCTTCATACAAACAAACTAAAATCCGTTGCGTGCCGTGCGTGCGTTGCGGCGGCGGACCTGTAGACGCTCATGTTACGGTGTCAAATAACTTACCAATAAATTTCCCTGAGTGTACATAAGCTCACACCTTCTTCCCGTGAAGGTAGGCAGGTCGCCAGCCACTGCGGTCACACACACGTGAAGGTAGGCAGGTCGCCAGGCGCTGCGGTCACACACACGTGAAGGTAGGCAGGTCGCCAGGCGCTGCGGTCACACACACGTGAAGGTAGGCAGGTCGCCAGGCGCTGCGTCACACATACGTGAAGGTAGGCAGGTCGCCAGGCGCTGCGTCACACACACGTGAAGGTAGGCAGGTCGCCAGCCGCTGCGGTCACACACACGTGAAGGTAGGCAGGTCGCCAGCCGCTGCGGTCACACACACGTGAAGGTAGGCAGGTCGCCAGCCGCTGCGGTCACACACACGTGAAGGTAGGCAGGTCGCCAGCCGCTGCGGTCACACACACGTGAAGGTAGGCAGGTCGCCAGGCGCTGCGTCACACACACGTGAAGGTAGGCAGGTCGCCAGCCGCTGCGGTCACACACACGTGAAGGTAGGCAGGTCGCCAGCCGCTGCGGTCACACACACGTGAAGGTAGGCAGGTCGCCAGCCGCTGCGGTCACACACACGTGAAGGTAGGCAGGTCGCCAGCCGCTGCGGTCACACACACGTGAAGGTAGGCAGGTCGCCAGCCGCTGCGGTCACACACACGTGAAGGTAGGCAGGTCGCCAGCCGCTGCGGTCACACACACGTGAAGGTAGGCAGGTCGCCAGCCGCTGCGGTCACACACACGTGAAGGTAGGCAGGTCGCCAGCCGCTGCGGTCACACACACGTGAAGGTAGGCAGGTCGCCAGCCGCTGCGGTCACACACACGTGAAGGTAGGCAGGTCGCCAGCCGCTGCGGTCACACACACGTGAAGGTAGGCAGGTCGCCAGCCGCTGCGGTCACACACACGTGAAGGTAGGCAGGTCGCCAGGCGCTGCGTCACACACACGTGAAGGTAGGCAGGTCGCCAGCCGCTGTGTCACACACACGTGAAGGTAGGCAGGTCGCCAGCCGCTGCGGTCACACACACAGGCACACTCTGGTTCCCCTTCGTGTTATCGTGGTACACACAATATCACTAAACATAAATGTGTTGAATGCTGTTTTATATAAGTATCAGCCCGCGTAGGATCTAGACCGCATTGCGGAGCAATATGGCCGGCCTTGACACTAAGAAAATAAAGATCCACCCCAAATACGGCGTCAACATTCTATTTGTCTTCCAAAATATAGGTCTAGGTAGGTGTATTATTGAGTACTACGACTATAAGTCTAGGTAGGTGTATTATTGAGTACTACGACTATAGGTCTAGGTAGGTGTATTATTGAGTACTACGACTATAGGTCTAGGTAGGTGTATTATTGAGTACTACGACTATAGGTCTAGGTAGGTGTATTATTGAGTACTACGACTATAGGTCTAGGTAGGTGTATTATTGAGTACTACGACTATAGAGTAGCGTAGTAAGTGAATAGTCTTGTAAGGAACGTACTACATGTCTGTAAGGAACGTACTACATGTCTGTAAGGAACGTACTACATGTCTGTTTTTGGTCAAAATTAGTCCCACAATGAACGAAGGGATTCTTAAGGTGATGTAGTGAGAAAAATGTGCTTTTTCTTTGTCGTTTACTTTATTAGGTTTATGGAATAGGGATTATTTTGTTGTATGTTTTTTGAGTATATGGCCTAGTATCCTACAAAAAGGAATACACGATACAATGAAATTTTCTCGATACAAAAAAAATGTAAAGTTTTATCCACTTTTATGGTATGTGTGATAGAAACACTGAATCATCACTGCCTTGCGCTTTGAGAGTTACTGCCGTGATGTTATGTTAAGTGATGTTATGTTAAGTGTGTTTTTTTTAAACCTTTACATAGTCAAGACTGATTGATTTTTTTTAAAATACTGGTTAGCTTTAAAGTGTAGGATTACACACTTTCTCAAACTGAACTTGACAATCGACACACCTATCGCAGTCCACCGCTGGGCAGTGGGCGGGTAACCGTCCGCGGATTGCGTCCCAGTAATCAGTTAGCCACCTTGCGTACCAGCCCGGCCGCGTCGCGCGTCGCCTTCTCAGAAAAGTCGATCCTTCTATCGACCTCGCTGCGTGTACCGTTTCGCAGCCTCCACTTTTTTTTTAGTTATTTATTTTACTCCAATATACATTAAAGTTTTAATTAAAACATTTTTACTCGCCAATCTTTTAAATTTGATGGCGAAAAGCGCTTGTTAAATACATATACCTACTTACTTATACATAATAGCAAAACTAAAACTACCACCGATCATGCACTGTTCCACGGATCAGCCACACCGGCGCGGACAGACTGCGGGAGCCACAGCCACCGTGTGTGCGCAGCCCGCGCGCGCGGCCCGCCCCCTGTAGTGAACCACTGAATACGGATCAGCCACACCGGCGCGGACAGACTGCGGGAGCCACAGCCACCGTGTGTGCGCAGCCCGCGCGCGCGGCCCGCCCCCTGTAGTGAACCACTGAATACGGATCAGCCACACCGGCGCGGACAGACTGCGGGCAGCCACAGCCACCGTGTGTGCGCAGCCCGCGCGCGCGGCCCGCCCCCTGTAGTGAACCACAGAATACGGATCAGCCACACCGGCGCGGACAGACTGCGGGCAGCCACAGCCACCGTGTGTGCGCAGCCCGCGCGCGCGGCCCGCCCCCTGTAGTGAACCACAGAATACACGATCATAATACAGACTTAAACTTACTTCATCGGTTCAGGAAACTAATTAAAGGCATACAAACGGTACAAACTAGGGACTACCTACCAGCACATTACATCACGCCCGTAACCCCGCAGGGTTAGGCAGAGCAGTACCTACACAGTGTGGGTGTACAGTGCGTGTACTGTGGGTACACCCAAAGTTCGCCAGTTATGTTTAAGACGCAGACGTATGGCAGCGGCCCTGAGTGGTCAGCGTGCGCGTGCTGTGCTGAGCGCACGCAACGCGCCGCACGTCCAGCCAGTAATAGGAAACGCCCATCAAGGAGCGCTAATTTACTATACATAAAATAAAAGGTATTATATTAAAACACGTATTCACCTTGGTAGGGTTCTGGGTGAAAAGCATTCGTCAAATTAACCGCTTAAATGGTTTTTGTAAATTAAACCGAGAGGCACTTCGTTGGTACTATACTGTGCTGCACTGACACCAGAGGGCCAATTCTCGTACTTAAAAAACGTTCAAATTCAAGTCACAGTGTCATCTCAGCGACAATCAATGTCAAAAATGTAAGGGTTCTACGTTCGTCTGTATGTTTTATTGAAACGAAGTTAAAAAAAATGGTTTATTAGGAACAATTTTAGGTATTTAACATAACAATAGACACGGAGATAGCTGCAAAAGTAAAATACTGTGGCGCAGCTACCAACGCCGAACACAAAATACGAGGAAGACATTTTTGTTCCAGACTTACATATCTATAATGAAGTCATAATAAATTCAAAATTACAAAAGAATAAATCATTATAAGTTTTTAAGTATACCTACCTTGATGTGGAGTGGAAGTGAGTTGACTATCAAACGTCACAAAAAATTAAAATACAAAAACAAAGACATCAACTTCCGTAAAAAACGTTTTACGAACTTCAGAGGGGCAATTCTCGTATTTTTAACAACGTTCGCAATATCATCTCAAGACTCAATCTGACAGAAATTGTATAGCGTTTACCTTCATTTTTGACATTTTGATTGACGCTGGCATGAGATTGTGAACGTTTTTAGGTACGAGAATTGCCCCTCAGATATCTTTTAGCCAAATCCAAAATTCCAAATTTATTTACATGATAAGACTTTTACTGTGTAAAAAAGTTGAGGTATTCCACTTAGGTCACTTGGCCGAATTCGCCCTAAGTATAGAGAACAAAATGTACACGATGCTTCTATGCGTAGCTGTAGTTTGCTACGACATCGTACATTCGTAGCAGATGCAGCGCGCATGCGTGCTACGCCGTAGCTCGCCTCTTTAAAAATGATTTATTTATCCACCGAGTGCGTTCAGAATTTATTTAGTGGATTCGGCACTATCTAATCGTGTAAGTTTAATGCGGACCAAGGATTACAAAATTAATTCCAATTGTTATGCTGGTCAAAAAGAAGAGCAAATTCCCTCTGTGCAGCGTGCAGCGTGCAGCGTGTAGCGTGCAGCGTGCAGCGACGCCAGTAGTCGGCCAATAGGCAGCTCACCTCACTTGTAAACATTTCACAGCTGCATTCTTTTGACTGAGGGAAATTGGACCTGATTCACAGACCGGGAGCTACTGCACTCGACATTCATTTTTACTATTTGTGGAATCCTTGTTCGAATATCCTTTGACATCATTTTAGATATTGGATGCCCTGGTATGTCACCGGCGGGCTTTGCCATCAACAAAATAAAATGCGCTCCGTAGTGTCGCGCACACCGGCTCGTTATTACTCTTCGAAATAAAACTGCGCAGGAACAAGTTTAGGCAATCTATTTTTGATCACGTCCTTTGTAGGTGCGCGTACTGCGTTTCACGGGATTCACCGAAATTGGATTGTAAAAGAGAACGTCATGTCATGGCAAAAACTGTAAAATATTTGGGACTCGAAAGCTGGACACCCGCGGCACAAAGGATTTAGTCATTTTCGAACACATTCGGCGCGCATCGCATCGCATCCCATACATGGAATTGGGCTGTTCTTTATGTTTTCTGTACGTACTTTTGAAATATATTTTAACTTGGTCCAAAAGTATAAAGGTTATTATTGACCTTTTCACCTTTTCAGTACTACACACTACACACTACTGCTCAGTACTGCTCTACTGCACAATAGCACTCAATATACGGTTTCTGACCCCTCAATGTGCGAATTTGGCTTCTTACAGAAATCTGAACGTAGTAAGAACACCTTTATATGGAACAACCCGTGTGCCGCTGCCAGTTGGGACCGTGCCCGCTCGTCTGGCACACTCGCGTTAAGCCAATGCCAATCCTCCTGGCCAAGTATCACCATCTGGCTCTCTACCTTCCCAGCGGCCTGATGGACAAGGAGTTGTCAGTTAAATATCGATATAGTGTTGCTGAACCCATTTCATTTTATACTACTTTTAAACTTTCCTGAAACTTGTAAATTCGTTCAATAATCAAATGATCAACCGCCTCGCACACATTTCTGGTACCCGACAGAGAAGTCCAGGTTTCCTCTCGATGATTTCTTTCACCGTTGATGGCTAAGGATAGCCAACAGCCTAATTACCTGTGTCTAGAGGCCACGCTTGTAGGTACGGAATATGAAGATCAAAAAAGTTATAAAACGCCACTTTTGTTTCGGTATTTTGTTTGGGTGGTGAACGGGAAATGGCTTCATTGATTATTTTATTGACGTTTTCGTTGGACACATTGACAGGTTTTTATTTTTCCCGTTACTTAGATAGAAACTTACTGTAAAAGTAAGTTTAAAAACTAAAACCCAACTACTAAAACATTACGGCCTAAAAAGTATGAAACAAGAAAATATTCTCACCTCAAATTAGAAAAAGGCAGACAAACATCCGAGTCACACGTAATCTATTGTGGCGTGACGTGTGACTGCGGATGTTGAATTAGTCTGTCTGTTGTCTGTTTCTAAATCAGGTGAGAATATTTGCTTTTTTCATACTTTTTAGAGCGTGATTTTTCAGTAGTTGGGTTTTAGTTTTGAAACTTAAGTACTTACTTTTTATTTATATTATTTTGTGGTTAAAACTCCGTAATGAAGTATTAGCACAGAGCCACTTTACATTTTACAGAAGAATAATTATTTTATTAATTATGTATTTTGGGAAGGTGTGGAGAGAAAATTAATCTACACCCATGTATAAAGCCTGTATAAAAGATTCTGAAACAGTTAGCTTATTGTTAGCATTAAAACAGCCGCTATCATAGTTACCATATAATATCATCCAAACGGGTGATATAATGTTGTAATTAATTTCATTATGCAACTCCTTTGCTTTTTCGATCCCTTCCTTACTCACGTGGTATCTTTATGAATTTCTATCTCGTCAAAATGTAGGGAACAGCCGATTGTAGTGCATGTTTGTTTTATTTTTTTGTTTTGTGAGTGTGTGATTGTGGTAAGTGAGTGAGTGAGTGGTGGTGAAGTGAGTGAGTGGGGTGAGTGTGTGAGTGAGTGAGTGGTGGTGAAATGAGTGGTGACTGGGTGAAGTGAGTAAGTGAGTAAGTGAGTGAGTAGTTGTGACTCACTCACTGTGAGTGGTGAGTGGGTGAAGTGAGTGGGTGAGTAATGAGTGAGTGGGTGGGTGAGTGAATTGAGTGAGTGAGTAGTTGTGACTCACTCACTGTGAGTGGTGAGTGGGTGAAGAGTGGGTGAGTAATGAGTGAGTGGGTGGGTGGGTGTGTGAAGTAAGTGTGAGTGTGGGGGTGAGTGAGTGTGGTGAGTGAATGAAGTGAGTGTGGTGGTGAGTGATTGTGGTGAGTGAGTGATTCGCGATTTCAGGTTTGGTTACATAGTAAAAGTTGTTCTTAATGATGAGTACAATGACGGCTTATTAAAGGGTTGTGCGTTGAAATAAATTTATATTATTACCGGTTATTTCCATGAATTTACATAAGAGTTCTTACAACACTGTACAACATCCTATGGTTTACATAAGAGTTCTTACAACACTGTACAACATCCTATGGTTTACATAAGAGTTCTTACAACACTGTACAACATCCTATGGTTTACATAAGAGTTCTTACAACACTGTACAACATCCTATGGTTTACATAAGAGTTCTTACAACACTGTACAACATCCTATGGTTTACATAAGAGTTCTTACAACACTGTACAACATCCTATGGTTTACATAAGAGTTCTTACAACACTGTACAACATCCTATGGTTTACATAAGAGTTCTTACAACACTGTACAACATCCTATGGTTTCAGAACCTTTTATAGAGAATTCTTATTATGATGGGTGTAGATAAAGTCTTGTATGCAACTGTACATAATTAGGTATTATAACACTCATATGATACTATTATCACACGAGGCGATTCGTGTTTTAATACCCCTTATAACAGTTGCATAAATAACTATTGGCTTGGCTCACATCTGAGGCGTGTTTTTATAGCAATTATTACCAACAAACGGGTGCATGCAAGCTATTGCTCGCAATAGCTAAAAATACAGAATATTTTTTTAAGCAGTGCGCAAATTTTCACAGGGTGTTCTACCCATGAATATGAACAACTTTTACTATGGGACCAAACATGAAATCTATATCTAAATATTCAATTTAATGTGACTGTGACCGTGTGACGTCACATAACCTATAACCAGCGGACAATCAAGACGCTTCCAACGATACCTCATTTGTCAAATTATGATAAGTAGTTTAGAAGTTATGAGGGAACAGATGATTTGCTTCGCCGTAGTTGGCTAAAAATCTATACGTACTATACCTATATATAAAAGAAAGTCGTGTTAGTTACACTATTTATAACTCAAGAACGGCTGAACCGATTTGGCTGAAAATTGGTGCGAATGTAGCTTAGAACCAGGAGACGGACATAAAATACTTAAAAAAACCGGTCAAGAGCGAGTTGGACTCGCGCACCGAGGGTTCCGTTCCTATTACTGAAAAATCGGCCAAGTGCGTGTCGGGCCACGCGCAGTAGGTAATAGGGTTCCGTAGTGCACGCCGCGCCGTGGCCCGTCGTTATTCGAGCATAAATATTATTCATTTAGAAATCATTATTAATAAGAATGTTATGATTTTATTTTTGTATATTTTTACAATCAATCAATCTGCCTAGCCTTTTCCCAACTATATTGGGGTCGGCTTCCAGTCTAACCGGATGCAGCTGAATACCAGTATTTTTACATGGAGCGACTGCCTATCTGACCTCCACAACCCAGTTACTGGGTAATACGATACCCCTTGGTAAGACTGGTTGTCAGACTTTCGGGCTTCTGACGACCCGTAACGACTGTCAATGATCCACGAATAACAGCCGGGAACAACGGCTTAACGTGCTTTCGGAGGCACGGAGGAATCTCGGTATGTACCTAAAGATGGTCACCCATCCACTGACCAACCGCGGCAAGCGTAGCTTAACCTGACGGATCGACCCGTGCGGCTGTTATTACTTAGCCACGAGCTCCTCGACTTACGCGACCAACAACGTTACATACGTAATTTTTAATGGAATTTGTACGAAATTTTTACTGTTTAAATTACATTTTACAAATTGGTTGACTATTACTCGTAAACTTGAAAAGCCTACTTAGCTGTGATAGTTTGCCTTTTAATTTCGTTACTTAAATATACTACTAATTTTTTCACCCATCCAAAACTAACCGTTTAGCTGGCAGGGGTGGGGTCACATGACTCTGACAAAAATTAGCACTTTAAAGCTTAATATTTCAGAAACGGATCCCTAAATCGAAAAAATGATCAGACAAACCCGCAATATTTTTGAAAGACCTATCCAACAACACCTCACACCATGGGGTAGACGAGAAAAAAAAAATCCTCACTTTACGTGTACAGAAGGTACCCTAAAAATTTTTTTTTATACCATTCCCCCTCTAAAAAGCTTATTTTATTCACTGAAAACAGTGAATAAAAAGCACTTTTACTCACTGTTTTGATGTTTGAAAATGGAACATACCAATGTATTCGACCACAGATTTAGAGTACCTAGGCTAGATCCGGCTAGATTATGTTATTAGATAATGAAAACCGAAAGTGTCATCTTTTTTATACCTACGATAACTTCACCCCAGTCATTTAGTGATGTGCTCAGAGTAAACAGAATTGTTTCCATCGCTAAGTGTCACTGAGCTAACAGACTTTTTTTAGTACGAACAGTCGAACATGCAGGGCACGCTTGGTCGTGGCTTGCCGTATCTAGTGTAAGTGTAATCTGTGTATTCGACCTATATTGATGTGTTCTAAATTCAATTTGATTGGTCGACATTTTCGACAAGGAGTTTAGCATTAGAATAAAAACTGTTTTGTGTTCTTTGCTGTCCTTAGTAAATTGGCGCTATTTTGAATACTGTAAGTTGTACGAACTCAAAGTTTAGTGTTACTTTAATCTTTAATTTTGTGTTTGTTTAGTGTTGTTCTAATCGATTAAAAATGCATTCTAGTGATGAAGATGTGTTAACACTTTAGTTTATGAAAGAGAGGGCGGCCGATATAGTGGAAAACTTGCTACCCAAAAAATCACGGCTGGTTTACATCAAAGCCAATTTAACTTTCCTTTTTCTTCATTATAATTATGTCTGTTTTCACTTAAATCTTTCTTTTTCTCGTAGTCATGGTATAAAGTATAGTATGCAACTCTTGAATAAAACGGATTTATATCGAGGGCCATTAATCACTCGCGTCGCTCAGGATTCTAACACTTTCATGAATCACTCCCTACGGTCGTGATTCAATCGTTAGAATCCTTCACTAGCTCGTGATTCATCTATGGCCCTCGCTTTAAATCCGTCCTTTATTCACTAATTGCATAATATACTATTATACCATTCCCCCCCTAAAAAGCTTATTTTATTCACTGAAAACAGTGAATAAAAAGCACTTTTACTCACTGTTTTGATGTTTGAAAATGGAACACACCAATGTATTGGACCACAGATTTAGAGTACCTATGCTAGATACGGCATGTTATTAGATAGTATGAAAACCGAACGTCTCATCTTTTTTATACCTACGATAACTTCACCCCAGCCATTTAGTGATGTGCTCAAAGTAAACAGAATTGTTTCAATCGCTAAACGTCACTGATATAACAGACTTTTTTTAGTACGAACAGTCGAACATGCAGGGCACGCTTGGTCGTGGCTTGCCGTATCTAGTGAAAGTGTAATCTTTGTATTCGACCTATATTGATGTGTTCTAAATTCAATTTGATTGGTCGAAATTTTCGACAAGGAGTTTAGCATTAGAATAAAAACTGTTTTGTGTTCTTTGCTGTCGTTAGTAAATTGGCGCTATTTTGAATACTGTAAGTTGTACGAACACAAAGTTTAGTGTTACTCTTTAATTTTGTGTTTGTTTAGTGTTGTTCTAATCGATTAAAAAAAAAAAAGGTTCCGACGAATTGAGAACCTCCTCCTTTTTGAAGTCGGTTAAAAATGCATTCTAGTGATGAAGATGTGTTAACACCTGAGTTTATGAAAGAGAGGGCGGCCGATATAGTGGAAAACTTGCTACCCAAAAAATCACGGCTGGTTTACATCAAAGCCAATTTAACTTCCTTTTTCTTCATTGTATGTCTATTTTCACTTAAATCTTTCTTTTTCTCGTAGTCATGGTATAAAGTATAGTATGCAACTCTTGAATAAAACGGATTTATATCGAGGGCCATGAATCACTCGCGTCGCTCAGGATTCTAACACTTGAATCACTCGCTACGCTCGTGATTCAATCATCATGAATCACTCCCTAAGGTCGTGATTCAATCGTTAGAATCCTTCACTAGCTCGTGATTCATCTATGGTCCTCGCTTTAAATCCGTCCTTTATACACTAATTGCATAATATACTATTTCATGATTTTATTTTACCACTTTGTCGGCGCGATGAATATGTATATCCATGCCAAATTATAGCTTTCTAGTACTAAGAGTCTCTGAGCTAAGCTGCGGCCGGACAGACAGACAGACAGACAGACGGACGGACATAGCGAAACTATAAGGGTTCCTTGTTGACTACGGAACCCTAAAAAGTATGCTATTTAGAGAAATTGTTTTATTTTCCTGTAATCTTTACATAAACTTCTATCAAATAAAATAATTTCAGATTTTTTTCTTTGCAAACGGTATTTTTTTTTAGAAAAAAATATGTTTGAGAATGTGCAAACAGCGTTCTTTCATATCGCTGTCCTAGTTCAACAGTAAGATATCTTAAAAAAAAACAAAATTGAGATAAGTTTTGTTTCATGTGAAAAATTTGCTCTTCTGTCTGGTTAAAAAATCAGATATTTGTTTTACAAATATCTGATTTTTGAACCAGACAGAAGAGCAAATTTTTCGCAACCAAAGTGCCTAAATTTCAATGTCTCACTCTGAGTTCAATATAAGGTTATCTTACTATTAAAAGCCTTAAAACTAATATACAAATTATTTTATTCATTTGAAATATAAATAACTCCGTAACACATTAAACCAAACTATAGTTTTAAAAAATCATAAAAGCACATTTCAATTAACAACGAGTGAATTAATGACACTAGAATCATAAAAGTATGAATAACTCAAAACATACTTTGTTCAACATATCTTACTGTTGAACTAGGGCAGCGATATGATACCCCACATGACTTTGAATTTTTAAAACCTCCTTTCAGTCCCTGTTGCAAAAAAAATGTAAATGTTTTTATTACTTTCTTATTTGAAAAACAGTTGGGCAAATGTAATCTAAAAAACTTTTTTTCAAAAAAAAAACAACCGACTTCCAAAAAAAAAACTACAAAGTGAAAAATAACTTTAATTTTGGAAGTCGGTGTCTTTGGATCTGTGTTTTAGTTTTTTTGCCACCGACTTCCAAAATCAAAGTTATTTTTCACATTGTAGTGTGTTTTTTGGAAGTCGGTTGTTTTTTTTTTTTAAAGATTTTATTTTTCACTTTTTAGTGGGTCAGTTTGTAATTCATCTAAGTTACAATAGCCCAATGGCAACTGCTCATCACTTTTTACAGAATATTGCTTTTCCCGATGCAGGGACGTTAATTGTTGAGGAGTTCTCCTAGTAAGAACCAGGAGAACTGGAGCTCCATGGTGAAGTCATCATCACCATTATGCATTTTGACGAGCATAAATTACTTATCAACCATATTGAAGTAATCGAATCGCAACCCGTGAAATACTTATAAATTGAGTAGTTCCCATGGCCACCTGTGGTCTTCATCATCAGTTCCACTTCACCAAATGGTGTTTTCCGATAGAAAATGCACGAGTTACTATAAAAAATACCCAAATCGCTATAGTTGTGCCTATAAAATTTGAGGGTTCCCCTCGATTTCCATGGGATCCCCTGATCAGATTCAGATTTGGTGACAATGGGACCACCTCGAGACAAAAAAATAATTTTGAAAATCCGTCTACAATTGGCGGAGTATTCGATGAACAAACATACAAAAAAAAAAACACAATCAGCCGAACATAGTACCTCCTCCTTTTTGTGAAGTTGGTAAAAACTGTTCCAAATTTCAAGTTGATAGCATTAGTAGTTCTTGAGATATCCAGCTGTGACAGACAGACTGAGTCACACCATAAGGGTTTCTTTTTTACCATTTTGGTACGGAACCCTAAAAACGGATAAAACGTGGTTAACAACTGCTGGACCGATTTAAATGAAATTTTGTGTGTATATTTGAATGGGTTCCTGCATGGTTTGAAAACACAATTGGACCCGGTAGGTGGCGCTGCAGTCGGGTTCTAGGATCGTTCAGACAGGACAACGTCTGTCGGGGCCGCTAGTAATAGATATAAAACACAATTGGACCCGGTAGGTGGCGCTGCAGTCGGGTTCTAGGATCGTTCAGACAGGACAACGTCTGTCGGGGCCGCTAGTAATAGATATAAAACACAATTGGAGCCGGTAGGTGGCGCTGCAGTCGGGTTCTAGGATCGTTCAGACAGGACAACGTCTGTCGGGGCCGCTAGTAATAGATATAAAACACAATTGGAGCCGGTAGGTGGCGCTGCAGTCGGGTTCTAGGATCGTTCAGACAGGACAACGTCTGTCGGGGCCGCTAGTAGTAGATATAAAACACAATTGGACCCGGTAGGTGGCGCTGCAGTCGGGTTCTAGGATCGTTCAGACAGGACAACGTCTGTCGGGGCCGCTAGTAATAGATATAAAACACAATTGGAGCCGGTAGGTGGCGCTGCAGTCGGGTTCTAGGATCGTTCAGACAGGACAACGTCTGTCGGGGCCGCTAGTAATAGATATAAAACACAATTGGAGCCGGTAGGTGGCGCTGCAGTCGGGTTCTAGGATCGTTCAGACAGGACAACGTCTGTCGGGGCCGCTAATAATAGATATAAAACACAATTGGACCCGGTAGGTGGCGCTGCAGTCGGGTTCTAGGATCATTCAGACAGGACAACGTCGGTCGGGGCCGCTAGTAATAGATATAAAACACAATTGGACCCGGTAGGTGGCGCTGCAGTCGGGTTCTAGGATCGTTCAGACAGGACAACGTCTGTCGGGGCCGCTAGTACTACATAAATATAAGCACGCAGTCGGATCAACTGCTGCAGGTTATACATACAGCTGTCTGATATCTCGGAACTGAACCTCCAACCCTGCAGTAGTTGAGTAGTCAGTCCTGGTGCCCGGCGTGCCGTGGTTGCTTTTAATTCCGTGGACTAGATGGCGTTGTGTGAAATGTCAAGGATATTTATTTATTTTTATTTATTTAATTGCTCTTATACAGCCGACCTTGTTTTATAAACGTTACTTACAGTGAGATGAATAACGTCTACATGCAGTCAGGGAAAGTTACCTTAAACAAAATTGACATATTGACTGCTGTCAAAGAGTGACAGACAATTAAAAAAATTATGTACATTCAAATCACACATTTGAATAAATAATTTTTTTAATGGTCAATTTGCTGAACAATTAATTTCCCTGACCTTACAATTTATGATGTATAAAAGTCTCTAAATCACTAAACAAACAAATAAAAGTCTCTAAGCCAATAAACAAACAAATAAAAGTCTAAACCAATAAACAAACAAATTCCAGCAATGTTAACTGGCATTTTGTACCCTCCAATAAGATCGTTGGATCGTTCGTGTTGTTGGTTGGTTGGTGGTTGGCATTCCACGAAGCTGTCTGTCCTAATTTAATTCTTTTTAGGGTTACCTACCTCAAAAGGAAAAAACGGAACCCTTAGTTATAGGATCACTCGTGTGTCTGTCTGTCTGTCTGTCCGTCTGTCACAGCCAATTTGCTCCGAATGTAATGGGCCGATTAAGTTGAAATTCGGTATACATTATGGATTTCTGTGAACCAAACACGTTCGGCTAAAGTTCAGTCATGCGCACGCGCCGTACCGTGCGGGTGTGTAATTAGAAATGGCGAGCTCAAAAGTCGTAAAGTGTAAAACGTGTAATATCGTGATTAACGAGTTATTAGCATTTGTGCAAAATAAGCTGGATGTTATGGACAATGAGAGCCTCATTAATATTTGTGCAACGGGTTTTTCCGAGGAAGATATCGACCAAGCAAAGTCGTTATTATTTGAATCTTTGTCGGCGGGCAAACGAAAAATATCGAGACGTAAAGACAAGCGACATAAGGACCTGGAAGACATAATAACTCTCTTCAAGAATACAGACCCCGAGCTAATTCCTATTTTTGTGGCCAAAGAACTGAGCAAACTGCCTCCTGTGACCTTTGACCATGTGGACGTCACGGGGTTGCTTAAGGATTTAGTGCTACTTAAAAACGAGTTAAAGCTTGTAAAGAGTAACTACGCAACGGTTGAGCAGCTACAGGAAATAAAAAGTGAACTACATCATTGTAAATATGGCTCAATTGTAGGAATAAATGACTACAATAACGTAAACACACGAAGACGAGGCGCGTTTTGTATGGACAGTGGGCCGATAGGTATATCACCTGTGATAAATAAAAGCAAGGAGCCGACACAGAGGCAAATCGGCAGTGAGAGCGCAACACAAGAAGTGCTATCTCCGTCATACCTGTGCGTGGAGGATAACTCAGTGAGCGAGACCAGTGTAACCGAGCGGGACACAGATATGCACCGTGTCGCGCTAGATGGAAGTCAACGTGTGTTGGTGCCGGGTAAATTGTTATCTTGTGATAACAATTTGACAGCTGAGACGGTACGTGCAACTGTACCGGTTAGTACCAAGACTACGCCAATTGAAGTGTCTGCGAATCCATTAACTATGGCAGAAATCGTGAAAAAAAATGGGGATTTCAAGATAAATAAACCCGATCCTGGTTGGACTGTCGTGCAAAGAAATCGTCTACGAAATCGCTTTGTGAGTCAGTTAGGTAAGGCGACCACGGAACCTCTGAGTAATTTTAAGGCGGCTGACATTAATGTGCCCCTGTTTGTCTCCAATGTACATAAGGACACTGTGGAAGATGACATAACGGAATACATTTATAATAAAACGCAAGAAAGAGTGACCCTTACCAGAATTAAAATGAAATACGATAAAGGGTACAATGCATTTAAGTTGTATGTATCGAAATGTAGAATGCATTTGTTTTTAGATGATAATCTGTGGCCGGACGGAATAAAATTCCGCCGTTTTGTGAGCATGAGAAAGGGGCCAGATGAACAAAATTTTAATGGAACGCAACAAGAACAGCACACTGGTTAGTTTTAATTGTAAAAATGTAAAAAGGAGTGTGGAATGTGTGCGATCCCTGTGCAAGCGCGCGGACTTGGTAGCACTTCAGGAGACGTGGCTGGTGCCGCAGGACCTGCCTTTCCTCGGCAGCATCGACGATAACTTTAGTTATACCGGGAAATCGGCGATTGACCTATCCTCCGGAGTAAGGCGAGGGAGACCGTTCGGGGGTGTCGCGATACTGTGGCGTAAAAGTGTGTTTACGAAAGTGACAGTTGTGACTTGTGAAAGTGATCGTATTACGGCAATTAGAGCGAATACAGGTAATGATCGTGAAGTTGTAGTTATATGTGTGTACATGCCTACCGACCAGTCTGACAACCTACCAATGTTTACGAATTGTCTTGGGGAGATTAGCGCTATTGTACAACAAAATAACGTGGAATCTGTATTTATTCTGGGTGATTTCAATGCTCACCCGTCAGCTCCTTTTTATGACGAGTTATTTGATTTTTGTGACGATAATAAATGGATTTGCGCAGATATAGCTACGCTTGGTAGGTCGTCCGACACACATACATTCTATAGTGAAGCACACCGTTGTAAGCGCTGGTTAGATCACTGCTTAGTCACGGAATCAGCCTGGCAAACAATAACTAGCATTAATGTTGACTATGGAGTGTATTGGTCGGATCACTTACCATTATTTGTTAAATGTAATCTTGACATGATTAAAACTAAGTGTATTTCTGACGATTGGATTTCTAATGACATTTTGTGGGGTGATAGAGAAAGTGACGAAATAGAAAGTTATTTTGACATTTGTAATAGTAAACTTAAAGACCTTCATTTCCCCAATGAATTTTGTAATTGTGCAGACAGTATGTGTAGTGATTTAGACCATAGATATATTATTGACAATTTATACAATGACATTGTTAACATTTTGTGTGAGGCATCTGTGCAAAGCAAGAAGGTGAGGAAGTTAAAAAAGGGTAAAACGGTAGTGGGGTGGAACAAGCACGTCAGAGAAGCTCATAGTCAGGCTAGGCAGGCATATCAAACGTATGTGGGGCATGGTAAACCTGAAAGTGGACCTGTTCATGACAACATGTATCTTACGCGGAAAATATTTAAATCCAGACTGAAGTTCTGTCAAAACCACCAAGACCAGCTTAAAATGGATTTATTAGCCTCACGCGTAGCGGATAAAAACTTTCGAGCTTTCTGGAAGGGTACTAAGAGGATGAACGGTAGGGTCAGTTTGCCAGTGACTGTAGGCGGGTATAGTGAGCCTAAAGACGTAGCTAACCTATTTAAAAGTCATTTTCAAGTTGAGTCACCGCTTGCCGACAGTTCTGTTGTCGCAGACGTTGAGGCCGTCACTGTCTGTGAGAACCCTATCGGGTTTTCTGCTAAAGATGTGAAAAATATTATTAGTAACATGAAACGTGGTAAATCTCCGGGTAGTGACGGACTCAGCATTGAGCACCTGCAGCAAGCGGGTAACCATTTGTTTAGAGTGCTGGCGTTGCTGTTCACTTTTTGCATACGTCACTCGTACTTGCCACCTAAGATGATGGAAACTATTGTGGTGCCTATACCAAAGAATGTCACTGGTGATGTAACCGACAAGAATAATTATAGGCCTATCTCACTGGCTACTGTCTTGGCGAAAGTCTTCGATGGGCTTCTGGATGTTCAGCTCAGCAAGTATATTAACCTACACGATGCCCAGTTTGGATTTCGTGAGACCTTGTCAACTGAGAGTGCTATATTGACACTAAAACATACAGTCGCTTACTATGTTGACAGAAAAACTCCAATATACGCTTGCTTTCTGGACCTATCGAAGGCTTTTGACCTGGTCGATTATAATAAGCTCTGGACTAAGCTTGGGGAGGTCGGGGCTCCCGCTGAACTCACAAATATTTTTTCTTTCTGGTACAACCACCAAAAAAACCGTGTCAAGTGGGGAAATGCATATTCTGATGAATATTCACTTAAATGTGGGGTGAGACAAGGGGGACTGACCTCTCCAAGGCTTTTTAATCTGTACGTCAATCAGCTGATATGTGAGCTCAGCAACAGCCATGTCGGATGTCATATAGATAACGTTTGCGTCAATAACATCAGTTACGCGGACGATATGGTGTTGCTGAGTCCATCTGTAGGAGGTCTAAGAAAGCTGTTAAGTACCTGTGAAGCCTACGCTGAGGGTCACGGCTTAAGGTACAATGTTGGAAAGAGTGAGTATATGCTCATCAGAGGTAATAATAAACAGCCTGAGCATATACCACCAGTATATCTCAACGGGGTATCTTTGAGCAGGGTCTCTCGGTTTAGGTATCTAGGCCATGTTGTGACCGAAACCCTGCATGATGACGCAGATATTGAGAGGGAGCGGAGAGCATTGTCGGTGCGCGCTAACATGTTGGTGCATAGGTTTGCGAGGTGTACAGCACAGGTAAAAGTAACTTTGTTCAGAGCCTACTGCCAAAGCTTTTACACCAGCGCCCTATGGACCAACTACACGCAGCGGGCCTACAATGCTCTCAGAGTACAGTATAACAACGCCTTTAGGATTCTGGTGCGACTACCTCGATTTTGCAGTGCCTCGGGTATGTTTGCCGACGCGAGGGTGGATGACTTTCACGCTATAATGCGCAAAAAGTCAGCCTCACTAATTCGCCGAATTCGAGGGAGTGGCAACGGAATCCTAAGAATGATTGCAGACAGACCAGTGTCGCCAGTTGTGGGAAGGTTTATCAGGTTGCATGTTACCTGATTATTTATTTTTGTATTTGTATTTTAATTTAATAATTTATTTCAATTGCAATTTCATTTTAGTTTTCTTTCAATTTCTTACATTTAATTATTATTATCATTACATTTAATTTTAATTTATATTCAATAATATTATTTTTTTTAAATTAATTAATTTTCAATTATTTATATTTTAATATTAATATGGATATGTATGGTAATAACCAGGTAATAACCTACATTAATAAATTGAGCTCCTCTTTACTAACATAGTTTTTAAGATAATTTTTTACTAACAAAATTATGGACATTAATGGTCTGAAATAAACGAATTTTATTTTATTTATTTTTTAAAGTAAATAAATGAATATTGAATATGGGAGTCACATTTAGGGGGCAAATAAGAAAATTTATAAAAAGTTTTGCAAACAGTACCGTGTCACATATCAAATAAAGGGCTTACAAATGAGGGTTTCAAATATATATTTTTTTATTATTTGTAAATAAATCGTTTTAAAGTTATTTAAGAAAATAGACGAACATTTACCATTCCCCCCCTTATTTCCAAAACTACTGAGCCTAAAATTTTGAAAAAAATACAGTAAATAGTTCTATACCTGTAGATTACAGGAAAACCTATAAAAAGTTTGTGGTCTTAAAATAACATGGTAAATCTCTCAATAGTGTGGGTACAAACTTACATAAATTACTGTTGGAATGTATGGGAGAACATATTTTACAAAAAGTTTGTCCTTGGGATAATTTCATCCCATAGTTTTCGACTTTGATGAAAAATGTAAAAAAATACCGTTCCCTCCCTCCCCGCCTTATCGCCGAAGTTTGCAAAGAGAAAAATCTGAAATTTTATTATTCTATGTGATAGAAGTTAATGTACTTAAAGATTACAGGAAAAATAAAACGATGTCTCTAAATAGCACACTTTTTCAGAAATCGGAACGGAACCCTCGGTGCGCGAGTCCGACTCGCTCTTGACCGGTTTTTCATGGTTCATTGGATACCTTGAAGTGTTCGTGAGTCCGCGTACTGATCACTGGTCAGTTTATTTAATCCGCCAGTTCCGTTGATGGCAACACTGACCAATGAGTGTAATTTACTGACTAATGTATAAGTATATGTATTTATGTATTTACAAAAAAAAAATGTATATAAGTAGTTTATCAGCCATCTCGTTAAAATAACACAAGCATTAGGTTGCTTAGCTTGGGACTAGATGGCGTTGTGTGAAATGTCCAAGGATATTTTTATTATTAATATTAATTTACTGACTAATCAACGAAACGTGCGAATCAAATAATCTGACGCCTGAGGACAGTGCGCAGAGGTGCGCGGACGCAGACGCGGAGTGCGAACGCAGAGGTGCGCGGACGCAGACGCGGAGTGCGGACGCAGAGGTGCGCGGACGCAGACGCGGAGTGCGGACGCCTGCTTTCTGCTTTTGATGAATGTATTATCACGTCACTACTTTTATTCATCGGGGTTTGTTACTTTTTATTACTTGTGCGTCCGCGGAACCTCTGAGGGCTGTGCACACAATTCCGTCCTTTTCCTGTAAAAAAATCTTTTGATCAACTGTTCCATCCACTTGTATTTGCTCTCATTCTGTTCGTGATGCTGCATCGTCATGGGCTTGTTTATGGGTGCAGTGCTCTACAGGAAACGGGATTTTCCCTCGGGAGTCGTTTTGTACAAAACTCTTTATAAAATACTTGCTTACTGAAAATATTTGGATGAGCTCTCAGAAAGTGGAATCACCATGTTCTACAAGCCCGTTTATAGTGCAGTCTTTGTTTAGTAGAACTCGTCATTTCTTTATCGCCCACAAAGGTTGCATGTCGTTACGTGTCGCACACGTCTGTCGCACTAATGACGTACACTCGTAGTATGAAAAGGTTTATTTGTCTATGTGACAGAGTTTCAAGAAGTTTCGAGGTAAAAACTGCTTATCTCCGTCGAAAACGAAAAAATGCTATTCTAACGATCTCCATTCATAAATTTTTCGATCGCAAACCAGCGAGATATCACGGCTGGTCCTAAGGTATGGAGATATGAAATCTCCGTTGGAACATCTGTCAAAATTTACATTCGTAGGTTTATATTCGTTTTTTTTTGGTACCTACATGTAGAGGCTTCGGGGTTTCATAAAGGGGGGACAAATTTTCATTATTTTTGCGATACGACACACCGTTTTCGAGATATAAACAAAAGAAAAAAAAATACAGTACTGTTTTTGCACTTGAAGTCAGGTGTTATGTTGGTGTGAATTTTAGTTCATGACAACTAATTTTATTCCACACCTTTATCGCGATTAGAAATAGTTTTATTTAGTTTGAAAATTAAAACCTACCTACGTCAGAAAAAGGACACAAATCACAGAGCACTATATAATACTACACAAATCATGCGAAATGCGTTTCGGATCACGCTACTTTGCAATTACTATTTTCAGTACCTAAGTGGGTAATAAAGTGGGTATAAAAATAACACAGTTATAGAAACACAATATACTAAAATTATCTTTTATAATGTGTTTGCTTGGATTTAATGAATTAAACATACTGGTTGCGCTTTATAATTTATAGTTTTTACATTTTATCACATCACCTTATGGCGATTGAAAGGCATTGGTTTAATAGTTCTAATTTATTAAATAAGTGTCACATATTGTTGGTTTGGTGATGCTTTATGCGGAACGGCCTGTCAACTGCAGACATCTGCCGGCTTCCGGAGTCTCGTCTTGACTACGGGAAAGTGCGCACGCGTCATTACTCGGACGCGCTCGATCTCAACCTAATCCCTTAATTGAACCTCCTTCAAGTGTTATCTGTATTACCTAGACTTTGTTGTGTACCGCTGGCCAGCGTAGTGTCCTAGACTGTGAGCTGCTCATCCAGAACGTGGCACCCATTTGCTTCTGCTTGGAGATCGCTGGATCAAAGGTATGTGGCATGACTAGTAAATAGGACTTTATCCATTGCCTTTCGTCTCATTTACTACTCTCTACTACGGTACTCCCCTGCAAGATTAACATGCATGACTAACGATATAAACCTCCGGAATGTCTCCGTTACGGTAAATATAGTTTAGTTCCTCCAATTACATACCGAACTATCATACATGTTCATCTACAGGGAGTACCCCTGCAAGATTAACATGCATGACTAACGATATATAAACCTCCGGAATGTCTCCGTTACGGTAAATATAGTTTAGTTCCTCCAATTACATACTGAACTATCATACTGAACTATCATACATGTTCATCTACAGGGAGTACCCCTGCAAGATTAACATGCATGACTAACGATATAAACCTCCGGAATGTCTCCGTTACGGTAAATATAGTTTAGTTCCTCCAATTACATACCGAACTATCATACATGTTCATCTACAGGGAGTACCCCTGCAAGATTAACATGCATGACTAACGATATATAAACCTCCGGAATGTCTCCGTTACGGTAAATATAGATTAGTTCCTCCAATAACATACTGAACTTACATACTGAACTATCATACATGTTCATCTACAGGGAGTACCCCTGCAAGATTAACATGCATGACTAACGATATAAACCTCCGGAATGTCTCCGTTACGGTAAATATAGTTTAGTTCCTCCAATTACATACTGAACTATCATACATATTCATCTACAGGGAGTACCCCTGCAAGATTAACATGCATGACTAACGATATAAACCTCTGGAATGTCTCCGTTACGGTAAATATAGTTTAGTTCCTCCAATTACATACTGAACTATCATACATATTCATCTACAGGGAGTACCCCTGCAAGATTAACATGCATGACTAACGATATAAACCTCCGGAATGTCTCCGTTACGGTAAATATAGTTTAGTTCCTCCAATTACATACTGAACTATCATACATATTCATCTACAGGGAGTACCCCTGCAAGATTAACATGCATGACTAACGATATAAACCTCCGGAAAGTCTACGTTACGGTAAATATAGTATAGTTCCTCCAATTACATACTGATTTATCATGCATGTTCATCTACAGGGAGTACCCCTGCAAGATTAACATGCATGACTAACGATATATAAACCTCCGGAATGTCTCCGTTACGGTAAATATAGTTTAGTTCCTCCAATTACATACTGAACTTACATACTGAACTATCATACATGTTCATCTACAGGGAGTACCCCTGCAAGATTAACATGCATGACTAACGATATAAACCTCCGGAATGTCTCTGTTACGGTAAATATAGTTTAGTTCCTCCAATTACATACTGAACTATCATACATATTCATCTACAGGGAGTACTTCTGCAAGATTAACATGCATGACTAACGATATAAACCTCCGGAATGTCTCCGTTACGGTAAATATAGTTTAGTTCCTCCAATTACATACTGAACTATCATACATATTCATCTACAGGGAGTACCCCTGCAAGATTAACATGCATGACTAACGATATAAACCTCCGGAAAGTCTCCGTTACGGTAAATATAGTTTAGTTCCTCCAATTACATACTGAACTATCATACATATTCATCTACAGGGAGTACCCCTGCAAGATTAACATGCATGACTAACGATATAAACCTCCGGAAAGTCTCCGTTACGGTAAATATAGTTTAGTTCCTCCAATTACATACTGAACTATCATACATATTCATCTACAGGGAGTACCCCTGCAAGATTAACATGCATGACTAACGATATAAACCTCCGGAATGTCTCCGTTACGGTAAATATAGTTTAGTTCCTCCAATTACATACTGAACTATCATACATATTCATCTACAGGGAGTACCCCTGCAAGATTAACATGCATGACTAACGATATAAACCTCCGGAAAGTCTCCGTTACGGTAAATATAGTTTAGTTCCTCCAATTACATACTGATTTATCATGCATGTTCATCTACAGGGAGTACCCCTGCAAGATTAACATGCATGACTAACGATATATAAACCTCCGGAATGTCTCCGTTACGGTAAATATAGTTTAGTTCCTCCAATTACATACTGAACTTACATACTGAATATCATACATGTTCATCTACAGGGAGTACCCCTCGGAGGCTCTACGCGGGGGTCGTGCGGTCCATGGCCCTTTACGGAGCACCGGTGTGGTCGCGTTCCCTAAGGCTGGGGCCAGCCGGCAGGTTGAACGCGTCCCAGAGGGTCATGGCCATCCGGCTAGTCCGGGGATACCGCACGGTCTCCCGGGAGGCGGCGAGCCTCCTTGCCGGATTGCCGCCGTGGGATCTGGAGGCAAAGGTCCTCGCGCACGTGTGGGAGTGGCGCGAGGAGGCGAAGCGCCGGGGCGTAACTCCGCTGCCGCGAGAAATCACGGTACAGCGGACAGAGCTCCGGCGGGATCTCATGGCGGCATGGAGAGCGCGACTGTCGCAACCCAGCGCTGGGCACGCCACAATTGCGGCGATAAGTCCCCTCTTTGAGGAGTGGTTAGAGAGGCGCCACGGCGTCCTCACCTTCCGCCTGACGCAGGTCCTCACCGGACACGGTTGTTTCGGGAGGTTCCTGTTTCGCATAAGGCGGGAGGAAACGCCCGGGTGTTACCATTGTGTGGATCGCCCGGAGGACACGGTGGAGCATACAGTCGAGGTCTGCCCGGCTTGGGCAGAGCACCGCCGTGTTCTCACGGAGGCGATCGGCGGCGGCGATCTCTCGCGTCCGAGCCTGGTCCAGGCCATGGTGCGGAGCGAGAGTGCATGGGAGGCCGTCACCTCCTTCTGCGAAGCAGTGATGCTCGCGAAGGAGGAGGCGGAACGCGTGAGGGAGAGGCAGCCTCACGCCCTCAGTCGCCGCAGGAGACGCCCTGGGCGGCGGGAATCGCGGGGCGATTTCCGGCCACCGTAGGCGCGGGCCTGCGGACGGTGAGCAGCGGGTAGCTCGCCGTCCGGTAAGGACCAGGCCCGAGTCGACGGCGCGTTGTGTTCCACGCGTGCCTCAAAGAGATGTCAGCAAGGGACGGGGTCCAATAGGGCCGACGCCGCTGGGGTCGCGGGTTGTCTGAAGGGGTTACCACGGCCCTGGCATAGGCAACTGAAGGAACACGGGTGGGTTTTAGTCAGTAAAAGTCTGACACGCCCTTCCGCTCCACCCAGAGCGGGAGAAGTTATTTGAAGATTTCCCACCCTCAAAAAAAAAAAAAAAAAAAAAGGGAGTACCCCTGCAAGATTAACATGCATGACTAACGATATAAACCTCCGGAATGTCTCCGTTACGGTAAATATAGTTTAGTTCCTCCAATTACATACTGAACTATCATACATATTCATCTACAGGGAGTACCCCTGCAAGATTAACATGCATGACTAACGATATAAACCTCCGGAAAGTCTCCGTTACGGTAAATATAGTTTAGTT
Organism: Cosmia trapezina; assembly: GCA_905163495.3. Lineage (NCBI taxonomy): Eukaryota > Metazoa > Arthropoda > Insecta > Lepidoptera > Noctuidae > Cosmia > Cosmia trapezina. The sequence continues at coordinate 300,159 of LR991019.1, forward strand.
CCTCCAATTACATACTGATTTATCATGCATGTTCATCTACAGGGAGTACCCCTGCAAGATTAACATGCATGACTAACGATATATAAACCTCCGGAATGTCTCCGTTACGGTAAATATAGTTTAGTTCCTCCAATTACATACTGAACTTACATACTGAACTATCATACATGTTCATCTACAGGGAGTACCCCTGCAAGATTAACATGCATGACTAACGATATAAACCTCCGGAATGTCTCCGTTACGGTAAATATAGTTTAGTTCCTCCAATTACATACTGAACTATCATACATATTCATCTACAGGGAGTACCCCTGCAAGATTAACATGCATGACTAACGATATAAACCTCCGGAAAGGCTCCGTTACGGTAAATATAGTTTAGTTCCTCCAATTACATACTGATTTATCATGCATGTTCATCTACAGGGAGTACCCCTGCAAGATTAACATGCATGACTAACGATATAAACCTCCGGAATGTCTCCGTTACGGTAAATACAGTTTAGTTCCTGAAGTAATTTTTAATAAGACTATGTACCTACTCATTTAGTAGTCTGGTTAAGAGAGGCAGGCAATCGTGAAGGTAGATAAGAAGGAAAGAAAAATAAAAATACGTTACAGGAATAAACTAGTAGCCTGCTTTCTTTACTTTGGTATCACAAATTGCAATAATATGATTAATGAGGGTAGGCAGCACAATTAAAATAAAATGAACAAAGGATACTTACGTTTCCTTCGTACGCAAAACAGTTAAGCGTATCTCCAATCCTTTTGTGGGCACAAGGTTGCAATCCCACTTCTGAGATGTAAACCGTACTGGTTCAACACTCAGAAGTAAGGATTTTTGAATATAAAACACTATTTTATAAACACTTTCAAGATCAGCTTTATTGCTATAATTACAGCAGTACAGTAATACACATCATCATCATCGTCATTTAAACGATATGCAAGTGACTAGCACCGATGTCGAAACACGAATGGCCGAACATGGCGAGCGTATCCCAAAAATGGCGCCGACCATATTTTTTTACCCCCACCTTTGACTTGCTTGTGATTGGTCGTTGATAACTGTCAAAGTCTCGACCAATCACATGAAGTCAATACAACTACTTTTTAATGATACAAGTTCAATTTAATTATTGTAATTATTCAACAAACATAATTAATGGTAGGTATAATTTAAATATTTATAACATATAATTACGGCTTTCACCTCTTTTATTAAAAAGATGTAAATTTATTCTTACGTACATGATGTTTTCGTAGATATATTGACAAGGTCATGATGTTAATATCCTTAAACAGTTCCCTTAGAGAATCGCGCCTGCGAAGATTATATATCAATGGCTCTGATGGCTCGTTTCTGCAGAATAAAAATGGACTCGATATCTGCAGCCCGTCCCCAAAGTAAAATACCGTAATACATGATACTATGAAAGTAACTAAAATAGACTAGCCTCGCGGTATCTACATCAGTAAATTGACGGATTTTTCTGACAGCATAAGCTGCTGAACTTAGCCGTCCTGCAAGTGATATTAAATGAGGACCCCATTGTAGCCTTGAGTCGAGCGTAATCCCCAGGATAGTTAGTAAGATATGACTCAAACATTTTGTAAGCTGTAGAAGTAATTCCTATGATTTTTAGCTTTTTCAGAAGCATAGAATGGCTAACAGTATCAAATGCTTTTTTTAAGTCAATAAAAACACCTAGAACTAATTGTTTTTTTACCCGACTGCGGCGAAGCCCAAAAGGAGGGTTATGTATTTGACCTGTATGTATGTATGTCCGTTTCTCTGTTCCCTGGTAACTCCTAAACGAATAAACGGATTTGGATGAATTATACGTCTTTAGGTTTGTCTTGGTAGCGCGAGTGTCACTGGCTACCATTAAAATCAAAAACAAAATAAAATGGCGGGTTGCCATATTGTGGAGTTCAAAAATTTTTTTCTTCTAATACCATCGAGTGGGATATCAAATTGGAAGGTTTTAAAAGGTGATTGTAATCACCATTTAAAACCCTCCAATTTATAACAAAATATATACAACTTATGTGGTTAAAAGCAATTCGAAGTGACAAATCGTATAAAAACACGAAAAGAAAATCGAAATCAAAATAACTCTCAAAACTCCTTGTAAGAACTAAATTAATCGTCTGCAAAATTTTTCACATTTGTAAACTAAAAAGCTTAAAATAAAAAAAAGTAATTAAAAAAACTAAAAAACCCGACTGCGGTAAAAGTTAAGTTAAAACTAAAAAAAACTGAAAGCTAAAAACAAGCCCATTTTAAATTAAATTAAATTTGGAAGCAGGCGGGACCCATTTCATTTTTTATATTTTTAAACACAAACGGGTCCCGCCTGCTTCCTGAAAATGTAAAATTTAAATGCATTTCAATTGAAATTACATACTTGTGGCATGCGGAAATCGAATCTAGAACAGTCCGAAAGACGTACTTAGCCTCCGCGCCATTTAACTAATATCGTGTTTCACAATAACATACTTGACAAATTATAAAGATCTGACTGGACCTGACACTAAAGTAACGATACTTTAATATGTAATGGTGATGATGACTTCACCATAGAGCTACACTTCTCCTGGTTCTTACTAGGAGAACTTATCAACAATTAACGTCCCTGCATCGTGAAAAGCAATCATTTATAAATGGTGATGAGCAGTTGACATTGGGCTATTGTAACTTAGATAAATTACAAACTGAAAAGTGAAAAATAAAAACTTTTTTACAAAAAAAAAAAACAACTGACTTCCAAAAAAAACACTACAATGTGAAAAATAACTTTAATTTTGGAAGTCGGTGGCAAAAAAGTAAACTACAGATTCAGACACTGACTTCCAAAATTAAAGTTATTTTTTAAAAAAAAGTTTTTTTTGTAGGTACATAATGTCACTTTGAAAAAAAAAACATTGTTTCAGGGTTTCCACCTCGGGATATTTACCCCTAAATTTAGGGGATTTTTTTACAAAAAGTAAGCAGTATTCGCATGTTTATATAAAATGAAATACGATTGAAATGTATGATTTTATGAAAGATCATAACGAAAACGTCAGTTGCGTTTTGAAAAACGGGCTATTGAGAGTCCATTCCACTTGCATTTTAGATAATTATTTAGAAGTGATGACTTCTTTATTTTGATATAATCTATGCTTCTTAATTGATTTGACGAGTAATAATCGATGATATCGAATATTCAACATTTTTTTAGATTCATTGATTGGTGTTGGCGACAGATCTGGCAACCCCGTGACTAGGGGCAGTTTGGTGATGGTTGGCTAGCGACGCGCGACGGTTGCGTGTTTTTACTAATTAGCCTTCCGTACCTCAAAAGGAAAAAACGAAACCCTTATATGATCACTCGTGTCTGTCTGTCTGTCTGTCCGTCTGTCACAGCCTATTTGCTCGTGTGTCTGTCTGTCCGTCTGTCACAGCCACTTTGCTCCGAATCTAATCGACAGATTAAGTTGAAATTTGATACACATATGGATTTGTGTGACCCAAACACGTACGGCTAAAGTAAATAAATGAATTTTGAAGGGGGTGACTTTTAGGGGGCAAATAAGAATATTAAAAAAAAAGTTTATCAAACTGTACCGTGTGACATATCAATTGAAAGGGCTTACTGTGAGGGTCTCAAATGTATTTTAGAACAAATAGTTTTAAAGTTATTTAAGAAAATAGTTGAAAATTGACCATTCCCACCCTTATCTCCGAAACTACTGAGCCTAAAATTTTGAAAAAAAAATAGTTCTTTACCTGTAGATTACAGGAAAACCTATAAAAAATTTGTGGTCTTAGAATAACATGGTAAATCTTTCAATATTGTGAGTACAAACTTACATTATTTTCTGTTGGAATGTTTGGGAGAACATGTTTTTCAACTATAATGTTAAGTTTGTTCTTGGGATAATTTCATCCAAACTACGGAACCCTTCATTGTGCGTAGTCCGACACGCACTTGTCCGGTTTTTTACCTAAAATATAGCCCGGATTGGGCTTTACATCAAATGTGTTTCTGTTTTATTCTTCAAAGTAACAGAACAATTGTTTTTTTTCCTAAGCGCTCCCGCCACAATCCGCTTGTCCAATAATTTCGTTCCGGTGAAGCTTCTAGAAGGTTCGAGAAGCTTCCAAACAAATGACGTGCTGTCTTGTCGTTGACTTGCAGAGAGACGTACGTCAACCGTCAACTGCAGTGAGAGACGTACGTCAACCGTCAACTAGGCTGTGCACATTTTTTTATATAGATTTTACAAAACTTGATCTTTCCCCCGAACCAAACTGTTTATATTAAAGTACTTACCATAGGATAATGTGTTTATGTTAAAAGCAGTAATTTTTCTCAAGTATTTTTTTGATAATCGTGAACCCTGTCCGTGTAACGTGTATCCTATGGATGGAATACCTATGTATTTTTTTACATTTTTCATCAAAAGTCGAAAACTATGCGGCCTAAAAAAAAGAAAAAAATGTTTAAGAATGTGCAAACAACGTTATTTCATATGATATCCCACATGCCCTAGTAGCCCTACTTTAAATTTTAAAGACCCCTTTCAGTCCCTGTTGCAAAAAAAAAAATTCTTTCTTTTTTGCAAAATAGTTGGGTAAACGTCACCTAAAACTTTTCCAAATTTCAAGTTGATAGCATCAGTAGTTCTTGAGATATCCAGCTATGACAGACAGACAGACAGGCGTCCAGATCCCAGGGCACTGATCCGGCCAGGAGGGTTGCTGCCTCGTAGGAGATGGTACGGTACCCCTCGTCACCCTCACAGACAGCGCTCTCTGCGCGTGTCGTATATAAGTACCTAATCAAACTGCCAGACCATCATTAAAACTAACTGAGAAAGAAAAACTAGTCAAACCACGCACAGTGAGGAGTTCCGTAGTTCCGTAGTAGAACAAACTTAACATTGTGGTTGAAAAACATGTTCCCCATACATTCCAACTGCATATATAAGTTTGTAACGCACAATATTGAGTGAATTACTATGTTATTTTAAGACCATAGACTTCTTATAGGTTTGTCTGTAATATATAATACTAGCTTCTGCCCGCGACTTCGTCCGCGTGAAACTTCTTGTCCCGCGCTTCCGACCCACCCCGTCGCATCGCATCGCATCGCCTGCCCGCGCTATTATTTCGTTTGCGCTTAGCGTCCTTTCTGACAATTTTTTCCTTCTAACTTTTGTTTTATTTTTGCTCGGCTCCTCCTATTTAATATTAAATAACCCTGCTCAAGAATTGGGCTATAAAAAGCAAAAAGATTTTATCAAATCCGACTGGGGTAGTTCCAGAGATTAGCGCGTTCAAACAAACTAACAAAAAATACAAACTTTTCTGCTTTATTCCACCGATAATATTAAAATAATAATCGAGAGGGTCTTCAATCCGCGGAAAATCTCGCAATTCAGAAAAATTACGTATTTGTAGAACGCCATCTATGGGTAGGTTGTTGTAGGTTGTACGTTAAATGGATAAAACGTCTACACTAAGCATGTTCTATGCTCAAGAGCGGTATAACATAATCGGCACATAATGTGCCCACCCTTGCGCACAACGGGTCTGGGTGCTAACTCGCCGATTTCACGCCTGTGTAGAACTATAAACTGTTGCAGTGATCTTACTGATATAAATCATGAAAGTATGGGAAAATTTTATAAAGTAATTATTCAGCACTCACAACCAGTGATCTCGCTAGTAATGAATGTTAGTTTTTTAATGATAGGATTCAATGTAAATAGAATTATTGAGGATGTGATTTTATGAGATTTTTCTTTGGCTTTGGCTTCACACCGTCAAAATCCACTACGGACGCTATCCAGGCCACCCGAATCATTATGGAGAAGCATCGGGTAAACCGCGAAGATCTACACCTGGTCTTTATTGATCTTGAGAAGGCGTTTGACAGAGTGCCTCGAAAACTGGTGTGGCAAGCCATGAGAGCACAAGGTATACCCGAGTACTACGTCGCCCTAGCTCAGGATATGTACCGCAGAAGCTGCACAAGCGTGAGAAGCCTGGCCGGACTAAGCAAAAGCTTCGATGTCAAGGTTGGCGTCCACCAAAGCTCAGCCCTGAGCCCACTTCTCTTCAACATGGTAATGGATTACTTAACAAAGGACATTCAGTCTCCCTTACCATGGTGTATGTTATACGCGAATGACATAGTCCTCATGGATAGAGATGCTGATCTACTCCAAACTACCCTCGAAAAGTGGCGACACGCGTTGGAAAACAACGGCCTCCGAATCAGCAGAAGTAAAACCGAATACTTGGAGTGTGCATTCAGTGGTAACACCAACAACCCCAACTCCATTCACATCGACGGGAACCCACTGCCAAAGGTATCCCAATTCAAGTATCTTGGTGCTATGCTGACAGCCGACGGGAACATTGAGGCCGATGTTACCCATAGAATTAGTGTGGGATGGCAGAGGTGGAGGGCTTTGACGGGGGTTTTAAGTGACACAAGAATGCCGATTAAAACCAAAGGCAAGATCTACAAGACTGCAGTCATGACGTACGGTGCCGAGTGCTGGGCCATAAAGAAAGCCCTCGTACAGAAAATGCACGTAAGTGAGATGAAGATGCTAAGATGGGCAGCAGGTGTAACCCGACTCGATAAAGTGCGAAACGAGCACATCAGAGGAAGTTTCAAGGTCACGCCTATAGCAGAAAAACTCACCGAGAGCCGCCTACGATGGTTCGGCCATGTCATGAGACCCCCCGAAGACGACGTGGTAAAACAGGCCTTAGCACTGCCAAATAATAAGAAAAGTAGAGGACGCCCACTAGCCACCTGGTGGTCCACGGTGGCCGAGGACTTAGAGCTTGCCCAAACAAATGTTTCGACAACCCAGGACAGACTGTCCTGGCGCCGCAGAACGAGGAGAGCCGACCCCAAATAATGGGAAATGGCTAGGACAAAGAAGAAGAAGTGATTTTATGAGATTTTTATTATTATTTTAATTTAATTTATTAATGTTATCAATCTGTTCTTTTTTTAATTTATTTTTTATTAATTACAATGAAATGTTTGTTATTATTATTGTTTAGCATAATTCTAATATGTCGAAAAAATACTTTTTTTAAACAATAGTCGCGAATCCTATTTTGACCTTACACTGACCTGCATATTACAAAAAACGCAAGAAAATTACAAAAAACGCAAGAAAATTTCAATTTCGCGCGCTGCCGCAGCGCAGTCACCTTAGGGCGAGCGCGAATTGCGGTGCGTTTTTCTACCGCATAATCTGTGAAGAATGGAATGTCTTTGAAGTGCGCGCACTGCGGTCATGCGTTTTGTTACTGTAGGGCCCGCCCTGTGCGGCAGAACTACCGGAAACGCACCGCAGTGCGCGCTCGCTCTTACCGTGCGCCCTCCCTCCGCAGTGCGCGCTCGCTCTTACCGTGCGCCCTCCGCGACAGGCATGCTCACGTCATAGTTCGTATCTTGAAGTAACATTTAGTCTTAACTATTTTCTTTCCAAATTCCCTGCATTTATATTTTCGCTTTAAAATTGCCTTCAAAGGCATGCAATTTGATAATTTTACGTTCCGTTATATATTCCGTTACTATTGTTAGGTTTTAGGATTTTTATACTCCAGCAATCATATCTGCATATTAATAATCAGCGCGCCGCTCCTCGGATACTATACAAAGTGTAACGTTAAATGCGCAAAACCTCTTAAGGGGGCATTGTACTCATCATTATGAACAACTTTTACTATGGACCAAACCTGAAATCGCGAAAAAAAAATCAGCTTTTTTTCGCGATTTCAGGTTTGGTCCATAGTAAAAGTTGTTCATAATGATGAGTACAATGCCCCCTTAAGAGGTTTTGCGCATTTAACGTTACACGTTGTATAGTATCCGAGGAGCGGCGACGAAGACGATAAGCATATTTAAGGCGAAAGCGCCAGGCTAGCCCGCGAAATTCAAAATTTCTTACGTTTTTTGCAATTTGTAGGTCAATGTGAGCTTGTATGTTGATTAAAATATGATTCGCGGCCGTAGCTAATATGGCTTTACAGAATTATAATCATTAGAATCAGCAATACAACTTCATAAGTTAGCATTTACCTCAAACCTCATGATTTCATGAAATCGCTAGATTTGAGATAAATGCTAACTTATGGAGTTGTATTGCTGATTCTAATGATTATAATTCTGTAAAGCCATATTAGCTACGGCCGCCGAATCATATTTTAATCAACATACAAGCTCACACTGACCTACAAATTGCAAAAAACCTAAGAAAATTTGAATTTCGCGGGCTACCCTGGCGCATCAACCTTAACCCCCAAGAACCCTTAGGTGCCGAGCAAAAAGAAAAAAAAGTCAGAAAGAACGCTAAGCGAAAGAGCAGGCAATACGATGCGAGGGGTGGGTCGGGGGAACAAGAAACACGCGGACGAAGTCGCGGGCAGAAGCTATCTCAATATAATAAAAAGAAAAGTCCTGACTGACTGACTGACTCATCAACGCCCAGCCCAAACCCTTGGACCTATAAAGCTGAAATTTTGCGCAGAGGTGCCCTTTATAATGTAGACAAGAAATAAGGAAAGATGTTGTTCCCGCGAGATATTTTCCGACATCCACGCGGGCGAAGCCGCTGGCAAAAGCTAGTGAATTCATATAATCCTATAATATATATATAAATATATAAATATATATTGATGAAACTGTCTGTGGTTGTTATATTATCAATGTTATAAGTAGGTATAGGTATACTAACATAGGTTATAAGATAATTTAGACACTAACACAATGTGGGCCTATGTAGTCTGTTAATAAAAGATTTTTATTTTTTTTTTTTTTATTTTATAATAGACGAAAATTGACCATTCCCCCCTTATCGAAACTACTGATCCTAAAATTTTGAAAAAAATACTAAGAATAGTTCTATACTTACATGTAGATTGCAGGAAAACCTATAAGAAGTTTGTGATTTTAAAATAACATGGTAAATCTCTCAATACTGTAAGTACAAACTTGCATTTACTGTTGGAATTTAGGGGAGAACATGTTTTTCAACTTTAATGTTAAGTTTGTTCTTGAGATAATTTCATCCCAACTACGGAACCCTTCATTGTGCGTAGTCCGACACGCACTTGGCCTGTTTTTATAATAATTATGACGTGTAAAAGTGATTCTGATGTCCTGTTTACAGAATAAACAATTTCATTTAATTTCAGTTTAGAAAAACTCAGAATGACAAACTTTATAATTTACTTAATACGTAGCCGTGCAGAGTTTAAAGTTTATTATATACTCAAAGAATAAGATTTTTCATACAAACAATATTTTCACCCCCTTAAAGATCGAATTTTCAAAAATCCGTTCACAGCCGATGCCTTCGTCATAATAACTACACAGTTCAGTGGTGAGAGCTATGAGTGGACAGATCAGTCAGTCCCTTTTATTGAAATAGATGACCGTACTGCCAAAATGGATTCTATTTCAGCGGCCACAGGGGCGAAACTGTGTCGATCGATCATAACGAAACTAAGTGCCAATCGATTACTTGTAACGAGTAATTAACTCGGCATTGGCCATATCCACGGGGTATAGAAAATGTAAAACACGATAATATTATGACGGCATGCCCGGCTCGCGCCACTCTGTATAATTGCACGCGCGGTGTTGTGTCAGCTATCAGCATAGCAACATGTTCATAAAACTATTAGAAAGCAGTACCTACTAATTAACTTCAATGTTATATATATGGCAATAAAAATATACAATAAGTTGCCCAACATGTTTAAAACTGAAAAATCAATAACAATATTCCAAAAAAGGTTAAAACTATACCTAATTCAAAAATGTTTCTACTCGGTAAAAGAATTTTTAGAGTCTAGCTTAAAATAACGATTTTCTCTCATACACAAGTGGCGATCTGTCCTATATCACTACATACTATAAAACAAAGTCGCTTCCCGCTGTCTGTCTGTCCCTATGCTTAGATCTTTAAAACTACGCAACGGATTTTAATGAGGTTTTTTATTAATAGAAAGAGTGATTCAAGAGGAAGGTTTATAATTATGTATAATAATAAGCGCGGGCGAAGCCGAGGGCAAAAGCTAGTAATCAATAAGAGTTAGTCTCATATTTAACTACATGTAAAATTATAATGTGTACTAGCTGAAAAGGATGACATTAATATTGCTGAATAAATTTATTAATATTGACATTTAATCTTGACATATGTAACTATAATTTCTTAATTTAATTGTAATGATTGTACTACATAAAAATTAAATAATAATTATGTAAAATGCATGCTAATTTATAAAGGCAGGCGAATGATAACAAATTGCAATGCTTGTAAAAGGCTGCTAAGTCATAAGTACCTACTAACATAACGTAACACCATTACTGTACACTTAGTTCGCAATAAACGTTTTGAATTTGAATTTGAATTTTGAATTTGAATTTGTTTTCTATGTACAGATAATGATATTATTGCAAGATCATCAGAATAGGTTTTATCGACATCTATCTATTTTTTTTTTTTAGTTTTTGGGTTGGTTAGGTATATGTTTTGATTTTGTTCCTAAAAACAGATAATAAGAATTCCAGCCTGTATGTGTCCCTCTGAGCCTCGGTACTGTAAAGCCGTCGGTCCCAGCTGTCATTCTTAGATTAAATTTTTGACAGTCGTTACGGGTCAGAAGCCCGAAAGTCTGACTATCAGTCTAAAAAAGGGTCTCGTGTTACCCAGCAACTAGGTTGCGAAATCTGAATGGCAGTCAATCAATGTAAAGTACTGGTATTCATTGTATGAAGTTAGACTGGATGCCGACCCCGAAATAGTTGAGGAAAGGCTGTGGCTGATGCTGATGTGTTCGTCTCCTGGCCAAATGCCTCTTCTCATTAAGAGAAAACCCGCATTGATTATGGCCACGCTTGCTGCATGCAGGTTCGCGATTTGAGATCACTATAAGCCCTTCTTCACTGCCAGTCTACGATTAAAGTTCTTAACCTTCTAACAAATGAGCAGCGGTTTACATTAGCCCTGGATGCAAGAGCTTGAAGTCATGGTGAGAAGGATTATACCGTATCCTTCCACTGGTCCTTTGCCCTGGCAGTGCAATGATACAGGCTGACAGTTGCCAGAACCCTGATGCCCTTTACCAAGCAGTCGCATACTACAGGCTGGCAGTAACTGGTATGCTAAGTTTTAAATAAATAAATCCTACCTGCTTTCACCCAGCACTCAGATAAAAATAAATCTTAAATAAAAATAAAGTTTATTAATGCTCCAGTTTACAAAACAGGGTATTAGTGTTTGGAGCTTCCTTTTAAGCAAACAATGCTTTTGTTAGGAGACTCCGCTCTTCCATAGTACAGCGTTTACAATTACAATCAAATACAATAAAATATGAGTGAAAGTATGATTAGAGTGTGAATACCTGTGTGTACTGTGACTGTAAGTGAGAGTATATGTGAGAGTGTATGCGGGGGTGTATGTGGGGGTGTATGTGGCGGTGTATGTTTAAGTGTATCTGCTACTTTATGTGCTCCAAAAGTGCCTCCGTGTCATCATTATGTAAGTCTTTATCCAATTGCTTATTATTTTTTACATTCATAACTTTTTTTTGTGTCACTATAAGACAGTGTTTTTGTTTATTTTGTTGTATAGTTGAGCAGACCGTTTATGAAATTGCCTACAAGCAAACATGGTGTTATTCCGTGGCACTAGTGCAACAATGTCAGCCCTCCTTGTCCGCAGTAAGTCTGGGTCATATGGCACGGTTTTATACTTTTTAAGACTGTCTGGATAACGTACATTTTTCTTACGTAAATTAGATTACTAATTTTATATAAGGTCTCAGTAGGATAATATCTTTTGTTTTTAAAATACATTATCTTTATCAGAGCTCGTTGGGCTCGCCCTACGTCCATAAAATTAGTGTTCGCTGCACCTCCCTATATTAGGGTACAATAATAACAAGACTGACTTGTACCAAAGCCATGTAGATCTCATTAAGATCATTTCTTGGGGGGTATCGTTTACTGGTAATATATTTTGGAACAATATTTCGAAGCGTTTTAAAGATTCAGCTTAATCTCCTCACCCTGGTTGAAACTGACACCATGACACCTATTTAGTCTGTGTTACTTGTTTAACGCATGAACAATTACAGTTTCTGTGATTGGTTGACATGAGTGTATTCTTAGATTGACTACGTTTGTTAATAATAAAGCAAATTTAATTGGTTTTTGATATATTTAAAATAAGAAGATATTATTTAGCCAATTGGCTACTTGTGCCATACCCATCTCAGCTTTGAGTTTCACATCTTGCCAGGAGTTCCCAGAGAAAACGACAGCGGTATCATCGGCGTAAGAGAAAACTTTTGCATTTTTAATGTGAATTTTTGATTTAGTGAAATAAGTGATATTGAATGATAGTTATCAGTAACCAGTAACTAGTCGCCTGTTGCCCATTCTCAGCAGTGGGATGATGCGGGCTGCAGTACTATACAGGGTGTTAAAGTAATTGCGTGCCATAGCGTAGGGTGGGTTCAGTATCGATAAAGGAATCCAGGAAAAATTAAAAAAAAATCAAAATAAAAACATAAAAAAATATAGCAAGATCAACCTAATACCTACTAACTTATAATAGCAATCGATTAGAATTACAATTATTTTATTTGTTATGCTTTAATTGCTTACCTACTATCGAACGCGTTGTCATTTTGTCCTTCACTTCTCGCGTCCGAATACTAAGGGTCGGCGCATTATTTGCTACTGAAAAAGGCTCGCGATAATTTTAATTCTAAACAATTGCTATTTTTAGTTAGTAGGTACTAAACTTGCAATATTTTTTTATATTTTTATTAATTATTTTTTTTATTGAATTTTTTATTTTTCCCAGGTTTCTTTATCGATACTGAACCTACCCCTAAGCTATGGCATACAATTACTTTAACACGCTGTATAGCAACCCACCTGATAACAGTGCATACAAGAAGTAATAAATAGTTCCCACATGTGTAGGTTCGTCACCACACAGCTGTGACGTCACCACACAGCTGTGACGTCACCACACAGCTGTGACGTCTCCCACACGGAATGCGGCTGTTAATCAACTCGGCCTATCGCAGTCCAAGCTGGCCCTAGGCCTCTCTCAACTGCGCCACAGCGCCCTGTCCACCACCACCCGCACTTAGTCTGTCCCAGGCTCTCAGACACCTTATTAAGGTTTAGGTCGGCAATCCACCTAGGGGGGGGGCTGGGGACCCTCGCAAAGTTGTCGATGCGCGGTTTTCTCTCTAGAACTCGTTGTTCAGTGGATGGGTGACCATCTTTACATACCGAGATTCCTCCGGGCCTCGGAAAGCACGTTAGCAGTTGGTCCCAGCTGTTATTCGTGGATCTTTGACAGTCGTTCGGGTCGTCAGAAGCCCGAAAGTCTGACAACCAGTCTTACCAAGGGGTATCGTATTACCCAGCAACTGGGTTGTGGAGGTCAGATAGGCAGTCACTCCATGTAAAATACTGGTATTCAGCTGCATCCGGTTGGAAGACTGGAAGCTGACCGCAACATAGTTGGGAAAAGGAGCAATTTATGCTCATCACAATGCATATTATGGTAAAGTGGAGCTGATGGTGACTTCACCATCAGTTCCAGTTCTCCTGGTTCCTTAATAAGAGAACTCCTCAACAATTAACGTCCTTGTATCGGGAAAAACAATATTTTGTAGAAGATGATGAACAGTTGACATTAGGCTATTTTAACTTGTATCAATTACAAACTGACCCACTAAAAAGTGAAAAATAACTTTAATTTCGGAAGTCGGTGGCAAAAAACTAAAATGCAGATCCAAAGACACCGACTTCCGTTATTTTTTTTTTTTGTAAAAAAGTTTTTTTAGGTAAATACAACAAATGATTACAGCTAAACACAAAGTCAGTCAGTATAGTCAAATTATTAATTAAAACAGCAGTTTCGTCACTAAATATCATACATTATGGGAATGTTAGTACGCATGCGCCGCCGGCTAACTTCGTACTTGCCTCACATAGGTACTTAGGGAAGACAGTAAACAAATAGGTGCCGCTTAGAGCGGTCGTCTGTTTGTCCGCCGGGTTTCGCGCGCAAATTGTCGCCGTGCCTATACTCTCAACCAATTGTTTAGATCGAAGTTACGTCAGTTTCGAAGAGCATGTTTCCTGCACAGTTAGTCAGGCTCCAGGTGTCGTGGCTGGTGACATTCTTTTATGTTTATTACGTACTTGGTTGTATTTATTTTTATATTAAAAAACTTCAGTGAAAGTTTTCCTCCGAAAAGTTAAGTATTCTATTCGAGTGTTTCTTCATTTCGGTCAATGTAGATGGATTTTCTGGTAATCTTTTTTATTTTTTATGTATTTTCGTTAATTTAAAAATACTTTTGACTCCAAGAGATTATTTTTCTTGGTGACAGGTAAGTTTTGGAAAGACTGAGTCGTTGTTAAGACAAGTGTTATCCCATAATAATGTACTTTCACTTTGTAATTTAGGCACAATAACAACATTGATATTAGTTTTATGTGCAAAGCGCCTTCCTTGAAATACTAGTTAAGTATTGCGAATCAGAAGAGAGGGGACACAAGGTCACCTATCTCCACATATGAGACGGATAAGTTATTCTGTCAAAAGGTTAGAAAGATCTGTCCTCTCTGATAAAAACAAGATACTGCGCATCCATCTGACGCTGCGTGCGCAGTCTCGCGCATTGTACGTTTAACTGCTAGCTGTCATTCAGAGGCCCGAGGTCAACAATGCAATGATTATAAGCTGATCAAAATGATCGGTCTATAACAGCTGTAGGTTTACCCAAAGTCATGACGGTCAAGACTTGACGCAACACTCGTATGTCAGAAACGCGAAATCCTTGTATACTTACGTAGGTATGCAAGCAAACTTTTTCCTTGTAAGAACTTTTTAATGTAGATTTTCCGCTCTCTTAATGTTCCGGATGGTGTTCTCATTGTGAGTGCGGAACAACGGATCCCGGAAGAGCCTGACCGGGGGAAGGCAACGAAGCTGCATCCAGTGGACCACTGGCTGCTGCTTCATATCTGTACGAGCTCATGCCGTGATGGGAACAGTCCGGGCAGCTGACAGGTTGGTTAGGATCCTGACAGCCCAGGATCATCTGAACGTATATGTATCTTTCTCTAGGTAGTTAAGAAACAAATAAAAAGAAAGAAAATGAGTTTTTAATGTATTTTAGATCTGGCTAGTGTCCGCAACTCCAGGGCTCCGCGAGTATTTTGCGATTCTTGGCAAACACAAATAAAACACAATTGACTCAAGACTTTACAGGGGGCTTACTATGAGCTCTTATAGCAGGGCAGAAGTTGAACGTTTCCAGTGAGAGAGAGTGACGGTGCTATAGGTCGTAAACAGCTCCGTCACTCTCTTATAGCAGGGCAGAAGTTGAACGTTTCCAGTGAGAGAGAGAGACGGTGCTATAGGTCGTAAACAGCTCCGTCACTCTCTTATAGCAGGGCAGAAGTTGAACGTTTCCAGTGAGAGAGAGAGACGGTGCTATAGGTCGTAAACAGCTCCGTCACTCTCTTATAGCAGGGCAGAAGTTGAACGTTTCCAGTGAGAGAGAGAGACGGTGCTATAGGTCGTAAACAGCTCCGTCACTCTCTTATAGCAGGGCAGAAGTTGAACGTTTCCAGTGAGAGAGAGAGACGGTGCTATAGGTCGTAAACAGCTCCGTCACTCTCTCACTGGAAACGTTCAACTTCTGGCCTGCTATAAGAGCTCACAGTAAGCCCCCTGTCCCACGCGGTGCATCTGCGTGTTTGTGGAACAGTGTTCTTGTATTTTTGAAGCTTTGAGAACTTTTTGATTTGACAATAACCAAGATTTTGTGGCGCGGTAAATAAGTAATACAGCAAGGCTTTGTAGCCATTCTGCGAACAGGAAGTTCGTTCATCCTCTCCTATCAGCACAAACTACATAAGAACAGTTCATTCCGCAGAACAAGTATGAGCCAAATCAGCCACTTGTAGTCAGTTGTCACTTACATCACCTTGTAAGTGACGCTGACTGTTATAGTGGGTCGCTCATGGAGGTTATATTAATGTACCCGTGATGCCAAAAGTGCTGGGTGCTCTTTTTAGTGCTGTTTCAAATTTGCTCTTTTTGGTGCTCTGTGGAACTTACTACTTTTGGAGCACAATCATATTAATCAACCTACCATTTTCCCACTGCTGGGACACGGCCCGTGGGCCGGGCCACGCGGGCCCAATGCGGGTTGGTAGACGTCACATTCATTCTTTTAATTTTTGATTTGTGGTTTGATTGACGGTTTGCATGACCACCACGCAAACCACCGCACTTCTATGTACCAAGGATTGGAATCTCAACCTTAAGTTTCTAGATTTTCGATATTTCGAGACAGGTCAATAAAATTCTCTGTTACGGCTGATTATTTTAGCAAAAGACGTTTACGTTAAAAGGATGAGTAATATAATAAACAGGACAGCAAATAACCATTCGCATCGGTCGCCTCAAATAGGTAGGTACATTAATAAACAGCACTCAGTGATAAACAAATGCCGTTCTGAGTTCGCCATCTTCAGTTTATCTTACTGGCAACTGCAGCCGGTAACTCGTACTAATTTTAGTTTTGGCAAGTGCAACACTTCCTAACTTTCCGAGTAATGCAAGTTCAGGCAATATTGCTTGTTGTTATAACATTATTATATTATGTGACGGGCACACCGCGCAGCGGTAGATTGTCACGATCGATATTTTACCAACTTCCCGTAAGCTAGTTTTTACAAAATAAGTTTTTTTTAGACCATTTACAGGCACATCTGAATGACTAAAGCAGTCGGTAATCCATAAAGATGAAGCTAGTTGCCCATTCCAAAGCTTAGGAGGTTCCCATGGAGAAGAACGGGCAAGAAACTCCATCCATGGACACTCTTTTAAATTATATTGACACAACCCAATTACTGGGTAAAAGGATACCCCTTGCTAAGACTGATTGTCAGACTTAAGGGCTTCTGATGACCCGTAACGACTATCACAGATCCACGAATGTCAGCCCCGACCCGGTATGCAAAGATGGTCCCCCATCCACGGACCAAACACGGCTTAACCTGATGGATCGCCCCTTCGGTTGTTATTACTCAGCCACAAGTTAATGAAAGACATACTACCTACCCAGTAAACGACGTACTCACACCTCAATCAATCTGCCTAGCCTTTTCCCAACTATGTTAGGGTCGGCTTCCAGTCTAACCGAATGCAGCTGAATACCAGTATTTTACATGGAGTGACTGCCTATCAGACCTCCACAACCCAGTAACTGGGTAATACGATACCCCTTGGTAAGACTGGTTGTCATGCAGGCTTTCGGGCTTCTGAGGAAAGATCCACGAATGATAGCCAGGACCAACGGCTTAACGTGCTTTCCGAGGCACGGAGGAGTCTCGGTATGTAAAGATGGTCACCCATCCACGGACCAACCGCGCCAAGCGTAGCTTAACCTGATCGATCGACCCGTGAGAGGGTGCTTGTGGCTAAGTAATAACAGCCGGTTATTACTTAGCCACAAGCACCCTATAAAAAATATGAAACAAAAAAATATTCTCATCTGAAGTTACAAAAAGACGGACAAATTAAGAATAAGTCAGTCACACGTCATAATCGGTCAGATTACGTGTGACACCGGATTTTTAATTTGTCTGTCTTTTTCAAACAGATGAGAATATTTTCTTGTTTCTTTTTAGAGCGTGATTTTTCAGTAGTTGTGTTTTAGTTTTTGAACTTACTTTTTATTTAAATTATTTTTATTTAAAATATATTTGATTAAAACTAGACGGTATAAGTCGAATTTTTATTTTCCATACAAATTAGCGCATTTTGTTAACTTTGGAATGAAAATCTCATGTTGATGAAAATTACCGATTTCCTGATTTTGGCTTTGCCCGAACGGTGTACTACGGGTCGTAAAGCATACAACGTGTTAGAACTGAACGTATAAATAAAGTTTGAAATGTCCAATGTTTCTGTTGAGCAGTGCCCTGACTGGGTTCACGAGCAGACAAAAACCGACAGTAATCCATACTAATGTAATAAAGCTGAAGAGTGTGTTTGTTTGGTTGAACGCGCTCATCTCTAGAACTACCAGCCGGATTTGTCCAATTCTTTTTGCATCATCTTCATCTGCCTTTTGCCGCTACGTTAGCTATGCTGCGGTCGGCTTCCAGTTTAACCTACAAAACCGGATAGAGCTGAACACCAGTATTTTACATGGATTGACTTGCATATGGTAACCCAATTGTTGAGGCTATTTAACATCACATCCATAGGAGCCGAGCAAAAAGAACGTCAAGTGAACACGAAGTAGCATGCAAAAGGAAATGTTCTGTTAAAACAAGACATTTCACGCGGACCAAGTCGCGGCCAGAAGCTGCAAGAAATTTATTGTAAAATGTGTGATGTGCATGAGAGCAAATAAGTAAATTAAATAGGTACAACAACTTGCTCAAAAGTTTAGGCTGAAACTAAAATGAGATCTACTCGTACTCATTTGGAAAAACACGGAACACACACACGGAACACGAAACACTTTTACTGGGTTCGTCTTCGTCGGTTGAGAGTATGTCATGCTCACTCAAATGTCTCGCTGGTGGTGGCGTGTGTGTTGGATCATTAAGTTCCCTTCAAAATGGTTGAGCTAATTGGTGCTGATCCATGCGTCATGTTCGTGAACGGGCGCCGTCAGTTGGGACTGGTCGTCTCTTAGCTGCCACGGCTCATTTTTATTTTTTAATTTAGTTGTTTTTAGTTATTATCTTTTTTTTTTTTATTACGGACGCTTTTAATGTGCACGTCTTTCTACATTGTTCTCACATGTATATTTTCAATATGAACGATGTAACCAATATTTTGTAAAATATTTGATTTTAAAAGAGTGTCCGTGGAGTTTCTTGCCCGTTCTTCTCCATAGGATCTTCGCTTTGGAATGGGCAATCTAGCTTCATTTTTCTGACTGACCGACCCAAGACCGACCCTTTGACAATTCAAAAGTGCCTGTAATTGGTTTATTTGAAATAAATGCTTTGAGTTGAGTTGGAAACAGTTGAGAGTTTGCATAATCTTTGCTCCGATCATAACGCTGCATACAGCTGCTCTGATGATGGAGACGAAGAAGTCTCCGTTACTGCAAACTTACATGACAGTTAAAGCGTTTAACTTAAGTGTAAACTTTTTGGCGAGAGTTCGCTACTTACTTAGCTAATCAAATAAGAGATTTTACCTTATTCATTAGAGTCAGACTTGTACTTCGTTGAGAATGTCATGATAACAGTTGCAAGCGTTTCACTAATTAGTTTTTATAATAAATCCTATTGGTGAGTATCTTCCTTGGGTCGGCACGAGCACTTTGTTATTATATGAATTGTGTTAATGTTTGGCATCTTCTGAATTCAGAATCTGTCCCAGTTCAGTTTTCCAGTATGTTTTCTACATATTCTGACTCAAGCTCAAAGCATTTATTTTAATTCAACTGCTTATGTTTCTTTAGATTCTGAAAGGATGTTTAATTTTAATAATTCATATTTGAATTCTTTTAACATCAAATTTCTGGGAGTATGAAGATGTTTAAAGTTATTCAAGAAAAAAACCGGTCAAGTGCGAGTCGGACTCGCGCACGAAGGGTTCCGTACCATATTATATGTTTAACAATCGCAAAGATAACTTTTTACTTATTTTATAACGATACTGTAAATTGCAAGGTTATTTTTTGCAGTTGCAGAAAATCACCCATGTTTAAACAAAATACCTTATGGATCGCCGTTTTCAGTATTGTTGCTTAAATACAGTATTTATGGTACCTACATGGTATAAAGAAGTTTCAAATTCCTAATTTGTTGAATTGTTGCGCTAGAGCTCGTACAAAAATGGTCTAAAATTTACAACTTTTGCGGCCCCCTATTTCTTAATTTTAGAAGATAAAAAAAATGTGTTTGTACTCTACTCAATGAGTTCTAGACGATGACACCCCACATGCTAGATTTTTTTTTTTTCAAAATGAAAAGTTTATGGGGACCGGACCCCTTAAATTTTTAACTTTGCTTTATTTTTATTATTTGTTGTTATAGCCGTAATAGACAGCGGGGGCTTAGTAAGTTTGTACTGGACTGTACGTGGTTGTCTGATTTCATGGATTTTAATTTTCTTGCGCGGAACCCTAATTATTTTTCTAAAATAAAAATAGCCGTAGCACATTAGCTGCCAGACAATAGACACAATAGAAAATTAATTGTTTGAGGTCACCGGTGACCGGCGTGGCAGTTAACCTGTTAGTTACTCCTTAAAACATCAGCTATATGCCGTCAAAATCGGTGAAAATTCGTTTGGCAAGTACCATTTTTTTAATCGGACTGCGCTTTAAAATTCTTCTATACCTACAAACTTTAACATCCCTAAACCTCATTTGAGGCGTAGTTTTGAAAAACTAATAATGACAAACATATTACTTACCTATGCAAGTATTTGTGCTAAGTTTCAAGTTCATTAACCAAATTAATAAGATTTTTCATATAAACTGTATCTCTGTTTTCACGAACACAGATAAAGAATTTCAAAAATCATCTGGTGGATGTTTCCATAACTTGACTCAAACATTATTTACACCAATTTAAGAGTTAATCAAGCCCCCAATAAAATCCTCCGCTATAAAATTAACTTTTCACCCCTTAGGGGTAGATTTTTGGAAAACCCTGATACACGTTAGTCTTCATTTTTGGTCTCAAGTATAAAAACTGAGTTTTGAGTTAATCGGACCGCGTGTTAAAATTCCTGCATACAAACTTTGACACCCCCAATCCCTCTTTAGGGGTAGTTTAGAAAAACTCAAAATGATAAAAAAACTCAAACTTTATAATTTACTAAGATGAATATTCGTGCTAAGTTTCAAGTCTATTAACTCAAGGGATAGGATTTTTCATACAAACCTTCATCCCCTATTTTACCCCCTTAGGGATGGAATTTCCAAAAATCCTTCCTTAGTGGATGTTTACACTATATAAGGTATCTATGTGCAAAATTTCAAGTCTCTAGGTCCATTGGTTTGGGCTGTGCGTTGATATATTAGTCAGTGACTCAGTCAGGACTTTGATTTTTTTATATATATAGATTTACCATGTTATTTTGAGACCACAGACTTCTTATAGGTTTTCCTGTAATCTACAGGTATAGAACTATTTTCTATATTTTTTTCAAAATTTTAGGCTCAGTAGTTTCGGAGATAAGGGGGGGGGGAATGCTCACTTTTCGTCTATTTTCTTAAATAACTTTAAAAAAATATATTTTAAAATTATAAAAAAAATATATTTGAGACCCTCATAGTAAGCCCTTTTATTTGATATGTCACACGGTACAGTTTACAAAACTTTTTTTTTTAATTTTCTTATTTTCCCCCTAAAAGTGACTCTCATATTCAAAATTCATATATTTACTTTAGCTGTACGTGTTTGGGTCACAGAAATCCATATGTGTACCAAATTTTAACTTAATCGGTCCATTAGATTCGGAGCAAATTAGCTGTGACAGACGGACAGACGGACAGACAGACAGACAGACAGACAGACACACGAGTGATCCTATAAGGGTTCCGTTTTTTCCTTTTGAGGTACGGAACCCTAAAAAAGTAATTTAAGTTTAATTCAAAGTTAATTAGTGAACAAAGTTGTTGCAGGAACATCGTTGTTCATTTTAATCAACACAAACTATTTGGTGAACCGTTTTTAGGGTTCCGTACCTCAAAAGGAAAAAATGGAACCCTTATAGAATCACTCGTGTGTCTGTCTGTCTCTCTGTCTGTCCGTAATCTAAAGGACTGATTAAGTTATTTAGTACACATATGGATTTCTGTGACTCAAAGTAAAGTAATGAATTTTGAATATGGGGTCACTTTTACGGGCAAATAAGAAAAAAAAAAAGTTTGCCAACTGTACCGTGTGACATATCAAATTAAAGGGCTTACTATGAGGGTCTCAAATATATTTTTTTTATAATTTTAAAATAAATGGTTTTAAAGTTATTTAAGAAAATAGACGAAAGTTGACCATTCCCCCCCCCTCATCTCCGAAACTACTTAGCCTAAAATTTTGAAAAAAATACAGAAAATAGTTATTTACATGTAGATTACAGGAAAACCTATAAGACCTTCCGGTCTAACCGGATGCAGCTGAATACCAGTATTTTACATGGAGCGACTGCCTATCTGACCTCCACAACCCAGTAACTGAGTGATACGATACCCCTTGGTTGACTGGTTGTCAGACTATCAAAGATCCACGAATGACAGCCGGGACCAACGGCTTAACGTGCTTTCCGAGGCACGGAAGAGTCTCAGTATGTAAAGATGGTCACTCATCCACTGACCAACCCCGGCAAGCGTAGCTTAACCTGATGGATCGACCCGTGCGGCTATTATTACTTAGCCACTCGTGGCTTAAAATTCTATGAATTTTAGATGTTATCGGAATAAAATGTCTTACCATTCACATCTTAAAAAGTATGATCTTCTGACCAAACTTCTGGAAACTTCTGGAAGTTATGACTCTGTTCAATGTGTGCCGCAATCATTTTGATTGTCTGGACTTAGTTAGGAGCCTGAGTTACCTGGTTCCTCGAACAGCTCATGTACGTGAGGTACGTACTCGACGTCTATTTGCTACTAGTCTCTGTAAATCCAACGCTGGCTCGAGTTCACCACTTCATCGTTTAAATAAAAATAAATAAAATAAAATCATTTTATTTCGAGTATCACTGACTCATAATACCAAAAAACACTCATACAGTCACATTACATTACAAATTAATTAAGATAATCCAATTCATTAATAACATCATAAATTCATAATACAAAAATCAAAAAATAAATAAAAACTATAATGAAAAATAATAACAATTAATTAATAATGAGGTTTGCTAGTCGCATCAGCCTGCCACATGCCGCTTACAGCAGTGGGAGATGATGGAACAATCAAGCCTTTCCGCGAGCGCGGCCAGCATGCTGTTGGCGCTCCCCCGCACTCGCCGCACCAGCGACGTGCCTCTCTTGCGCATAGTGGCGTGGAAGCAATCCACGCGCGCTTCCGCAAACATAGTCGATGCGCTGCAATAGCGGGGGAGCGCC
Source organism: Cosmia trapezina (assembly GCA_905163495.3). Classification (NCBI taxonomy): domain Eukaryota; kingdom Metazoa; phylum Arthropoda; class Insecta; order Lepidoptera; family Noctuidae; genus Cosmia; species Cosmia trapezina. The sequence goes on from LR991019.1 coordinate 323,359, forward strand.
AACATCATCCTGAACGCGTTGTTGAACTGGACGCGAAGGGCGCTGTACGACCTCTGCGTATAGTCAGTCCACAAGCTGCACGTGTACAGTGTAGTGCAATAGGCTCTAAAAAGAGTCACTTTAACATCTTTAGAGCACTGTGCAAACCTGCGGATAACCATATTCGCTCTGACTGACAGCGCCCTTCGCTCCCGCTCAATGTCCGCATCATCTCTCAAATCAGGAGTCACAACATGTCCTAAGTACTTAAAAATGTCCACCCTTTCCAAGGGTGAGCCATTCAGCTTTATGGGTGGCATTTCTAGCACTTTCCTAGACCCACCCTGAAAAACCATACACTGACTCTTCTTAACATTATAGCGCAGCCCGTGATCAGTTGCATAATCCTCACATATACTCATCAGCCTCCTGAGTCCACAGACCGAGGCGCTCAGCAGCACCATATCGTCCGCGTAGCTGATGTTATTAAAACAGACGCCATCAATGTGACAACCGATATGCAGCTCGCTGAGCGCCTCGATCAGTCCATTCACATACAGGTTAAAAATGGAGGGGGAGCTCAACCCCCCCTGCCTCACCCCACATTCCAACCTATATGGTTCCGACAACGTGCCCGCCCACTTCACATTATTTACCTGGTTCCCGTACCAATACTTAAAGATGTTTATAAGTTCATACGGTATCTGGGCTGATCTCATCTTATTCCACAAGATCTCGTAAGAAACCAGGTCAAAGGCTTTGGAAAGGTCGAGGAAGCATGCGTACACCGAAGTTTTTCTCTCGGTATAGTATCTAACAGCACTCTTAAAACACAATATTGCAGCATCTGTAGACAGTCCCGGCCGAAACCCGAACTGATTATCATGTAGCTTTATGTATTTGTTTAATTGCGTATTAAGAATGCTGTCAAACACTTTTGCAACTATTGTAGCTAGAGAAATAGGTCTGTAGTTAGATATATCTGACAAATCCCCTGCTTTGTTTTTTACTACAGGCACTACGATAGTCCTCATCATATCCGCAGGGAGGTATGAGTGAGAAACACAAAAGTTATAGAACATAGCCAACACCCTGCACATATGAGGCCCAGCATGTTGTATATGTTCCACACCTAATCCGTCATGACCAGGAGACTTCCCATGGGAAATTGATTTTACCGCCATTGATACATCCCTGGCTGAAATTCTGGTATCAACACATTTCCCACTCACCCCTCCCCCCTTCAGTGACAAGGATGGTCCCAACGGTGACCTCCCAATAAAGTTGGCTTTAAACTTATCAGCTATAACCTTCAAATCAGTCGTCCCGTCAACGCTCACGGGCAGGCCCGGGCGAATATTCAAACTGTTGGTACTTTTCCAGAACCCCTTGAAATCCTTCGTGCTATGTTTAGCTGCCAGAACATCCATTTTTAACTGGTTTTGATGGTTCTGACACCATTTTAAACGCGACTTAAATATTTTTCTGGTCTCACACATTTTAGTAAACATAACACCAGTAGTAGGACTACCACACAATAGCCATTCCCGAAAACTCGCCCTGGCCGCCCCGTGACTGTCACTCACAATTTTACTCCATCCAACAATGGTTCTAGGTGGACGTTTACTCTGCATACGCATGCAACTGTTTGGTTGCAACTTATAACAATGAGTTTAGTTCAATCGACATTCTTTTTTTCTTAATATAAATGTATTTAGGCAACAAATCCAAGCAATCCTAAAGGGTCAGCAAAGTAATATGATACTTCACGTAGTGTTGTATAATGTACGCACAAATTAACTTTTTCATTTTTTTTTCCTTCATAAAAAAATGTAGATATGGGTATCTAGGATAATATTACTGTATCTTGTGTTTGTAGCTAGTTTTTAGGGTTTCGTACCTCAAAAGGAAAAAACGGAACCCTTATAGGATCACTCGTGTGTCTGTCTGTCTGCTGTCTGTCTGTCTGTCAGTCTGTCACAGCCAATTTGCTCCGAATCTAATGGACCGATTAAGTTGAAATTAGGTACACATATGGATTTCTGTGACCAAAACACGTACGACTAAAGTAAATAAATTAATTTTGAATATGGAGGTCACTTTTAGGGGGCAAATAAGAAAATTAAAAAAAATAGTTTTGCAAACTGCACCGTGTGACTTATCAAGTGAAAGCCCTACTATGAGGATCTGAAATATATTTTTTTTACCATTTTTAAATAAATCGTTTTAAAGTTATTTAAGAAAATATACGAAAATTAACCATTCAGCCCCTGCCCCCCTTATCTCCGAAACTAGAACCTAAAATTTTGAAAAAAATACAAAAAATAGGGGTGCTAATTAATCAGCTCCTTTAAAATGTAATTCTCGTCTTCAGATATATTTAGTTGTCTACTGAATTAATAGGTCAGCGACTAACCGTTTGCGTCTAATAAATGCTTTTCAAGCGACCATATATTGTAAAACAAGCTACTGTTAATATGACTCAGCATGGAAATAATTTTAAGCAACTAAATTTGTGATATGTCTACGCATTGACAGCTTTTATTAAGAGTAACAACTGCATCTATAAAATAATTTCAACGTAGAGTACGTTGAAATTATTTTATAGATGCAATTTCATAAACTCACCTATATTTTTATACGTTAGCATAATAATTGATGAGTGAATCTGCTATAATTGAACATAAAATTACCTTATTATTGTCATCAAATTTTGGTCAGTGAAAGCTCTAACTTCATGTAGACACCTATCTATTTATAATGTTACCATAAGTAATTGATGACTCGAATATATATTATACCTACCGAATTGAATTGAACATACAAAAATTATTGTCATCAAAAACAAACATAGCTGCAACTCTGTGTTTGTTTGTATTTGGACACACAATCAATCTGCCAGCCTTTTCCCAACTATGTTGGGGTCGGCTTCCAGTCTAACTGGATGCAGCTGAATATCTGTATTTTACATGGAGCGACTGCCTATCTGACCTCCAAAACCCAGTAACTGGGTAATAAGATACCCTTGGTAAGACTGGGTGTCAGACTTTCGGGCTTCTGACGACCCGTAACGACTGTCAAAGATCCACGAATGACAGCCGGGACCAACGGCTTAACGTGCTTTCCGAGGCACGGAGGAGTCTCGGTATGCAAAGATGGCCACCTATCCACTGACCAACCCCGGCAAGCGTAGCTTAACCTGACAGATCGACCCGTGCGGCTGTTATTACTTGGCCCCTGTCATTCCCAGCGAGCGTTAGGTTCACTCCCGCGCAACGAATTAAGAATTCTTAATTCGATGATAAAACTTTTGATTTTTCCCAAAAAATAGTTCCATACCTGTAGATTACAGGAAAACCTATAAGAAGTTTGTGGTCTCAAAATAACATGGTAAATCTCTCAATATTGTGGTACAAACTTACATTTACTGTTGGAATGTATGTTCTGTAATGTGTGAATGTTCTTGGGATAATTTCATCCCAACTAAGGAACCCTTCATTGTGCGTAGTCTGGCATGCACTTGGCCGGTTTTTTAACTAACTTGCCAATACCTACGTCTTTGTGTTTAAAAATAACGAAACATTGCGTAGTAATAAGAAACCTTTTCAACATCGTGAGAAGACGGAGGAAAAACAAAACCAATCAGTAGTTTGCTCTCACCCCAGCTGGCCAGCCCCCATAACGTGGCCGCAGTAGAACCACTAACCTTTATGTCAGGAAAACAGCAAAAATATTCTCCTAAACAATATATTTCAGTCCCACAAACATGGCTTTTTATGGCAGCGCAGAAGTTCTCATTGAATCGTATACCATTTAACGAGCACGGCTGCGGCTCCACGCAGGATGCAGAGTTGCGAACACCTCTGCTTGCTGTACGCCCACCAATATTATCTTCCCTTTGTAAAATACATAAATATACTCACATGTTGCTCTCCGCAAAAAGACAGCGCTTACAGACACTTTCATACACTCTTCAATCTCACAATAGGACAAAACATTGAGCAAATTTTATGCCATTCGTTGGACATTTAGGTATGTCAAATATGTCTGACAAAATGAGGTCAACTGAAGTTTTATAAGTACACTAGCTTTTGCCAGCAGCTTCGCCCGCGTGGATGTCGGAACTTATCCCACGAGAACCGTACATTTTTACGGGTTAAAAAGTATTCCACATTATAATCTATCTGTGTGCCAAATTTCATCCAGATTCGTTTAGCTGTTCTGGCGTGATTAAGTAACAAACATCCATCTAACGATCCAAACGTTCCCATTTACAATAGTAGTAAGAATATGAGAGCAATCAGCGCTCCTGCAGGCGAGGACAAGCGAGCATGCCGCCGGGGGACACGGCTTGCGTGCAGGGCCCTGGAGCACGAGTTAGGAGATGACGATGGCAGCTGTGTGAACGGTTAGCGAGGCAGTAACTAATTGCTGCAACTTATATTTTATACTTAAAAAAGTTCCATGAATGTTACATTATCAAGTTAGTTCGAACAGAATGCGTGGCTGCTTCTTTTAATTAAAAGTGCGCCACGGTTCCGTGTTTACGTTATTCAGGTCAGTGGAAATTGATGTAGTCAGCAACAATTAACAATTGCATCGCCAGTTTTTTCAGAGAACAATTATTTCGTCCGATAAATGATTATTGGCTCGCACCATTTCGCAGTATTGGAACCATCAGAATCTTTGACAATCCATGCGGAACACAATTCATTTCTGTACTAAGTAACACTGAATGATGTACTAGTTACTTGGTTTTTCTCAACTTGTCACAAATGAATGTCAATGTCTCGTATCTCTCTCTCCCTCGACACTAAATACTTGTGCAGCTCCGCGCTACACCTTTTAGCTTCGACAGTCGTCCACATTTAGTGTAGGTACTTGTTGCTCTGCGACTTGAACGTGTCCAAAAACGCTTCGCTTGGCACCTCGCTTTTTCCAATGGAATCGCCAAAAAAATACATTCTTACAATAAAAGACTGAAGCATTTTAACATGACCTCACTAGACAGACGTAGACACATGTTGGATGCAATGTTTGCTTACAAAATTTTTAAGCATAAAATAGACAGTCCTAGTTTACTTGCACTTTTCGGTTTTCGTGCACCCTCTAGAATCCCGCGTAGTGCCATAACACCTCTTTGTACGCCATTTAGAAGAACAGTTTTGGGATCCAATTCGCCTGTTGCAAGAATGTGTAAGGTAGTAAATGGCTACAGTGATGTTATTGATCTCCACTTTGACTCTATTGCTAAACAAAAAGCCATCCTTAATCGTTTGCGAAGCAACCCCTAATCATAGTCAATTATTATTTCATTTTGTCAATTTACCAATTTTACCTTAATCAATTGTTTCATTGTCAATTTTACCACTGTTATAAATTTTTAATTTTTTTTTTTTTTTTTTCTCTTTAATGTTGATCAATTTATTAATTTTATTCAATGGTTTTTAATGATATTTAATTTTTTTCAATGTTATTCAATATTCAATGTTATTCAATCTAATTCAATTCTATTTTATTCAATTTTATCAATTTCATTCAATGAATTTTAATTTTGTGTCGATCTTTATTTATAACAACAATTTTATCAATTTACCAATGTAATATAATTTTAACTTTTTTATTATATATCTTTTACTAATGTTGTCATTTTTATAAATTAATATATTTTATTTTTAATTCTATTTTTAACCGACTTCCACAAGGAGGAGGTTCTCAATTCGTCGGAACCTTTTTTTTTTTTTTTTTTTTTTATGTATGTTCCCCGATTACTCGAAAATGGCTAGACCGATTTGGATTTTTCTTTTTTTGTTCGAAAGGGTATACGTCCCAAGTGGTCCCATGATCATCAAGTCAGGATCTGATGATGGAATCCCATGGAAATCGAGGGAAACCCTCACATTTTATGGGCACACCTATATCGATTTCGGTATTTTTTATAGTAACTCGTGCATTTGCTCTCGGAAAGTACCATTCGGTGAACTGGAACTGATGATGAAGACCACAGAGGGCCATCGGAAATACTCAATTATATCTAAGTATATAACAGGTTAGGTTGCGATTCGATTACTTTAATATGGCTTATGCTCGTCAAAATAATGGTTATGGTGACTTCACCATGAGCTCCATTTCTCCTGGTTCTTACTAGGAGAACTCCTCAACAATTAACGTCCCTGCATCGGGAAAAGCAACATTTTGTAAAACGTGATGAGCAGTTGACATTGGGTTATTGTAACTTAGATAAATTACAAACTGAACCACTAAAAAGTGAAAAATAAAAACTTTTTTACAAAAACAAAAACCGACTTCCAAAAAAAACACTACAAAGTGAAAAATAACTTTAATTTCGGAAGTCAGTGGCAAAAAACTAAAATACAGATCCAAAGACACCGACTTCCGAAATTAAAGTTATTTTTCACTTTGTAGTGTTTTTTTTGGAAGTCGGTTTTTGTTTTTGTAAAAAAGTTTTTAATTTAATTTAATTTTTAATCAATATTGTCATAATTCTGTTTTTCACTATTTCAATATTATTTTAATTTAATTGAAAATTGGCGCTTAGTACTTACTAAGTAAGCTCATCTTCCGAATTTATTGTTTTGTGCATGTGGTGTTTACCTATAAGTAATTGTTGCGCTGTCATTTTAATTTTAAGAATGAATTATGTCGCTGTATCCAGTGTGAACAATTGTTGGTGGACCTATAATAAATAAATAAATAAGAATGTTGCTCTCTGCACTCAAATTCTGTAGAAAGCCTGCACTGAAAGTTTTCCGATAAATATTTGCTTCAAGGTGTATTCAGAAAATGTAAGTCTTGGAAATTTGTGTTACAGCGTATCAGCATAACTGCAACATTGTCAAGTACGCATTCAGAAATCTTGTAAACATTTACGTATACTGAAGTTATGATGCCGGCGCGTCGCCCCGTGCAGCCGGGCTTACTGCTCCTCGTGCGCGTTGCTGTGCATAGCTTCATGAGGTGGAATCATCGTATAAGCCTGAATTATTTAATTTGGTTCAATATAGTGAATGAAATATTAAATCTTATGATAAACTCCAAATGTAAAGTACGTCAATTCTGTAAAATTCAAACAACAACTCGCATCTCACATCGCTATTCACTCTCACTTCGCGTCACTCCTGCTCACTTGTTTTGTATTTGGTACTTTGAATTTAGAATGCCAATCAAGAAACTCACAGCGGATTCAGTGCTATTCTGTAAATATCTCACCGTGAAAACTTAAGTGAAGTGATCTTAAAGTGACAACCTCTAGCATCAGGTGGAATGACGCCTGACTTCGCGCTCACTTCACCTAAGTCATCACGGTGAGATGTTTACAGAATGGCACTACTGATTCGAAGTTTAGAATGAGGTCTTACAGAATCACACGGCTGATTTCATAGTATTTGGACGAAGTTGGCTTTGTACAGACCCTGCGGACTTTAGCATGTGAAGACCAATAATTAATATGTCCAGAGAAAGATTAGCGGAAACAAATTTGTTCTTTGCATTGTTATCGGTTTTGGATAAAAATGAAATCGATTTCCACCACCAGCACTGCTCAAGTGCACAGTGGCATCTGAAGGGATCCTTAGGAACGCACGAATAAAGAAACAAACAAACAAAATAATTTGAAATAACTATTTTTAGAAGCACCTCCTAACAATATATAAAGACTCTTACAGACAGAGGCGATATCGCGAGCGATATTGCGATATTATCGCGTCGCAACACCGCTACGCGACACGTCGCGACGCGATATCGCCTCTGTTTGTAAGAGCCTTAAAACTCCGATTATATGTATATCTTAATATACAGTATGTTTCTTTTAGGGTGTCAAACCAGTGCGAGCTGATAGCAGAGTAGGTACCATACCTATCGATTTAACCCCCATGTATGTTCTAGACTTTTTGTAGTTTTCGAGTTATTTTGGATCCCTCATTTCATATCAATGGTAGTGGTTAAGGATATTAGTAGGTATAAAATTTTTGTTTTTCGAACGAAGTTCCTTATCGCGCGTTGTGAAAGGGGGCTAGACGGAAAAAAGTCTCACGAAAAGTTGTCACGACACTTTTTGCTATAGGTAGCTATTGTAAGCCGTGCGGCGTGCGCATGTTTCTCTGTCTGTCTCTCTCTCTTATAGAAAGCAAGCCAGATATTTTCATTTCTATTTCGCATTGAACAGTGTGGTGTCGCGATGATGAGGATGATGATGACAATTCCTTCACTAATTAATCGAAAGGAACTTCGTTCCATCCGGGTGTCCCTTGACACCTCTCAAGTTTTTTTTTTAATTATCAACTGAGCTCTGCTTCAAGGTCGAAGAATAGTAAATAATCAGGATTGACAGAAATATGCAAAGATAATAAATAAATTATAAAATGTGAAAATCACAACATTTCAGATTTTCAACGACCGATTTCAGCAAATATTGCCCTATTTAGTACATTCTTGTTCAAAGTTGACCCAAAAAAAAGATATATTTTTTTTTATCTCGTTGAATCAGGAAAAATATCGAAAAAAAACTTGAGAGGTGTCAAGGGACAGCCGGATGGAACGAAGTTCCTTTCGATTAATTAGTGAAGGAATTGTAACAAAATTTTATTTTTATACTTATCATCATCATCATCATCATCATCATCATCATCATCATCATCATCATCATCATCATCATGATCATCATCATCATCATCATCATCATCACCATCATCATCATCATCATCATCATCATCATCACCACCACCACCACCATCATCATCATCATCATCATCATCACCATCACCATCATCATCATCACCATCATCATCATCATCATCATCATCATCACCATCACCATCACCATCATCATCATCATCATCATCATCATCATCATCATCGCGACACCACACTGTTCAATGCGAAATAGAAATGAAAATATCTGGCTTGCTTTCTATAAGAGAGAGAGAGAGAGACAGACAGAGAAACATGCGCACGCCGCACGGCTTACAATAGCTACCTATAGCAAAAAGTGTCGTGACAACTTTTCGTGAGACTTTTTTCCGTCTAGCCCCCTTTCACAACGCGCGATAAGGAACTTCGTTCCAAAAATTATAACTCAAAAAATCGTAGAACATGGTGGTTAAATCGATAGGTATGGTACTCTGCTATCAGATCGCACTGGCTTGGCACCTTAAAAGAAACACCCTGTATATAATTCTTCTGTACGTGTGGCTGTCACCTAACCGGCTGGACCGATTTGGATGAAATTTTGTGTGTATATTTCAATGGGTCCCTGGATGGTTTGAAAACACAATTGGACCCGATAGGTGGCGCTGCAGTCGGGTTCTAGGATGGTTCAGACAGGACAACGTCTGTCGGGGCCGCTAGTATCATAATATATTTATATAGGGGGGCACGGGAGCGCCCCCGCCAAGACGAGCCAAGCGAATCGCAAGGGCACTACCTACCTTTTCTTGAAGCACTTCGTCGTATTTTTGAACCTTCTTAACTTGGGTTTGGATTATACCAGATAAACAAATTTTTCGGGATATGATGTCAGTGGTTGACTTATTGTCGCGGGTTGTTTGAAGAAGATACCGCGGCCCTGGCATAGGCAACTGAAGGAACACGGGTGGGTTTTAGTCAGTAAAAGTCTGACACGCCCTTCAACTAGGAGACCCCCAACGCCTTAAACTAGGAGATGGAAATTTGTATGAGGCTTCCGCAAATAATAAGTACTTTTTTTTTTTTTTTTTTTTGAGGGTGGGAAATCATCAAATAACTTCTCCCGCTCTGGGTGGAGCGGGAGGGCGTGTCAGACTTTTACTGACTAAAACCCACCCGTGTTCCTTCAGTTGCCTATGCCAGGGCCGCGGTAACCCTTTCAGACAACCCGCGACCCCAGCGGCGTCGGCCCTATTGGGCCCCGTCACTTGCTGACATCTCTTTGAGGCGCGCGTGGAACACGACGCGCCGTCGACTCGGGCCTGGTCCTTACCGGACGGCGAGCTACCCGCTGCTCACCGTCCGCAGGCCCGCGCCTACGGTGGCCGGAAATCGCCCCGCGATTCCCGCCGCCCAGGGCGTCTCCTGCGGCGACTGAGGGCGTGAGGCTGCCTCTCCCTCACGCGTTCCGCCTCCTCCTTCGCGAGCATCACTGCTTCGCAGAAGGAGGTGACGGCCTCCCATGCACTCTCGCTCCGCACCATAGCCTGGACCAGGCTCGGACGCGAGAGATCGCCGCCGCCGATCGCCTCCGTGAGAACACGGCGGTGCTCTGCCCAAGCCGGGCAGACCTCCACTGTATGCTCCACCGTGTCCTCCGGGCGATCTACACAATGGAAACACCCGGGCGTTTCCTGCCGCCTTATGCGAAACAGGAACCTCCCGAAACAACCGTGTCCGGTGAGGACCTGCGTCAGGCGGAAGGTGAGGACGCCGTGGCGCCTCTCTAACCACTCCTCAAAGAGGGGACTTATCGCCGCTATTGTGGCGTGCCCAGCGCTGGGTTGCGACAGTCGCGCTCTCCATGCCGCCATGAGATCCCGCCGGAGCTCTGTCCGCTGTACCGTGATTTCTCGCGGCAGCGGAGTTACGCCCCGGCGCTTCGCCTCCTCGCGCCACTCCCACACGTGCGCGAGGACCTTTGCCTCCAGATCCCACGGCGGCAATCCGGCAAGGAGGCTCGCCGCCTCCCGGGAGACCGTGCGGTATCCCCGGACTAGCCGGATGGCCATGACCCTCTGGGACGCGTTCAACCTGCCGGCTGGTCCCAGCCTTAGGGAACGCGCCCACACCGGTGCTCCGTAAAGGGCCATGGACCGCACGACCCCCGCGTAGAGCCTCCGGCAGGAGGCGTTTGGACCCCCCAGATTGGGCAGGAGCCGCCTCAAGGCAGCCCCAGCCCGTGCCAGTCTGGGAGCCAAACGTCGGAAGTGCTCCACGAAGTTCCACCGGCTGTCGAGGACGAGTCCCAGGTACTTCATCGTCGACCCGACTCCGATGTGAACCCCTCCCACCGTTATTTCGGAACCCGACGGTGGCGCATTCCGAGGACCATGAAAACACATGGCCTCGGACTTGTGCAAGGCCACCTCGAGTCCCAACTGCCGGATCCTCTCCACGACTATGGCAACCCCGCGTGTCGCTAGTTCAGCCGCCGCCTGGTGCGACCTCCCCTGCGCCAGGACCAGCGTGTCGTCAGCGTAACATACTACGCTGACGCCGCTTGGGAGGTCGGCGCGCAGCACCCAGTCGTAACCGATGTCCCACAGATGCGGCCCCAAGACCGATCCCTGTGGGACACCGCACGACATCTCTCGCCGGTTCCACTCTCCCTGATGACCGGGGTAGATGACGGCCCCGTCCGTCAGATAGGCCTCGACCACTCGACAGAGGTAGGTCGGCATCCGGTGATACCGCAATGCCTCCCTGATGCAACTCCAGGGCAGGGTATTAAAGGCGTTGGCGATGTCTAGGGACACCGCCAAGACGACCCCACCCCGGGCCACTGCATCCCCCGTCGTGAGGGCTCGCACGCGCATGATGGCGTCCACGCGCCCCTTGCGGAAACCAAACTGGGTCTCCGCCAAATCCGGCCCCTCCTGCACCAGCCACCCGACGAGGCGGTCTGCAATTACTCTTTCAAAGAGCTTGCCCACCTCGTCGAGCAGCACGATGGGCCGGTAAGCGGACGGAGAGTCCGCAGGGCGCCCCGGCTTCTTAATGAGGACCAGTTTCCCCGTCTTCCAGCGAAGTGGGAACTGGCCCCTCTCCAAGCATGCGCTTAGGAGCCCCCCTAGTCGAGGCCCGAGAGCCCCAAAGGCCAGAACCCAGGCTCTTCCAGGTAAGCCGTCGGGTCCTGGGGCGGTATTTTTGGCACTGAGCCTACGTACCGCCGCTCTCAACTCTACCTCGGTCACTTCCGGAGCATCAACGTCGTCGTCGGTGTCGTGGTCCGCAGCGGGCACCGCATGAGGCGGAGCCATAGGCGGGGGAGTATGTTCCCCTCGCGAAGGGAACAGAGCGCTCACCACGTCCTCCACGAGCTCGGGCCGGAGACTCTGCGTCAGCGGGGGCGCCCATGGGCGGAGTTTCTCTCGCACCAACTTGTAGGGGCGCCCCCATGGATCTCTGTTTAGAGTCTCCAGCGACTCCTCGCGGCCCAGATCCCTGGACCGCAAGATCTCCGCTCGGAGGGCGGTCTTCGCCGCTCTGTACCCCTCGTACAGCTCCGCCTGAATGGCTTCCGTATCCGGAGGGCGGATACGGAGCCTGCGGTGCCTGGTGTACAGGCGTCGCGCGGCGACGCACGCCTCGCGCAGAGCCGTCAGCTCCGGCGACCACCAATACACCTGGCGAAAGGCGCGACTGGGCTGGACCCGGGGCATTGCCACGTCGCACACCTCGGACATGGCCTCCCGGAACCACTCCGCCTCGTCGTTGATGTCGGCAGGCCTGTCCGGTGGTGACACCCAGGCCTGCACGATCGAGGCTTCCAGGAGGAGCTCCCGGTCCAGCTTCTTCAGCGCCCACCGCGGACCACTCGGGGCCTGTCGGACCGGCGCGCTCGAGGTATGGGCGGAGACGTCAAACCGGATGTACCGGTGATCGGAATAGGTCTCCACCCCCTCCATGACGCGCCAGTCAACCACGTGCGGCAACAGAGCGGGGCTGGCGAACGAGATGTCCACCACCGACTCGCCCCGCATCCGCACACACGTGGGGACAGAACCCCGGTTTAGGACGACCAGGCCTGTCTCCAGAGCCCAGTCCTCCACCATCCTGCCCCGTGTGTCCGTACACCGGGAACCCCAAGCCACATTCTTGGCGTTGAAGTCCCCGAGGACAAGCACGGGAAGGGAACGAAACCCGACGACGACGGTTTTCAACTCCGCAAGGGAGTTGTGGAACTCGGCGAGAGTTCGGTTCGGGGAGAAGTATGTCCCCACCACGACAATCCCCCCGAACCGTGCTGCGACGCAACCCTGTCCCTTCTTGACGGCTTCAAGGGACAGGGTACCGGCGGCGGCCGACGAAATGAGGGTCACTGAGCCGCTCAGGTCCTCCACCCAGTAATCACTGGGCGGGACAAAGTACGGCTCAGCGACCACGGCGATGTTAATCGACCACTGCGCCATGCTCTGGATCAACAGATCCTGAGCGGCGGCGCAGTGGTTGATGTTCGCCTGGAGGAGGCGTAATGGGGCCACTACTGGCATTCCATTTCAGCCCCCTCCTGAGCCCCCTGTGAGGGCTCCGCCGCAGTGGGTACGGCGGCGACGGCAGTGGGGGCGGCAGCGACGGCGGCGCCTGTGGCGACGGCTGCGGCGGTGACGGCGGTAGAGGGGGCGGGGGGCTTGCCCTTGCCCCGAGCTTTCGTGGGTGGACCACAGCCCTTGCTTCCAGCCCGGTGATCGGCCGGCTTGCCAGCTGCCGCACACAGGTAGCAGTGCGGCGTGGCATTGCACGAGCCGGTAATAATAAGTACTTACGAATAATATTAATACACTTGTATATAAGTACTTTTCGGAAGTCTACGTAGCCTACATAGTGTTTGTAGGAACGAATTTCCATGCATAATATTTTGATAGTTTAACTACGTGACCGATAGTTGGCGTTGTGCTGTGACGTCATTTTTCTGAATCGCGGTGTTTAGATTTTGTGAAAAAAGGCACCTCTGATGTACAAGAAATACACCCCAAAAAAAGAAAGAAAAAATGAACAACAGAAAAAATACTCGTATAAATCATAAGCAACTTACAAAAAGAAATGAAATCCAACCAAAAACATTGTCATGTAAAATGTTGCCAAGACGAGACCACATATAGCTCGCACTGACAAAAAGCTATCAGATCTCATGTAGAGCCAAGCTTCTAACTCTTTACGCCCTAACTCTCCAAGCCCTAACTTCACAAACTCTACACCTTAGTCAAAGTATGAGGCTTGGCCGTTTCGTTACTACATGAACTATTGTATAACAGAAAAGTAATGAACAGTGAATACATTTTTCACCTTGCGCCCATGTGATGGTAGCGAAACGGGCAAGCCACATATTTTGACTAAGGTGTAGAGTTTGTGAAGTTAGGGCTTGGAGAGTTAGGGAGTAAAGAGTTAGAAGCTTGGCTCTACATGAGATCTGATAGCTTTTTGTCAGTGCGAACTATATGTGGTCTCGTCTTGGCAACATTTTACATGACAATGTTTTTGGTGGTATCATACAGGGTGTAAGGGACAGCCGTCCGCAAACTAACAGGGTGCATTCAACTCCTTATTCTGAAGTATATTCCACCGGAAATTTTCTCAGGAAAATTTTCATTTTTTTTTATCGTTTTCAGTTACTTTTCCTTTATTTCAATGTAATAATACATTGTGTGTACGCAGCACTCGTAAAAAAAACAGCAAAAAAAAAAACCAGTAATGGATGTTGAAATACTCCCATAGCGTTCCTGAAATAATTTCATGTACCGGTCATCTTAGTATGACATACTGAATTCACCCTATCAGTCTGCGAAGGGCTGTCCCTTACACCCTGTATATTCCGTGACTATAAACTAAACTTAAAGTATCACGTTTATGATAAATCCCACAGTTCATATTCACACAGTTTAATAAAAAAACCACAGTCGCCAAACCAGATAAATCTTCTTCCCAATAAACTCAATTTCCAAACCAATAAAATCAAAGACACTCCGTAATAAATCACTAGCGAATTCCATCCAAGTTCATTGACTTTATTTCCTGATCATTAATCCAGCCATCGCGCATCGGTTCACATAAGGCCCAATCACAGCCACTAGGAGCGTACCATCAAATTAACATAATGTGTTTGGACACTTGCCATTCGGCGCACAGAGACGAACTCTGAATATTTCGCCATAGTGAGTCTTGGAGGAGCCTCATCACTGGATTAGCATAGCCGTTTGCACCAGGACATTGCCAACAGCTTCATGAAACGGTTTTGCTGTAATTATCTAAAGAAGTTGCCTATTGTTTGTAGACAGGGTCTAACAGGGGTACACATCTTAGTGTGTAAGTCTAGGAGGAATTATTTATGATTAGTTGCCTCATTCACTGTATTTCTGTGCAAGGTGATACTTCTTTTTATAGTGAATAAACTTTGTATGTGTATTGAGGTATGTGTCTTTAAAGATAAAGATAAAGATAAAGATAATTTTATTTGTTACAACATGCGTATACCTACATGCAAATTATGCATGCAGGATGTCACAATATTAATATTTCGTACGTAGATGTTTCACCCGTAAGGCGTACAAATTTATAACATTTACAAGAAATAAAAATAAAAAATTAAATCACATAATAGTCTGTAAACAACAATAATAAGTAAAATAAATTAGTCATAAAATGTCACAAAATTTAATGATAACTAAGATAGAATAATAAATGTCAAATAGTGTCATTCAAAAAGTCATTTATATTATAATAACATTTGTCCGTTAATAAATCTCGAATCTTTCTTTTAAACAAATTTACCGGCAATGTTTTATATGACTGTGGTATCTTTAATTTCATTCTTTCCAGATACTTATATAATAATCAGTTGTTATCTACCTATGTTTTAATTTAAAGGTCGCAGTCGACGGAGCCCCAGTCAAGGGTCAAGGGTTTAAAAAAAATAACCACGAAAGGGATGGCGGTTTTGAGAGAGCGAGCGAAGCGAGCGATCAGACTCCGCCATTTCGTGGTTATTTATATCACTTGTACTCTTCATTATACTCAACAACTCAACTTGTACTCAAATTTTACTTTACTTCGGGACCAAACCTGAAATCGCTAAAAAATCAGCTATTCCCTATTTTGACGAGCTATACGAACATTTACTTAATGTACATGTAGGGAACAACTGATTTTTTTTCGCGTTTCTGGTTTTATCCCGTTGTTGACCCGTTAAGAGGCTGTGCGTTATTGAAGTTACACCTTGTAACTGCTGGTGGGCAAAGTAATATAATGTGAATTTGCCATAATGTTTGCAAGTGGCGTCATAACCTCATTTTGATTTGATCCGAATATTGTAGAAATGTATTAGTTGACAATGCAAAGCAGCGATACACAGCGCTCATACCAGGCAGTGACGGAGATTTTGAAACACCAATTTTCGTCGGCGATTTGAACTGGTCGGCCAGATCGCGAGACCTGACGGCGCCAGACTTCTTCCTTTGGGAGTTTTTGAAATCTCGCGTTTATGTACCAACACAAACCACAACCCTTGCAAGTATTGAAAGCCAACATTGAACAAGAACTCACCAAAATTGGAGCCAGATTAATTTATAAAACTTTTTTTACAAAAAAAAACCGACTTCCAAAAAAGACACTAATAGAAAGTGATTGTGTTTTTTTTTTTGATAGTCAATTTATTTGACGACACGGTGGGCGCAGTGGTTGAGCGATTGACTGCTGCGCAGGATGTCGCGGGTTCGATTCCCGCACGGAACAAATATTTGTACGACCTACAAGTATTTGTTTCGAGTCTGGGTGTCTTTCTATCCATACTAATATTATAAATTCGAAAGTAACTCTGTCTGTCTGTCTGTCTGTCTGTCTGTCTGTCTGTCTGTCTGTCTGTCTGTCTGTCTGTCTGTCTGTCTGTCTGTCTGTCTGTTACCTTTTCACGCCTAAACCACTGAACGGATTTCGATAAAATTTGGCAAGGCTATAGATGGTATCTTGGGGACGAACATAGGCTACTTTTTTTTTCAAAAATAATCCTACGGGGGGTGATATAGGGGATGAAAGTTTGTATGGGAAACTCAGTATTTCTTAAGTTAGGGATTCGAAAATTAAAATGTATGCTTTTGATAGGAAATAAAGAAATATGCGGTTCAGCGTTTTTGAAAAATCATCCCCTAAGGGGGTAAAATAGGGGTTGATTTTAAAATTTACAAAACTGCATGGATTTCGCCAAATTTGGCAAGGCTTTATATAGCATCCTGGGGAAGGCCATAGGATACTATTTTTTTCAAAAATAATACTACAGGGGGTGATATAGGGGATGAAAGTTTGTAAGGGAAACCCAGTATTTCTTAAGTTAGGGATAACAAATTTGTGCTATTGGTAGGAAATTAAGAAATATGCGGTTCAGCGTTTTTGAAAAATCATCCCCGAAGGGGGTAAAATAGGGGTTGATTTTAAAATTTACAAAACTGCACGAATTTCGATAAAATTTGGCAAGGCTTTATATAGCATCCTGGGGAAGGACACAGGCTACTTTTGGTCTTAAAAAATAATCCTACAGGGGGTGATATAGGGGATGAAAGTTTGTATGGGAAACTCAGTATTTCTTAGTTAGGGATTTAAAAATTAAAATGTATGCTTTTGATAGGAAATAAAGAAATATGCGGTTCAGCGTTTTTGAAAAATCATCCCCTAAGGGGGTAAAATCGGGGTTGATTTTAAAATTTACAAAACTGCACGGATTTCGACAAAATTTGGCAAGGCTTTATATAGCATCCTGGGAAAGGACATAGGATACTTTCAAAAACAATACTGCAGGGGTGATATAGGGGATGAAAGTTTGTAAGGGAAACCCAATATTTCTTAAGTTAGGGATGTGAAAATTACAATGTATGCTTTTGATAGGAAATAAAGAAATATACGGTTCAGCGTTTTTGAAAAATCATCCCCTAAGGTGGTAAAATAGGGGTTGATTTTAAAATTTACAAAACTGC
Organism: Cosmia trapezina; assembly: GCA_905163495.3. Classification (NCBI taxonomy): domain Eukaryota; kingdom Metazoa; phylum Arthropoda; class Insecta; order Lepidoptera; family Noctuidae; genus Cosmia; species Cosmia trapezina. Next base: position 341,004 of record LR991019.1, read on the forward strand.
ACGGATTTCGACAAAATTTGGCAAGGATTTATATAGCATCCTGGGAAAGGACATTGGATACTATTTTTTTCAAAAATAATACTACAGGGGGTGATATAGGGGATGAAAGTTTGTAAGGGAAACCCAGTATTTCTTAAGTTAGGCATAACAAATTTATGCTATTGGTAAGAAGTTTTCTTAACTTCTTACCAATAGCATAAATTTGTTATGCGGGTCAGCGTTTTTTAAAAATCATCCCCTAAGTGGGTAAAATAGGGGTTGATTTTAAAATTTACAAAACTGCACGGATTTCGATAAAATTTGGCAAAGCATAGCATCCTGGTTAAGGACATGGGCTACTTTTTGTCTTAAAACATAATCCTACAAGGGGTGATAAAAGGGATGAAAGTTTGTATGGGAAACCCAGCATTTCTTAAGTTAGGGATATGCCCTATATTTTCCACATGAACGTTCCCATGGGATGTTTTCCGACATCCACGCGGGCGAAGCCGCGGGCAAAAGCTAGTCTATAATATGTATGTATTTACAAAAAAAAAAAATGTATATAAGTAGTTTATCAGCCATCTCGTTACCATAACACAAGCATTAGGTTGCTTAGCTTGGGACTAGATGGCGTTGTGTGAAATGTCCAAGGATATTTATTTATTTATTTATTTTTGTTGTAAAATGTTTTTATTTATTCATATTTAGTAAAAGTTATAAAGTATCTATTAAACGGGAGTGATACGTAGGATCGAATGACGTTTTTGCGAAGGTCGCCATTTCGAAAAAATTTGCGAGCAGTACACCAGTTCGGAAGTCATGGTATCGAAATCCGATGTTGAGTTAGTTTGTCTGGGAATCGAACTCACGACCCCAATGAGACGAGACACAGAGAGCATAGTCTTTTGATTTAGTTTGGAAAAAAAAAAGACAAATTAACTCAACATCGGACTTCGATACCATGACTTCCGAACCGTTGTACTCCTCGCAAAATTATTCGAAATGGCGACCTTCGCGATAACGTCATTCGATATAGCGGTTTTCGATTTAATGAGTATTCGAACTGGCGTACCACTCGCAATTTTTTTCGAAATGGCGACCTTCGCAAAAACGTTATTCGATCCTACAGTGATACGTAGGATCGAATAACGTTTTTGCGAAGGTACTAGCTACGTACCACTCCCCTATTAAACACCCCCGTCAACTCGAGCATCGATCTAATTATAAATCTATCATAACAACATTCTATCGAATAAAACACAACGTCATCGATAAACTATGCGTTGCACATATACGCGTCGAGATACAGACAGGTCGCCGTGCGCGCACGCAGCTGGCGAGCCTGCCAGGTGCGCATGCACTCACTACTACATAACCATGCACTCCTCAAGAGTCCAGTGCGTGATTAGCTGATGAATGCGCTTCTCATCATTTACCAGCGGGGAGACCAACCGGGTTCAGTGTAACCGGGTGCAGCTGAGCTGAATATCACATTTTACATGGAGCGACTGCCTATCTGACCTCCACGCGAGCCAGTTACTGGGTAACACGATACCTCCTGGTAAGACTGGTTGGCAGACTTTCGGGGTTCTGACGACCCGTAGATGCTGAATGCGCTACTGTTACAAGCAAAAAGAACACCTCGAAAACTGCCCTGAACAGTTAACACGCCTCTCGGCCCTTTCTTACGGCTTGTGTTTTTTTTTTTGTACTTACAGCGTTATGTAGCGATTTAGATGGCGCATAATGTTATCCTTGATTTTCTAGATTATTGTTACAAAGAACGACATCATCGATGTTTTTTATTTCCTGTTATTTAACTTTATAGAGCAGTTAAAAGTGGATACGGACTTACGGACACATGTTGACAAAAATATAAGAGTTTCGTTTATGGCACTTGGCTACGGATCCCTAAAAACAATATTACTATTTTACGCAATTATTTACTGTATTTTCAATGATTGCAGGTGGTATTTATTCAAAGGTAAAAATAAAATGCTATGAATGCGACGCACACGTGCATGCCAAATTAATTTCGGACAAAATCGGGATGTTCTGCGAAAAACTTATTAATTCATTTCAATAGCCTGCTGGGCTATTGAAATGAATTAAGGCGGTACCAAAATAAATTGGAGGCTTTTTCGTAACCATTTATTTTACTATTACATAAAGCATGTATGGATTTAAATGTTGGATATACCTACCTATGTTCACGCACAATGGTCCACATGAAGCACTAAGTTCGAAGGACCTGTATGTTTGTTGACTATTTGATTATACTCTGACTGAAGGAAAACACAATTGGGTTAAACCTCAATAGAATTTAATTCCGATAAGACCTCTACTTTTTTTTTCTGTAATTCTAAAATCCTAAATAATTTCTTTGCATTCAAAATGTGCATAATAGGTAATTGAAAACTCTGGCTGAAAATAATTTTGATAGTTAACTTAATTTATTTTTTAACAATTTTTATTGGATTAACAACATCAAACATCGCAAACGCGCATGTAACTACGATTTTTTTTGTTGTTAGGTCCCCTGAGAGTAGTCTGTACCCAAATTTGCAACACTGAAAACCTTGTGCCGCTCCCATGGTGCTCGAAAAACTGCGAAATTCTGGCGCTTGCTTCAGTATTTTTTTTGAAAAAAGTATCTTAAGGTCGTGTTTTTATGTATCTTTGTTCATATTTTGGCGAAGCAAACTTTAGCGCAATTTGAGCCGAACTCAATCACTCTAGGTCTAATGGTTGCGAAGATACTCGTACAGCTACTTAAAGTTGGGCACTTTTTTCCCAAAAATTAAAAATGATCGATAGGCTCATTTGCCAAGACACGAACCGGCTGAACTAATAATCGTGAGAACGCAGTCATCAAATAACAATTTCAAACATCGCGTTTGCATTTTTTTGTGTCGATTATGACTGGGCTGTACTCAAATAGTCTACCCAAAATGTAATCATTTTGGGTAGAATTATTTTTCAATATGAATTTTATTTACCGCCGATATGTAAATATTAAGGTATTATTGAAAGCGGTAGTTCATTATAAACGTACTGTACGTACGCACGGCTACACATCAAGCTATACATTTCCAGTTTACACTGAACTCTCATTGTAAGGAAATCCTATACAATGCGAGATCAGCTTATACTGGATTTGTATAGCTTGACCAGTAGCCGTGCGTACGTACGGTCAACCACACTTCATTAGTACACTTGAGCTACGAATGATGACTTTACTGCTACGAAATAATTATGGTCGCTGTCAATGTCTAAATTATTTTTCGGATAACTTGCATAATTCCCTCACAAACGTAGAAGTACTTAAACCTATCTGTTTTGTTAGCGCTATGTTAGAAAATTCGCTTCCACTATTTACCTAAGCAAAAATTTACTAATGTCTTTCATTGTAGGCAATTTTTTTTTTCACGTTCAGATTAGCTGTAAGTACTTAACGTAAAGTACGTAAACTTAACGTTATGGTGCGTGTTTGGTTTGATCGCTTTCATTCTGGAAATTTTGTTCTCAACAATGAGCCCGGGGAAAAATTTCAAATTCAACGAGAAGGTGAAAAACGCCTTTAAATAATTCATCGATTCCCGTCCCCAGGATTTCTATTGTAGAGGCATCGACAACTTTCATTAAAAACATTTTTACAAAAAAAAAACAAAGTACAAAGTGAAAAATAACTTTAATTTCGGAAGTAGGTGTCTTTGAATCTGTATTTTAGTTTTTTGCCACCGACTTCCGAAATAAAAGTTATTTTTCACTTTATAGCATTTGTTTTTTTTGTAAAAATTTTTTTTTTGCTTTTTAGTGTTTCAGTTTGCAATTTATTTTAAATGCCTTTTAAACAAATTAACATTTAAGATTGACTGAGACTGAGTTTCCCCAAAGCATAATACCGACCATTCCATGGTATGCTGTAACAATAGCGTCCGTTCCTATGACGGGGGCGAGCTTAGATAAGGCAAACGTCGAATAAAATAACACTTTTCCATAACAAGACACGACCGTCAATGTCGTACGGCGAGGTGTCAAACTTTATTATAGAAACTTCTACCTATTCGCTTAGAAACTGGAACGTATATTCTAATACAAATTCTTTAAACATAATAAAATTCAGACGTCATTTCGAAGTGTGAATTGAACTCAACTTTTTTCTTGAACTTTAACTAAATTAATGTATCTACTATAATTAATGTATCTACTATAGTTAATGTATCTACTATAATTAATGTATCTGCTACAATTAATGTATCTACTATAATTAATGTATCTACTATAGTTAATGTATCTACTATAATTAATGTATCTGCTACAATTAATGTATCTACTATAATTAATGTATCTGCTATAATTTCCATTGCAATGTAGTTTAAATCCACATTATCACTGTCATTCAATTATGTTTCACTTTAAACCGCAACAACACAACAACTTGTGACCTTGCGTACAACCGCTCGCGGTACGGCAACACAGCTGCTCGTACACTGTTGTCAGCCTTCCTACTAGGCACGGCAGCTCTGAGCAGGAACACCAAGGTATCAGGACCAGCGCTGCTGCAGCATTGTGTTCAGTTCGGTGTTCCGTCACGTTACATCGTCAGTGTCGGTTGAATCTTTGAACAGGATACTTTAAATGGTTTAGAACCACAAACTTGAGAAATAGGTGTAATTTTTACACGACTGACCTGTATGTACTGACCTGTGTGTATGTATGAATGTATGTGTGTATGTCCGTTTCTTTGTTCCCTGGTAACTCCTAAACGAATAAATGGATTCGGATAAATTATACGTCTTTAGGTTTGTAGCGCGAATGTCACTGGCTACATTAAAATCAAAATCAAAATAACGCTCAAAACTCTTAGCAACAACAACATCAGCTGCGCAATCTTTCACATTTGTAAACTAAAAGCTGGAAATTAAAAAAAAAAGTAATTTACTTTGTTTTTGATGTTAATGTAACCAGTGACGCTCGCGCTACCAAGACAAGTCTAAAGACGTAGCTACCTATAATTTATATCCAAATCCGTTCAATCGTTTAGGAGTTACGAGGGAACAAAGAAATGGACATGCACACGTACATACATACATACATACTTACATACAGGTCAAACACATAACCCTCAGTAAAGATAATTTACATTCCATACAAAGTTTTTCCAGTATAAAGTAAATTACAGCGATTTGATGCAATCAATAAAATGTTAGAACATCGTAACTGCAAGTAGCAAAACGTTTACTTCAACGTTTGTGTGGCATTATAGAACTAATAATTCATGGAACTGTAGAAGATAATGACGAAGATTGGTTTAAGATTACACTTTCAATTAAACCATTATGCCCCGTTACAGTCTACAATTGCATGATAAGTCCTCGTCCGCCCGAGCGGTTTTTAACTGCCGTATCTTCCGCGCTCTGTTTATATGTATGTGTAATCCGACAGAGCGCGATTAATAAATGCCGAACGCGTTTATAAATGGATTTTTAACCGACTTCTAAAAAAGGAGGAGGTTCTCAATTCGGATGTTTGTATTTTTTTTTTTTTTTTTTTTTTTTTTATGTTTGTTCGCGCATAACTCCGTCGCTTGCCAACCGATTTGAAAAATTATTTTTTTGTTGGAAAGGGTATACTTCCCAAATGGTCCCATTTTTTTCAAAATCCAGTTCTGATGATGGGATCCTGGAGAAATCGAAGGAACTCTTCAAATATTATAGGCACACCTATAGCGATTTGGGTATTTTTTATAGAAGCTTGAGCATTTGCTCTCGGAAAGCACCACTTGGTGAAGTGGAACTGATGATGAAGACCACAGATGGCTACCGGAACTACTCAATGATAAATATTTCACGGGTTGCGATTCGATTACTTTAATATGGTTGCTAAGCAATTTCCGCTCGTCAAACAATGCGTGTGGTGAGTGGTTGTTGAGGAGTTCTCCTGGTTCTTACCAGCAGAACTCCTCAACAATTAACGTCCCAGCATCGGGAAAAGCAATATTTTGTAACATGTGATGAGCAATTGACATTAGACTATTGTAACTTATACAAATTATAAACAGACCCACTAAAAAGCGAGAAATAAAAACTTTTTAACAAAAAAAAAAACCGACTTCCAAAAATCACTACATAGGGAAAAATAACTTTGATTTCGGAAGTCGGTGGCAAAAAAAAAAGAAAGTAAATAAAAAACGAAAGACACCGACTTCCGAAATCAAAGTTATTTTTCACTATGTAGTGATTTTTGGAAGTCGGTTTTTTTTTTTGTTAAAAAGTTTTTATTAAATCCTGGTGATGAGCCGAGCGTTGAAAATATGGTGAAAATGTAATGTAAAAAAATAAATAGGAAGGCGCATTTTGACAGCGCGCTTTGTTCACCACCGGTAACATTTTTTTTTGTCGGAATGGAAATCCTCATGGATGTCCTCCGCCCTGGGGTGGGCAGAGGGGTCTGTCAGGCTCTTACTGACTAAAACCAGTCCGGTGTTCCCTCGTACCTCGTACACCTGCGACAGGAGCTGCGGCTGCGAATGTGACTTCCGCCGAAGAGTTCCCTAAATAACTGTTAGTCGTTGTCGGCCATTACCACTCATTGCATTCCTTATGACGTCAACTTTCTGAGCAGATTTACAGCCGATATGAGACGACATAATTATATCATAAACTTTTTTGCTATTTGCAACTGATTCTTACGAATTCTGATACTGGTAGCTATTGTATTTGCTCGGCAGTGACCTTTTTAGACTCATTGCATACCGTATGATTCAAGCTTTCTTCGATTAGGTTTTTTTTTAAATTTCTAACCAGATTTCCAGGCAGTGAGACGATATCAGAAATTATTTCGCTGTTGTCAACTTCATAAATGCATTTTGAACATTAGTTTAAAAATTATTTTGGCAAATACTTGTGTTGTTTCTCTTTAGGTCCCGGTAGCGCTTTGTCAACTGTTGACAATCACCGTTCTTGCTAAACACGTTTCTGCGCTACACGAGTTGGACTTTCAACACATCGTGACAAACAGAGGGTTGCGCGCATGCGCTGCACTAGCGATGTCACACATATTACGTATATTTTTAATTCTCAAACATTACTCTAGTATTAAAACTGGAGGAGTGATTAGCGGTTTAAAGCTTACATGTTTATGTTGGTGAGTAACAGCACCAGTAAACTGAGCAAAAACACGTTTTCACATCAAAACGACGCGTTCAAAAACCGCCTATGCGTGCGTGGGCTTACACTGCACCCACTTCTCCTGATTCAAGTGAAACAACAAGACCGTATTCTTGTTAAGATATAAAGCAGGAGTCACCAAATGGCGGACCGCGTCCGGATCCGAACCGCCGACCTATTTTGTGCGGACCATAAGTACCTAACAGTAAAATTTGTATGTAAAGCTAAATTTAACTTTTTAAACTTTCGCGATTTGTTTGTTTTTTTAAGTAGGTACCTGTTTACCTCGTAAAAAAGGAATATCGCGATGAGACCCGTTTTGGATGTTGTTTTAAAAATATCAATATATTTTTTTAGTATTTTATTTAATTTGACAAAGAGAATTTAGATAAAATTTGTGTGTGGTAATAAATACCCACAACTACGAAAATTAACTTTGTAACTTTGTACAATGTTTGAGTAATCGTCTACCAAACGCACCGCGTCAGTCATATTATTTTTAAAAAACCGGTCAAGAGCGAGTCGGACTCGCGCACCGTACCGGTTCCGTACCGATTTCTGAAAAAGTGTGCTATTTAAAGACATAGTTTTATTTTTCCTGTAACCTTTACATAAACTTCTATCAAATAATTTCAGATTTTTCTCTTTGCAAACTTCGGAGATAAGGGGGGAACGGTATTTTTTTTACATTTTTCATCAAAAGTCGAAAACTATGAAGCCTAAAAAAAATAAAAAAATGTTTAAGAATGTGCAAACACCGCTCTTTCATATGATACACACCCCACATGCTCTAGTAGCCCCACTTTGAATTTTTAAGACCGCCTTTCAGTCCCTGTTGCAAAAAAAATAAAAAAACATTTTTATTTCTTTCTTATTTGCAGAATAGTTGGGTAAATATCATCTAAAACTGTTCCAAATTTAAAGTTGATAGCATTAGTAGTTCTTGAGATATCCAGCTTTGACAGACAGACTGACTCACACCATAAGGGTTCCTTTTTTACCATTTTGGTACGGAACTTTAAAACCGACCCCCAATGAAACGAGTTGGTAATCCCTGGATTGAGTTACAGAGTTAAATATTCACGTTGATTGCAGCAGAGCATCGCGACGTTTATTACACAATTATTGAGAGGCTTATTTTGCAATCATTTATTTTCTATCCAGTAAAATGCTATACTTATACCTACATTTACTAGTAGGTATGTACTTAATTAAATAACTACCAAAAAATCAATCTGCCTAGCTTTTTCCCAACTAAGTTGGGGTCGGCTTCCAGTCAGCTGAATACCAGTATTTTACATGGAGCGACTGCCTATCTGACCTCCACAACCCAGTAACTGGGTAATACGATACCCCCTGGTAAGACTGGTTGTCAGACTTTCGAGCTTCTGACGACCCATAACGACTGTCAAAGATCCACGAATGACAGCCGGCACCAACGGCTTAACGTGCTTTCCGAGGCACGGAGGAGTCTCGGTATGTAAAAATGGTCACCCATCCACTGACCAGCCCCAGAAAGGCTTGACCTGATGGATCGACCCGTGCGGCTGTTATTACTTAGCCACGAGCTCCTCTAATTAGATAACTACCAATACAAAAACAAACAGTTAGGTTGTCACACGGGTCACAGGTACCTCAGTGTCAGCGTGTCGCCTCAGCACTTATCAGCGAGCTGATTGCGTGACACACTTACTGTAGCAATGGCTTCCATTTGGACAGCTCAGCAACATTTATGATGTTGAGCAGATAAATTCAAACAATAATGGATCAGCAGTATGCTTCAAAGTGATTCAGATTGTGGTTGCAGCGTGTTCCGCAGTCAGGGCGGGCGCACTCGTTGCTGCCGTTCCTAGAATGTTGTTAGACATGCAACAATAAAAAATGCAGTTCAGATTGGTATTCTTTCTTTTTCCGTCGCTGCTGTCAATCGACTGTCATGATACAGTATTCTTTTTGTTTGAAAACACTTTGAATGTATGCTCTTGGTCTATTATTTGCACATGTCACAGTGTAAATTGTCTTCTTTTGTTTCACTCGTATCAAAGGGAAAGTATTAAAAATCACCTTTTATTTTCAAATGATTTTGTACTAAGTTGATATTTAAAAATCTTTTTCTATTTTTTTAGAAATAAGTTTTTAAATATACCTAGTTATCGTTAGAGAGGAGAGAGGAACAGGGTGTAAAGTTCACTTGTCCCCCATAGAAAATGGAGGATCCTACGACCAGACGGATGTCGTGGCTGGTGGGCAACTGCCCGACGGTTGATGGCGGGACGTTAATTGTATATAATGCTAGTCGGGCGGTGGACTCTAATTGCGCGATGCAGGATATTGAGTGACGTCATGTCATTGTGATGCGTATAGTTCGTATGTGGCGATATACATCCGCCACAGTTTGCTCATTGAAATGGCGGTGTATTGTCACGGCGGGTACCGCTTCAGTAAGTTAGACCCTTCACTTGATTGACTATCTAAATAGGTGGTACTCCGCCGCGACATTATAGCGCCATTTCAATGACCAAACCTTATCGTGCCATCCATCAATTTCTATAGTTATAATATATGACGGCAGCCATATTGTTTAGCAGCTACGAGAGACGGCGACTAGATGGCGCTAGTGGAACTTGTACCAGACGCATTTGGCTTAAAGGACTTGAAGTCAGTCAGTAAAATATTGTGACGTTTCCCCACCACTAGCGATCGCCTTTATAAGGAGCTGCGCTGTGGAGTCGGGGGGCATTTCGTACGGATGCGTCTTGGAGCACGGACCACTGTCTCTTGATAGCCAGTACTGCCCGGTTATTGGATGTGGAACACTGTCTCTGACAGTTAGTACTGTCCTTATTGCGGTGGGTGCGTGGACCACTGTCTCTGACATTCAGTACTGCCCTATGTGACCGCCTTCAGTACCATTATTGGTTATTTAATTAATTTTATATTGTTTCTATGTTTCTATATTTTCCTGATTGTTCAATTTAATTAATTTGTGTATTGCCATATCTGAGTTCTATTTCTGATGTTTGGGCCAATCCTACATCAGAAGTGGGATAAAGATTCATTCGCCCACAAGTTTCAGGTTTTCGATTTTATGTTAAAGAAGGTAAGAGCGAAAAAAATAGTGCCCCGCATTCTAAACGATCTTGTAGCCACCATAAGCGGAGCAGAAGGTCACATAGCAAGTCTCGGGATTGCGATCGCCGTTCCAGGTGCGAACGATATCGTTGTGGGAGCCGCGTGAGAACGCGAAGCCCTGCGACATTGCTTTGCCGATAATCGTTTGATACGATTGTCTCATAGTTGAAGGCTTTAGAAGATCGTTCACGGATTACAGCTACGCCGGAAAATACAGGTACTGCTACTGATGTTTCGACTGCAACTACAGAGAAAATACTGGAGGCAATGCAGTCGCTAAAGTCAGTAAGCACCCATCATTTTTATATTTCTAATTTCGATTCAAATGTGCATGATATTGAGCAGTGGTCTGACGAAGTTGACAGGGCTCAGGTTTTAAATAAGTGGTCAGAAAATGAGTGCCTTTCCCGCGTTGGGAACTGTCTGAAATGAAGTAATTTTTCACTTTGTGTCAAGAAGATTGATGTGGCAGGTGGTTTGTTTGAAGTAATGTGAAACCCATTTCTAAGCAGAATAGTGACAGTTCACGTTCTAAAAATAACAAGAGCCATAACGTTGTTTGTGCCTGACTTTATAGTGTCCGTGACAAGTTGCTGTTTCTTTTTCATAAGGGGCAAATAAGTGGCGGTAGTTCGCGCACAAAATAAATCTGCTAAGGAAAAATTTGTACCTGACTTTAAAAAAAAAGTAAATTGACAAAAATTCTCAAAAAGGTGACACCGGTCCGTATTGTTTTTATAACATGTCTGAATCGTAGTAAAGCGCAGTGTAATGTTTTCTACGGTTATTATGTTTTCTACGGTTATTTATTCAGATTAATTTCACAGTTTAAAAACTCCTACGTTTTATCGATTACCAAGCTAGTGTCTCGGAGTAGACAAACGTTAAGCGCTCATTTAGCGGTCAGGGTCTCAAATATTTACTTGCAGTCAACTACAATTTACTTGCAGTCGGGCATAAATAAACGAGTTGTAGTAAAAAGTCATAATCAAACCATTTGACTGAATTAAATAATTCTGAATCAAAGAAATCAATCGAGTTTTGCCTGAAATAAGGCAGTGTGTTTGTTTCGCTAACCAGCATGCAGTTCTCAGTCCCTAAATAAGTTCAGTGACTTGTTAGTTGGAGTGGTTCAGGGTATACCTGTAGACATTTTGATTGATAGTGGGGCGTTAGAAGTTTTGTTGATTTCGTCATCCGTAGTCGACCATTTCTCTTGTCCGAAGAAAGTAATTGAAAGGATAATGGTTCCATTATTTACGGAGTATTCACGGTTTAATCTGACGTGCAAACCAATAGTTTTAAAACTGCATTTATCGGGGAAGATCTTAAAAACTCGCAAAAATACTCGAAAAATATTCGACATTTATGATTTCTGGTACAACTACGTCTAGTTACCACAGGTTGTATGTAAGTCAGATTGAACAGTGTAATACCTATTAATTACTGTCCTAGAGAGATTATTCAGGATCTTCTTAGTAAAGGCATAATACGGGAGACGGAGTCCCCAAGTTAAAGTCCGATTCTTAATCAAACATACCATACACCATGTCACAGCAGATGTCTCTTTTTTTTCAAATGGCATGGAAGGCATTTGCCAAAAAAAAAATTTGACACCATGAACTCTGATTTCTATAGAAGTAATGATGATAGTTGAATTGCAATAATCATGATAAATCAGCTGTAGGGAATAATAATATTCTGGACTAGGAAATAAAAAAAAAATATAAAAATTATAAAAAGAGAAAGTTAAATAAAAAATAAAAAAAAATATAAAAAGAGAAAGTTAAATAAAAAAAATATAAAAAATAATAATAATAATATTAAAAAGAGTAAGTTCTGAAGGGTTTTTATCCGGACCAGAACTGGTTAATCTGAAGGGCTTGTAGCCGGACCAGAAGTTGTTGAACCTGGAGGGTTTGTAGCCGGACCAGAAGTTGTTGAACCTGGAGGGTTTGTAGCCGGACCAGAAGTTGTTGAACCTGGAGGGTTTGTAGCCGGACCAGAAGTTATTAATCTGAAGGGTCAATAGAGACCGGACCAGAACGTATTAGTCTGAAGGGTCATTGAAGACCGGTCCAGAACTAATAATTGCCAGTCTGTAGGGTTTAGATAAGCCGGTCTAGATTGTAAAGTAAGATTTTTTTGGTCAGGATAATCGAGCGATTTATGTTTAATACAGATGTCTGAAAGTCAGCATGACGTAAAAGTTTTTGACCCTTCCTTGCCCATTGGGGTAAGGGTGTAAGGCATAAGGGTGGCTAACGCTGACCCTATATGGTTTGGTAGATGGGGGTCTGGATTGGACCTTAGATAAAAAAAAAAAAAAAGTTAGAAGATACTTTATCTATAGATTCTGAAGCGACTGTATCCTGTGATTCTGTTCTGTATAACCCAGTACCGGACAAGGTCCCTTGCTGGATGACTAAATTTGTTTATACTGTAGACGTTGCAAGAGTTGTGACCTAACCCAGTTTTAGCTGAAGGGGTCTCGCCTACTTTTGTGGGTTGATAACCTAGTCCAGCGCTTTGTGAGCTGTAGGAATCTTTGTACTGTAGTTGTTTTCTATTAGGATCTCTCCTGTTGTTGTAGGTGATGATCTGTGATGCGCTGCAGGAATCTCACCTGCTTTAGTGGGTGACGATTTAGACCGATATGTAACGATGATAACGATGTGAATTAATGAAAGTCTTGTTTTAGATGAATGAATTCACTCGAGGGCGAGTGATTTATCAGAATGGCCGTGACGGCAGCCATATTGTTTAGCAGCTACGAGAGACGGCGACTAGATGGCGCTAGTGGAACTTGTACCAGACGCATTTGGCTTAAAGGACTTGAAGTCAGTCAGTAAAATATTGTGACGTTTCCCCACCACTAGCGATCGCCTTTATAAGGAGCTGCGCTGTGGAGTCGGGGGGCATTTCGTACGGATGCGTCTTGGAGCACGGACCACTGTCTCTTGACAGCCAGTACTGCCCGGTTATTGGATGTGGAACACTGTCTCTGACAGTTAGTACTGTCCTTATTGCGGTGGGTGCGTGGACCACTGTCTCTGACATTCAGTACTGCCCTATGTGACCGCCTTCAGTACCATTATTGGTTATTTAATTAATTTTATATTGTTTCTATGTTTCTATATTTTCCTGATTGTTCAATTTAATTAATTTGTGTATTGCCATATCTGAGTTCTATTTCTGATTTTTGGGCCAATCCTACATATATATAGGTATTACTCAATCGAATTTGATGACTCATCGATTATTATTTTTGACTTTTTAAAAGTTCGCTTTCCTTTTTTGCGTTGGGGGTTTTTATTTTTTTTTATTTTAAAATTTTTAAACTTTGTTACAACTGAAGTTGTGGCCGCGATCTCGTAGGGGAGGCATCACGGCTGAAGGTCAGAGGCCGCGGCGGATTACTATATAGGTTACCTTAATGAAAGGGTAAACCTTTCACTGGGTTTCAAGTATATACGTAGAACTCAGTTAATGGGTTATCCATATTGTAAAAGGTTATCCCTTATAACCTTTTACTGGGTTTCAAAGCTAATAAAACCATTCAAGGAGTTACACATGATAAAGATAACCTCATAAACGGCTTACCCCTTCGAAAGACGCTCATAAGACCCATGTTTTTGCTTCCGGGGTTAAATAAAAACTTTTTTATAAAAAAAAAACAACCGACTTAAAAAAAAAACACTACAAAGTGAAAAATAACTTTAATTTTGGAAGTTGGTGTCTTTGGATCTGTATTTTAGTTTTTTGCCACCGACTTTCAAAATTAAAGTTATTTTTCATTTTGTAGTGTTTTTTTTGAAGTCGGTTGTTTTTTTTTTTGTAAAAAAGTTTTTATTTTTCACTTTTTAATCTAAGGTCAGTTTGTAATCTAAGTTACAATAGCCCAATGTCAACTGCTCATCACCTTTTACAAAATATTACTTTTCCCGATGCAGGGACGTTAATTGTTGAGGAGTTCTTCTAGTAAGAACCAGGATAACTGGAGCTCCGTGGTGAAGTCGTCATCACCATTTGGCATCATATGCATTTTAACGAGCATAAATTACTTAGCAACCATATTAAAGTAATCGAATCGCAACCCGTGAAATACTTAGGTCTAATTGAGTAGCTCCGATGGCCATCTGTGGTCTTCATCATCAGTTCCACTTCACCAAATGGTGTTTTCCGAGAGCAAATGCACGAGTTACTATAAAAAATACCTAAATCGCTATAGATGTGCCTATAAAATTTGAAGGTTTCCCTCGATTCCCATGGGATACCCTCATCAGATTCTGACTTGGTGACAATGGGACCACCTCGAGAGTATACCCTTTCAAACAAAAAAAGAATTTTGCAAATCCGTTATGACCGAACATAGGTACTTAAAATAAAAATATATACATCCGAATTAATAACCTCCTCCTTTTCAAAAGTCGGTTAAAAATAAAAGCAATTAGGTTGTCACCTAGGTACCTCAGACTCACTGTGTTATCCTTGTCACTTATCACGTAAGGTTCAAGGAATGACCAATTTCAAAAATCAACATCATTAGTCGTCTATTTTCAAAACAAAAATAACTTTATACCATTCCCCCTCTAAAAAGCTTATTTTATTCACTGAAAACAGTGAATAAAAAGCACTTTTACTCACTGTTTTGATGTTTGAAAATGGAACACACCAATGTATTCGACCACAGATTTAAAGAACCTATGCTAGATGCGGCACGTTATTAATTGTATGAAAACCGAACGTGTCATCTTTTTTATACCTACGATAACTTCACCCCAGCCATTTAGTGATGTGCTCAGAGTAAACAGAATTGTTTCAATCACTAAGCGTCACTGAGCTAACAGACTTTTTTTAGTACGAACAGTCGAACATGCAGGGCACGCTTGGTCGTGGCTTGCCGTATCTAGTGTAAGTGTAATCTGTGTATTAGACCTATATTTTTTTTTTTTTTTTGTTAAAATTATTTAATGTCATTGCAAAATAAGCTACTAAATTATATTATTTCAATATACTTAAAAATAAGCTAAAATAACTTAGAAATATAATATCTTAAACTAAAACTAATAAAAAACTAAAATATGGCGTCGAAAAATTCCTCCGCATCGCTGTCGACTGGTAAAGTACCCAAGAGACTGGCGGCATTGCCACGTTGTATGGCAATGCTAATCCTCTGGCCAAGGTAAAAGCCAGCCCTTGGGTCACGGGAAGTGTCAACAAGCCGTTTGGAGATTTCCTTAAACAAACTATGAGCACTCGGACCCCACGGCCCAAGGGTTTCAACCCCAAACGGCTCAAAAATATAATTACCGATAAGGTTATTATACTTCCGCCGCTTGAGGTTTTCCGCAGCCGCAGCAGCAGTGCCACCACAGCACGCCGAGCCAGGAAGATGGGATGGCGCAAGAGTATCGACACAAGTTGCGTCCCACACTAAAGGCCTTCCCACCTTCCATGGAAATAATGACATTCCGTCCGGTCTCTTGCCATCGTCGCGTGCCAAGCCATTGGGTTCTAATACAGCTGGAACGCCGACGGTGACAAGGGCTCGTCGGATGATGTCATTGATGTTAGCGTCCCGCGCTAAGCGACCCGCACTTCGGCTGCAAGACAGGCCGTGGTGTCCGAGGCTGCTGACAACTTCGCCACAGTGACAGCGATGAGGAGAACACGAAGGAGCTCCAAGTCGCAGGGAAGCAGCGAGGCGGAAAGTAGTGTCGTCGAACAAAGTGCCAATGTTCGACGACGGTAGCGCATGAAGCCACAGACCCGACTCCCACTTGCCCACAGCAAGCAGGCGCGCACGCTCCGCAGTAGTAGCAGAAGTGTCAAGTAAATTGTTCTGTACTACTCTGCAGAGCGGCTCATCCCACCGTCTCTGGGAAGATGGATTGTCGGGTGGGTCTGAATTCGGGCAAGCGAGTTTCCAGGCATCCATAGCCTCGGTGAAACAAGGCACATCAAAATTAACCAGTGTGGAGGCTAGGATTTTCCTGATTAATTTCTCTGCGCCGTGGACCGAGGATATGAACGCCGGTAAACTAATACTAGAAATTTTGCGGACGCTGAGGCCTCCCATACGGATGGGAAGAGTAGCTTGTGCCCAAGCACGGTCGTCCAAGGCCACATTTAAGATCAAAGTTAAAGTATGCCGGATAATTTTGTCCATTTCGTCTAAAAGGTGAGTGTGCTTCCATAAATGGGAAGCGCGAAGGAAATATGTTAATTTAGGGCCAAAACAGCAGTAACGAATTAATGTTATGGCCGAATGCATGTTAATTTGGAATAATCTTTCCGAAACGTCACTGAAATTTTGAATTTTTTCTTCAATAAAAAGAGGAAAAGAATTTTCATAGATTGGAGACCCGAGGAGACGAAGAGAGTTTTTTTCGATAATTTTGATTTCTGGGGCTATTGCATTAAATTTAGGAAGGGTTAGTTGTCTGTCAGTACTGTCCGCTGTCCGAAAGGTTGAGATCAAGGCCAATGGAATGAATTTCATTTTTTAAAAATTGAAGATCGTTTAAAACAGTTTCTACATCGCCTCCCAAGGTTCCATCATCAAGATACCAAACGTTAAATTTGGAATTTAGATGTCGAATAATTGGGTGAATGGCTAAACTAAAAATCACTGGCCCGAGGGGGTCACCTTGTTGACAGCCAACAGCAGATTCCAGAGGGTTGTCCCGATACAGTAATTTAGAAGGGTGTCTGTAACATTGCCAAAGGAAACTATAAATTTGGGGTATTTCTTTTCTAGTTTCTGCCATTCTTTATGTCAACCTTCAGGATGACTTCACCTTTGCCAGAATTTAGGTAGGTCGATAAGGCGTGTACGGCAGCCTCACAGCCCCCTTTGGAGCCGTAACCTAGCTGCAGGGGCTGCAATTTTTCCGAAACCACCTCACCAAAAAATTTACAACAAATCTTGGCTGCCATACGACGGTAAGTAGTTCCCACGGCAATGGGACGAATGCCGCCATCCTTCTTACGCAGGGCGCATAGGTTGGCCCCGTATAGAACGTCGATGACGGCCTCGTTCACCTTGCCGGAGAGCATGAGATTAATCAGAGCCGTAAGCTCCTTCAAGAGCAACTCACCAGCTGCCCCGGCGCCTGGACAGATAAGGTCCTTAAGGTGTTGAGGACTCAGGCCGTCGAGGCCACCAGCGGAGCCGCTCCTGAAGGAGCAAACGGCTGTGACCAACTCTCGACCTGTAATGGTGAGGGAGTGATTATCTGGATCAGGGGGGTCGGGAAAAGAAAGGCCATCCGCTGGGGCAGGGTGTTTGCTCTCCAGAGCTGCGAGCGTTTCTGGAGAACACGGTGCCACCACATCACTGCTAAAAAGAATCCTGGCTGCTCCGCTAATGTCACCTTCCCCTAACTTAGATTCTACCAAATGAGATATACCTCTTGAAGAGGTATATGTCTGAGTCTGTAATTTGGAATCTAAATTATGAGTCGAAATATTACAGTTTTCTTTAATTTGGGCAGTTAAAGACTTTTTGGTTGCCAAATTCTTTTGTACATGTAGAATTCTGTAAGGGAAGGTGAGAAGCTGTTCCCAAGCACTTTGCGAGTTCTCCCGGGCGGCAAGACGAACGCAACCTGCTAGGTGTTGTGCCACTAGAGGTATAGCGCCGCGGGGAACTCGCTTCAAAACAGGAACAGAGTTTTTTAATTTTGAAAGTGTTTTCCAAAACGGGTCAGAAGTAGATGTAGTCGGTGTTTCTGGTGTAGATGTTGAGACAGGGTCTGAGGTGAGTGCATTTTGTGGTCTGTGTATCTTTCCAATATGCCCCCGCTTACCTTTAAAAAAACGTGCTTGGGTACACAGCGGACATCTCTCCAGGATGCTCTGCGATGATGAAGGCTGACAGGCACTACCACTATCACCCACCACTACCACTACCATCGACCTATATTGATGTGTTCTAAATTCAATTTGATTGGTCGACATTTTCGACAAGGAGTTTAGCATTAGCCTTAGTAAATTGGCGCTATTTTGAATACTGTAAGTTGTACGAACACAAAGTTTAGTGTTACTTTAATCTTTAATTTTGTGTTTGTTTAGTGTTGTTCTAATCGATTAAAAATGCATTCTAGTGAAGAAGTGCATTCTAGTGAAGATGTGTTAACACCTGAGTTTGTGAAAGAGAGGGCGGCCGATATAGTGGAAAGGTGGAAAGCTTGCTACCCAAAAAATCACGGCTGGTTTACATCAAAGCCAATTTAACTTTACTTTTTCTTCATTATATGTATATTTTCACTTAAATCTTTCTTTTTCTCGTAGTCATGGTATAAAGTATAGTATGCAACTCTTGAATAAAACGGATTTATATCGAGGGCCATGAATCGCTCGCGTCGCTCAGGATTCTAACACTTGAATCACTCGCTACGGTCGTGATTCAATCGTTAGAATCCTTCATTAGCTCGTGATTCATCTATGGCCCTCGCTTTAAATCCGTCCTTTATTCACTAATTGCATAATATACTATTAATAGTATGTTAGAATCCTTCATTAGCTCGTGATTCATCTATGGCCCTCGCTTTAACTATTTTATTCACTAATTGCATAATATACTATTAATAGTATATTATGCAATTAGTGAATAAAGGACGCATTTAAATCGAGGGCCATAGATGAATCACGAGCTAGTGAAGGATTCTAACGACTGAATCACGACCGTAGGGAGTGATTCATGATGATTGAATTACGAGCGTAGCGAGTGATTCAAGTGTTAGAATCCTGAGCGACGCGAGTGATTCATGGCCCTCGATATAAATCCGTTTTATTCAAGAGTTGCATACTATACTTTATACCATGACTACGAGAAAAAGAAAAATTTAAGTGAAAATAGACATATAATGAAGAAAAAGGAAAGTTAAATTGGCTTTGATGTAAACCAGCCGTGATTTTTTGGGTAGCAAGTTTTCCACTATATCGGCCGCCCTCTCTTTCATAAACTCAGGTGTTAACACATCTTCATCACTAGAATGCATTTTTAATCGATTAGAACAACACTAAACAAACACAAAATTAAAGATTAAAGTAACACTAAACTTTGTGTTCGTACAACTTACAGTATTCAAAATAGCGCCAATTTACTAACGACAGCAAAGAACACAAAACAGTTTTTATTCTAATGCTAAACTCCTTGTCGAAAATGTCGACCAATCAAATTGAATTTAGAACACATCAATATAGGTCGAATACACAGATTACACTTACACTAGATACGGCAAGCCATCCGACCAAGCGTGCCCTGCATGTTCGACTGTTCGTACTAAAAAAAGTCTGTTAGCTCAGTGACGCTTAGCGATTGAAACAATTTTGTCTACTTTGAGCACATCACTAAATGGCTGGGGTGAAGTTATCATAGGTATAAAAAAGATGAAACGTTCGGTTTTCATACTATCTAATAACATGCCGTATCTAGCCTAGGTATTCTAAATCTGTGGTCGAATACATTGGTGTGTTCCATTTTCAAATATCAAAACAGTGAGTAAAAGTGCTTTTTATTCACTGTTTTCAGTGAATAAAATAAGCTTTTTAGAGGGGGAATGGTATAAAATTATTTATTCTAAAATTATAAAAAAAGCTACTCGAGACCCTCACATTACCTAAACCCTTTCATTTGATATGTCACTCGGTACAGTAAGCAAAAATTTTTTTTCTCCCTGAAGTGACCCCATGTTCAAAATTAATATATTTAACGTAACACGTCCGTTTTTGGGTCATAGAAGTTGATGTGTGTACTTACCAAATTTCAACTTAATCATTAGATCCGGAGTAAATGAGAAACGAACCTGTTGTAATCTTTTGCTTCGTTGTGCCAGATTCGTTGCAGTTCTAATTAAGGTACTGACACACATGCTTATAAGCATGCTTACTCGAAAACATACTAGACATGAGCATGCTCATTATTATTATTATTATTATTGTAACGTTGTGACACTCATGCTACTAATGAGCACTTACTCAATAAAAGCATGATTGCGTGCTAGTAATGAGCACGTCTGTCAGTAGCTTTAGGAATGCTGTTGGTTGCTGTCGAAACAAGTAATGCAGGAAGCCGGATAACATTGGGAGATTAATTAATTAATTGATGTCGGGTAAACTGGAAGGGGAAGTGAAATGTGTGCTAACCATAAAACAATGATACTCAATAATACAAAGTATTGTATTTAAATTCAGGAAACTGAAATTGAGTACATAAATTAATTAACTGTCATTCTTTGACAGTTGTATGAAACGCCAATCACCGCAACAAATTGACGTAGTGTGTATGTCGTGGCCAGATGTTACAATTGATAATCTCATGAAGTGTTCGGTAATTTCATGAAATAGTTATGTTTCATGAAATGGCCAGCTAAACTTGACCATATCGTTTAAACGTCAACGTTTAATGACATGTCAGTCAACGTTTGGCCATATCCAGAAACACAATCATTTCATGAAATTACCGAACACTTCATGAAAGCGCTAGGTCCCAGCTGGTCGCAGTTACCCAAGCCTGTTTTGAGCCAAGGCTGTTTAGTAGTTTTAGGTCCGATGCACAACAAAATCAAAGCGACATCAACGCCTCTACCGGTGGATAACCTAACTATGTTACGATAAGACCACTGTATTGGGCCACATCATGAAGTAGTCGTCGTTCTTGTCGTCAAACCTTGAGTATTCTGCGATCTGGCCAGACTACATCATGCCGGGACCAGCGGTCCATGTTCTACATCTACGTCTTCAAATATAACCATTTTATAAAATGGATGAGCACTTCATAAAATTATCAATTCTAAGATCTGGCTACGATATATACCATTTGTTATAACAGTTCGTATCCTTAACTGTCTTACAGCAAGAATAATCATAATTCTTATAAACAAGTCGTCAAAGCTTTTCAGTGCTCATTTGTTTTAAGCCTGCAATTAACACGCCTCGGAACACTCTAGACAATTCCTCGCAGGTGAGAGGAATGTTTCAATAAAAAACTCTTATTTCGCCGCGCACTAGTTCCGCCAGCGAACAGAGCGTTTCATAGTGCTCATACCTCTACGTTTCATAGTGCTCATACCTCTACTTTTTATTTTTTTCGGAACTGAATTCCTTTAAACATTCGATTCGACATTTCACGCCACGGATAGAGTGCTCCGGGTTTGTTTGGAGTGACATTACCGTACGTGACATTACCGTACGTGTAGTACAATCTACGTCCAGCCCTTTCAAAGTCATTTTACCTCTGATTTTGCATCACTGTCAAAATCTCTTTGACCTTTATTCTCATTTTAATAATGGTTGCTTGTGGGTAGCTGCGTGGGCGACTAATGGTTGCTTGTGGGTAGCTGCGTGGGCGACTAATCAGAAACTGTGACAGGTTGAGCTTGCAACTATACCATCTAATTCATCTAGTTTTCATTAAATCGCTAGATTTGAGGTCAATGCTAAATTGTGGAGTTGTATTGCTGATTCTAATGATTTGGTTACGGGTCGTCAGAAGCCCGAAAGTCTGACAACCAGTCTTACCAAGGGGTATCGTATTATCCACTTACTAGGTTGTGGAGGTCACAGAGGCATTATTATTACCACAAACGGGATATTTACCATGTTAACTGTTATTGTATTTGAGTTCCCGATATTTCGGCACTGTTGCAAGCACCATGATCACGGATAAACTGAAGTTATTGCGGGTGTTTTATGAGCAGACAACTCGCTGTACCCTCCTTCTTTCTTGTCACAGAGGCAGTCGCTCCATGTAAAACACTGATATTCAGCTGCATTAGACTGGAAGCCGATCCCAAAATTGTTGGGAAAAAGGCTGGCAGATTGATTAAGTAAACTACCTATAAAATTAGGAATTCATATAATCTTGTCATTTTCAAGATCAAGTTTTTTTTAAGAATTTTACTGTCCCATAATAACCATAACATATGAGCTCATGCCGCCTGTGATACAGGTTTAGCCTAGTACAGGCATCTGACATTGTAAATTATTTCTTAGATTTTATGTTTATTTATTTATTGTTATGGCACTTCAACGACTTACTCACTAGACATACAAAAACAAGAATAATAACAGGTTCAGGTATTGGGAAGACGTCACTTACAGAAGTGCCCACCGCAAGCATGATTAAGGAACGTGTAAGATATCGTTAGTTGAATTGGTTCATGTTACAAATTGAAGCCAAAAAATTACTAATACAATGGAAAGCATTTAACAGAAATATTAACAAAATAACAAAACAAAAAATACTGAAAAAGAAGGAAATGGAAGTGGATACAATTATATAAAATATATTAACAGGATGCTCGTGGCGTACAGAGATCTTGAGACTCTGAGCTGGTTAAAAGTCTCGTACGGAATGGACGGAAAGGGTTAGAGTAGATGTCGATGCTATTGGTTCGTGTAGCGATTTTATTATAGTTTCCCATTGGACGGTTCGTGGGTGCCGTGCTACCAAAGTTAGTACGACTAGCAGTTGTAGCAAAGCTAATGGTTATTAAGAATAAGAATAATTTATTGGTCCATTATTACAATATAAATTTCAAAAATAATAACTATACTTACTGAATAAATAGTTATTTTATTTATTATTTTTATATTCTGGACTCAACTCGTCGACTCCAAAAGAGACCTCAACGTCTCTTGAGTTTGTTTCGGCTTACTTCTCAGAGGTCAACTATTACGTGGAATAGTGAGCCTAATATTTTTGCAACAGCGTGTTACCTAAGCCACTAAATATCTTTTCTATGGGATGGACGTAGATGAGCCACCCATTTTACTGGGATATTCTGGGCACAGAATATTCCGCAAAATTTGGGAAAAAAAACGAATATCAGTTGCATGTTCGACTCGCGCCTCAGCCGCGGGTGGCGTGGTCTCATGGATAGGCACCTGACCCACCACCGCCAGTGATTAAGGGCTTGTAATACCTGAACTCAGATTCATATGTCGCCCCCACTTCCCCGCGCCGGGTATCACTCTATCCCACTCGCTCCGTCAAACTGATTCAGTTAGGGTGAACTACGCTATATGGACGTAAGCTTGGTAATAAATGATTAAACTTAGAATATTATATTAGGTATGTTATTTTACGAAACATTGTAAATCGACTTCAAAGTAGGTACTATTAGAATAGATATCTTCTGGAAAGATAAATGAAAAGGTTTTAAATAAAAGTTTAGCTAATTAATTTATAATTTAACACACAACATAAACATCACGCCTTCCCCGAAGGGAATTTATAATTTAGCTTACCAAGGTTGGTAACGTAACCTACGTACATATCCAACTAAAAGTATGCGCTTCGGCAATCATCGTCCATCTTCGGAAATTTAAACGAGCGATGATAAGATGGAGCTGCTGCAACCACGGAAGTACTTGTTGTATTACCATGGTTCGAAAATTAAAGATGAACACCTCTACCGCCTTCTAAACAATTACATACCCATTTCACTGTTCCGCCACATACTTAATATGAAAGGTAATTAAAAAAAAAAAAATGTTTATTTTGTCAACTTTGTAATTTACATACCTTTAAGTTTGGAGGCACCTTTTAAGCAAAGATTTGCTTGTATTAGGTGGTCCAGCTCTTCCAGTTTACTTTAACAATACACAAGTTGAGAGAATAGTTTTGAAGGAATAACAAGGTTATTTAAGTTTAAGTTTACTTTAACTATACATAAGTTGAGAAAATAATTTTGAAGGAATGCCAAAGATTACTTAAGTTTACTTTAACAATACATAAGTTGAGAAAATAATTTTGAAGGAATGCCAAAGATTACTTAAGTTTACTTTAACAATACATAAGTTGAGAAAATAATTTTGAAGGAATGCCAAAGATTACTTAAGTTTACTTTAACAATACATAAGTTGAGAAAATAATTTTGAAGGAATGCCAAAGATTACTTAAGTTTACTTTAACAATACATAAGTTGAGAAAATAATTTTGAAGGAATGCCAAAGATTACTTAAGTTTACTTTAACAATACATAAGTTGAGAAAATAATTTTGAAGGAATGCCAAAGATTACTTAAGTTTACTTTAACAATACAATACAGAGAAAAAATTCAAAATTTTAATGACGTTTCGGAAAGATTGTTCCAAATTAACATGCATTCGGCCATAACATTAATCCGTTACTGCTGTTTCGGCCCTAAATTAATATATTTCCTTCGCGCTTCCCATTTATGGCAGCACACTCACCTTTTAGACAAAATGGACAAAATTATCCGGCATACTTTAACTTCAATCTTAAATGTGGCCATGGACGACCGTGCATGGGCGCAAGCTACTCTTCCCATCCGTATGGGAGGCCTCGGCGTCCGCAAAATTTCTAGTATTAGTTTACCGGCATTCATATCCTCGGTCCACGGCACAGAGAAGTTAATCAGGAAAATCCTAGCCTCCACACTGGTTAATTTTGATGTGCCTTGTTTCGCCGAGGCTATGGATGCCTGGAAACTCGCTTGCCCGAATTCAGATCCACCCGACAATCCATCTTCCCAGAGACGGTGGGATGAGCCGCTCTGCAGAGTAGTACAGAACAATTTACTTGACACGTCTGCTACTACTGCGGAGCGTGCGCGTCTGCTGGCTGTGGTTAAGTGGGAGTCGGGTCTGTGGCTTCACGCACTACCGTCGTCGAACATAGGCACTTTGTTCGACGACACTACTTTCCGCCTCGCTGCTTCACTGCGACTAGGAGCTCCATGTTGTTCTCCTCATCGCTGTCACTGTGGTGAAGTTGTCAACAGCCTCGGACACCACGGTCTGTCTTGCAGCCGAAGTGCGGGTCGCTTAGCACGGCACGCGAACATCAATGACATCATCCGACGAGCTCTTGTCACCGTCGGCGTTCCCGCTGTATTAGAACCCAATGGCTTGGCACGCGACGATGGCAAGAGACCGGACGGGATGTCTTTATTTCCATGGAAGGTGGGAAGGCCTTTAGTGTGGGACGCAACGTGTGTCGATACTCTTGCGCCATCCCATCTTCCTGGCTCGGCGTGCTGTGCTGGCACTGCTGCTGCGGCTGCGGAAAACCTCAAGCGGCGGAAATATAATAACCTTATCGGTAATTATATTTTCGAGCCGTTTGGGGTTGAAACCCTTGGGCCGTGGGGTCCAAGTGCTCTTGTTTTATTCAACGAAATCTCCAAACGGCTGGTTGACACTTCCCGTGACCCGAGGGCTGGCTTTTACTTTGGCCAGAGGATTAGCATTGCCATACAACGTGGCAATGCCGCCAGTCTCTTGGGTACTTTACCAGTCGACAGCGATGCGGAGGAATTTTTCGACGCCATATTTTAGTTTTTTAATAGTTTAGTTAGGATATAATTTTGTTGTTTAAATTTATGGTTTTACAATACATAAGTTGAGAAAATAATTTTGAAGGAATGCCAAAGATTACTTAAGTTTACTTTAACAATACATAAGTTGAGATAATAATTTTGAAGGAATACCAAAGGTTATTTAAGTTTACTTTAACTATACATAAGTTGAGAAAATAATTTTGAAGGAATGCCAAAGATTACTTAAGTTTACTTTAACAATACATAAGTTGAGAAAATAATTTTGAAGGAATGCCAAAGATTACTTAAGTTTACTTTAACAATACATAAGTTGAGAAAATAATTTTGAAGGAATGCCAAAGATTACTTAAGTTTACTTTAACAATACATAAGTTGAGAAAATAATTTTGAAGGAATGCCAAAGATTACTTAAGTTTACTTTAACAATACATAAGTTGAGAAAATAATTTTGAAGGAATGCCAAAGATTACTTAAGTTTACTTTAACAATACATAAGTTGAGAAAATAATTTTGAAGGAATGCCAAAGATTACTTAAGTTTACTTTAACAATACATAAGTTGAGAAAATAATTTTGAAGGAATGCCAAAGATTACTTAAGTTTACTTTAACAATACATAAGTTGAGAAAATAATTTTGAAGGAATGCCAAAGATTACTTAAGTTTACTTTAACAATACATAAGTTGAGATAATAATTTTGAAGGAATACCAAAGGTTATTTAAGTTTACTTTAACTATACATAAGTTGAGAAAATAATTTTGAAGGAATGCCAAAGATTACTTAAGTTTACTTTAACAATACATAAGTTGAGAAAATAATTTTGAAGGAATGCCAAAGATTACTTAAGTTTACTTTAACAATACATAAGTTGAGAAAATAATTTTGAAGGAATGCCAAAGATTACTTAAGTTTACTTTAACAATACATAAGTTGAGAAAATAATTTTGAAGGAATGCCAAAGATTACTTAAGTTTACTTTAACAATACATAAGTTGAGATAATAATCTTGAAGGAATGCCAAAGATTACTTAAGTTTACTTTAACAATACATAAGTTGAGAAAATAATTTTGAAGGAATGCCAAAGATTACTTAAGTTTACTTTAACAATACATAAGTTGAGAAAATAATTTTGAAGGAATGCCAAAGATTACTTAAAATTACTTTAACAATACATAAGTTGAGAGAATAATTTTGAATGAATAACAAGGTTAAAGTAATTAGTGACCGATACTTGACCACAGCTGTGATTGTACTCATGATAACAAACAACTTTTATTATGGTATCAAACCTGAAATTGCGAAAAAGAAACCAGCTGTTCCCTACTTTTATGTTCGCATAACTCGTCAGAACAGCAGATTTTTCGCGATTTCAGGTTTGGTTCCATAATACAAGTTGGTAGTTATCATGAGTTGATTGATGATTATCATGAGTTATCATGATGATGGGTCGATCGATCAGGTTAAGCTACGCTTGCCGCGGTTGGTCCGTAGTTGGGTGACCATCTTTACATACCGAGACCCCTCCGTGCCTCGGAAAGCACGTAAAGCAGTTGGTCCCGGCTGTCCCTCGTGGATCTTTGATAGTCGTTACGAGTCGTCAGAAGTCCGAAAGTCTGACAACCGGTCTTACCAAAGGGTTCGCGTTACCTAGTAATTGAGTTGTGGAGGTCAGATAGGCAGTCACTCCATGTAAAATACTGGTATTCAGCTGCATCCAATCCGTTCTAGAATATTGTGTAGTGCTCCGACGCCGCGCGTGTCCGTCTTTCCATTCTGCTTCAAGATACCTCACGATTAGTGTAGAGATCGCGACAGGCTCGCTCGCACGGAACAACACGGCTTTACTCCGAACTGTAAAACTTCTGTATCATACGTAACATCACCCCGGCTGCTCGGAAGGTTAGGCAGCGGTCAGAGCTCTGTGTTACATTTCGCTAGTCATTTTGAATAGGTGGTTTGTTTATTTGTAACGTTAATTTATCCAGTTAAAATCTTCCATCAAATATTTTTCTTCTTACAATTTTAATTTTATTTATATTATTTAATTAATTATGCTTTTATATATTTATTGACATAATTATTTATTTATTTTAAATAAAATGGCCGAAACCAATTACCTACACTATTTAAACATATTACTTATATTTAATTTATTTAACACAGTCATGCATTCTTCTCACAAAAATTCAAACATTCTGACAGTATCATCTTCCATTCAGTCACAAACACATCAAGATCAGTTTGAGTGCAGGAGAGCGTTAACAGCGGCTAATGTCCGAGGAGTAGGTGACTTGTCGCGTGCAGCAGTACGGCAAGCTGGAACAGCCAGTAAGCGGTGTTTTCTGCTACGACAATTATTGTCTGGGACAAACAGATTGTGGATTTCGTTATGGAGATCAGGAACATCAGTAATCGCCCTAAGAATTTTAAATATTACTATCATCTGATCGCGCGACCGTCTTACTTCAAGAGAATACAACCCAACAGGAATTTAGTGGCATACAAGAGAGGATGATCTAAATGCATTGAAATAAATGATTCTTTTTTCAATGTTATTATTGGTGTGACAGTGATGCATCGGGCTTTTAACTGACACACAGACAGTTACTCTGGAACATTCACACGTTGCCGCATGCAACAAGTACTACCCTACCTGACAACAGTTTGGATTACGCGTATCGAGGAGAAACTGTTCAAATATCGATTAGTAAACGAGCTGTCCAATTAACTTGCCACCAACGTAACAGCCCAGCGACACGCGGCGAGTGCAGGGACACGAGGATGGTGAAGTAACAGCCCAGCGACACGCGGCGAGTGCAGGGACACGAGGATGGTGAAGTAACAGCCCAGCGACACGCGGCGAGTGCAGGGACACGAGGATGGTGAAGTAACAGCCCAGCGACACGCGGCGAGTGCAGGGACACGAGGATGGTGAAGTAACAGCCCAGCGACACGCGGCGAGTGCAGGGACACGAGGATGGTGAAGTAACAGCCCAGCGACACGCGGCGAGTGCAGGGACACGAGGATGGTGAAGTAACAGTAACTAATCACAAAATATAATAACAAAACACAATTATTTACTTCAAATCGGATTTTTCTTTGTTGTACGAGTATCATCGTACTCAATAGTCATCTTCGTATCTTCGAGGCAAACACGGGATGTGTTTGCCTCTAAAGCCCAGCACTCTAAATTGCGTAACACTTTTGCAATCATAGTCCGAAGGTTTCCATTGCTTCCTCAGTTTGAAAAATTCGTCTGCTCAGCAACGTTAATAACGCAATGAACGTGGTAGAACTGTCCAAGTGAAAGGTATTGCGATATAGTAGGGAATATTACGCAGTACAGCGGATGGCGCCGCTTTGATACGAGATAAACAAAGCGAACTGTCTAAATCAAAACCAAAGCAGACCGACGCATTGTTATATTACAGATTATTGCTGACGAACGGCTATCACCAAAATAATATATCAGTAGATTGCAAACACACCGGATTTCTCATTAACAATCACCTAACCATACATTTTTTTTTTCAAACCATAGATTACAGAAGAAGCCTAAACTTCAAGTTTTTCTTTTTACGTTATTTATTTATCCCCCTTGTAATCATTACAGGTTTCATAACCTAATGCAATAGCACGGTCTCATAAAATGCATTTAACCATAGCATTTAACATTAAAATTATTTACAATTTCAAATTATTAAAAACTTTAACGTAGCTTTTTGCTATCTAGTGCAATGATATCCTGTAGCGGGAGCTGTAGGAAGTAAGATTCCCGCTGCCCCCCACAGGAGCGTTTGGTCAGCTACGCAAACAGAGCCCGCATCGGAGCTCTAGCAAACATGATGTACTATAATAGCTATCTACTACTCAATGTCTATGTATAACAAATAAAGTGACGTAACAGACAGATTTGCAGTCTAATGCAAAAGCATTTATGAAATGTTAACGTATTGCGCCAAATCTTATTTTAAATGCGCTTGTAACATTGCAGCAGTCAGTAAAATTGATCTAAAACATTAAGTATACTAAGGGGTCTTTCAACAAGGATGGGTCGATGTTGAAATTAAATAAAACAAGTTGTATGTGAGATATTAAAAAAAATATTTTTATATTTGAAAGACCCATCTATGCCATTATTTATGAAATATGACATCGTTTAAATGTCCACCGCGGCTTCGAACGGTGGCACGGATCCGAGAAGTCCAATTTTCAATTACTCTACTGCATAGATCCGGCTGAATCTGAGCGATGGCCTGCGTTAAATTGACTTTCAAGGCATCGGTTGATTGCGAATTATTGGCATACCTGCGACTTGAGAAAACCCCTCAAGAAAAAGTCAAGCGGGGTCAAATCGCACGATCTTGGTGGTCAATTCACGTCACCAATAAATTGTTAATCATTGATCTGTAGCGCTCGCCGTTGACAGTAATGGCCTCGCCATCATCGTTTTCGAAGAAGTACGGACCAATGACGCCGCCCGTCATATTTCATAAATACTGGCATAAATGGGGCTTTCAAATAAAAAAATAATTTCTTTAATATCTCACATACAGCTTGTTTTATTTAATTTCAACATCGACCCGTCCATGTTGAAAGACCCTTTATATGTATTGCGTGAACGGTATTTTATTTGGGTGACGCTATTCCCAAATTCTGTGAAGTGTTACGAAATGTCGATTTCTGTTCGTGATCGCTTTGTTTCGGTGTCTTACCAACAGACTGATGCAGGTCTCGTAACACCAGCAGATAAACAAGTTACTCCGCGTTGTGATGAATCAAATCAATCTAATTCAACAGAATCTGAAAGGTATTTCTGATTCGCTTTCCAAACAGGCTTCATCCACCCTCACAGCCTCTATTTTGCTCGAAGCGTTCATTTAGATACGAAACTAGATTTTCTAAATTGCACTAAAAAATTTAAGGAATGTGAAAAGCCCATCACCGAAAATCGTAGGTAACAGACATGAATTTAAAAAAACCGGCCAAGTGCATGCCGGACCACGCACGATGCAGGGTTCCGTAGTGGGGATGAGTTTATCCCAAGAACAAACTTAATATTGTTTTTGAAAAATATGTTCTCCCATACATTCCAACTGCAATTGTAAGTTTGGCGCACAATATTGAGATATTTAGCATGTTATTTTAATATCATAGACTTTGTATGAATTTTCTTGTAATTTATAAGTATAGAACTATTTTCTGTATTTTTTTCAAATTGTAGCCTCAGTAGTTCCAGATATAAGAGGAGGAATTGTAAATTATTGTCTATTTTCCTGAGAATTATATAAAAAAAAATCTATTTGAGACCCCCACAGTACCGGCACACGATACAGTTTGCAAAACTTTATTTTAATTATCTTATTTGCCACCCAAAAGCGACCCCCATGTTCAAAATTCATTTATTTACGTTACACGTCCGTATTTGCGTCACATAAATTCATATGTGTACCTTTCAACTTAATCGGACCATTAGATTCGTAGCAAATTGGCTGTGATAGACGGACAGATACAGGCAGACACGAGTAATCCTATATTGATTCAGTTTTTTTTCTTTTGAGGTACGGACCTCTAAAAGGTTTGTCAAACTGAAAAATGGACGTCGACCACACTCTTTATTGCTTGGCAACCACACAACGTGAGCCTACTAATAATAGGAACGAGAAACACCGCAGAGGAAAAATATTTTTTTCTTATTTTTAAAAGTATTATCAAGGGCCACAAATGACAGTATTTTAGCGACAACAAACATATAAGAGCTCGTTTCAGACAGCCAGAAGCCACACACCGTACTACCCGAAGGATTTGTACGGATAACAATAGTGTGACACATATTATGAAGTTGAAGCGAAAGATAACATCAGGAAAACCTTATTTTGGAGATGGGCCAGACGGCGCGTAGGTATTGGCTCGCTCAAGTTACCATGACAAACAACTCATTCTAGTTTTCTTATTATCTATAAATTCTACTATTTGGTTGAACGGAATTATAAATCTTAGCTATTCATTTAACTAAAGCCTCATTTTCATGGTGAATAAAATTCACAAGGCTGTTGCAACATGTTTTTGTGTGTTCTAGAAGCAAGTAGCAGCAGCACTGCAAGCAACATGTCTATGCTCGAATTTTTAATTAGCTGCAGTAAAATGACACTTCTTATCTGTCATTTCGTTAAAAGTGTTCCCATTTGATAGCGAAATGACAGTAAAAATAACATTAGAAGTGTCATGTTACTGACTGCAGCTAATGAAAAGCCTGACAGCAGCAACATGGTAGTAGGGCGTGCAAAACCGTAAGGTCTTCAAAACCGGTTTTGAATTCCGGTTTTGAGGGCCCAAAACCGGAAACCGGTGTTAGCGCCGGTTTTCGCAACACTTTTAAATTTTTTATAGGTTTAGAATTTTAACAAGAAAACAATATTCTTACATACCCACAAAATCTACAAATAAAACAAATTCTATGATATAACTCTTTTTAAACAAACATTTATGCCTACCAATACCAAGTAGACCACATTAATAGTTTGGAAAGTGGATTGACCGGATACAGTTCACCCCGAAAACCCACCAATACTGCTACATAATCACTATGCTGGGTGACACCACCTTCCGGCTCGCTACAAAACTGCGTCTGGGCGCTTCTTGCAAGGCCCCACATCACTGTCAGTGCGGTGAAGCAGTTGACCGCCTCGGACACCATGGCCTTTCCTTGCTGCAGGTATAGTCATTTGCCAAGGCACGCCAGCATTCATAACATCTTCCGTCGGGCTCTTGTTTTCTCGGGTGTCAGCTGTTTTAGATGACCCAATGGCTTGGCACGCGACGATTGGAAGAGGCCAGACGGAATGACAATAATGCCTTGGAAGTTGGGTAGAGGCCTTTGGTGGGGGATGCAACCTGTGTTGACGCCCTCGCGTCATCCCATCTTTCTAGTACGGCAGGTTATGCTGCGGCGGGAGCTGCAGGTGCATACCCTCAAACGGCACAAATTTAACAGCCTTATTTGGAGCTATATGTTTAAGCCGTTTGGGGTCGGGCCTTGGGTCCGAGTGCTCATCGAGTATTTCGAGACATCGCCAAGCGGTTGGTCGACTCTTCACGTGACCAGAGAGCTAGCCTATTTTTCGGTTGGGGTCGCGGAGTGAGGAATGTAAGTGGGTATAGGTTGCGTTCAGATATTTGATGACTCAAATTGAATATTTCTTGAGTGCGTTCGAAAAAAGTTGATTTTTGTAAATATGTAATTCAATAACGGGAAAACCGGAGGTAACTCCGGTTTTGTCTCTCAACCCCGGTTTTCAAAAATCGCTAAATTTTGTCCGGTTTCCGGTTTTTGGCAAAACCGGAAAACCGGGTTTGCACGCCCTCTAGCAACACACAAAAATGTCGCACTTTTATTTCGCAACAGTTGTTTAACAAAAACGTCATAAATAAAAATAAATAATTTAAAAAAATAAAAAAACACGACTGCCCTGCCAAAAAACGAACTAAAAAGTAAAAAAAAAGTCATATTCTCTGACTAAACCTTAGAGCAAATGCTCTAAGGACTAAACAGATCAATAAAATTGTCAATGCAGTCGGGGGACCTCTTAGATTAAAAAGTGTTCCACAGAATGGTCCCCCGACTGCAGTGACAATTTTATGTATGTGTTTAATCAGAGAATATGACTTGTTTTTTACTTTTTAGTTCGTTTTTTGGCAGGGCAGTCGTGTTTTTTTATTTTTTTAAATTATAATATTTTTATTTATACATTTTAGTGACAATGTAGGCATTCGCAGTCTTACTAAAGCCTGATTAAATGCTCCGTCTGACAAATTGTAATAGTGTTTGGCCGGCACTTTCACATTTGGACCAAAAATGTAGGAAACGTGGTTGATGCCAATACATTATGTTTTTTGGAATGTGCTGTTCAAGGCCTTCAATTTGATACCCATATTGTAAGAATTGAAGAAAAAATTTTTTTTTCACATTTCATACTGGAGCCTTACTGCAGCCATATTGATTTTTTACAAAAAAAAAAACCTATGTCACTCGGGATGATGTAAGGATTCTAACGATACCCCATACATCCAAATCGGTTCAGGCATTTAAAAGTTATGGTGGAATAAAGAAACTCACATACATATACATACAAACATACATCATCCCTGAACACATTACACTCCTCTTTGGGCAGTCGTGAGAAAGTTTTTTTGCTAACAATTTGATACACAAACTGCAGCCGCCATGATTACATACTTTCATGATACTCCTGACATAGCTGTTGTCGCAGTGTGCTAAAGCTTCGGCAAAACCTGCTCAACCAAAGCGACTGCGAAGCGGGAGCGTCAGTCAGTATCTAATGGCGCCTTGCACACCTGCGCGACCGCGACGCGGGAGCGTCAGGCAGTATCTAATGGCGCCTTGCACACCTGCGCGACCGCGACGCGGGAACACCGCGTTTGCAAAGCGGCACGAACGCTCTTGTGGTCAGTCGTGTGTAGAGCTTGTCTACTTTGATCAAAGCGAGAATTTTATGAATAACTAGCGGACCCGACAGACGTTGTACTGTCTGAACGATCCTAGAACCCGACTGCAGCGCCACCTACCGGTTCCAAATGTGTTTTCAAACCATCCAGGAACCCATTCAAATATACCAGCCGTTCTTGAGTTATAAATAGTGTAACTAACACGACTTTCTTTTATATTAGATGACTATCATTTTTGTACCATATTATGGTGTCAACCCAAACATCACACAATTTTCATGATTAAAATACCCGGCTTTGAAAAACAAACTTCTAATTTAATATTTTTCTGAATATGGACTGCAAGGATCGCATAGATATAAATCAAAAGTACTTTATGCAAATTAGGCTGGAAATCAGCACTTTTTGAACGTCAAAATTACATAAGACAGTCAGTCCCCACAAAACGCCCGCCCTTCACCGCTCCCTAGTGCTTTGGCTGGGAAGAAGAAGTGGCGCAGCAAACTGTCCAGAAAGATATATATCGTGCTGGATTAACTTCAACTATACGTTTGATATACGAGTAGGAAGCTATTAAGCAAGTGAAACAACGGCAATAGCTTGTGCCTTTGTCAATGAGTACTTAGTCAAGTCGGCCGTCTTCATTTATAAATTAAAACTATCTAAGAAGTCCGATTTGACATGATGTTGTCCCTCTTTGTCGTGCTATGTTTGTCTCTCTTTGGCATATGAAATGATATTGGCTGTCAAAATGGACCTATTATTTTGTAACAACTATACCACTGCATTTTATAAATTCACTTCGTACTAATCGTTGGGCTTACGTAAATACATTATGCATGGTTGCCCTGTGGCCCGTGGCTGCTAATACGACAGTACGTGTAGCCGCAGGCAGGTCGTGGTTGGCGACCATCTACTGCATACCGAGACCTCTCCGTGCCTCGACAATCACGTAAAGCCGTTGGTCCCGGTATGCAGAACCCCGACGGTCTGACAACCAGTCACACTAAAGGGGTATCGTTTACTTATTTACTGGGTTATGGAGGTCAGATAGGCAACCGCTTCATGTAAATTACTCAGCTGCATCCGGTGAGACTTGAAGCTGACCCAGACATGGTTGGAAAAAGCTAGGATGATTATGACAGTTTTCTATTGTTGGGGAACAAATCAATACACATATTTTAATTTTATTGTTACGTGATGGAGGGGCTCATTGGAAGTGCAACTGTGCACGTGGTTATCGACGGTTCTATGAGTTATTGCATTTTTAATTACATGACTCAATTTTAGTACATAATATTATGCCTCTGAACATTGATTAAGAACAAAGGCATAGACAGTTGAGAAAAAAAAGTTCATAGGACATAATAATATACTATCGAAAATAATTACAAAAATTCTTTTTAGGAACGGCATGTTATAAATGACGATGACTTATTTATTTATTTATTTTATTCATCAACAAATTTACATTTGTGTCGAACAGTGGTTTTAACAATAAATACACGAACAATAACAGACGAAGTGGTTTTAACAATAAATGTAACACAAAAATTAAACTTTACATTGCACACATTGGTCACTGTCCAGATCCAAGATCAGAAAACCAGCCCCATCCAACTGCTCAGAGGGGTGAGACAGGGGGATGTTATATCGCCGAAACTGTTCACCAATGCGTTGGAGGACGTCTTCAAGACGCTGGACTGGACTGAATAGGGTATCAACGTGAACGGCAAGCACATCTCACACCTTCGCTTTGTCGATGACATCGTCATATTAGCAGAGACGCTGGAACAGTTAGACCAGATGCTGCACAGCCTAAATGGCGGCGAATTTTCGGCGGGTTGAATTTAGACAAGACGAAAGTCATGTACAATTCACACGTCTTGCCGAGTTTAGTCCGCATCATAAGGTCGCTTCTTGAAGTTGTGAAGGAGTATGTCTACCTAGGGCAAGTCATCCAGTTCTGTAGACACAACTTTGAGAAAGAAGCCGACAGATACAGTTGGGTTGGGCAGCGTTTGGAAAACTTCGGCAAGTCTTTTCGTCACCTATTCCGCAATGTTTGAAAACTGAGGTTTTCAATCAGTGCGTCCTGCCCGTCATGATATACGGTGCTGAAACGTGGACACTGACAGTCGGGCTGCTCCACAAATTCAAGGTCGCTCAGCGCACTATGGAGCGGGCTATGCTCGGAGTTTCTTTGAAGGATAAAATCAGGAATGAAGTTATCCGGAAAAGAACCGGAGTAACCGACATAGCTTGCAGAATAAGCAAACTGAAGTGGCAGTGGGCTGGCCATGTTTGTCGAAGGACCGAGGGCCGTTGGAGCAGGCGAGTTCTGGAGTGGATACCGATAAGCGTATTGTGGGACGCCCCCAGGCAAGATGGACCGACGACCTGGCGACGCAGCCTGGGACAGGCCTATGTCCAGCAGTGGCCTGCGATAGGCAGAGTTGATTGCTTGATTGATGTTGTAAATAATATGCATTTCCAAAGAAACGGCGACAGTTTCTGACAGTGCAATCCTACCTAGAGCATCCAATTAGCTTCAAACATCGCAAAGAAAAGTCCGACGTAGAATGAAGACATTTGGCCTGCCCTGCTGCTCTAGTCACAACTGTACTGAAAGTATTTTATTGTTTCCCGTCGCCGAAACGATTTGGTACAAGGCACGGGCACTCGGCGCGGGGACGCCGCATGAAACTCGGCAAATATCAATTTTATTATGTATTTTCCAGTGACACGATGGTATGGTTACCAATTTTTATATTTTTGCGTGAACGTCCTAGGGTTATGTTTGGAAGGTATGCTTTTTTATACTTTTCTTGCAGAGTCCATCATGGCTAAATGTCGAAATACCGACCAGTATCCTCATACTAATAGGAGGAGCTCGTGGCTAAGTAATAACAGCCGCACGGGTCGATCCGGCCGGTTAAGCTACGCTTGCCGGGGTTGGTCAGTGGATGGGTGACCATCTTTACATACCGAGATTCCTCCGTGCCTCGGAAGGTACGTTAAGCCGTTGGTCCCAGCTGTCATTCGTGGATCTTTGACAGACGTTACGGGTCGTCAGAGGCCCGAATGTCTGACAACCAGTCTTACCAAGGGGTATCGTATTACCCAGTCGAGTCAGTCGTTGTGGAGGTTAGATGTCAGTAGTTGTACTCAGCTGCATCCTATAAGACTGGAAGTTGACATAATAGAACCTAGTTGGAATAAGTTTATAGATGATGTCATACTGCAGGCCAATATAGCCTGACTATATAGGGTAAAGGAGGCTATCCGCGGTCAGGCGACAATGGCGGTCACCACACTTTCTTGCAAACTACAGCGTTTTGTGCACACACACATTGATTGAGGGTGGCGTGAGTGTTCCCCACGCCGACGCAGCGGCCCCCGCTCAGTTCCGAGCACGCGTCTGGAAGAACCGTACGTCAGTTTGTTTCACGCCACTTTTTCGTAACTTTGTGGCCGCGGAACATAAGAGGTGAGTGTCTTAATTTCCATGTTTCATTCATTGTCAGTGTTATTTATTGCCGTGTAGTTATCTATCTACCCATGTAATCATAAATTTCAAGCACTTTGCTATAGGTTTTTGTTAAAATTGTTACTAACCAGAGAAGGATAGGGGCGGCTAATGCCGGTCATGGTAACCGGTATTAACCGCAAGTTATGTTTGCAAGTATATTATATTTTGATATTTTATTTCGTTGAATCTTATATTATTTTCCTTTTTAGGATGTCGGGGACTCGAAGTAGGAGCAAAGGATTGAAGGTAAAATGGAGCCAAAATGATTTGAGTAGGGCATTCAGACTTGTCGAAGAAGGAACACCGATAAGAGAGGCAGCTCGGTCTAATGGCATCCCATTTTCAAGCCTACAAGAAAAACTGAAAAACAATAATAGTGAATTACTAGCTATGGGTCGAAATGTCTGACGCACGCGATGATGATGATGGCACCGATGTCGAAGATCTGGAGGACAGATGCATGATATGCGACAATTATGGCCGGAACAACGAGCTTTGGTACAGGTACGAACAGTGGGGGCTTTGGGCTCATGCTGAGTGCTCGGGTTATGAGTCTTCCGAAGGCTACGTGTGCGACTTGTGCCGCTAAAAGCTTGACCGGTATTGCCGACCTGCCGACCGGTATTATCTGCCATGTCGGACAATACCAGTCAATGTCACTTTTTTTTAAAGAGTTGATTGTGTCGTATTTGAAATAAGTATTGATCTCAATGGTTATGATTAACTTAGAATAATATCTTAAGTTATGTTTCTTAAAAACTTTTAAAATAAATGTTGAATTTTCACTGAGTTGTAGTTCCTTTTGCTTAAGTGACCGGCAATAGCCTTCCTTACCCTACTCTTCTTCCATTTTTATCTATTAAAAACTACAAAGGACCCGTACCTATCAGTGAAAAATAACAAACAAAACCAAGCGAGGGACCCCGTGTACGGTGTAATATAAAATTACATCATGATTATATGATGTCCTGTGCTAATACATTTTAATTAAATGCAATTTTGAGCAAAATAGTATTGAAAATGTATTTGCAATTATCTTTTTAATAGGTACTTCTTTCCTCCTTCCATGGATCCTTTGTTAATGAAACTAACAAACAATTCTCATTTAATAAACTGAAACCCGTTCTGGTATCTGTTCTATAAACTAGCTCGCAGATCTCATATTACTTACTGGACTTGTTGTGATTGGTTGAACAAAAGAACCAATCATCTAAGATGGCACAGACAGCTTATTTTTAACCGACTTCAAAAAAGGAGGAGGTTATCAATTTTTTTTTTAAATATCTGTAGTTGATAATCACTCCTTATAACGGGCGAAATGTGGGTGTAATAGGTCCCCACACGTGCGCCCCCTGCGGGGCGCGGGCGCGATGTATGACTAATTGACTATAGTCAGTATACAGAGTTTGAAAACTTACAATTGTGCTAATTAACTATTTAAAGACCTTTTAAGCAACACTGTCGCATTATCTAATTGTGCAAATAGCAAAAAAGATGTGCACTTTTCCCAACTATGTTGGGGTTGGCTTCCAGTCTAACCGGATGCAGCTGAATACCAGTATTTTACATGGAGCGACTGCCTATCTGACCTCCACAACCCAGTAACTGGGTAATACGATACCCCTTGGTAAGACTGGCTGTCAGACTTTCGGCCTTCTGACGACCCGTAACGGCTGTCAAAGATCCACGTATGCCACCCGATGACCCAACAAGCCCCGTGACCCGATGTAGACAGCCGGGACCAACGGCTTAACGTGCTTTCCGAGGCACGGAGGAGCCTCGATATGTAAAGATGGTCACCCATCCACGGACCAACTCCGGCAAGCGTAGTTTAACCTGATGGATCGACCCGTGCGGCTGTTATTACTTAGCCACGAGCTAATCCCAAGAAGCGCCAACATGCGACGTAAATATTTCTTGAAGAACTTGCGCCCCCGGTTTTTAAACCGGGAGTTAAACCGGGGTAGCTCGTTTTCTAGGAGAAATGGACCATGTGGTGGAACAGATAATATCCTGTATTTTAATTCAGGATATGAGCTATCTCTTTGCCAAATTTCATATAAATCGTTTAGAGGTTGTGTAATTGAGTTACCTATCAACATATAAACTCACAAAATTAGGAACGTTCAAAGTTTCACATTTACAATAATAATAGAATAGTTTAATGAGCCTATTACAGTTTGAATTTAAACTAACCATTTCACGTTTACATTTTATGCTCCGATTTATTTGATCCGGTAGCAAAGTTGCGTGTGCGCTCCATAGTTTTACCTCTAAATACATTTTGTTAGTTAATTCCGAGAGTTCCAGTATTAAATTCACATTCAACATAGAAACGCAAAGTTGTCGGTGCTAACCTCACTCTCGTTGCAGCTCTGTGCCTCTGTAGGTTCTCGGGGCACTTACGTGTCTGCTGGCTGTGTGGAAAATACATTGTAAACTGTAGACAAAATGGACGTGGAGAAAATACATTGTAAACTGTAGACAAAATGGACGTGGAGAAAATACATTGTAAACTGTGGACAAAATGGACGTGGAGAAAATACATTGTAAACTGTGGACAAAATGGACGTGGAGAAAATACATTGTAAACTGTAGACAAAATGGACGTGGAGAAAATACATTGTAAACTGTGGACAAAATGGACGTGGAGAAAATACATTGTAAACTGTGGACAAAATGGACGTGGAGAAAATACATTGTAAACTGTAGACAAAATGGATGTGGAGAAAATACATTGTAAACTGTGGACAAAATGGACGTGGAGAAAATACATTGTAAACTGTAGACAAAATGGACGTGGAGAAAATACATTGTAAACTGTAGACAAAATGGACGTGGAGAAAATACATTGTAAACTGTGGACAAAATGGACGTGGAGAAAATACATTGTAAACTGTGGACAAAATGGACGTGGAGAAAATACATTGTAAACTGTGGACAAAATGGACGTGGAGAAAATACATTGTAAACTGTGGACAAAATGGACGTGGAGAAAATACATTGTAAACTGTAGACAAAATGGACGTGGAGAAAATACATTGTAAACTGTGGACAAAATGGACGTGGAGAAAATACATTGTAAACTGTGGACAAAATGGATGTGGAGAAAATAATATCAACGAGAATAATACATTGGAAACTGTGGACAAAATGGACGTGGAGAAAATAATATCAACGAGAATAATACATTGTAAACTGTGGACAAAATGGACGTGGAGAAAATAATATCAACGAGAATAATACATTGTAAACTGTGGACAAAATGGACGTGGAGAAAATAATATCAACGAGAATAATACATTGTAAACTGTGGACAAAATGGACGTGGAGAAAATAATATCAACGAGAATAATACATTGTAAACTGTGGACAAAATGGACGTGGAGAAAATAATATCAACGAGAATAATACATTGTAAACTGTGGACAAAATGGACGTGGAGAAAATAATATCAACGAGAATAATACATTGTAAACTGTGGACAAAATGGACGTGGTAAAATAATATCAACGAGAATAATACATTGTAAACTGTGGACAAAATGGACGTGGAGAAAATAATATCAACGAGAATAATAAATCATTGTAAACATCATCATCATCATTGTAAACTGTGGACAAAATGGACGTGGAGAAAATAATATCAACGAGAATAATACATTGTAAACTGTGGAAAAAATGGACGTGGTAAAATAATATCAACGAGAATAATACATTGTAAACTGTGGACAAAATGGACGTGGAGAAAATAATATCAACGAGAATAATACATTGTAAACTGTGGACAAAATGGACGTGGTAAAATAATATCAACGAGAATAATACATTGTAAACTGTGGACAAAATGGACGTGGAGAAAATAATATCAACGAGAATAATAAATCATTGTAAACATCATCATCATCATTGTAAACTGTGGACAAAATGGACGTGGAGAAAATAATATCAACGAGAATAATACATTGTAAATTGTGGAAAAAATGGACGTGGTAAAATAATATCAACGAGAATAATACATTGTAAACTGTGGACAAAATGGACGTGGAGAAAATAATATCAACGAGAATAATACATTGTAAACTGTGGACAAAATGGACGTGAAGAAAATAATATCATCGAGAATAATACATTGTAAACTGTGGAAAAAATGGACGTGGTAAAATAATATCAACGAGAATAATACATTGTAAACTGTGGACAAAATGGACGTGGAGAAAATAATATCAACGAGAATAATACATTGTAAACTGTGGACAAAATGGACGTGAAGAAAATAATATCATCGAGAATAATACATTGTAAACTGTGGACAAAATGGACGTGGAGAAAATAATATCAACGAGAATAATACACTGACATAAACTCACCTTCTCCGTTTGCTTCGTTTACGTTCCTACATCTGCGGGTACCCGCGTAACACCCTAACTATTGCAATGCCTTCCATTTGACAAATCAACAACATTCATTGCGTTACTTACGCTGTCGAGCAGACGAGATTTTCAAACGTATGAAGCAATGGATTAGGAAATTGTTTCAAAATTCTTCGGATTGCGAAATAAAGTGCAATTGCGGTGCTGATCACAACCACACGCTGTGCGCCGGCTGTGAGTACTGCGCACCTAACCTTTCCTTTCTGATGCTGACTTTCCTGATGTTTTTGAAGAACATCACCATTGTGTTCACCATATATCTATGTCCACTGCTCCGCCCACATCTGCCTCGTAAGTCGCCTTTCATTAATCCTCTCAGTATGACCAAAGGGAATATAGTGAGGAAGGTTTACTTATTAATATTGAGTGGCGTCCAAGGGCTGGAAGACGAAGAGTCGGTCGTCCGACGACGAGGTGGGCGGATGAAATTGCCACCATCGCGGGTAGAGCTGGACGAGGCTGGCACAGCAGCGCGGGGGTTGGCGCAAGAGTAGAGAGTCCTGCACCCAGCAGCGGGGCAAGTCGGTCTGCGGGTGATGATGATGATTTACTTAAACATATTTGATGGCCCATGACAACCCCACATACCCAATTAATGACCCAGAATAGCCCAAAACCTTACAGACAGACAAACATAACGCAGCGACAATTTACTAAACACAAAAGTGTCGCCGTCCATATTCCGAGAACACTTCTCTGATGACTGCATTTTTTAGAACTACAATTGCTCGCTTTAAACCGTTCTTGTTTTTGCTAAACGCTTTTACAGTAGCTTTCTCGTCGTCCTGCGCTAATTACAAATGTAACGCGATGCGACGTTCAATGATGGAAGAAGTGTCTCATACACTGTCTATTTCGACTTTTCTTGTTGGCACGATTACTGACAAACAGATAACAAACTCAAATCATTTACATTTAGAGGAACTTTTGAATTGTCAAGGTCAGACAAATATGAAGCTAGATGCCCATTCTAAAGCGGAGGTATTAGTTACCGGTAGCTAGCTTCTCCACTCGTTTAAATGATGTTGTTACAAAATATTGGTTACATCATTAGTGTCTCTGTGACAGCACTGTATGACTTCCTCGCTCATGTTGTTTATGTAGGACGACACGTGAAGAAAACATATAAACACACGTCGTACAGAGCTGAATTAAATAGACTGGCGTTACTTCAGTGACGTGACGGGAGTCAATCTCTTTCATTGGTCGATAGACCAATTTTGCTCGGCACCTAAGGGTCCTAGAGTGATGTTAAATATGCCTTCTATAAGATTTTGGCTATCATTAATGCAAAAAGATTTCTTAAAGTCCGACTGGTAGGGTAGTTCCAGAGATTAGCTCGTTCCTTCACCACATCCCCTTCCGCTACCTCTCCCTCCCCCTCTCACTCACTCTCACACCTCCTTCACCACTTCCCCTTCCCTCT
Source organism: Cosmia trapezina (assembly GCA_905163495.3). Lineage (NCBI taxonomy): Eukaryota > Metazoa > Arthropoda > Insecta > Lepidoptera > Noctuidae > Cosmia > Cosmia trapezina. Next base: position 384,465 of record LR991019.1, read on the forward strand.
CTCTCCCTCACCACCCCGTCCCCTCCCTCTACCCCTCTCCTCCACCTCCGACTCACCAACCCCTCGCCACCCCCTCAGCCTTCATCACGTCTTCCTCCTCTCCTCACCAAGTCCTGCCCCTTTCTCCCTGCGTCCATCATCCTCCACCTTACCCTCCTCACCACCCCTCCCCTTCCCCCTCCCCCTGTAACCCTCCCTCGGAGTTAGTTTTAAAAAAACCGGTCAAGTGCGTGTCGGACTACGCACAATGAAGGGTTCCGTAGTTGGGATGAAATTATCCCAAAAACATACATACATTACAGAACATACAGTCCAACAGTAAATTAATGTAAGTTTGTACTCACAATATTGAGAGATTTACCATGTTATTTTAAGATCACAAACTTCTTATAGGTTTTCCTGTAATCTACAGGTATAGAACTATTTTCTGTATTTTTTTCAAAATTTTAGGCTCAGTAGTTTCGGAGTAAATGGGGGGGAATGGTCAATTTTCGTCTATTTTCTTAAATTACTTTAAGATGCTTTATTTTAAAATTATAAAAAAATTTATTTGAGACCCTCATAGTAAACCCTTTCATTTAATATGTCACACGGTACAGTTTGCGAAACTTTTTTTTTAAATTTCTTATTTGCCCCCTAAAAGTGACCCCCATATTAAAAATTAATTTATTTACTTTAGCCGTACGTGTTTGGGTCACAGAAATCCATATATGTGCCAAATTTAAACTTAATCGGTTCATTAGATTCCGAGAAAATTGGCTGTGACAGATGGACAGACAGACAGACAGACACACGAGTGATCCTATAAGGGTTCCGTTTTTTCCTTTTGAGGTATGGAACCCTGAAAACGAATAATGACAAACTTAGGCAAATATTTGTGCCAAGTTTCAAGTCAATTAAAACCAAATGAATATCATTTTTCATGTAAATTGTAGTCTATCATAACAAAATGTTTCACGTAAAATAATAAGTTAGAGTTAAATTGCTTATTAGTCTATTAGGCTAGATTGTAATCAATTATTAAGAACTACTAAGTTCTTTTTAATAAAGAAAAAAAAAATGTAAATTGTATTCCCTGTTTTCACCCCCTTTGGAATTAAAAAAAATGGTTTGAGATATTTCCATAGCTTGACTCAAAGATTATTTACACCAATTTTCGAGTTAATCAAGCCACGCAGTAAAATCCTCCCCTGTGAAATTGACTACCCCTTTTCACGCCGATAGAGGTAGATTTCCGAAAAACCCTGATACACATTATTCTTTATTTTTGATTTTAAATATAAATACTGAGTTTTGAGTTAATCGGATTGCGCGTTAAAATTTTTCCATACAAACTTTGAGACCCCCCAATTCTCGTTTAGGGGGTAGTTTAGAAAAACAAAAAATCACAAAAATCACAATTTACTTAGAAAAATATTCGTGCCAAGTTTCAAGTTTATAAACTCAAGGAATAAGATTTTTCATACAAACAATATCACCCCTTTTTACCCCCTTAAAGGTCGAATTTCCAAAAACCCTTTCTTAGCGGATGCCTAGGTCATAATAGCTACTTGTGTTCCAAATTTCAGCCCAATCCGTTCAGTGGTTTCAGCTGTGTGTTGATAGATCAGTCAGTCAGTCAGTCAGTCAGTCAGTCAGTCAGTCAGTAACGCTTTCCTTTTATAGATATAGATTAAATGTTTGTGTGCAGACTGGTAGCGGCATTAGATATACGCAGTTTGTGTGCAGACTGATGGTGGCATTAGATATACGCGGTTTGTGTGCAGACTGGTAGCGGCATTAGATATACGCAGGTTGTGTGCAGACTGATGGCGGCATTAGATATACGCGGTTTGTGTGCAGACTGGTAGCGGCATTAGATATACGCGGTTTGTGTGCAGACTGGTAGCGGCATTAGATATACGCAGTTTGTTCGCAGACTGGCAGCGGCATTAGATATACGCGGTTTGTGTGCAGACTGGTAGCGGCATTAGATATACGCGGTTTGTCTGCAGACTGGTAGCGGCATTAGATATACGCAGTTTGTGTGCAGACTGGCAGCGGCATTAGATATACGCGGTTTGTGTGCAGACTGGTAGCGGCATTAGATATACGCGGTTTGTGTGCAGACTGGTAGCGGCATTAGATATACGCAGTTTGTGTGCAGACTGGTAGCGGCATTAGATATACGCAGTTTGTGTGCAGACTGGCAGCGGCATTAGATATACGCGGTTTGTGTGCAGACTGGTAGCGGCATTAGATATACGCGGTTTGTGTGCAGACTGGTAGCGGCATTAGATATACGCGGTTTGTGTGCAGACTGGTAGCGGCATTAGATATACGCAGTTTGTGTGCAGACTGGTAGCGGCATTAGATATACGCAGTTTGTGTGCAGACTGGTAGCGGCATTAGATATACGCAGTTTGTGTGCAGACTGGTAGCGGCATTAGATATACGCAGTTTGTGTGCAGACTGGTAGCGGCATTAGATATACGCAGTTTGTGTGCAGACTGGTAGCGGCATTAGATATACGCAGTTTCATTGTATTTGTTGTCGTCTCATGTTCATTTCACGCCGACTTCACGCCAACTTCAGCTATTTCTTTTTTGACGGGTATGTAGCCAATACAACTTATCTTGGTTGAGAAGCTACATACAGGCACAGTTACGGACACGTTACAATACCACTTCGGTATGTTCTTGATTACCCATAAACATTAAATCAAGCGCAATTTTTGTTCCTAGATTATAAGTCATCATCATCAGATATAAGTACTTTAGCTCGCGTATTTTATCACCAACTGCTGACCAAGTTGTTGTCCACACCAATAGAAACACAAAAAGTGACTCAGAAAAGGCTAACAAATGTCTCTGTCATTCTGTAGGAGCATGAATCTCGATCCTAACATAAATCGTTTCCAAGTGCTCTGCCAACAAAATTGGCCCATAACCAAATACTAAATAACTAATAAAGTATAACAATTCATAAATACGATGATATTGCCTCCACATACAAGGAGGCTTTCTCTGCATGGTATGGACATGGGTAGAATAAACATATGTATCTGTGTCAGTCATTCAATAAGAGTTATGGCTAAACCGTTGGCATACGATGCGGGTCCTGCCTGGACACTATGACACCGACTGCTGCGGACCTCCCTGATCACGTAATTTAAATATGCTAATTTTAGGACACCGGTAAAGCTAGGATTGTAATGCGAAAGTGAAATTTAATGTCCTACGAATAGTGATAAGTTTGGATTGCGTGTCTGTCAAGACGTGTCGTATCTTTTTATTTGGATTTAACTCGAAGGAGGCGGAATGCGGAATGGTTTTGTTTCTCAGTAAATAGGGCAGTAGTTATTTTCTGCTGCTGCGAACATCATCAGGCAACTGGTTTATCAAACACTAACCCAGCCTAATGGGCATCCCGGCAATACCGTCGGTTTTCGTTGGTTTCGATACACAAAACCGTGAATAAATTGGTCAGAAATCAATTAAAGTGTATTACAAGTCTCGTCAACGGCGATAAAGGTACTCAGACAAAGCATACGAGCATACGAGCAAACCTGCAACTAAGCCACATACCGGCTCGATTCTACTGAAATGTAGGTATATTAATCTACAAAAGATTTTTGAACAAAAAGATCTTAATTATTGTACATTTCCGATACACATTCACAAAAACAGACATCGTTTCGTAATTGTCTGAAAAACGTTAAAGTGTATAGTTAGTATGCATCTTGATTGATTATCCCTGCTGTGGGATGAAGGGGGTGGTGGCGCCAGCCCGTCTGGCCGCGCGGCGCCGCCGCGTCTCGCTGTTGCCCCCCGCTGTCTACGCGGTACACTGTCTACGCACGATCTTCCCCACGAAATTATCCTTTTTTGTTGGTAGACGCGTTAGTGGTTCTGGTAAATGGAGGTGGAAAAGGGTTTATTATTTACATAACTTTTGTAAATCTTAAAATAAAAGATAATGATTAAAACAAACCAATTCTCCAATTACATAGATAGCAGAATTAAAAACATTAAATAATTCAGCGCTTTTATAGTGGTTCCAATTAAACAATCTCAATTAATTAAGAATTTTTGAAATTTACAATTTTTTGGATTTACAAAATTTTGTAAAACTTACAATTTTGAATACATTCTTAATAATCCTTTGCCTATACGAGCGAAAATCTGAAACTTTTAAAAAAAATCAGCAGTTCCCTACATTTTGTTGCGAACATAAATTATTATCTCATTAATACCCTAGAGTTATGGGATATCAAAAGAAACAGTAGTAGTATATTAAAGTCACTTTTCTTGTTTGTCTGTGTGACCACGTTGTTCTTTTAAACTATAGAACGGATTTTGATGCGGTTTTCACCATCATTTAGATAATTTATTCCGAAAGATTTATCAATCTGCCTAGCCTTTTCCCAACTATGTTGGGGTCGGCTTCCGGTCTAACCGGATGCAACTGAATACCACATTTTACATAGAGCGACTGCTTATCTGACCTCCATAACCCAGTAACTGGGAAAATACGATACCCCTTGGTAAGACTGGTTGTCAGGCTTTCGGGCTTCTGACGACCCGTAACGACTGTCAAAGATCCACGAATAACAGCCGGGACCAACTGCTAACGTGCTTTCCGAGGCACGGAGGAGTCTCGGTATGTAAAGATGGTCACCCATCCAGTGACTAACCCCGGCAAGAGTAGCTTACTGCTTACGCTCAGTGAACGAAACGCTATTATAATTATTGATTACAGTTTCGCACCCATACGTCAATACTTCATAGTTAAATATAATGTAATGTCATGGGATATTTGTGATAGCATGGCAGCCATTTGCAAACAGCCATCAATCAAAAGTGAATCAAAGCATGGCGTTTTCAACCGCACATTTTTCTGTTAATTAAATGTTGTGTGTTTTTTCTTTTCTAACCGACAAGTATGTTTCTCAATTCAAAGCGGTTTAGGTATAGCTTGATATAATATAGTAAGTAATGCTAATGTGGAAATACTATTTTAGTGAGGCGAATGGATCATTAATACATTATCTATACTAATATTATAAAGAGGTAAAATTTGTATGTAAGTTTGTAAGTTTGTATGTTTGTAAGTTTGTAAGTTTGTATGTAGGGGGTAATCGCCGGAACTAATGATCCAATTCTAAAAATTTTTGCACAAGTAGAAAGCTACATTATTCCTGAGTGCTATAGGCTATAAATTATATTTATATCATGCATACTAACCGAGCTATCACAATTTTTGTCAAACAAGTCGGAAAGAAATACCTCTTTAAACAGACTTTTGTGCATGCACTGCCTAAACGGTTGTTTATAATTGAGAACAATGTATGGCAGTCTGGTCCGTCTTAAATAATTCTACAAAAAAGTCCGCGACACCATATTTCTATCTTTTATATTTTATCTTTTATAAATCTTTTATTGCTTTAAAAAAGTATTTTTTAGACATACTTACGTTTGGATGATTATTTAAACAACAAAACATTAATCCTTATCAAAATAAAATATTTTATGATCACAAGGGCATCATGGAGATAAGATTTGGCCTTTACAGTATGTCAATTGGTCATACAGTTTCGGAGATAATATAAAATTACTAAAACGCAAAATAACTTTAATTCATACCGGTCGCTCTTGAGCGAACATGTTTAGTGCGGACGTTTTATCAATTTACCCATAGTTGGCGTTGTGCAAATAAGTAATTTTTCTGAATTGCGAGATTTTCCGCGGATTGACGATTCTCTCGATTTATTATTTCAATAAGGTCGGTGGAATACAGCGGAAGAGTTTGTTTCTTTGTTAGTTTGTTTGAACGCGCTATCTCTGTTAACTAACCCAGTCGGATTTGAAAAAATCTTTTTGCATTTTATAACCCAGTTCTTGAGGAGGGCTATAGGCTATATAACATCACGCTAGGGCCCTTAGGAGCCGAGCGCGAAGTAATAGCGCGGGCAGGCGATGCGGAAGGATATAGGCTATTTAACATCACGCTAGGGCCCTTAGAAGCCGAGCGCGAAGTAATAGCGCGGGCAGTCAATGCGGAAGGATATAGGCTATTTAACATCACGCTAGGGACCTTAGGAGCAAAGCGCGAAGTAATAGCGCGGGTAGGTGATGCGGAAGGATATAGGCTATTTAACATCACGCTAGGACCCTTAGGAGCCGAGCGCGAAGTAATAGCGCGGGCAGGCGGTGCGGAAGGATATAGGCTATTTAACATCACGCTAGGGCCCTTAGAAGCCGAGCGCGAAGTAATAGCGCGGGCAGGCGATGCGGAAAGATATAGTCTATTTAACATCACGCTAGGGCCCTTAGGAGCCGAGCGCGAAGTAATAGCTCGGGCAGGCGATGCGGAAGGATATAGGCTATTTAACATCACGCTGGGGCCCTTAGGAGCCGAGCGCGAAGTAATAGCGCGGGCAGGTGACGCGGAAGGATATAGTCTATCATCACGCTAGGGCCCTTAGGAGCCGAGCGCGAAGTAATAGCGCGGGCAGGCGATGCGGAAAGATATAATTATGCTATTTAACATCACGCTAGGGCCCTTAGGAGCCGAGCGCGAAGTAATAGCGCGGGCAGGCGATGCGGAAGGATATAGACTATTTAAGATCACGCTAGGGACCTTAGGAGCCGTGCAAAAAGAAAAAATGTCAGAAAGGATGCTTAAGCGCAAACGAAGTAATAGCGCGGGCAGGCGTTGCGATGCGATGCGTCGTTGGGGACAAGAAATTTCACGCGGACGAAGTCGCGGGCAGAAGCTAGTATAATAATACATTATTAAACTTACACATAATAAAGAAATCTTGATGTTTAAACTACGAAATTTTTACTAAGTACCTACTTACTTAAAATTTTCATACTTATATCAGTTATACTTATACACTCCTTTGCAAAAAAAACGGGCGGTTTGGATTTTTCTACATTATTGGTAATCATTTAGTTCTAAAGAGGTTTTAATAGCCAAACTATGTTACTGGCACTTAATAAAGAGTCTGGGTATGAAAAAAAGTTAATTTCAAATTCAGAAATTATAGCGCTGCTGGAAGTGGGGTGTAGCCAATGTTACGGCTCACAGCGGTTAAACGTGAGTCGTTCCACCGTCCAAAGAACCTGGACTCGATACCAAGAGACAGGTACCGTTCAAAGAAGGCAAGGTTGTGGGAGAAAACGTTGCACGCAACCACGAGACTACCGCTTTTAGTGACTCAGGCGCTGAGGAACCGCAAATTCAGTTACATAGACCTCAAAAGAAACCTTGAAGAGGTACGAGGAGCACAAGTTAGCCTATGGACAGTGAGGAGGAGGCTTTTAGCGGTTGATATACGCAATCAACGAACGCCACGGCCCCCCAAGTTACTCCGTGAGCACTGGATTGCTCGACTGAGGTTCACTAGAAATTGTCTATCTTGGACACTAGGTAACTGGAACGCGTACTCTGCTCCGATGAGGCTCGAATTTGCCTGAATGGTGAGGACCAACGTCGGCGAGAGTTACGAAGACCACGGGGATGCTATGCTGACGTGTGTTTTGAAGAAATCACCCCTTATGGTGGAAGGTCCCTTATGTTTTGGGCGGGCGTAACTTCCAGCTATCGTACCGAGATGGTGTTCATTGAAAATGACTCACTAAATGCGCAAAGGTACATAACAAGAATAATTTGTCAACATTCACAGCCCGCACTGACTGTAATTGGTGAAGATGCCATTTTATGGACGATAATGCTAGGGACCACCGTTCTGGCGACGTAGATGCTTATATGCAAGAGGTCGGTATTCGTCGTCTGGATTGGCTAGCGAGGAGCCCCGACCTTAACCCCATTGAGCACGTCTGGGACCTCCTAAAAAGGCGAGTACGATCTGTCCAACCACTTCCACAAAACATCAGGGAGCTTAAACGTGTGATTTCGGCGGAGTGGGACCACATTCCACAGGACACCATCAAAATCCTGGTGGAAAGCATGCCAAGACTATTACATGTCGTAATAGCTGCAAGGGGAGGTCATACTCGTTATTAATTTTTATTTTTCAATGTCTTTTTTTTATTAAAATACCATAAAAATACTCGTAGTCTTAATTTAATTGTACCCTAAAAATTTCCATTTTAACACTACTCTCTGTTTCTCTTGTTTTTTAATGACTGTAAGGTGCCCGTTTTTTTGCAAAGGAGTTTAGTATAATCTGCAAATTGCAAGCAATGTCCAATGAAAATTTTCGAATATTTTGTTTGTGAATCGTAGAAAAACAAGTTTATGAAAAGTAAGCCGGAACTTACCAGAAAAACGTAACGAACTTACCAGTAAAACGTAACGAACTTACCAGTAAAACGTAACGAACTTACGAGTAAACCCTACACAGTTGTATTCAATGTTCTCAGTTATCTATAAAATTGATACAAACAAATGAAACAGTTTAAAAGCTTACATTTTCGAGCTTATTACTTTTCATAAAAGTTTTTCAACTCAGGCACAACATAGCACTACATCAGTGATGGTACAAAGGTGCGGGTTCGAAACCTGCCAAGTATAAACTAATAATATGACTTGTACAGTAAAATGTGCAAATAAGCCAGTAATAGGACTCGCCCATCAAGGAGCGCTGTCACAAATTAGACGCATTATTAATAAAATTTATTACACATAAAACAAAAGGTTTTATATTAAAACACGTGTACTAAAAGATAAATAATTAAATTATTTTTCAAATGGTGAAGGTATAAAAATAAGCTTGATAGTTTTTGCGTGATTCTGAGTTTTATAACCGCGTTAGTCTTAACTTTACAAATTAATTACCTACACTATGTAACATGAAACTAATCTAAAATATTCACATAAGTATTCATTCTAAGTTATTAATGAAATGCTTTAATTTAACATGTATTTTTTTCCAAATACACATAACACTACTCGTTTACGTCATCTTCAGTTTAATATCAATATAAGTCGGTTATCGTCGCCTGAACCCGACCGCTCCCCGCGCGGCGGTTACTACTTAGCCACGCCCCGCACTGCGCAAGTGTGCTGATCACCGCTTCTGTACTTCACAGATGAACATGTTCTCCATCATTCACCATTCTCCTGCCCTTATCCCCATCTATTGGTCGTCGGGGCAACATGTCTTTTTTTCTACCAAGTATACAGGGTTATTGGTAAAACACCAGCAACCTCTTAAGGGGTCATTGTACTCATTATTATGAACAACTTTTACTATGGGACCAAACCTGAAATCGCGAAAAAAAAATCAGCTGCTCCCTACATTTTGACGAGTTTGATGTACGAGTAGATAAATGTACTGAACAGCTGATTTTTGGAACGAAGTTCCTTATCGCGCGTTGTGAAAGGGGGCTAGACGGAAAAAAGTCTCACGAAAAGTTGTCACGACACTTTTTGCTATAGGTAGCTATTGTAAGCCGTGCGGCGTGCGCATGTTTCTCTGTCTGTCTCTCTCTCTCTCTCTCTCTCTTATAGAAAGCAAGCCAGATATTTTCATTTCTATTTCGCATTGAACAGTGTGGTGTCGCGATGATGATGATGATGATGATGATGATGATGATGATGATGATGATGATGATGATGGTGATGATGATGATGATGATGATGATGGTGATGATGATGATGATGATGATGATGATGATGATGATGATGATGATGATAAGTATAAAAATATTTTTTTTTTACAATTCCTTCACTAATTAATCGAAAGGAACTTCGTTCCATCCGGGTGTCCCTTGACACCTCTCAAGTTTTTTTTTCGCGATTTCAGGTTTGGTCCCATAATAAAAGTTGTTCATAATGATGAGTACAATGACCCCTTAGGAGGTTGCTGGTGTTTTACCAATAACCCTGTATAGTGTGTGCCTCACGGCTGCGCCCAAAAAGGTTCATTTCAGCATGCTGTCTGAGGCTGGTTTTCTGAGGAACCTTAAGGTGCAAGTGACTGGGAGCACAAACAGTTTCAACATACCTAATACATAATTGACATCTTGCCGCTTGGGTTTACAGGCCGATCAGCACACACATATCCGACAGCTCTAGCTGGTGTAGCACCTCCACACTCCGGAGAGAAGTTGCAAGAGCAGTGGAGAACCAGCACAGGCACCCACTAGTTGACGCACGACTCAATACCAGGCACAGCTACTCTTCATGCATAAGCATGCTGACTGGCCATTTTCACATTGACGACCGTCGTTTGGTTTTATTTCATTGAAATTTTTTGTCCACACTTTTCAACAAGATTTGGAAACAGCTAATGCTGTTGTAATAATATTATTCAAACAGCATTGTGGCAGTAGAGCTGACTGCACTGAGGGCGTCAGACGTACGGCTTCATCAATAGGTTAACTGGTTTTATGGATTTATATACGTGAGGGGTACGTAACCAATCAATCCCATCTGTCTGTACATTACAGTATCGTTTTCGCAAACGCCTCCGATTAGATAAGAAAATAAATAGTCTTATTTTATATTTTCAAAGACACTCATAAGGATATTTAAAATTACAGGACATCGGTGTTCATGCCCAACATCTCTGGTTATAGCATGGTTTATGTTTGCAGATGTTTTTGTGTTAAGTAAACATCATTAAGGTTACTGTTTCAAACCTTTTTAATTTAGGGAAAGGCCTTTCTTTACTGTTATTGTACCTAATTACGTATACCTCTACTATCTTTTTGTAGTTTTTAGCTAAACTTTAAGGCTGGTTTATCTTTATTTATTTCGTTGGGGAACGATCGTAAACAAAGGGAAGATTCAGACTGGATTTATTCTTCTTCTGCCCTTAAAAAACAATTAGTACGATCGACGTGGCGAACAGCTGACCAACACTCGGGTTCAATGACCAAACTTTATGACGTGTGAGGTTTGTGATACTTACACAGTACGTAGACATGCTTCTTCAAAACTGATTAATTTCATTATTTTTTAGGGTTCCGTACCTTAAAAGGAAAAAAGGGAAGGATCATAGGATCACTCGTGTGTCTGTCTGTCCGTCTGTCACAGCCAATTTGCTCCGAATCTAATGGACCGATTAAGTTGAAATTTGGTAATATGCATTTATGTGACCCAAACACGGAAATGTAATGTAAATAATTTGAATGAATGAATTTTGAATACGTATGTGGCTCACTTTTGGGGGGCCAATATGAAAATTAAAAAAAAAAGTTTTGTAAACTGTACCGCATGACTTATCAAATGAAAGGGCTTACTGTGAGGGTCTCAAATATATATTTTTTATATAATTTTAGAGTAAATTGTTTTAAAGTTATTTAAGAAAATATACGAAAATTGACCATCCCCCCACCCTTATCTCCGAAACTACCGATCCTAAAATTTTGAAGAAAATATAGAAAATAGTTACAGGAAAACCTATAACAAGTCTATGGTCTTAAAATAACACGCTAAATTTCTCATTGTTGTGCGTACAAACATTTGCAGTTGAAATGTGTGGGAGAACATGTTTTTCAACTACAATATTAAGTTTGTTCTTGGGATAAATCTGTCCCAACTACGGAACCCTTCATTGTGCGTGGTCCGACACGCACTTGAGCGGTTTTTTTTATTTCTACTTCTGATTTAAATCGGTTTGACAGATGTCAAATATTCTAAAACAAATCACAGTCACTTGGTTATCAGCACTTTCCGATTTTCAAATAAATTGTATTGACATTAAACTACCCTTTCCTTAGCTTTCTTCCTATAAGACTTTCGGCATTAAGTGTACATGTAAACGTCCGATAGTGAATTTTCCTTGCAAACCAGATGATACACCTTCCAATCCACAGTCAGATTCTAATTGCAACACAATCAGGGATCGCTCGGTACATGTGTTGTGATGTTTGCAAATTCTTCTCCCGCCCATGAAGGTCATGTGAACAATCGTGCCAATGTTTGGATGACTTTTAAGAGTGCTGTCACATTTTATCCCTCTCTTGCTTTCAAAAATTTCAATTTTTTTAAAATAAACAGATGTTTTTTTGAAAAAAATAATCAATCAGCGAACTAGTAAATAATAGGTACGCACGGCTACAGATCAAGCTATACATTTCCAGTATAAGCTGATCTCGTATTGTATAGGCTTTCCTTACAATGAGAGGTCAGTGTAAACTGGAAATGTATACCTTGATGTGTACTTAATTACATTTTTATTGTGGCATTTATTTAACTGATCTCAAAAACAGATAATACTTTTTGAGCTGAGTTTATTAGATAATACAATAGAAATGTGTTTTTAAAATTAGGTAAGCTATTAAATTAATAGTATTTACTAATTCGCTAATTGATCACATTTTTCAAACAGTCTGGTTAAAAGGCATCTTATCATTTAACAATCTTAAACATATAATCTTAAACATAAAAAAAAGACTGCTGATCTATGGGGTAATTCTGTGGACGTTGCTAAATCAATTATAAACATTGTAGCACCTACTTTAGCAGTTATTTTTAACAATTGTATTGACCGTGGTGAGTTTCCTGATCTTATGAAATATAGTAAAATAATACCGTTGTTTAAATCGGGTAGTACATCTGACCCTACTAATTATAGACCTATTTCAGTGCTACCTACTTTTAGTAAAATTTTTGAAAAAGTTATTTTAGATCAACTGCAAAGATTTTTTAATAAACATAAATTATTACATAACAAACAGTTTGGTTTTACAAGGGGTCGTTCGACTACTGATGCCGGTGTTGAACTTTTAGGTCATGTTTATAATGCATGGGAGGATAAATGCGATGTTTTGGGCATTTTTTGTGATTTGTCCAAGGCATTCGACTGCGTTCTTCATGAAACATTAATCAGGAAACTGCATCACTACGGAATCCGGAATGCCTCTCTGGATCTTCTCACTTCTTACTTAAGTGATAGGATTCAAAGAGTTGATGTTAACGGGAAAAGATCACCCGGATCCGTAGTAACAATGGGGGTCCCCCAAGGCTCAATTCTTGGCCCGTTTTTGTTTCTTATTTATATTAATGACTTGCCTTACCTCATAAAGGATAATCATGATATAGTGTTGTTTGCAGATGACACTTCACTTTTATTTAAACTCAAACGTCAGCAGCTGGTTACTGACAATGTAAATAGCGCCCTCGCAAAAGTAGTTAACTGGTTTAATGTTAATAACCTACTTCTTAACGAGAAAAAAACTAAGTGTATTAAGTTCACTATACCTCATGTTAGACAAGTAAAAACTAGTGTTCTCATAAAGGGTGAAGAGTTGATTCCCGAAGATACCACAGTGTTCTTGGGCATAACTTTGGATGCCAAACTTCAATGGGGCCCCCATATAGATAAATTTTCGAAAAAGCTTAGCGCTGCAGCATACGCCGTTAGGAAAATTCGTGATTTAACTTGTTTAGAGACAGCCCGTTTAGTTTACTTTAGTTATTTTCATAGTGTGATGTCGTACGGTATTCTGTTGTGGGGAAATGCCGCCGATATTCAGACAATTTTTGTTTTACAAAAAAGGGCTATTCGTTCAATTTACAAATTAAGTCCCAGACACTCCCTCAGAGATAAATTTAAAGAAATTAATATAATGACTGTGCCTTCTCAGTATATCTATGAAAATCTTTTGTATGCTCATAAAAATATCAATTTGTTTAAAAAATACAGTGACGTCCATAATGTGAATACTAGAAACAAACACAAATTTGTTGTTCCTACAACCAGGCTGAAGAAAATAAGTGGTTCGTTTAGTTGCCAATGTATACGTTTTTATAATAAACTACCTAGCCACATTCAAGAACTAAGCCTTAATAAATTCAAAAATTGTATAAAGCGGAAACTTTGTCAGAAAGCCTTTTATACTGTCAAAGACTATATTGAGGACAAAAAGGCTTGGGTTTGAGCTGCTCCAATAAATTTACACTATTAATGTTGATTTAAATACCTTTTTACATATTCTATACAATGACATGAATATTTTGTTTGTTATACTATTTTTAATTATTGTGAATGTGAAGACTACGTGGATCATTGTTTTTTATTTATTTTATCCTTTTCTCAGTTTTAGTTATAGTCTGACAGTTTGAGTAATTTATGCGGCCTACCCAAATGTCTTTTCTTTGGTATTGTTCGTCGAATCGTTAAGCTCCTTAAGTTTTGAGTTGAGCTGCACGATTACTGACAAATGCGTGCACTGACTGGACAGGTCCACTCAATCTGTGTGGTTCTTTCATCAAAAGACCATTTCTGACTGCAATCTACATGGTCTTCACATGATCTGACCAAGATTATGTCTGGACTTTAAAAGAGACTGTGACCTCTGAGTTTGTTTCGGCGTTTCTTCTCAGAGTAGTCAGATAGGAAACGTCGAACTCATCTAGTTTAAAAAAAAAATATGTTTGACGTGTAAAAGTGTTTGTACAAACCTACTTACAGAAAATAAATCATTTATCATTTATCATTTATAATCCCGTGTGAGTGAGAGAGGAGATACAATGCGACAGCCCTCTTAAGTCGATCAGCCAGTTGTAGTTGTTACCTGCCGGGCATTGTTGAGACATCTACTAATAAATCATTCATTGACTGACTGACGCGTCTAGAGTTCCTCACGGAGCGGAAGTGAGCCTTCGGATTTCTGAAGCTTGCCTTCCCCTAGGTAAAGGAGTTAAACAGGGGACGAAAGTTTATATGGAAGCTTGTCGTTTTTGTCGATAGATAATTCCATCATAATTATAAATTATCCAAGAAACAAATTCAGTTTATAAAGTTAAATACATTCTGTTGGTACTGTAATACGAAGCTTCGCCTTCGGAGGTCAGCTTAGCTATACGTAATATATTTTCTTTTCGAGAATTAATCTTCATCTTACCACCATTATCGAATCACCATCGCCTATGTATATAAACGAAACAGCGCTATGTGTATAAAGGAAACAGCGCTATGTGGACTTATTTTGAATTTATTACGTATCAGTGACGGGGGCCTACTCCCTAAGCACGAAGCCCGTAGTTTCGGCCTTCGTTACGGGCGTTTCTTACTCCGTATCACCTACGGATGGATGATTGGTTCGCGGCCCGAACGAAGTATGAATGACAACATGATTTGCCAGTTGTCCCTACTCCCGATGTGTTTTGCCCGTCCGAAAACATGTAACTTTTACACTTGTTTTGATGGATCGTAATGTCAGACGGACAGATGAACGGACGGACGGAATGACGGACGGACTTAGGGAGTAGGCCCCTGGTCCTGAAAACGATTCCTTTCGACGAATGTCATTATAGAGCTTACCTATGCTCAGAGCGATCTGTATAACTGCGAGTATAACAGTACTTACTAAATTACTTATTAAAATAAAACCGCAACGAATGCGCGGAAGTACATTCCCAAAACATGCCAAAACCATTAGACTATCAATATCAACCAAAGCAAAACAAAATGACTGCCTATCCATTACTTACGAGTTATTTTATTTACGTATACAAAAAAATACTGAATGGGTTCTATGAAATGTAAATGTTGGTTAATAATTTGCGAGTTAAGTACGTATAATTATTCTCATCGAACAATTTTTTCACAACAATATTTAGAACATGTTTCGTGCTAAAACTAGCATTGTTGACGCATGGATGCATGGTTCACCACAACAAATAATTTAAAAGCCTGTTTTTATCAATATTCATAAAAAATTAAAAGCTTATAGGACTAGATTTTCCCCGCGGCTTCGCCCGCGTGGATGTTGGAAAATATCCCACGGCAACATACTACCGGGAATTCCTTCCTTATTCCTTGTCTACATCATAAAGGGAACCTCTGTGCAAGATTTCAGCTTTCTAGGTCCAAGGGTTTGGGCTGGGCGTTGATGAGTCAGTCAATCAGTCAGTCAGTCAGTCAGGACTTCTCTTTTTATTTATATAGATAAGTAGATAAGTACTGACTCTTCACAAAATCTGCAAAACAACGGAGATTCTAAATAAAAACTTTTTTAGAAAAAATAACAACCGCGACTTCCAAAAAAACACTACAAAGCAAAAAATAACTTTATTTTCGTTTTTTGCCACCGACTTCCTAAATTAAAGTTATTTTACACTTTGTCGTGTTTTTTTGGAAGTCGGTTGTTATTTTTTGTAAAAAAGTTTTTATTTTTCACTTTTCACTTTAGTTGTGGTACTACCCCACACAAGTTCGAAAACCATTACCTGTAAAGAAATTATAACATCATACACATAAAAAGTGGGAAAAAATACATATTATTGAATCTAACTCAAAAACTACCCTAGCAAAGTTAATAAATTTTACATTTCGGCGCGAGGGTGGCCCAGTTAAAGTATTGTTGAAGGAGACCTGCTTTGTACAAGGTCCACGTGATCTTGAGGGTTTTCATTCGCCATTATTTAAAAGGAAAAAAAACAACATGATTAAAAGTAATAATTAACAATAAAACGTTTGATAATGTGATTCAGGCGTGATCCGTGTCACAATCAGAGTTGTGGACGGGGCGCTCGCTACACTCAGACAGAATGTCCGCCATTCCTCGGTGCGCCGTCTTATAAAGGCCGGCCCCCTCCACAACTCGCCTGATTCACTGAGTGGGGCGATGATGTCACTAAGGGCGAGCGCGCATTGCGGTGCGTTTTTCTACCGCATAATCTGTGAAGTATGGAATGTCTTTGAAGTGCGCGCACTGCGGTCATGCGTTTTGTTACCGTAGGCCCCGCCCAGTGCGGCAGAACTACCGGAAACGCACCGCAGTGCGCGCTCGCTCTAAACGTTTCCTTCCGTTTTACGTTTTAATTTACTCACTCCGACATACATGGGACCAACTTCGAGCTATACCTTCCCGAATAAAACAAACATCTTTCAAATCAGACAGTCCTGTAAAAAGTTACGCGTGGTCATACATAAAAAAAAATATGTGTCGACTTGAGAACCTCCTCCTTTTTTTTCGACGGTTAAAAAGGGGTGTGCGTCAGGATTGCTCCGCCAAGTTATCAAATCAGAAAATGGTTTCAGCCAAAAATTTGTCGATATTTGTCAAAATCGAAAGAAACAAACCCCGTATTTGTCAAAGCAGAAATAAAGAAGTTATAAGCGTTTTAAGTTGGCCGCGCAATCCTGACGTCAAGGACTGCGCGGCCACGGAGATCTCAGCAACTACTTGGGATAGAGAAATAATTCCTTTTGTCAACTCAAGTCTGTATTTGTCAAGATTTGTCGAAAAATGAATCAAAGCTCTATATCAATATTATAATTAAATATTCGCCTTGAAAGTCATGGCCGCGCAGTCCTTGATTTGCTATTTTGTTTTTAGTATTTTTTTTATTAAAATTGAAGACTTCATATAGTATAGGAGTTAAAAGGAGAAAGGTCTTAATTTGTCGAAACTGACAAAAGCTTTAAAATACGACTAAAGTGTAATTAAACAGACGAAATCAATTTAAAACACAAAACTCGTGGCCGCGCAGTCCTGACGTTACTTTAAACCATGATATCTCAATAACTATAGTAGCTAGGATTTTGCTGTAGACGTCCATATAATCCTCATATTAACCCCATTAAAATGACATATCCTTTTACCCTCAACACTGTTTGGGACGCGAGTAATCTCAAGAATTATGTTACCCCATACAATGTTCTAGTAGAGTGACCATAATTTCAAGACCATAAGTTCAAGACAATACAGTCTAAGCGCATTTCTGTTCTGGTTTCTATTGTTAACTGATAAAAAACTTTTTTAATATTTAGATATTCTTATACATTATAAACAAAATGTACAGAATTATATTAATAGAATCTTGCAAGTTACTGCTCGTGGAAATGTTAATTATATCTAAAATAACGTTATAAATAGATATACACTATTTTAACAATTACTTACAGTAGAAGCACTAAAAAAAAATATCATTTAAGACGTGCTCAAGAATAAATGCAGCGTTACATTCACAATTATAATGATATATTTTAAAATATATCGAAGCAATTCTTATTCTTAATCTGTTTGATTCTTCACTGTTAATATAACGCTGTTATATCGTTATTTCTGTGATTATTGTCAAATAAATTGAGTATACATAAATACTCTTTATTCCCAGGGTCAGTAAAAAAAAACACTGAATCAAATGCACGAGTAAATTTAATATTTTTTACAGATAAATCAGTAAAATTACTATTTTAACATTATTCTAAGTTGGTCTCTTCGGCCGCACTACAGGAGCATCGACGCGAGTTTGCCTATTGCGCTCTCTTTCTAATATTGCTTTTCATTCGCACAACTGCTGGTCAGCGGACCACCGCGCTCGCGTCGAATCGTCACGATACCAGTATTATATCTCAACGGACTGTTACTGCTGTACGTTGTGGATCCGACAGTGATATTCCGATAAAAAGGACATAAGTGTGTATTCAGTGAGAGACTTAGTGTATATTTAAACGTGATATAAATAATTACGTGATATTAATCAATATGGTGAGTTATTTATTTTTGAATTAAATTTGTTAACGATATAGAGAGAAGTGTGTAAGAGGAATGTAGCAAGGAAACAGCTGGTTCTGAATAATGTGGTTTAATTCTCACCAACAACCAATTCACACCATCAATCCGTCAGGCAGGAGCACGTTGTTAGTTCGACCTGTCGCGGCCCGATCGTAGAAGGAAGTGAAAGAGAAAAAAGGGCATTCTAGCAAAGATGGCTGCGCGAGCTTACGCTAGTGATGCCTTTTTAGTAAGTAGTATTTTAGTGTTGGGATTCCAACATGCTCCGGCCTTACGAGAGGAACAAGAGAAACAATAATCAGCTAGTTTTTAGCTACATTAAGCTAGTAAAATTAAAAATATCAATAAACATTATCATCTATAGGTAAGATACAAAGTTTTGTAACAGATCGCACATGGGTATTTCCCTTCGAATTTGTGACCTCTACTGCTCTTACATGACCATCATGGCCAGGAAATATTTTAGTAACTCGGGCCATAGGCCATGACATTATGGGTAGATTATCTTCCTTTAAAATAACAATTGTGCCTATCTTAATATTAGGCAAGACATCTAACCACTTAGGTCTATTTTGTAATGTATTAAGATATTGTTTATACCACATCTTCCAGAAGGATTGTTTAATTTGATTACATAATTGCCAAAACTTGAGTCTATTTTGAGGAACAGTAGTTACGTCATTTTCAGGATACATTGTTAGTGAATTTCCTATTAAAAAGTGACCTGGTGTTAGGTAGCTAAAATCATTTACATCAGATGACATAGGAATCAGAGGTCTGGAGTTCAATATGCATTCTATCTCTATTAATACAGTGTTTATTTGTTCATAGGTTAACAATTGCTTTTGTAATACTCTTCTTAGAAAATATTTAGTACTTTTCACAGCAGACTCCCACAGACCGCCAAAGGTTGGGGAATATGCTGGTATAAAGTGAAAATTAATGCCTCTTTGGGCTGCAAATTGACATACTTGTCTTTGGTGATTTTGTGAAGAGTGTAATTGATAAAGCTCAGTTAATTGGTTCCTTGCGCCTTTGAAGGTACTAGCATTGTCAGAGTAGATTTCTTTAGGCAATCCTCGTCTAGAAATAAATCTTCTAAGGCAAGCGAGGTAAGCATCTGAAGTAAGATCTGATGTGAGTTCGAGGTGAACTGCCTTTGTAGCGAAACACACAAATATACAAATGTACCCTTTTCCTACCACGGAACGTCTCACGCGCGATAGTTTAATATCAATAGGCCCAGCGAAATCTACACCGACTTTTTCAAAAGGGCGACTCATAGCAGTCACTCTGTCAACTGGCAAGGAACCCATCAGCTGTTTGGAGGCCTTTGCCTTCTGTCTGAAACATATTATACATTTATGAATTAACTTTTTGACATACATTAGTCCATTAGTTATCCAATATTTTTGATTTAAATTACACAGTAATAATTTCGGACCTGCATGTAAAAGCTTTTCATGTTCAGATCTTATAATACAATTAGTAACATGTGATTCTTTGGGTAAAATAATCTGATGTTTATGAGCATATGGAATATTAGAGTGGTGTAGCCTGCCACCTACACGCAGGATACCTAAACTATCTATAAAAGGACATAAGCTTTGTAAAGGACCTTTTATACTTTTATTATTTTGTAAACATTTAATTTCGTCTTTAAAATATATTTCTTGTCCATTCTTAATAAGCAACATTAAAGCATTATTCAATTCAGAACTTAAGAGATATTTGTAACTTGTTTTGCCACCCTTTATGTTATTAATAAAACGCATTACATAAGCCAATGTACGTACCATTTTGTGAATGCTAGAAAATTTACGTATTTGATCGAATACATCGCTCGTAACTGAAGACACTTGGCTGGCGGAGAATGCTGACCCGGTTTTAACTTCAGGTAAATTCGCAGGTAAATCTATTTTAAAATTAAATTTATATTCACTGTCATGCAAAAATTCAGGGCCATTCCACCACAGGCTGCAGGCATGAAGCTCACTTGGCGTAACACCCCTACTGATATAGTCAGCAGGGTTATTTTCAGTGTTTACATAAAGCCACTGACAGTTAGGCATATTTTTAGCTATTGCCCTTACCCTATTTGCAACATAAGCGTTAAGTTTCATGGGTTCTGTGTGCAACCATGCAAGAACAATTTGTGAATCAGTAAATAAGTAGACATTGCCTATATTATACTTTAGTTTTAGCGTGCAATAAACCTTTGCTATAAGTATGGAGAGAAGCAGAGCAGCGTTAAGTTCTAAGCGCGGTACTGTTTTGTTTTTATTTTGAAGCGGATTTATGCGCGATTTTGAACACAACAGGTACATTTTAACTTTACCATTTTGATTTGTAATTCGCAGGTATACGCAGCATCCATATGCCGTAGTGCTGGATGCATCTGAGAATCCTATTAATTCAAGTTTACTTAATTCAGTTATATGTATATTTCTATTAATGAAAATTGGCTTCATTTCAGCTAGACTGGAAGAAAAGTCATTCCACGCTTTCCTGATATCATCATCAGGGATGGAATCCCATTCAGTCTTGGAAGACCATAGCCGTTGCATTATAGCTTTTGCTTGTACGATAATGGGACTAACAAAGCCCATGGGATCAAACATTTTCCCGATATAGGAGAGGATATCTCTCTTTGTAAAATTATGATTATTGAAAGTTTCTGGACAGGACATTTTAAATTTATCGTCTTTAACTATCAATTGTAAGCCCAAAGTCTTTAAATAATAATCATCACTTTGTAGCTCTAAGTCATCAAAATGCTGTTCCGCTGAAGGAACATCAGACAATATTCTATTATCATTGGATGACCGAATCTGTGATTTAGCCTCTATGATAGTATCCAAGTTATTATCTGCATAAAGAATGTCATCTACATATGTACAATTTTCTATAATGAATGAAGCTAGCGGGAAATTGTCTTTATTTTTTGCCGCTAGTTCTTTAAGACAACGGGTGGCCAAATAGTTTGAACTCTTCAACCCGTATGTGACAGTGTCAAGCCTAATGCATCGGATTGGCTCATCGGGGCTATCTCTCCACAGTATATTTTGTAAAGAGGTATGCTCCGGTTTTACACGTATATTTCTAAACATTTGTTTTATGTCAGAGGTAAATGTAAAATCACCACAACGAAATAATAACAATATCTCAAACAAATCTCTTTGTACAATTGGTCCATTTAAAAGCAAATCATTAAGTGACACTTTTTTATTAGTTTTCATAGAGCCATCAAAAACTGTACGCAGCTTAGTGGTTTTACTGTCAGGCTTCAGGACTGCATGATGAGGCAAAAAATATATAGCATTTTTGTTTAATTCATACAGCTCAATATCTACATACTGACCGTGATGTAAATTTAAATATTCATGAATGAACTTTTGGTACTCAGAGAAAAGTTTGGGATCTTTATGTAATTTCTTCTCTAAGTTTAAGAATCTTTTTAATGCAAGATTAAAGGAGTCACCTAATGAATCATTGACTTCACTAATAGGTAGTTTCAATGGTAACGCGACTTCAAAACAATTATCCTTTAACTGAACTGTGTTATTAAAAATGTATTCGCAGAGCTCTTGCTCTGATGATCTTTCATCATAGATTTTTGGAACATCCTCTGTTTTCCAAAACTGTGTTAAGGTTTCATTAATATCCGACTCACATGTATTACATTTTAAACTAACCTTATTGCAGACCTTTGATAAATTAGTGTGTGGTAGGGTACCTCCTACAATATATCCAAACTGAGTGTTGACAAGATGTGGTTGCGGACTGCTGGCCCCTGTAGCAGACTGCTGGCATTCACGCAGCACCGGCAGCTCTGAAGGCAGCAGCACCTGAAAAAATATGTCCGCTCCCATTAGTAAATCAATCTCAGCTGGCACATTAAACTGATCATCGGCCAGTTTAATGCCTTTAGGCAACAAAATGTCTGAGGTATTAAATTTATGTTGAGGCAAGTTACATGTTATTTGGTCAACAACATGACATGTGGCCGCAACCTTATAGGGGTTGGTTAGAGAATGGATTTCTAGAGGTAAGCAATGCTTCAACCTCGTTTTTGAATTAGTGATACCAATTACATTGACATTACTACGAGTAGGTTCCAAATCAAGCAGCTGTAATGCCTTTTGTGTAATAAAAGTCAGCTGGGACCCACTGTCAAGCAGAGCTTTAAGATGGACTTCAGCGCCATCCCGAGCAACAAGTTTCACCTTAGCTGTGGGTAAAAGGACATCATTATTATTGTTATTGCTTGCCGCTAATGATGCAGTTGACGCTGAGCCAGTAGTTTGTGTATCGCACATATTTTTATCTGTGCTACAATGTAGCAGGGTATTGTGTGCTTCCTTGCACTTTGCACACCGGAAATGATATCTGCACTTTCCAGTGTGGGCACATAAACAAAGATTGCACAGGCCTTTTTCATTGGCAAACTTTACTCGTTGATCTACATTCAGTAATTTAAAACTGTTACAAGAATGAAGTTTATGTTTCAACTTACAGTATAAGCATGAAGGCTCCTGAGCCATACCATGTTAAAACTTTTACCAGTTTTGCTGTAGTCAGTACTTTTACATAGGTACCTAGTTAAAAAGTAGATCGGAATAAAGTCCTAACAAATTAGGCCTTAATGAACAAGGATGGAATTTATTGTGTTTTATATAATTAATAATAATAAATAAAGCCTGGGTAAGGTAAACCTTTCCCAGGCTCTCTATTTAAAAACTAATTAGAGCGTTTAAGGTTTTGCCTAAACCAGACGCAACTTTTAACTCCTGGTAATCTCAAATTATTAAAAAGCAGCAATAAATAAATAGATATTTAAAATAGTATATTATGCAATTAGTGAATAAAGGACGGATTTAAAGCGAGGGCCATTGATGAACACGAGCTAGTGAAGGATTCTAACGATTGAATCACGACCGTAGGGAGTGATTCATGATGATTGAATCACGAGTGTAGCGAGTGATTCAAGTGTTAGAATCCTGAGCGACGCGAGTGATTCATGGCCCTCGATATAAATCCGTTTTATTCAAGAGTTGCATACTATACTTTATATCATGACTATGAGAAAAAGAAAAATTTAAGTGAAAATAGACATATAATGAAGAAAAAGGAAAGTTAAATTGGCTTTGATGTAAACCAGCCGTGATTTTTGGGGTAGCAAGTTTTCCACTATATCGGCGGCCCTCTCTTTCATAAACTCAGGTGTTAACACATCTTCATCACTAGAATGCATTTTTAATCGATTAGAACAACACTAAACAAATACAAAATTAAACTTAACTTTGTGCTCGTACAACTTACAGTATTCAAAATAGCGCCAATTTATTAAGGACAGCAAAGAACACAAAACAGTTTTTATTCTAATGCTAAACTCCTTGTCGAAAATGTCGACCAATCAAATTGAATTTAGAACACATCAATATAGGTCGAATACAAAGATTCACTTACACTAGATACGGCAAGCCACGACCAAGCGTGCCCTGCATGTTCGACTGTTCGTACTAAAAAAAGTCTGTTAGCTCAGTGACGCTTAGCGGTTAAAACAATTCTGTTTACGTTGAGCACATCACTAAATGGCTGGGGTGAAGTTATCATAGGTATAAAAAAGATGACACGTTCGGTTTTCATACTATCTAATAACATGCCGTATCTAGCCTAGTTACTCTAAATCTGTGGTCGAATACATTGGTTTGTTCCATTTTCAAACATCAAAACAGTGAGTAAAAGTGCTTTTTATTCACTGTTTTCAGTGAATAAAATAATCTTTTTAGAGGAGGAATGGTATAAATATACTTTTTAATTTAATTTTCAGATAAAAGCGGGTCGCAAAGGAAAAGTCAATAGTGAAAATTTAAAAATAATATTTCTTAAGTACGGAGATGTATGCAGAAATCGCAGTATTAAATATAATGATCCAGTATTTAAAACAATATCTAATGAGTTAGATAATACGATAGCTCCTTATGCAATCTACAAAGCATTGAAAAGGCACTACGACGAGTATTTTCAAAATGATGAAGATGATAACCTTTATTCACCCCGAGTTCAGAGTAGTTCATCTTCTTCACCGTCGCGTCATAGTGTGGCTTCATTATCGCTGACATATCAAGACAAGGTGAAAACATTTAGTTTTACAATGGACGAGCATGAATGGAAAAAAATTCAACCCGTGATGGTACATTATGCTAGAAGAGATATAAGGACCTCATCGACACACCAAAAATACAGGAGTCTGCCAAAGTTTAAGTGGGCGACTTTTTTGAGAGAAAAGCTCTGGGAGTTATCTAAGCTACCATGTACTTGGAACTTTAAAAATAAGAAAGTTGACGGTGAAAATAACATTTCGTTATTTGGAAAGTGCTCACAATGTCAAAGAGAAACAATAATAAAAACCGAAGCAATTTCTGAAAAAACTGTAAGATTTACATGCGATATACTTACTTGTAAGGAAGAGAATGTACCACACAATCCTAAAAAAAAATCAAAATTAACTCCATACAAAAGAGGTAAATTAGCAAAAATTCTACAGTATAAGCCTGCCGTAGTCGTACAAAAAGAACTTGCGGCCAAATTAATTAAAGACCCAAATCAAGTTTGCCCACCAGTGCTGCCAAGTTTAGCAGCTCTCCGCCAGATCAAGTATGAGAAACGACAAAGCAAGAGACTTCATGCTCACCCAATTTTAAGTATACTCATGATGACTCAAGAGGTACAGAACTTTATCCGTGAAGTGACATTGATACCGTGTTTTCATTTATATTATTGGTCTGATCAGCAAATAGAGTACTATACTAACTATTGTAATAGTTTTTCTAAAGTGACCATTACTGTAGATGCAACTGGATCTTTTTTTCAGGCTATAAAGCTTCCCGATGGAACTACACTAACAAAACGACTATTTGTATATATTGGCATGATTGCTTCGGATTCAATTAAATCTACTCCAATTTTTCAAATGGTTACCGATTCTCACAATAAAGATTCAATTGCAGCGTGGTTAAAAAAATGGTTAATTCAAGTAAGGAGCCCGCCACATGAAATTATTACCGATGACTCATCGACATTAATTGCAGCTAATGTTTCAGCATTTACTACGTTTAGCAGTATAAAAGATTATGTTAAACGATCTGTTTTAGTCTTAAGTGGCCGCAATTATGCATTACCTGAAGTATTTATTAGGCTAGATACAAGTCATTTTATCAAAACAATTTATAATTTACGTTGCTTTGAAAATAGGGATATAAATGTTAAAATGTTATACGTTCGTTGCATTTTGTATATGAAAGAATGTGAATCGTTTCAGCAAATTAAAACTCTCATTACTGATGTTGTAAGACTATGTCTAACCGAATACGATAACCCAGAAAACCCTGTTTCTGTTTATATTCAGAAAATAAGTTGCACCTTAGGTAATACTACATATACGGAACCTAATGAAGACACCGATGAGAAGGAAAATATTCACGAAAACATAATCCTCGACGATGATGACGGTTTGCTCTCATGGTTTGATGAAATTGTTGAGAGGGAAAAAAGCCTAGATAAAACATGCCTCATTTAATAACAACGCTCAAACGGTTACTCCTAAAGTTACCCCTCTGGAGTAATATTATGTGCCCATTATATAAATCACAAAACAAAGTACCAACATCTTCAGCTATAGAGAGCTATTTTAAAACTATGAAAAATTTGTTATTCACAACAAGGTCGAAGAAATATAACATTGATGAATATTTAAATATGCATTATGATTATTTATTAGGTGAAATAAAAATTGCTTTAAATTGTTTAAATAATTTCGCCGACATTGTAGACAAAAAGGAGAAAAACATTAAAAGAAAACGAGGTAAGACTAGGAAGCGAAAAATGTTACCATTTGAAAACAAATGCTGCAAAAAAGAAAAACCTAGTGTAACCAAAACGTTTTTAAATGATTCGGTATTCTCAGTAATTCCTACGTATGTTGAAAACTGGAGAGGCGAAGGTGTTCCTAAAGATGATTCTGCAAATAAACCTGTAAATATAATGTTTTTAAAAAATAGTAATTTTACTGTACAAGATATATCTGAAAAAAATATTAAATTAACAAACACTTGTGCATTTGATTCCGTATTTTTTTTATTGGCCCACGGATTTAAAGAGTATTCATGCATACGCGATTTATTTGACAATAATTGCAGAAATAGGGATATAACAGCGTTTTTACAAATCCTCTGTAACTCTGATAATAACAGTGAAGAAGCAAACAAATTAAGAATAAGAATTGCTTCGATACATTTCAAAAACAATCATTATGATTGTGAATGTAACGCTGCATTTATTTATGAGCACGTCTTAAATGATATTATTTTTAGTGCTTCTTCTGTAAGTAACTGTTCAAATAGTGCATGCATAAATTCTACCCCATCAAGAAGAAAACATGTGTTTATACCGTTAAATTTAGATATAATTAATATTTTCACCATCAGTAACTTGGAAGATTCTATTATTATTCATGATTGGGAAAACAAGCAATGCAGAAAATGCAATGAAGTAGTTCTATTTCATTATACCTTGTCAAAAATTGTTACATTCGATTTAAATGGCACGCAAATGGTGTTTTTACATGAGGTACCTAAAAGTATAATAATTAAACAAAACATTTATAAATTATTAGGTGCCGTAGAATATGTTCCTCCAATACTTGGAACAATAGGGCATTATAAGTGTCATATTATAAGAAATAGCGGAATGCTTTGTTACGACGATAACAAGAGTAAATTAGAAGAGAGTACAAACGATTCTGTATATATCCATTTTTTAACTTATGTTTTAGTAGAGGTGTAAGAGCCGATGAAAAACATTTAAAGTTGAAGAATAATGATTTTGTTGATTTTTGAAATCTTTATATTTGTGCAATGAATAAAAATATTCAAATATTAAACAAGTTTTTTATTTCGTCTTATTTAGTATTTTATTTAAGTTTTTGACTAACAGAACAGAATGCCCTTGAACTGTGCTGTCATAGCCAGTTTGACAAAGATTAAAAACAAATCGAAATTATGGTCACTCTACTAGAACATTGTATGGGGTAACATAATTCTTGAGATTACTCGCGTCCCAAACAGTGTTGAGGGTAAAAGGATATGTCATTTTAATGGGGTTAATATGAGGATTATATGGACGTCTACAGCAAAATCCTAGCTACTATAGTTATTGAGATATCATGGTTTAAAGTAACGTCAGGACTGCGCGGCCACGAGTTTTGTGTTTTAAATTGATTTCGTCTGTTTAATTACACTTTAGTCGTATTTTAAAGCTTTTGTCAGTTTCGACAAATTAAGACCTTTCTCCTTTTAACTCCTATACTATATGAAGTCTTCAATTTTAATAAAAAAAATACTAAAAACAAAATAGCAAATCAAGGACTGCGCGGCCATGACTTTCAAGGCGAATATTTAATTATAATATTGATATAGAGCTTTGATTCATTTTTCGACAAATCTTGACAAATACAGACTTGAGTTGACAAAAGGAATTATTTCTCTATCCCAAGTAGTTGCTGAGATCTCCGTGGCCGCGCAGTCCTTGACGTCAGGATTGCGCGGCCAACTTAAAACGCTTATAACTTCTTTATTTCTGCTTTGACAAATACGGGGTTTGTTTCTTTCGATTTTGACAAATATCGACAAATTTTTGGCTGAAACCATTTTCTGATTTGATAACTTGGCGGAGCAATCCTGACGCACACAAAAAGGGATGTAGGTATATAACATTGAAGGCGTTCAAACGGACTAGAAAAACGTGAATAAAGTTACTTCCTACCTAATGTAATTGAAGGAGCACACTTGTCTTAAAAGAACCTTTTAATTATTGTAATTTATATTGTATGAGTGTATCCTTTGTCCGAAATAAATAAATAACTGAGAAATAACATTTACATGCGGACAAAGTCGCGAGACAGAGCTAAAACACATAAGCACACGAAATAAACTCATAAACTAACATTGTCTCTCTCTCTATGATATATAAGTATAAGATGACAAATGTGTACCGCTGTGAGATCTGCAGGCAAAGTGCCAGACAGAAGCACTTTATTGTTACTTACCAAACAGACGAGCATGAGGTTTTATCGAAACAGGCGCTGCAAGTACAGGGGGCCTAAACGGCCACATTAAGCAATTCCTCTAATAGCTATTCATTTCCTGAATTCCCTGCAATTTATTATGATTGTGCTATTTGACATTAAACTTCAAGAAAGCAATTCATAATTTGTGGACCATTTTACGAATCTCCATACAAAACTATCAAACAGATTAATTGCGTGCTAAGAATTATACGCAGATAAATTATGAATTGTCAGTTTGTGATCGTTTTACGATTTCAAATATGATTCATAATACCTATTATCCTATTATGATTCTGCCAAAGTGGCCGTTGTAGCCCCCCTGATCCTTTGTAATCCTGATTATTGATCCTTTGTAAGGCGATAAAATCGAACATCATCGAGGGTCGATCAAAGTCGCGCTAAGTCGTGTCAGAAGGTTGGTAGGCGTAGTTTTAGTTGACGGAGATAACAAGGCTACAAAATCTGCTTTCTGACAATCAAGGCATACCATACAACATAACATACAACTCAAGTAGCGCAATTTCAAGCGGCGTATAGTTACCATTAAATAATTTATAGCCAGAGTGCACCTCATGACAATTCCAATAAGCTCAAACACGGCTAGGGTACATTGTTTTCTTATTGAGTTCCGGTGCCTACCTTCCGGCTTCTTCATCAGATCGGTTCGATGGTAACATTTTCATCAGAACCATTTTAGTAAGTACCTTCGTCATAGTCGCTTAACTATTTTAATCGAGATATCTTATCGCCACCCGTGAAATATATACTTATCATCGTTGAGTTCCCGTGGCCATCTGTGGTCTTCTTCATCAGTTCCACTTCACCAGATGATACTTTCTGAATGCAAACGCTTGATTTGTTTATGAAAATACCAAAATCGCTGTATGTATGCCTATAATATTTGAGGAGTTCCCTCGATTCCTCAAGGATCCCATCATCAGAAATGGATTTTGATAAAAATGTGACCAATCTGGAATAGACTAGGGCCAAACCGCTCAAAATATTGTAAAAAAAAAAAAAACTTAGCAGTATACGAGTGGTTGGAAAATGTAGTTGATGATGTAAATAACGAAGGAAAAATAGTCCGGACTCAGAGAAAGTTCTGGAAGGGGGTGGGGGTGGTAACATATACGTTGTTAGTGGTTTGTACTAGTTTTTTTGCGATTTGCGGGTAAACTATGCATCCTAACGAAAAAAAGTTAAATCTAAAAGTGGTAGATAATAAAAAAATCTTATACTTTTTTGTACACATTATTACGTATAACCTCAACATTATCGAGAAAAACGTAAAAAACCGTCTTTTTGGTTTTTAATTTATAACTATAGTAAATATTTTTATTTTTTCATAAAAAACGGTGAAAATGTTTTTTTTTGTGTTTCAAACAAGCCCAAATTTTTTCAAACCGAAATATTTATTTTTTGATGTTTTATGGAGGAAATACAAAAAAGGCGAGTTGATTGGATTTGAATTTTTTCCCCGGGTCTCATTGTTGAGATTAAAATTTCCAGAACGGAAGCGATCAAACCAAGAACGCACCGTGCGTTCATTTGCACACGCCGCCGGCCGCCCGGAGGGAAAATAAATTAACAACAGATTTTTTTTAAAATATCATGCTTTATTATATAAAATTAATTTGAATTAAGAATTCTAAATCTAATAACAGTAGACATGGTAAATATCCCGTTCGTGTTAATAATAATGTTAGCGACCATGACAGTTTAAAAACTTATGAAAGATCTTCACACTAGCCGGTATCTAGAATCGGCAATTTCATAGGTATGCCTATGAATTGCCGATTTTTGATACCTTCTTCTATGACCGTCCATTGCAGTGGTCAAGTACTAGCGGTACGTAACGTTCAGTAGAACAACGTTCAGTCATGAGTATGAGGCGATGTTATTGTCAAAGTCATTTTTATTCCGGATTTTGTTTTTATTATGTAATCGAAATAGACGCCGACGAAAACGAGATCATGCCACTGCGCAAACCTCACCAAATTGATGCACTCTAATTTCAAAACCGCCAAAATAACCAAGTCAGTCTATCCGTCACGTTTCAACTCCTAAACTACCGCATTGCTTTCGATGAAGTTTAGCAGAGATATAAGTAGTTTAACACTGGAAAAGGAACGTAATAAAAAACTTTATATGGCAGCACAGCACACAGCTAGTGCAGTGTGCTTAAACAAGTTCTCTTACTCAGCATCGTTAACCACGAGAATACACCGCGAGAGAGAATATTATATTTTGTTAAAACAAAACAAGTTTTTCGTGTTAGATCTGCGGAAAACCAGAAGAGGTCTACTAGCGCCAATGTGGTGAGCATAGGTACCTGGTGACTACGTGTTAGTGACTTTTCTCCTAGAATATTCAGAATTTGTTTCACAAACGAGGTTCTACTAATGACTTCCTGGCGCAGTCGTAACATAAACTTAGTAGTTGCCAAATGTTTGTTTTTCTCTTTCAAAAGTTCGGAAGATCTATGGTTCCGTAGTGAGCCAAAACGCTTTGTATCAATTAGAAGACGCCATGCATCGCTGGAAATCATTTCACTTATCTGCGGAAGAAATGTAAAGCTCTGGACACACTGAGGTACACCCGCACGGGATGCGGGACGCGAGACTATTGTTTTAATGACTAAGTTTTGATGTCTCTATTCGCGACAGGTTATATAAGTTAGTTGACACAATCGGAGCGATCGCAGTCAGTCCCGCATCCCGCGCGGGATTGAGCCTCAGCTGAGCCACTGCTTCTCACACACAACACACACAGTGGACACATAACAGGCCTCCTCTTTCTGAGGGGGTGGGCCACCACCTACCGCACGTGGGCCTGGTGCGGGTTGAAAGAAAGAAATAGTTATTTATGCAACTGACGTATAATAAGGGGTATTAAAACACGAATGTGGGTTTATCACACGAGGCGAAGCCGAGTGTGATAGTAGTATCACATGAGTGTTTTAATAACTAATTATGTACAGTTGCATACAAGACTTTATCTACATCCATGTTATCAATCCTCTATAAAAGGTTCTGAAACAGTTTTTTGCAATACTAATACTCGTATCGAACATGGCGGCCGGCGTCATAGTATACGACGTGAATTCGAATAAGTTTTTTTTTTTAATTACGGCGCTGTTGTAGTGAAACGCGCGTGCATTACAATGTTTTATTTTTGAAAACGAGTTGCATTATGAAATTCAGTACAACATTAAAGCATCCGTATGGATGCTATTATGGTTACCATGGTTACTATGACACTGGCTGTTTTAATGTTGGCAATAAGGTAACTGTTTCAGGAACTTTTATAGAGAATTTATAGCATGGGTGTAGATAAAACTATTTATTCACGCGAAAAATGACGCACATACATTAGTTTTTAGGTTGCTACATGTCACATGTCCTCGAAGTGTTGGTTCTGTGTCGTGCCGGTGTCCTCACGAGGTTTTCTTTCACCGTTTTGAGAGCTGTGGTGGTGAAATAATTTACACAAAGTGCCTGCATCTGCCAACCCGCATTGAGCCCGCGAGGTGGATTACGGCCCGCTCTCTCACCGAGAGGAGGCCTGTGTCCCAGCAGTGGGAACATTATAGCCTGATTATGTTATGTAAAGTACCTGCTTAGGTTCGAACCACGACGTACAAGCCGACAGTCGCGGCCGGTACCACCGGAGCTGCTCTCACCTGATGGCGTTATGAAGCGGTTTAATCCAAATCTCATATTATTGTGTTATAGGTTAGGCGTGTAGCGTTCATTGTTTCGATCCTACTGTGTGAACTAGTCAATCAGTGGGTTCAAAACTGAAGATAAAAATGTTGAACTGCGACCATTTAATGTGGGTACAACATAAGTTAAGTTTAGTTAGCATTTTTTTTTTGTAACAAAACTGACATCGAAATATTTTGAAAATACGGCTATAGTTTTGACCATGTTAGCAATAAGGCCGCCTCAAAACAACGTGGTTTTTTATTTTTTTTATTTACCTTTATATTTAATAACGTCGACTCAGTCTTCAATTCTTCATACGCCCAAACCTTTTAAAAACCGTTGATCCATCTATGAACGACCGAAACTAATTTACCTTATAAAAATAGAAATACAAAGTGACGACCATGTGAGTAAAACTAAGTGTGAGTGTAACTAAGTGTTCGCAAAACTAAAGTAAAACTAGTGCAAGTGTTTTATACATAATTACAAGCTAACAATGAAAAAATGTGCATCAATAAAAAGAAATACCTAACATCCAGTTAACAAATTGTGTAATTCTGAATGTGATGGTGGGTGGCGCGCGCTGCAGCATGGCTTGAGCGATGCTAGCATCGTCACGCAGCCGCAGCACGGGAACCTGCCACGATGCAGATGATACTAGTGGCTGGCGGCGGGTGAGTAATAAAATAAGGCGAATATAAAGCTCGCGAATGTATTACTCACAAAGAGGCTTCTGCTGTGCGCTTTATAAGTTAAACAAACTGAAAACAAATAGATTATTCTCACTGAAGGGGAAGACAGAGGCATATTTTTCTTTATTTATTACTGAAAACAAACAAAGGAATTGCAGTACACGTCAAAAGTATAGTTTTATAAAATAAGCACTATTTCATTCCTAAAAACGTGTGGGTGAGCACTGCTCTCCTAGCCAGGCTATGGACACCTTGCTAAGGAGAAGCAGTCCGGTCCCCTAAGGTACGACGACGTAAAGTTAGATAGTGCTTCTGGTGTTATTGTTAATTTCGGAGAATTGAGTTATACGCAGTAATATATAAGTCAATATATAAAATATTTTAAGATAGATTTATAAGATGTGTGTGTGTGTATGATTGGGTGTGTGGTGTATGTGTGAGTGATTGGGTGTGTGGTGTGGGTGTGTGGTGTGATGGTGTGTCTGTATGGTTGTCCATGTTCACCACATAATTATGTTAAGATCTATTCAGTTTCGTCATAATGACATAATTTGGAGATACGTTTGAACAATCTTTTTGCATTTGTAATAGGCTAGTGTAATACGACTTAGCGTGACGCCTGAGTTCCCCGACGGGTTCAGCCGAGCTGCTCCTACAGCACACCCACATGTAGCCAGTTATTGTAACAGGGGCGAGCCTACTGCCACCAACCGACGGGTTCAGCCGAGCTGCTCCTACAGCACACCCACATGTAGCCAGTTATTGTAACAGGGGCGAGCCTACTGCCACCAACCGACGGCTTCAGCCGAGCTGCTCCTACAGCACACCCACATGTAGCCAGTTATTGTAACAGGGGCGAGCCTACTGCCACCAACCGACGGCTTCAGCCGAGCTGCTCCTACAGCACACCCACATGTAGCCAGTTATTGTAACAGGGGCGAGCCTACTGCCACCAACCGACGGCTTCAGCCGAGCTGCTCCTACAGCACACCCACATGTAGCCAGTTATTGTAACAGGGGCGAGCCTACTGCCACCAACCGACGGCTTCAGCCGAGCTGCTCCTACAGCACACCCACATGTAGCCAGTTATTGTAACAGGGGCGAGCCTACTGCCACCAACCGACGGGTTCAGCCGAGCTGCTCCTACAGCACACCCACATGTAGCCAGTTATTGTAACAGGGGCGAGCCTACTGCCACCAACCGACGGGTTCAGCCGAGCTGCCCCTACAGCACACCCACATGTAGCCAGTTATTGTAACAGGGGCGAGCCTACTGCCACCAACCGACGGCTTCAGCCGAGCTGCTCCTACAGCACACCCACATGTAGCCAGTTATTGTAACAGGGGCGAGCCTACTGCCACCAACCGACGGGTTCAGCCGAGCTGCTCCTACAGCACACCCACATGTAGCCAGTTATTGTAACAGGGGCGAGCCTACTGCCACCAACCGACGGGTTCAGCCGAGCTGCCCCTACAGCACACCCACATGTAGCCAGTTATTGTAACAGGGGCGAGCCTACTGCCACCAACCGACGGGTTCAGCCGAGCTGCTCCTACAGCACACCCACATGTAGCCAGTTATTGTAACAGGGGCGAGCCTACTGCCACCAACCGGGCACTAATCCAGTTCGGAAAACCCAATAACACTTTGCTAGACCTGGGAATCGAACCCAGGAGCTCGTGCTCAGCAGTAGCGCTGCCACCGCTGCACCAGCGAGTACACCAATACGCCGTGTTACTCTTATGTTTAATTGCCATTTAATAATAGTTGTGTGCGAGCAGTGCTGGCCCAGTGAGCAGTGGTGGCCCAGTGAGCAGTGGTGGCCCAGTGAGCAGTGGTGGCCCAGTGGCAACGGCCGCGACTTACGAGTTGTAGGTCGTAGGTTCGAACCCCGGCAGGCGCTTTGCTTCGTGTAAATTATTTTATCACCACTGCTCTCAAAATGGTGAAGAAAAAGTTCGTGAGGAAACCGGCAGAAATGACCTAGAACCAATAATTCGAAGACATGTGACCTCTACCAAACCGCACTGGGCCCGCGTGGTGGATTACAGCCCCCTCTCTGTCTGAGAGGAAGCCTGTGTCCAGCAGTGGGAACATTATAGGCTGATTATGCTAATAAAAGGTGAGCCTATTGCCATTCGAGGACAAATACAGACTTCTGTGGTCCAACACAATTGGTGGCAAAGCGCTTCATATTTCTACAAGGAACTTCAGCAGCACTGACAGAAGCTTCTCGGCAGCTTCTGTCAGTGCACACGTTATGTCAGCCATACATTTTAATTTTTCATCATCGTTGTCGCTGGTAGAATGTCACTCTGTCCAGGCCCTCTGGCTGCTACGTACTAAGGAACGTTTTCGACAAATATAATAACAAAGCTTGAAATATCAATTTCTGAACTAAGTACATCAACCTGCCTAGCCTTTTACGAACTATGTCGGGGCCGGCTTCCAGTCTAACCGGATGCAGCTGAATACCATTCTGAACTTTGTACGTACAAGCACATGATTGTCATGCAACAGAATATTATCAAGCTTTTCTGCTGTTTGCGAACCGAATATTCATTTACTTACGTAACTTGATATTACAAAGCCGTTGCAAGCAAATAACCATTTCCATGAACATTGAATTCCTCACTTCCACGTTATATTTCAAGGAAACGAAACGGATACCGTAGAGAAGTTCCCTAAGCGGAAGCTTATTATAGAGTGTACCGATACGTTACAAGGAACAATCTGTAATTTGTACGTATGTCCCTAATTTCTGGAGTAACCAGTACACTTTGGCCACAATTAGGGTTTACTAAAAAAATCAACAAATGCGTTACCTCCTCCTTTTATAAAATGAGTAAAAAAATATTTTGAAATTAAACTTTTTGGGCTCAAAACACACCGAAAGAGCAGCGGCCGGCAGCGCGACGCGAGCAGTTTCAGTTTCAAAGCATTGTACAGTTTGTCGCGCGGCCATAACGAGGCACATATCATGAGAGAGAAAGATAAGTAAACTTAATTTTAAAAAAATGCATCAATAAAAAAACTAAGTAAGACCTAAAATATAGTTAGCTAATTGTGTAAATATGAATGTGTAGAGATGTTTAGAGTGAGAGACAGAGATATCTGTGTCTGTCAATGTCACGTTCTGCGCGCGCTATTTTTACAAGCGGTGTTTTATGATTACTACACCACACGAGCTGTATAGGTAATTGAAAATAGTAGAAGCCAAGCTAAAACACTAGCGAGGCAACTTAGAACATACTAAAAACATAAGTACTGCATCAGACTGAAAGCTAAAATGCCGTAGAAACACTGTTATCTATAGGTACTAATATTATAAAGCTAAGAGTTTGTTTGTTTGGTTGAACGCGCTAATGTCAGGAACTGCTGGTTCGATTTGAATTATTTTTTGTGTTAGATAGCCCTTTTATGAAGGAAGTCTATTTAACATCACGCTATAACCAATAGGAGCGAAGCTTCTGTGTAAAATGTTGCAAAAACGGGGAAAATTAATTCATTTTGAGAGCTTCCGTTGCGTGCGCTGCGGAAACGGTTCAAGTTACGCAACGATCATATGACGGAACTGTTCCTCTTTAAAAGTTAAAAAAAGGCTATATTTAAGGGTTATTAAACAAAGCGGGTTATTTTCTTTTTTTTCATTTCTATCTTTCATAAGTACCGTGAGCTGTTGTATTAAACATTCAATTTGTTAATATTTTGTTCTAAATAAATACATTATCTACTATTCGTAAAATCCTTGTATTGTTCTGATGAATAATATGACTATGGCTTGTTACTGCATCAACACCACTAGTTGACAACTCATCACTTGTCTCCACAAGAATCGTGTTATACAGGATGTTTTCTTTTAAGGTGTCAAGCCAGTGCGAGCTGATAGCAGAGTACCATACCTATCGATTCAACCCCCATCTATGTTCTACGACTTTTTGTAGTTTTCGAGTTATTTTGGATCCCTCATTTCATATCACTGGTAGTGGTTAAGAATAGTAGTAGGTATAAAATTTATGTTTTTATTATCAACTGAGCTCTGCTTAAACGTAGAGGAATAGTAAATATCAGGATTGACAGAAATATGCAAAGATAGTAATAAATTATAAAATATGAAAATCACAAGATTTCAGATACAACACTTTCAACGACCGATTTCAGCAAATAATGCACTAAGTATTTAGTACATTCTTGTTCAAAGTTCACCCAAAAAAAAAGAACATTTTTTTTAAAGCCATCATCTCGTTGAATCAGGAAAACTATCGAAAAAAAATTATAACTCGAAAACTACAAAAAATCGTAGAACATACAGGGGGGTTAAATCGATAGGTATGGTACTCTGCTTTCAGCTTGCACTGGCTTCACACCTTAAAAGGAACGTGTATATCACCGTCACTTTAATTAAACAAAAAAAACCCAACACTTAAATACTTTTTCTTTGTTTCTTTCTTCAATACCGCGCCAATCTACAATATATCGCTGCCAATCTACAATATATCGCAGGCAATTTGTATGATTCCGCGTTTTACAAACGGCGTCGTCCGTTTAAAAACGCTCGCTGTTTTAAAATATGCTGAAGGCAAAATGTAAATTACCTAGTCAATTTATAATATGCCACATCATTTGATATACAATTCAATCTCCGTTTACAAAATGCCGCGGCAAATTGAAATATTTAGTAATTTTTCTTACCACGCGTGGCGCTGCTGATCAAAACAAGAAAAATGGCGTCGAGTAGTGGTTTTGTGACACAGAAAAACATTGAAAACAGTGCAAATTCTACGTGTTCAAAGGACTTTTCACAAAAAAAGTATTGTTTTAAAGACATTTATTATAGGGAATTAAGTAAAAAAGCCGTGGACAAATGATAAAGTTTTTGAGGTTATCCGGCACGTAAAAAACGCTAAGGTGTCCATGGAATCTGGTGGTCGGAGGAACAACGTGAAACGTGAACGTGAACGTGGATTCAATTGTGAAAATTTGACAGATTGGGTTAGCTTGATGCTGGCCTCTGTACACCTACCTATCCGGGCTCCACTGTACTATCACACCCGCGCGTCCGAAACTTCACATTGGTGAATCATTTGGGTTAGGTTAGAATAGTGACCATTACCTCTATTGCTGGTGAATCATTTGGGTTAGGTTAGGTTAGGTTAGAACAGTGACCTTTTATTAACTACCGAAATGAATAATACGCTGGTTCGTGGTAGTACTAGATAAAAATCAATTTTTAATATGTCAAAAGTAATAAAAAAGACAATAGAAACAAGTAAAAAAACAAAGACAATTAAAAAAGAGGTGCGTTCTGCACATTTCTCCCCCTTTCAACACTGAAGACGAATTAGCCTTTTAAGTGGTCGCCTAAGTACTCCGGTCGCCGTGGTCACATCAGCCACTCTTGTTATGCGATCTCTACCCGGGAACAAAGCAGTGATCCGACCTCTAGGCCACGATCCTCTTGGTAGGTTCCCGTCGGCCACAAGCACCAAGTCTCCAACGACGATGTCGGGTATCACTCCCTGGCCACGTCTCGGCGCGAGTGTTGGCAGGTATTCTCTAACCCAGCGCTGCCAGAAGTGGTCTGACAATCTGACGGCCCTCCGCCAACTGCTTCTGCTCACCAAGTCAGCTTTACTTAAGTTTGCTGGAATTGGACGACCTGAAGAAGCGCTGATCAAAAAGTGCATGGGGGTTAAAGCTTCTTCGCTGCCTGGTTCAAGCGATACATGGGTAAGTGGGCGAGCGTTCACCAGTGCCTCAGCTTCAGCCAGCAGTGTAC
Source organism: Cosmia trapezina (assembly GCA_905163495.3). NCBI lineage: Eukaryota > Metazoa > Arthropoda > Insecta > Lepidoptera > Noctuidae > Cosmia > Cosmia trapezina. Next base: position 423,202 of record LR991019.1, read on the forward strand.
ACAGCACTTCATCAGACGGAGTACGCTCCTTGAGTGTCGCTTTTAATGCGATCTTTACGCTCTTAACGAGTCGTTCCCAAGCCCCGCCCATAAAAGGAGCCGATGGGGGAATAAATCTCCAGTTCATCTTCTCGTTTGCTGCAAAATTGGAAATTGCAGCGGAATATAAGGTTCGTAGTTCTCTGTTAGCGCCCACAAATGACGTTCCATTATCTGACCACAGCTCTGTTGGCGTGCCCCTTCGTGCTATAAATCTACGGAGGCTCATTATAGCTGCATCAGTGGAAAGGTTATTCACGACCTCCAGATGTACGGCACGAACGACTAAGCACGTGTAGAGGGCGATCCATCTCTTCTCCTGCCTCCTACCAATGGACACTTGAATTGGCCCAAAATAATCCAGCCCAACAAAGGAAAACGGGCGTTGGTGGTGCGCCAAGCGAGCTTCAGGTAAATCTCCGATAGGTGGATTAAACATCACAGCTTTGCGAAGACGGCATACTTGACAATTGAATGCTACTGACCGCACAGTACTTCTGAGACTTAATATGAAAAACTGCTGTCGAAGCTCATTCACAATTATTTCTGTATTCGCATGGGCAGCTTTCTGATGATGTCGGTCCACGAGTAAGCGTACAGATGGATGTCTGCCGTCGAGTATGATGGGGTGCTTAGCTTCCTCACGAACTCCTAAAGCTGCGGAGATGCGACTGGACAGGCGAAGCATTCCATCATTACCGATGATGGCGGATATTTTTAATAAGCGACTGGTGCGTGGCAAAGGTTGACCACCCGTAAGATGCGTTACTTCATCCGGGAACGAGTCCAGTTGGGATTGGTGCAATACATGCTCTTCTGCTAAGCGCATGTCATCAGCAGTGATTACTCTGGATCGTGACATTGATGGACACGGTATGGAGAACGTATTTGCAGGTTGAAACATATAAGTACAAAGACCCCCTTCAAGTCTAACTAGATTAGCAACATCTAAGCCCCGGTGATGGAGACTACGTATGCGCAACAAAGTGATATACTTATGGGCGATTGCTGTAGCACGCACCAACCTTAGCCAAGAGCTAAAACGCTTCGGATCTGCCGAAATTGGTGCCTGCTTCTCGACTTCACTAATGTGATTTACTGCGACATGTGATGATGGCTTTAATTCCTCCTGTCCTAAGTTAATTTTGTGATACGGTTCACAAGGCCAATCAGAGGACAGTAAAAAATCAGGACCCAAGATCCAACGGGATTTTGGAGAGAGATCAGAGCGTTTGTTGCGAGTTGCATCGTCGGCTACGTTTAAATTACTTGGCACCCAGTGCCATTCATTCACGCTGGATAACTCCAATATCTCGCCTAATCTATGCGATACAAAAGGCTTGAAAGAGCGTGCATCGCTGCGAAGCCAACCGAGGACAGTCATCGAATCACACCAAAAAACACGTCTGCTAACTTTAAATCGGTGGGCTTCGCAGATTGACGAAGCAAGGCGAGCTGCAATAAGAGCGCCTTGGAGCTCTAAACGTGGTATGGAGACTGGTTTAAGGGGTGACACGCGAGCTTTGCTACAGATAAGAGAGAGTCTAACTTCACCGCTATCGTACAGAAACCGCCAATAAGCGACAGCGGCAAAGGCAGACTCACTGGCGTCCGAAAACACATGAAGTTCGCAGCCTGCCAGCTCTAAATTACTTAAATTATAGCGACGTGGAATTCGTAAAGTAGAAGCCAAGGATAAATCCTGAAACCACGACTTCCACGCAGCACTGTCACCTTGAGAGAGCTCTTCATCCCATTCCAAACCCTTACGCCAAGCGTCTTGAAACATGATGCGGCCACGAACTACGATCGGCGCAAGGATTCCAAGGGGATCATAGACTCGCATCACGTGGGCTAACACCTCTCGCTTGGTGAGCTTCTGTGGCAACTCACCCTTATGGACTCCCGTGTTAAAACCAATCACGTCACAGGGGGGTTGCCAGATAAGGCCAAGCGTGCGGACATCTGTAGCCAGGTGACCTAAATCTACTTCTTTAACAACTTCTAGCAAGGATTCTTTGGGTAGCAACGAGAGTGCCATGAGATCGTTTGACATCCAGCCTCGCATCTCAAAGCCAGCATGAGAGTGTACGTTGTAAATGTCCACAGCCAGTTTGGCCGCTTCATGAACGTTGTCTAAACTAGTGATGCAATCATCCATGTAGTGATCGTGTATAATTACTCGAGCTGCATCGGGGTATGTATACTGCCACTCTAGTGCATTTTTGTTTTTGATATGGATAGCAGTAAAGGGGCTGGACGCAGCGCCAAAAATCATGGATGACATGCGGTATGTACGTATAGGCTCATTCGGATTGTCGCGCCACAGAAATCTTTGGGCATCCCTATCATTTTCAATTACTTTAATTTGAGGGAACATTTCACGAATGTCAGCTGTCAGAGCAACCTTACCCTCACGGAAGCGCATCAGAATACCTAGCAGGGGTTGCAAAAGGTCTGGACCAGTTAATAACATCGAATTTAATGACACGCCGTGGGACTTGGCGGCTGCGTCGTGTACCGTTCTCAATTTGTTAGGCTTATTTGCGTTAATTACGCCAAAGTGAGGAAGGTACCACAACGGGGACCCCAAGTTAGGAGGAGCTGAACATGGTTCAGCATATCCCTTTGACAGCATATCATGGATATTCCGACGGTAGCGTTCAGCATAGTCCGGATCTTTCACCATTTTTTTTTCTAAACTAAGGAACCTAGACACAGCTAACTTGTAACTATCTGGAATATCCAGTTTATCAGCCTTCCACAACAAGCCTACTTCAAACCGTCCACCGGGAAGACGGTGTGCTGTGCGCTCGAGAACTTGCACAGCGCGTTCGTCGTCGGCACTACGAGCTTCCTGTTTAGAGATGCCGACCGAATCAATTCTGAACTGCTCCCTAATAAGACCTTCCAGAATCAACTGATCATTCAATATATCAGGTTCGCTAACCGTGGCGTGGTTGATAACGTCTACAAGTTTAGTTTTACTGCAACCGAAACCATACAAAACCCAGCCTAAAGCAGTTAAAATAGCTACGGGTTGTGTCTTGGTTCCTTTGCGCGTAGCTTTAGCGAAAGATAAGTGCCAGTTGTCGATGCCTATAATCAGCATTGGCCTAACGTCTTCATAGCAAAATTCATTAGCAATGTCTGCCAGGTATGGATACTTACGCACGCTCTCAAGATGCGCAGACTGTCGCGCAGCACCCAAGCCGCTCATCGACCTGGCTCGCTTAACGGAGTGAATTTTGTTTGAATGACGACCTTTTATATTGAAATCAACATACTGAATGTTTACGTCCATTCCTAGACCACCTACACAGTCTAAATGGATACGTTTCTCTTGGCCCTTGCAACCAATTTGAGCCGCCAGCCTAGAATCTATAAAGGTACCTGTGGAACCGTCGTCCAGCAAAGCGTACGTATCAACGCTACTAGAAGGCCCCGAAACGGTCACGCCAACTATTTTCAATAACGGCCGAACAGAAGGTTCCGCAGCTGACAAGGAGGATGCATGAGCCAAGACTTCGTGGTCCGAGTCGTCAGACGATGGCGCGCCGGCCTCGCAGCCCACGGGTGCGTCACAAGGCAGCTGAGCACTGCACGTCGGGGGCGCGGCCGCGCTGGATGTCGATGGCTCGGGTTCAGCATCGTCTTCCACACCGACGTGCGCGGTGACTGCACGCTCAAATTTCGACCCGTGCAACAAAGCATGGTGACGCATGTCACAACCTTCTACTGTACACACTCTTTTAATACAAGAAGTTTTATTCTTGTGCCAACCTTTCTTTAAACATCTATGACATATTTTATTTTTCTTAATAAATTGCCAACGATCATTTATTGTCATTTTGACAAACCTATCACAAAACTTCAATTCATGTTTTTGTTGACACAAGGGACAAATATTATTTTCTGAAATGCTACAATTTTCATTATTTTCAGCCACAACGTTCACCCTATCCTTGAAGCCTCTGCCATCCGTGTTAGGACGTGCTACAGTAGGTAACGAGCATTCAATAGCGCCGCCGAACCTACACTGCAAGTTAGCTTCACGGGAGAGGAAATCGGCAAACATTTCAATTTTACACAAGCTGCCATCGCACAAATGAGCGTAATCCAACCACCGTGGTCGCAATAGCGGTGGCAGCTTGTTCCACAGTGCCTGAAACAGCTCGGGCGAGCGTAAGTAATCCGGCTGATTTAACAGGCGGATTACTTCCACACAATTCTGTACTCGGCTGGCAAAAATTACGAGGTCTTTACCTTCGTAGCTTACCTTAGGCAGCGCACGTATTACAGACACTTCATGCATCACGACGAGCTCGGGGCGGCCGTAGCGCGCGTCAAGCGCAGCCAGCACCACCCCGGGGGCGCGCGCCGCCGCCAGCAGCCCCGCCACTGCGTCGCGTGCCGCTCCGCGCAGGGCGCACGACAGCCTCGCTAGATTATCAGTAGCCGAAACACCTTGAGCTGTATTTTCGTACGCACGTTTTAAAGCTAGCCAATCTAAATAGGACTTGCCATCGAACGTAGGCAAGTCTGTCTTCGTAGCAGTTTGCTTGTTAACTTTCTTAATTAATATTTCGAGCGAATTGATTAAGCGCGTCACTCCTCCATCTTCAATACGATCTTGGTTGAGAGCGTGTGTCTCCACAGCGTCTTCGCCGTGTGACGCTCTCATGCCCAGTGTCCCACACTGAGCTGTATCGCCGTACCTGAAATGTGGGTTGGCACTTAAAAAATGACGCTCATCGGGATTAGGCAATACATTTTTTACCCAATCTTGGACACTAGCACAGCTACGCATGCAGTGGCTGCCGCGCTGGCTGGCGTCCGCCTCTATGGCGGCGAGCTCAGCTTGCAATTGGAGCTCCGCGACCTGTCGCTCTCGCTCTAGTTGGAGCTCAGCGACCTGTCGCTCGCGCTCTAGAGCTTTTTGCTCCAAATCAGCCAGGTGGCGCGCGTGCTGCGCCTGTGCCGCCAGCTGACGCGCCACGATGGTGGCGGAAGAGCGCGAGGTGGCGGCGCTGGCCGGGCGGGAAGGCGCCGGAGCCGCGGCGTGAGGGGGCAGGTCCGCGCCCACGGGTGGGGCAGTCTCCCTCGCCGCAACTTGGGTGCCGTCTCCTGCACACAGCGCGTCCACTTTTACACGCTTAGAATGTGCTGAACGTGTATGCATTTTTCCGTTGAAGGACCAAATATTAACTACCGAAATGAATAATACGCTGGTTCGTGGTAGTACTAGATAAAAATCAATTTTTAATATGTCAAAAGTAATAAAAAAGACAATAGAAACAAGTAAAAAAACAAAGACAATTAAAAAAGAGGTGCGTTCTGCACACCTTTAACGCGCGACGGCGAGCGAGCGAAGCGAGCGGTGCCGCGGCAGCGGCCGCCGAGCGCCATATCCCCTCCATATTATTCATAAAAGTTGCATTATTGTTACGTACGTCATCAGTTTAAATTAGATTAGTGTTGTTTTTGTTACTTAATTAATTTAATTACTTTAGGAGTGCCGGTATTTTAAGTTAGTCCTATTTGAATAGGTACCTACCTGATTTCTGAAATAAAGTCTGATTTGTCCAACCCGTGTTTTATGATGGTCACCCCACTATAACAATCAATGTCGAAATTTTAACAATTGAACAATTCGCCAATTTGCCTTCGGCATATTTTAAAACAGCGAGCGTTTTTAAACGGACGACGCCGTTTGTAAAATGCGGAATCATACAAATTGCCTGCGACATATATACCTAAATAAACTGAAATGCTGTTCGTTTTTAGGGAAAAAACCATTTAAAAAGTTGCCCAGAAAATTGGGGAAAAACTGAATGCGCTTTTTTAACATAAAGTCACGCCTTCTTCCCGCGGGAGTAGGCAGGGACTACAGGCCGCCACCTGCTGCGATCCTTACATACTACTTCTGCCTCGTTCATACATCTGCAACGGTCACACACGCACGCCGGCTGCGAGTGCTACGCTCCTGACCTTCCTGGAGAGCATCACCAATAAGGTCACAGGTATTTTTGTATTCATTGAGGACAGCGCAAAGTTTTTGTATTTATCGGGCCAGCTGGTTAAAATAAACACACTACTCTCCTCTTATAATCCGGTTCGTACAGTTTATACTATACAGGGTGAAATTGAATAGATGCGACAAAATTTAAGGGGGTGTTCTACGCATCAATATGAACAACTTTTACTATGGGACCAAACCTGAAATCGCGAAAAAAATATCAGCTGTTCAGTACATTTTGACGAATTATGCGAACATTAAATGTACTGAACAGCTGATTTTTTGTCGCGATTTCAGGTTTGGTCCCATAGTAAAAGTTGTTCATATTGATGCGTAGAACACCCCCTTAAATTTTGTCGCATCTATTCAATTTCACCCTGTATAGGCGGTCCCACAATGGGAAAGGAAGGTTAATTTGACATTTTTAGTGATTAACCGACTTTTGATTTGATATTTTGTATGCCTTTTGGCGGGACACCGCTCTCGGATCTTATGTATTATAACACTTTCTGTATGTACCCTGTGTTCACGAAATAAATGAATTTGAATTTGAATTTGAAAGATCTCGCGTCCCTGGATTGCAAGTGTTATGGAAGCTTCCGTGGCGGGAAGCCTTCATACATTTTATTGGATCTCCTAACATCAGGAGCAGTAAGAAGGCAGCGCTGCCGGCGAGCTGGTACTGGTAGGTAGGTACGCGTCGGTGGTTTACTGCATGTTGGCGTCAGTTTTGATTGAAGTTTTAGTGCACACCAAGGACGTTAAACTTGTTTATAGTTTGCAGTTTGCGGTTGAGAAAAATTTTCAGGTACATAAAATTGTGAAATTATGTGGAGTGAGAGAGAGATACGTTACGTGGTTATAGACTGTTATAAACTGAATAAAAAAATTTAAATAAATGATTTTGCTTACGTATTAAACAACGTTTATTATTAAAAAAAAAGCTTATTGCCAAATCAAAGTAACTTAAAAACATTTTTTATAAATATTATTTTAAATTAACAGCATATAAATAAATATGAAATACGGTTGAGGTGTCGCAATTGTATGAATTTATTCGACCGAGCGTGCGAAAAGATCGAATCAAATCAAAAAATCAAATCGACAGTCGAAAGCCCGTCGGTTACCCCTGATTGTAATGCAGACACGCTATTAATTCACTCGTCAATCCAAAACGCTATGTGACTGGGTGTGTGCACCCACGTAGGTGTGTGATGGTGTGTTGGTGCATGGTGGTGGTGTGGCTGTGTGCTTGATTTTATAAAAAAAAAAACAGTAGGTTTTAAATCCGCGAGTCGTGCCAGTCCGCAGCATAACAACCGCTGGGCAACAGTCTCCACACGGTGGGCGCCGAGGATGCACGGCGCCGCCGAAGATGCACGGCGCCGCCGAGGATGCACGGCGCCGCCGACGATGCACGGCGCCGCCGAGGATGCACGGCGCCGCCGAGGATGCACGGCGCCGCCGACGATGCACGGCGCCGCCGAGGATGCACGGCGCCGCCGAGGATGCACGGCGCCGCCGAGGATGCACGGCGCCGCCGAGGATGCACGGCGCCGCCGAGGCCGGCCCAGGAGCAGGTGCAGCTCGTGTCGCCACCTGCTGGTGGCGACACGAGCTGCACGCGTACTGCAAGGGTTGGATCGAGGTGGCCCTGGAACAGGATGCCTGGAAGGATTAGGGGGAGGTGTCTGCTCAGCGGGGGGACGGTGTAGGCTAATATAAAAAGAAAAGGTTTAAAATGCAGTCTAGTTTGCTGTCACTGAGCGTGTGACGGAAGGCTTGAGTGAGCTTTTGGTATAAATAACGGTGGTTTTCCTTCAATATTCCCTCATGGAATTCATTGGTATTACATTTTTTTTTATTTGCTTTGACAACAGTACGTGATCCAGAATGTTAGTTCAAAAAAACTTAAACTCTATGTTAGTGTGTGTATGAGTGTGTGTGTTATTTAACATAGCGTTTAAGTTTTTTTGTACTAACTAACATTATGGATCACTGTTTTATAAGAAAATAAATAAATTTTATTTAATTGGTGTTATTATAGCTAGGTGCTAAGCTCAAGTATTTTTTAAGCTCTTGAAATCACAGTTGACGAGAAAACTTTTCGTAATGTAGGATGGAAAATACGTCAAGTATGGGTTTAAAATTTTAGACGCCATTTTCTGAAGTTTCCCCCTCATTGAGCCCTCCCCAACTGCATTGATAAAGTTAAAGCGTATTTTTCTGCAACTTACTTGATGCCAACATTCTTAAGTTCTATTAAAAATGCCGACTGTCCCTAACAATAATCACACTGATAACAGCCTTTTTTTAACCCCCGACGCAAAAAGAGGGGACATGTTTTATCAAAATCGGTTCAGCCGTTTCAAAGTTATCCGCTCTTTTGTTAGCTGCGGTAGGGATCTTAGACGCGTAATGGGTATTTACTTTACTTTCAAACCTTAGTTTGACCTAAAATTTGAAACATCCATGTATGCTATCTATCTATGCAAGATTATGGAATTCTTGGTCTGATGCTGCAGCCAGGATATCCAGCACTAGTGTGCTGGATACACTCTTGAAAAAATAATAGCAGAAATGTCGTGTTTGGATTCATTTACATCAGTATTTGATTCTATATACAATGCAATGGTGGCAACAGGATGAGCTGATGCTGCAGCCAGGATGTCCAGCACACTAGAACACTCTTGAAAAAGTAATAGCAGATATGTCGTGTTTGGATTCGTTTTGATCAGTATTTGATTCTACATACAATGCAATGTTGGCTACACGATGAGCTGATGTTGCAGCCAGGATATCCAGCACACTGGTACACTCTTGAAAAAAAAAACCAGATAGTAGTGTTTGTATTCGTTTTTTTATCAGTATTTAATTCTATTTGCAGTACGATGGTGGCATCATTATAAGTTAATGTTATGTGCAGAGAAACTTCACATTCTGCAGTAATAAAAATGCATTTCTATATTGTTAAATTGTTTAAAAAGTTTAAAAATGTTAAAATAAAAATTAAATTAAAAATTTTAAAAACCCCCAACGCAAAAAAGAAAAGGGAACAATTAAAAAGTCAAAAATAATACCTATCGTTGAGCCATCAAAATCGATTGAGTAATACCTATATACAGGGTGTCCGGTAAAGAATGGATAACCTTGGAATAGCATATTACAGACATGATGGCCGTTCTTAAAAAAATACAAAAAAAAAAAAAATCATGTCTGTAATATGCTATTCCAAGGTTATCCATTCTTTACCGGACACCCTGTATATTTTAATTACAGAAATTGATGGATGGCACCATAAGGTTTTCTCATTGAAATGGCGCTATAATGTCACGGCGGGGTACCGCATAAGTAAGTCAGACTCTTCACTTGATTGACTATGTACATATGCGTTACCCCGCCGCGACATTATAGCGCCATTTCAATTGAATGATGAAAATTGATGGATGGCACTATAAGGTTTGCCCTTATGGTGCCATCCATCAATTTTTGTAATTAAAATATATATATAGGTATTACTCAATCGAATTTGATGGCTCAACAATGGGTATTATTTTTGACTTTTTAAATTTTCCCTTTTCTTTTTTGCGTTGAGGGTTTTTAAAATTTTTAATTTAATTTTTTTGTGGATGGAAAATCATCCAATGACTTCTCCCGCTCTGGGCGGAGCAGAAGGGCGTGTCAGACTTTTACTGAATAAAACCCACCCGTGTTCCTTCAGTTGCCTGTGCCAGGGCCACGGTATCTCTTTCGAACGTGGCCTGGACCAGGGGGCCTACTCCCTAAGCACGAAGCCCATAGTTTAGGCCTTAGTTACGGTCGTTTCCTATTCCGTAACACCTACGGACAGATGATTGGTTCGGGGCCCGAACGAAGTATGAATGAAACACGATTTGACAGTTGTCCCTACTCCCGATGTGTTTTTGCCCGTCTGAAAAAATTAACTTTTGTTTTGATGGATCTTTATGTCAGACGGACGGATGAACGGACGGATGGACGGGCGGACGGACGTAGGGAGTAGGTCCCCAGGAGATCGCCACCGCCGATCGCATCCGCGAGAGCACGGCGGTGCTCCGTCCAAGCACTGTTATCAGCCTGTGAAGCACTTGTGAACATTGTACAAATACCTACGTTTACGTCCTATATATTCTGTTAGGCTGTCGCCTCATATGATACCACTACGAATGAAGAAAATTATTATATAGGTTTGTCAAGGGTGGACAATCATTACGGTGTATTGAGAGTTTTGTTTTGTATGTACATATTACATGCTAGCTTACAAAATCACTTGTCGCTGACTTGTTCTGGGCAGTGTCTGGCAGGTACAGTCAACATACCTTACCTTAGTGTTACGAACATAGCATTTACGAACCAACCATACCTACTATTATGAAATAGGTATTTCAACAACAAAGTTGCTATAGTAGGTATAGTTATTTCACTAGAAAATCGCTTGGGAATCTCGTGTAAGTTTAATGTATTTAAGCTGGTGACTACACAGTCGACGACAGGGGATTTCGGAGGCTAGTTTCGCATTTGTCTACATTCAGACAGTGAGAATTTTCTGAAGCATAGTTATTATAAACTAATAATTATTGGTATGGATTTCATTGTAGCTTTAATAGCCACAAATACCAAATAGGGCAGAACACGTTGGACAGTTTAATAAACTGAATGACTTAGTTATGTTGTAGATTCATTTGAATAATTGCGACGCGACCGCAGCCGCGCGCGGTCACTAGTCATGCGAATCTATGTAAAAGCTTATCAAGAAGCATCACATAACATCACGCCTGTGTTCCCCGCAGGGGTAGGCAGAGCTGCAGCTACAGTACAGCCACATGTGGCCAGTTATACAGGGTGGAATCTTTCAGCGGGGCAGTAAGGGGAAGTACCTTATCCGTTGCAGCTACGTGAAAATGGTCTTAGGAGACTATCCATAATTTTTTATGGAATTTTGATCCCCATTCACAGATTTCAAAAAAATTACAGTTAGCAAGAAAATAGCCATTTTGCACAAAAACATTTTTTGATGCCAATCGATCCTGTTTCTAATACTGATCAAAAACTTCTTTGGGACCAACCATCGTTGGAGTACTCAAAAAGTCACAATTTACGCAAAAGCTTTTTTAGTGACGGTTGAGATCTTTTGTTTTTTGTGGGGCTGTACCTAAAAACAGGTTTACAAAAAGCAATATAATACGATAGTGTTAAAGAACTTAAAGACTCACTAACCACAATTTTCTCACTTCGAGCACTTGACATCGTAGGGCAAGAAACAGCAAGATTTTAAATAAGAATAACATCATCAAGTTATGTTATTTAATAATAAAAATAGAAAATTAATACGCCTTCTTTTTGATTTGTGTAAAATTCTACGTGATCATTTGTCTTTTATTTTTTTTTTTTATATTTCAGTTACCTACACAAATTCTTTACAAAATGTAAGGCAAAAGTTTTTTTTGCAATTTGTGACTTTTTGAGTACTCCAACGATGGTTGGTCCCATAAAAGTTTTTGATCAGTATTAGAAACAGGATCGATTGGCACCAAAAAATGTTTTTGTGTAAAATGGCTATTTTCTTGCTAACTGTATTTTTTTTTTTAAATCTGTGAATGGGGATCAAAATTCCTTTTTTTTTTTTTTTTTGAGGGTGGGAAATCATCAAATAACTTCTCCCGCTCTGGGTGGAGCGGAAGGGCGTGTCAGACTTTTACTGACTAAAACCCACCCGTGTTCCTTCAGTTGCCTATGCCAGGGCCGCGGTAACCTCTTCAGACAACCCGCGACCCCAGCGGCATGGATAGTCTCCTAAGACCATTTTCGCATAGCTGCAACGGATAAGGTACTTCCCCTTACTGCCCCGCTGAAAGATTCCACCCTGTATATCGGGCGAGCCTGTTGCCATCAACCGGGCCCACATCCAGACTCCGCGCTGCTTCGTAGAAATTCCTGATAGAAAAACACAATAACACGTTGCCCGAGCTACAGCCAGGACCTCTTGCTCAGCAGTAGCGCTGCGACCACCAGACCTACGAGGCAGTTTATTAAAAAAAATAACCGGTCAAGAGTCGGACTCGCGCACCGAGGCTCCGTTCCGATTTCTGAAAAAGTGTGCTATTTAGAGACATCTTTTTATTTTACCTGTAACATTTACATAAACTTCTATCACATTGAATAATTTCAGATTTTTCTCTATGCAAAAATCGTAGATAAGAGGACGGTATTTTTTTTATATTTTTCATCAAAAGTCGAAAGGTATGCGGCCTAAAAAAATAAAAAATATTTGAGCTTCAACTCTCTTTCATATGATATTTTTTTTTTATTGCAACAGGGACTGAAAGGGGGTCTTAAAAATTTAAAGTGGGGCTACTAGGGCATGTGGGGTATCATATGAAAGAACACTGTTTGCACATTCTCAAACATTTTTTAATTTTTTTTAGGCCGCATATTTTTCGACTTTTGATGAAAAATTAAAAAAAATACCGTTCCCCCCTTTATCTCCGAAGTTTGTAAAGAGAAAAATCTGAAATTATTCTACGTGATAGAAGTTTATGTAAAGATTACAGGAAAAATAGAACGATGTCTCTAAATATCACATTTTTTCAGAAATCGGAACGGAACCCTCGGTGCGCGAGTCTGACTCGCTCTTGACCGGTTTTTATATTTTCAAACTCAAATGCGTCCCGCCTGCTTCCAACTTTTATTAAATTTAAAATGGGCTTGGTTTTGCTTTTCAGTTTTAGTTTTTTACTGTAGTCGGGTTTTTTAGTTTTTTTTAATTACTTTTTTTATTACCAGTTTGGTACGCAACCCTAGAAACAGGTTTATTTGATAGATGTCGGCAATCTATTAAGGGGATGTAGGAGCGGTCGTTTAAAACAAAATTACGCCTTACGACTACTATGCAAATGTCAACCAATAACTCTATATAACAGGCCGTTTATATAATATCAAAAAACATGTTTCAATTATTTATCAATTAATAATTATTTTCCTTGGCTGGTCTCCAACTAGCAGTGTAAACGCTTCGAGCATCCATTCCAAGCCACACCCTTCCAATTGTGATGTTCTGTGGCGACTTGGTACTGCACAAGATACGGTAGACGTGAACTGAAGGAGGCTTGAAGATGCGCGTGCGCCGCTGGATTACTTCAGCTGTAGATCAAAGTGAAACTGTATTTGAGACTTTTTAGATTCGTAGCCTTTAACTTTATTATGTATAATGAGAAATATTTTTGTAGTTTTCAATTGAATTTTTTTTTTATTATTTATTGGTATTTAGGCAACAAAATTTTGACAGCAATTATTGGTAAAATAAAGTGGTCATTAGGTGGTTGCATCAATGCGAAACTGAAAATTCTCCAGTACAGAAGTATTCCCTATGTCTGTCGAAGCGGCATAGTTTGCTTGTGTTTTTTCCCCTAACTTCCTATGTTTATTTTTTATTTTACCACAAAACATGCAGCTATTATAGGTACTTACTACAGAACACTGCGAATGATGCGATACGAACTTAGCGAGTGCAAAGATCTATTCACTGAATATTTTTTTTTTTTTTTTTTAATGCGCAGCGCTGTTCAAACCTATTATTGTCTTGGGTTTGATACTTAAATAAAATTTTCAAAATTGGTGAAAACTGTCTTTTAATTTTTTTTTAAATTCTTTATAAAATAAATAGGTTTACTAGTAGTAACTGAAACGTGAAGGTTACGTAATAATAATCCTCAGTGAACAGCTTGATCATACCTACGTCATAATGATCATCAGTGAACAGCTTGATCATACCTACGTAAGTAAATGCCGTCAACTTTTAACGGATCGGGCAGATCGGAAGATGCGTGTTTGTAGAAAAATGTATTATTACATAGATGTGCTTTTACCCCTTTTATTTTGCTCATTACGCCAGAAATGTATGTTTTCATTTCTCCTTAAATGTTTGTGTCGAGCACCACCGTCAGCTGGAATCTCTTCTGGAAGATATCACAGGGAATTGAAATTCAGGTAAGAATTATTATGTACCTATGGTTAGAAAGTAGAATTATTCGCTATCATTATAAGACCTTTTGCTACCTTCGTTTTGCTGTGAGAAGTGACACAAATCAGCCATCTAACGAATCTTGCGCGGTACTTCCCGCTGGTTAATAATCCGTGGTTAACACTATTAACTACTGGGAATGATGCGTTCTACTGGTTAACAGTGTTGACGAACGCGACTATTTTTAACCGACTTCTAAAAAAGGAGGAGGTTCTCAATTCGGATGTTTGTATTTTTTTTTTTTTTTTTTTTTTTTTTTTATGTTTGTTCGCGCATAACTCCGTCGCTTGCCCACCGATTTGAAAAAATATTTTTTTGTTGGAAAGGGTATACTTCCCAAATGGTCCCATTTTTGTCAAAATCCAGTTCTGATGATGGGATCCTGGAGAAATCGAAGGAACTCTTCAAATATTATAGGCACACCTATAGCGATTTGGGTATTTTTTATAGTAGCTCGTGCATTTGCTCTCGGAAAGCACCACTTGGTGAAGTGGAACTGATGATGAAGACCACAGATGGCTACCGGAACTACTCAATGATAAATATTTTACGTGTTGCGATTCGATTACTTTAATATGGTTGCTAAGCAATTTCCGCCCGTCACACAATGCGTGTGGTGAGTGGTTGTTGAGGAGTTCTCCTGGTTCTTACCAGCAGAACTCCTCAACAATTAACGTCCCAGCATCGGGAAAAGCAATATTTTGTAACATGTGATGAGCAGTTGACATTAGACTATTGTAACTTATACAAATTATAAACAGACCCACTAAAAAGCGAGAAATAAAAACTTTTTAACAAAAAAAAAAAAACCGACTTCCAAAAATCACTACAAAGTGAAAAATAACTTTGATTTCGGAAGTCGGTGGCAAAAAAAAAAAGAAAGTAAATAAAAAACGAAAGACACCGACTTCCGAAATCAAAGTTATTTTTCACTTTGTAGTGATTTTTGGAAGTCGGTTTTTTTTTTTTTTTTGTTAAAAAGTTTTTATCCCAATAGTTAATATCTACCCTCGTCTCGCGAATAGTTGAAAGGGAGGAAAGTCAGGTTAAAGAAAAGTAAAAAGAAATAAAAAATATATCGGTTCTTCAAAGTGCTTTAATTAAGACTTGAGGCACCAAATTAATAATGATTTCTTGAAATAGATAGGTTTTTATTTAAAATGTAAAAAAAGAATCTAGTTTTACATCGAGTTTTTTTTTGTATCAGAAATAAATAATCATTAAATGTACAATAATTAAACGACAATTTAACTTTAAGGTAGGTTTTAACTATTCAGATCATCAAATACACAACGCAACACTATAGAGTGATTTGTATCACAGATCAACTTATGTGTGTAATTACATTTTAAATAAAATCTTATTAAGTACATTTATTGTGATTATCTATTTCAAGAAATCATTATTAATTAGGTGCCTCAAGTCTTAATTAAAGCACTTTCAAGAACCGTTATATTTTTTATTGCTTTATAATTACTTTCCTTTAACCTGACTCCTGAACTATTCGCGAGACGAGGGTAGGTATTAACTATTGGGAATAAATAGTCGCGTTCGTCAACACTGTTAACCATTACAACGCATCATTCGCAGTAGTTAATAGTGTTAATAACGGAGTATTAACCAGCGGGAAGTACCCATCGCGCGCAGCTCATACCAGGGCCCCAAGTCTGCTATTTTTTACATTCCAACACGATCCCATTGTCACTGCATTGTCATTTTGCTAAAAGTTCGTAATCTGCTAAATTCATAATTTCATACAATGGAGTGTCAGTGGTTGACCATTGGAAAGTCATAATGACGCCATTATGACGCCATTATATTAGTAGATTACCAAACTTGTCAAAATCAACAATTATGAAATCAATGATAGACCATTCTGACACTATTGTAATAGCAGACTTGAGGCCCTGTTCGCGCACGCGCAAGCCACGCGAGCAAAAAAGCCACGCGAGTCCACCTGCTTGTCACTGCCTTCATGACTCCACCTCAGTAGTCCCATCACTAACACGTGATCAAATCATCCTAATAAATCACTTTTGCCTCAAACTCGTACTAATTATGTTTTTGTTGCAGGTGCCTCTCATGGCAGCAGCTCTACGGGATACTGCAGTGGATGTTCACTCTGGGAGCCAAGTAAGTGGAGCATTTATATTATTTACTGACACAAGCACACATAATCATGAGCTTCGTCTTTTCAACGCAACACAAATAATATTTGTCACTGTTGCTTTCTCCGCGTTGATACGTCTCCGGTAGTACCTAGGGCCAGTTTCTCAAAAGATAATAGGGAAATTACATGTATTTCTTTTATATTTTTATTCGATAGTTTACATCGCCATTTAATATTAAAAAAATATTCAACATCAATAAAGCAATTGAAAGTACTTTTAAAAAAAACAGGCCAAGTGCTTGTCGGACTACGCACAATGAAGGGTTCCGTAGTTGGGATTAAATCCATTATCCCAAGAAGAAACCTAACATTATAGTTGAAAAACATGTTTCCTATACATTCCAACAGTAAATGTAAGTTTGTACTCACAATGTTGAGAGATTTACCATGCTATTTTACAACCACAAACTTCTTATAGGTTTTCCTGTAATCTACAGGTATAGAACTGTTTTCTGTATTTTTGTCAAAATTTTAGGCTCAGTAGTTTCGGAGATAGGGGGGGGGGACGGTCAATTTTCGTGTATTTTCTTAAATAACTTTAAAACTGTTTATTTTAAAATTATAAAAAAATATATTTGAGACCCTCATAGTAAGCCCTTTCATTTGATATGTCACACGGTACAGTTTACAAAACTTTTTTATTTAATTTTCTTATTTGACCCTTCAAAGTGACCCCCATATTCAAAATTCATTTATTTACTTTAGCCGAACGTGTTTGGGTCACAGAAATCCATATGTGTACCAAATTTCAACTTAATCGGTTTATTAGATTCGGAGCAAATTGGCTGTGACAGACGGACAGACAGACAGACAAACACACGAGTGATCCTATAAGGGTTCCGTTTTTGCCTTTTGAGGTACGGAACCCTAAAAGTTAAAAATAGCCAACCGATACGGGCACCGTAAACGCCCTCCATGTTGGCGAGCGGTGTGACGTAATACTATTAATCTGTGGTAATAGAATAGTCTATTTAGCACAACAAACAAAATAGAAATCGCAAACACTCCTTCCCACAAAAACACATTGACATTTTTAACCGACGATAATAAAAAAGAAGGAGGTTCTCAATTCGACACGAATATTTTATTTATTTTTATTTTTTTATGTATGACCACGCATAACTTTTGACAGAGTCGTCCGAATTAAAAAAAAAATGTTTTATTCGAGAGGGTTACCTTAAAGTTGGATATATAAAAAAAATCTATATTGTGCAAGAATTAAGCATTCAATAATCTCATAACACTAGCCTCCACACTGGGGTTCCCTGTGTCGTGGAGACTAGCCTCCTTCGTCTTACAAGATACACAATCGGTCGATAGGATTTTTGAGGCGACAATAATTAAATGTTCTTCTAAAATATAAAATAAAAATTCATACAAACATAATAAGTAATTGACATAAATGTAAAACGTGTATAGTGTATTCTATTGTAATTTGTATGTAGAGTCTGGCCATGCTAACTCTGCAGTGAAATAAATGGGCAACCCCAAAAAGTTTTACATTTGGTATCGTGTATGTAGATCTAATGATTTTGGTATTTTGCCTTTTGATTTTTGCTTATTAGATTATTTATCTAAGAATGTTTTTATTACTTTTTTCCGTAGTACAGACCTGTACCAAACGTTGATAAAGTTTAAAGTTCCACACAAAAAGAAACGTGGGACGACTTGCAGAATGAAAATATTATTTATTTTGATTTTCGTCAAGTCGTCCCAAATGGGCCGTAAACATGTGGGACGACTTGATGAATTACTCACGGTGACGTCTTATACAGATTTCCAAATTCTACCATTATTTCACTGCAGAGTTAGCGTGGCCAGACTCTATGTGTGGTGTAGGTGCGTGAGTTAAGGTGGGTTTGGACCAAATGAAGACAGAACCAGAGGAAGGGTGATAGAAATTTAATTCCTGTATCCCTAACATTTCTGTGGGTATGATACACCAACATAAAGAATCCGGAAAAAGTGGGAACAGAAAAAAGCATTCGCTCATTTGGTCCAAATCGACCTTTATATGTATTAGTGTGATGAATGTGTGTGTGTTGTGCTCAAGAGTTAATGAACTTCTCCGTGCTTTCATAGTCCATATGTGCCAGAAAAGATGATTTTTTGATATCAAATGTATTAACTTTGCTTTGTTAGTTTTTGAGTTAGCTTCAATAATACCTACACACACATAAACTCACGCCTCCTTCGCATGTGGTAGGCAGAAACTACAGAACGCCACCTGCTACGCTACGCCGCTTAAGGCCGAACTATACGCCAGTGACCTTGAGTGGTTAGCTTGCGCATTCCGGCCTGAGCTCACGCAACGCGTCGTACGTCCAGCCCGTAATAGGATTCGCCCATCAAGGAGCGCTGTCCCAAATTAGACGCATTTTAAATTTAGTATAATAAAAAATATACATGTTTTTAAAAAGTAACAAAACCAAATCATTTTCGTTTGTATTGCAAAGTAGTAGATATTTTTTTTATATTCTTTTGATAAAAAATGAAGGAGTAAAATGGTTTCATCTTAACGATTTGGAGGTGATTTGGGGTTTTTTTCTTATTATGTGATACCGATAGAAAAATTATGGCTAAACCAAATTACGATTCATATAATGTAGATTACTAACAATTTTTTTCAGATGTAATTTCTCTGTAGGTTCCGGCGAAAAACTGCTTCATCTGCACGCTGTTTTTAAGCTTTTTTCGAAAGAGTAGTATTGTAAAACATTATAAAAGAGTAACGGTAGAGTTTCATATCCATTCTCCCTGTAGGCACTACTACTAGAATCAATTCTATTTTCTTATAAATGATGATGTTCAAAAGTGCCTTTTATGTGCATATTTGAAATAAATTATTTGACTTTGATTTCCTGTCAACAAAGATCCTACCAACATGCAACAGGCATACAGGTATACAGGTTCTCACTGATACAGATGTATTCTCTGTTCTTCTTTTTCTTCTTTCCGACGTTTAAGTTCGTTCGTTTTCGTTTCGTTCTAAGTTACTTGGGTGCAGCAGGTCGCGCTGATCGCGGGTACAGTAGCGTTCTCCACATCCTCAGAGCTGCAGGAGTAGGGGACAGTTTGGACACTCCAGCAAGTGGCCCACGGCGGTGGTATTGCCCGAGACTGGTATGATGCCAACCGCGACGTACTCTGACGTCACAGCCGCGGCCGCACGAAGATATTGTTAAAGTTATTGAAAGCCCATTATAATGTTGTTATGGCGGACTTCAGTGCCAACTTATCGAACCGGCCCTTATACCGGGCTGTATTTACTGTGAAGGATAAAATCCGTCGCCAAGATGTGCCTTGCAGAGTTAGTTAGCCAGCTAAAGTGGCTGGCTCTCTGACAGAAGGCCGCGAATCGTCAAGCGTAAGCGTATGTCAGCCTCGGGCTGGATGCAACAATGACCTGAAGAAGGCAGCGGCAAATGCGCTAAACATAATATACACATCATTCTGTCAGAAATAGAGGGATGTATTAAATATGTTTTAGCAATTTGTGGTGCAAGCATTAATGAAGAAAGCCGAGTACCTACTGAATGTTGAGGCTCAACTGAGTCTGATTAGAACACATACACATAATATTAATAAAGGTTTTGTTATGAGACTCGCAGGGTGTTTCAAGAAGGCCAAAACCCTTAAGATTCTTTATTGCTCTTTTGTCAGAAGTCATCTCGAATATGCATCACAAATTTGGAACCCGTGTTATGGCAAATATATTGATCGTATCGAGAATATACAGAAAAAATTTGTTCGTTTTCTTTGTTTCCGGCTACGTATACCATACCATTCTGATAATTACATTAATCTTTGCAGGAAATTTCACCTTCAGCCACTACTTAATCGTCGTCGTCTGGCAGATTGCACTTTTCTCTTAAAAGTTTTATCTAATGAGATTGATTGTCCTGATCTCCTGCATAAGTTGCGTTTCAATGTCCCCCAGAGATCAGTTAGATTTAATCCGCCTATCTCCATTCCCTTTACCTCTTCCAATTACAGGCTGTTGATTTATTTGATTTAATTATTTACAAAAATCAATCTTTAGTCGATTTTATAATAATCGATATATCGTAGGTACCTACTTATTACATAAATACTACCCACCATTAGTAGTACTTCACTTCTCGTTAGCGCCTTAAGAAAGACGGACGTATAAACTTCCTAGTGACTTTTAATTGGCTAATAATAATCTATACATTTTAAAAAGCCCATAACTCGTTTTATTAAAGTGTTAGAACCTAGATTTCCTACAGGTTATGGGACCAGGTTACGTTTTTACTGCAATATAAGTGGTTAAAATTTAAATAAAAATACGGGCATTGTCAAGTGAAATGGACGTGATAAAAGGTGCAAAAAGTGTTCATCATCGAATTGTTAGCCGGCACCAAAGACTACAGTATATTATAGGGTACGGCAAGACGCCACGCCCGCCGCCGCCAAACCACGCCACGCGAGGTAGCTCATTTGCTGTTCAACCTACCCGCCATCTTATGGTGGCGTGATAACTGCGATCGAAACTTTATCGGAGGATAAGTTAATACTAGCATTCGTTAAACCAAGGCTTTTGGATCATGAAGTCAAGTTTAAAAATGAGTCCAGTGATACCAGTGTCAAAAGTTTTGCAATTTGAAAAATGGACAGGAATTTCGAAAAACAAAATTCGATAATTCTCAAAATAATAAAGGGAATAATAGCTTCAACTAGGAAGTTAACAAGCAGAAGAATAAGTCACAGTTCATGAAGTGTTGTCATTGTGGCCGCAAGGAGCATGTGAAAAACGACAGCAGCAGAAAATACGGATATGAAAAGGACGGTCCAGGCAGTTGAGATCAGTGAAACATCCACGTCGAGCAATTTTTCTGGCTTTGCTTTTATGATGGCAGACTATCAAGCGGATCATGATGGAAGCAAAGTTACTTTTCTGGAGCATCAGACCATATTAAAAACAGGGAAGATCTTTTCATTAGTCACACCGTCTTGCAAACGCCATTAAAATTTCTATTGCTTAAAATGGTGAATTTATTTCAGGGAACGATGTATGTGACCAGCAACATGGGCGTTCAAGAAGTTTTGGAGAACGTGTTCTTCTATGCTGCGGTACCACCGGTGCGGTGCGGTGCGGTGCGGTGCGGTTCTTAACGAAAATGCAACGTGCTGGGTTGACAGTCATTTTCGACCAGCAAGGAGCACAATACGTAAGGTTAATAAAACTATCATGCAAGGTATGTTGAAAAATAATTTAATTGCTGTAGACTTAATGGCATCTGTAAATAAGTGTCAGTCTGTTTCTCAAGTATGCAGTAATAAAAATATGTACAAATTATGGCTTTGGTCATAATAAGTGAAAATTAATTCATCGAAATTAAAAAAAATATTAAAATGGTTGATGACACCAGCCAAATCGAAACTGCTATGCGAGCCTGGATGATAAATTGTGTGAGGCCCACGGAAGTGAGACCTGTATAAATAGAAAACAAAGTCGATTTCCGTTCATATCAGGTCAAAAATAAAAGTCAAACAGCTATTATTTATTGTGCACTCCGATATTTGTGGACTATTGTTACTGTTTATACCCCCAACTAACGACAAATAAAAAACTACTCTGTACTTTTTGTTGATGAGTAGCATTACTTTGTTTAGTACCTGTTTAACCTGTAAATCAGACGTGTTTGCTGTTTTTAAAGATTTCGTGGCTAAAAGCGAGGCTAAGTTTAATTTAAAATTAGTCAACTTATGCTGCGATAATGATGGCGAATATCTATCGATTGAAATGAAAGGTTATTGTGTAGAGAGAGGGATATCATAACATTTAAAAATTACGAGAATACCACAGTTGAATGGCGTTTCTGAACGTATGGTCGGAACCATTACTTACTGGAAAAGTTCGTTTCATAATAAACGCTGCTAAATTAGACAAAGTGTTTTGAGGCAATACGCAGTATGAACTGTTGTTTATTTGATTAATTTGACCCCAATTAAAACTTTGAAAGTTTTCAAAAACACCATTCGAAATGTGGCATGATACAAAACCTCGAATAAAAAAAATATTTGAAGGTAGTTGGTTCAACTGTTTACGTTCATAATAAAAGCAGTAAGGCCAAGTTTAATGGAAAATCATGGAAAGGGATACTTGTGGGTTATGAACCAAACGCTATAAAGTTTGGAACCCAGAGTGCGAAAAATTACATAGTAGTCAGGGATGTTATTATTAATGAGACTGGATTTAATATCCAAGTCAGTGCCGGTCAAGTCTCATAACTCTGACAGTTCTAAATCAGATACGTCTATGGTCTAAATCTGATGAGCACGAGTGTCCTAGTAAAGTTCGCAAATTAAACCATGATAATATAAAATTGAATCGGAGGAAATAAATGATAAACTTTTTGATAACCCATCTTCACCAAAAGAAAACACAAATAAAATCCTGACGTTAGATGATGCAATAGGTTCAAAAGTCGTCCACCTATGTCGTATAATGAAGACGATGATCGCCATTTTGTGTGCTCAGTCTATTCTATGAAAATACCAAATTCATTAAAAAAAAAAAAAAAAAAAAAAAAAAAAATGTTTATTGAAGAAAAGCCAAAGTAGGTACTCACTAAAACAATGTCATTAGAAGAGATCAAAACAGATCTCAGTGGGAAAGTGCAGTAGGGACGAACTAAATTCTCTAAAGCTAAATAATACTTGGACTTTAGTACCAAGACCTGAAAACAGTCGGGTAATAAAAACATTGTCAATTTATTGTAAATGAATGTTTCCTGTAAAACATGATGAATTTAGAAAACCTTTTGTTGCAAGAGGTTTCAGTCAAGAATACCTCACGGACTATACATAATGAAACTTTCGCACCAGTATTAGCATGAATAGCTAGTTTTAGATGTATCTTACTTTTGCGAATCAATTTAGTTTGCTAGTTCGTCTTAAGGATGTCAAAACTGCCTTCCTAAATGACGAATTAAAGGAAGATATTATATGAAAGGCCCTGAGGGTATCTTAGATAATTATGTGTTAAATTAAATAAACTTTACGGGCTGAAAAATGCAGGCAGCTAAATGTTGGTTTGAAGTTTTCGATCTATCTCATAAAGAAATAGGTTTTCAAAATTCTTCATTCAAATATTTGCTAGACAATGGAGATATACATACCTATGCATATAATTACGTCATTTTATTTAAAGGTGTTTTAACCTAATAGTATGTGCTGATATTGAAACAATTAATAATTTTAAAAGGTATTTAATGAGTAAAATCAAAATGACTTTTTAGACAGATAAAAAAAAAAAAAAAAGTTTCTAGGTATAAAAATTACAAGCATGTAGTGAAATAGCATTAAATCAAAGTGCATAAATATAAACGGTATTAAATAAATTTAATATGCACGATTGTAAACCTGTCAATACACCAATGGAAAATAAACTTAATTATGACGCATTAAACTCTGAAGAAAAATATATAATGATACATGTTGAAACGTTATAGAACGTTTAATGTATGTCATGTTATGCACTCGTCCAGATTTAATTACTTACAAGCGTTAATATACTGAGAAGGTATACGAACAAAAATAGTAAAGAACTCTGGCAGTGTCTAAAGAGAGTGCTTCGGTACTTGAAAGGTACTGTTAATTTAAAATTAAGTTATAGGTAAAAGATGTGCCTACACTAACATTATATGTGGCTACGTAGATTCAGATTGGGGTGGCAGTGATTCAAATGACAGGAAAAGTACAACTGGGTATTTCAAGCTGCAAGCAAACCTGGAGTACAAAGAAACAAATGTCAGTTGCTGCCTCTTCAACTGAGGCAGATTGTATGGCATTGTATGAAACTGTCATGGGAGGCTTTAGGGCTTAAATCACTAGCAGTTAGTATTAAGATAGATATAATTAAATCTATCATATTCTATGAGGATAAAAATAGCTGCATAAGCATTGCAAATAATCCAACCCATCACAAACGTACAATACACATAGAAATAAAGTATCATTTTTCTAAGGAACAGATTGAGAAAAATGTAATAAAATAAAATTACATTCCAAAAGTTCAGCAGTTGGCAGATGTTCTGACCAAGGCATTAACCGCTATCACTTTTCAAGCGATGAGAAGTAAAATGGGCTTCGAATAAGATACTCATTGAATGTTTAGTGATTCTACATAATAATATGATTTATGATTAATTTAATTATTATTAAGAATAATTTAATGAAGGTTTGATTAAGGTTTTCTGGGTTTTCCTTAATCCTTGGCAGCAAATGTTGGACCATGATGTATTCCCAGCAAACACTAGGAAGTGAATATGTTCCGGTCAATTAGGTATTACCTACTTTGATTTAAGTTTTTTTTGTATAATTGGTAGATTAATTTTTGAGGGGGCGTGTTGATTTATTTGATTTAATTATTTACAAAAATCAATCTTTAGTCGATTTTATAACAATCGATATATCGTAGGTACCTACTTATTACATAAATACTACCCACCATTAGTAGTACTTCACTTCTCGTTAGCGCCTTAAGAAAGACGGACGTATAAACTTCCTAGTGACTTTTAATTGGCTAATAATAATCTATACATTTTAAAAAGCCCATAACTCGTTTTATTAAAGTGTTAGAACCTAGATTTCCTACACAGGCAAAACTCATATATGGTGCGAGCGAGTAAGGATTTTAATGTTATTTGTAAAGAGTTCTCATTTGACCCATTTGTCACCAAAACCTATACTGTACGCACTCGGATGAACGCCGACTTCTTTAAAAGTGCATAGTGCTGTTGTACCTTTTATGTATTATGTATGTATACAATATTGTTTTTTTTTTTTTTTTTTCTATCGTGCTTGTTAGTGATCCTATGATTTCTACTAATTTTTCTGTTTTTACCCGTGAGAACCTGTAATTGGCTCCATGTTTTTTAATCAATTGTTATCTATCTGTTATAGCTGTTGGTTCTCCTTCAATTAAATAATTAAATAAATAAATAAATAAATTAAAAACAATTTTATAACATAATAATGCAAGACCCCAGCGCCGCCAGACCGCCGCTTGTTTTCTGATACTTATAACAAAATGTATGTGATAGTGTTAGTATGTACTTTGAACGTACGCATACCTGCCAGCTTGGGCCGACGGACAAGTTTCAGTTTTCAGGTATTAAAATACATAAGTTACGTAAAAATATGAGTCAGTTTTCTTAAAGCCTGACTGCTGATGTGTATGTTTCACGACTACGATTGATCCGGCTGCTTGCTAATAGTATTGAAATAGTTCACCGAGTGTCATTACTTATATAAAAACCGGCCAAGTGCGTGTCGGACCTCGCACAATGAAGGGTTCCGTAGTTGAAAAGAATTTATCCAAAAAACACACAAAAAACATTGGATCCCAAAAATTATTTTTATATCATAAAATTACAAAATTCACAATTTTCGGACTTTTTCCTTTACTTGTGCTGGGAGACCTTGTTTCTTGCCAAATTTCATTATTCTAGGTCAACGGGAAGTACCCTCTAGGTTTTGATTTACTTGCGACAGTTGCGAGTTTCAAAATGTGTCGTAAAATGGCCGTATTTTTTTATTGCGTTGACTTAGAAGCTTGATTTTTTTTAGAACTCTAATGGACCATAAATTGTCCTATTTAATATAAATTTCAACTTGATATCTCCACGCGTCCTTGAGAAAAAGGGTCTTGACTGACTGACAGACTTGAACATTTTTTTTATATGATTGAATTACAAATTAACAATTTTCGGACTTTTTCCTTTATTTGTGTTGTACGATCTTGCTTCGTGCTAAATTTTATGATTCTAGAACAACGGGAAGTACCCTATAGGTTTTGATTTACTTGCGAGTATCAAAATATGTCGCATAAATGGCCGTATGTTTTTATTGCATTGACTTAGAAGCTTGACTTTTTTAGGACTCCGAGGGGTCACAGACCTACGTATGTGATATTAATTTCAACTTGATACCTCCACGCATTCCTGAGAAAAAGGGTCTTGGCAGACTGACAGACAGACAGACAGACAGACGGACAAACAAGTGATCCTATAAGGGTTCCGTTTTTTCCTTTTGAGGTACGGAACCCTAAAAATTAGGACTCAAACTATTAAACAAGGTGACGTAATTTTTTGCGAGCTATAAAGCATCTGGCGGAAAAACCGCCAACGGGAAGTGTCTGACAGTATTGATTATTAACAATATATACAGAAAATAAGTAAGGTGTACCGAGCCTGCGATCTTGCTCTATAACAGTAATAACACTAAACAAACCACGCCACTGCCGTACCGCCCACCGGTCAAAGTTCACAAAATACGTACAAAATTAGGGTCCAATTTATAACAGACTCCATACATAATCTACGAATCACCACTTACTTTTGACCCCTGACACAAGAGTCACGAAGTTGTAGTGATACCATTAGGCGAATATGTTAAATGAAGTAAAAGCCGCGCGGTACAACAATTATTGCGCTGAGGGACACATTTGTGGGGCCCGAGGTGCTGCGAGGGACACATTTGTGGGGCCCGAGGTGCTGCGAGGGACACATTTGTGGGGCCCGAGGTGCTGCGAGGGCAGCTTACCATTGGGTAGCTGTACAGGTACTCGTTCGCGACGGAGTATCCAAACATGTCAACAAAAATATTATGTTTTTGGAATAACAACTTTAATAAACTCAAACATAAAGTTCAGTTTGCACTATAAACAGGGTGTTTCAGAGTGCCATATCTATCGATTTAACTCCCATACATGGGTCATTGTCAAGCTTAGGGGTTTTTTTTGCGAAAAAATGAAACACGTGATTTATAAAAATCAAAGGTATATTATGACTCTTACTGTACGTTACAACAAAAGTGAGTGTCAGTCTGAGATCAATAATTCGAAAAAGGCGATTTATAAGGAAATAACAATATTTCGGTTCCACCTAAAAGACTAATATGTCCACCGAGTGGACTAAAATGTTAATTATTGACAAAAAACAAAATAAAGAGTGAATAACATCTTGAACAAAAATAACGTTAATGCTATCTTCACATAATCAAAAACAAATCAGTCACTTAAATGCATTCAAAAAGTAAATAAAAAATGTTTTGTATCTGTCTACCGAAAAGACAATTCATTTCGGTGGTCAAAATATGTCTTCCTCGGCAGAAGACCAGAAGGGATCCATTCAGCCAGAGAAAGGGGGATTGGTGATGGCTTCTCTGGTTTCAACGTTGACGTATCTATCAGAATGTACGTCTGAAAATTGTATGCGCTTATGGACATTACCTCCAATCAGCAGTGATAGACTGTATTCGCCAATTTTCAATGGTTGCTGCATCGACCCACTCGCAATTGGACTGGACCATCGGCTTGCCACTCGACTGTGCATAGGAGGTTCAAGGTTGGGCTCGCTGAATTCATCCTCTCGGCGGGAGCTGGTGTGTCATTCCGAGAAGGACTTTGCAGAGGAGTCGTCAGGACTGGACTTGATAGAATTGGGACATTATTTTGGAATGGTCTGGGACATAGTGCTATGTCAAGTTTTTTGTAACCTAAACCGTAAAGTATACAAGTATTTTCTGGACTACATTTCATACAACTCAACCTGCGAAGAAACCTACTGAAGCATCATTGGTTTACGGCGACTCCAAGTAACTAATGGACTTTAATGGTTCTATGAAACGGCGTAATATTGCTGTTTTTTATTTTACTCTCAATAGACTCCACATCCGTCTCATCTACCCTAATGACTTCAATGCCTTTACAGTTTTGAAGAACACACTCCATGAAGGCATCCAAACTATGGACATCGTTTCCTTGATCAGCCGTTATCAGCCGATTTTATTAGTTACAAAAATTGTATAGGGGAAACGACCTTGCTTATGAAAAAATATTATTTCCCATGCCGTTGAAATGCATTACACGTACCAATCATTGTTAACTTAGAATATGTAGCTATGGATAACTACATTAACTACAAGTCGATATGGTGTAGAAAGGTGTGAGGGAAGTGGTGGTTTAAAACATATTTACTCATAAAAATAAAGCGAAAATGAAGCAAAAATAGGTCATTAGTCCTTAACTGATAAAAACACCAGTAAGCAGAAGCAATTTTATAAGTTATAATAACTAAATAACCCACATTCAAGTCCACTCGGTGGACATCTGTCGTTTCGGTGGACAAAAGTTCCACCAAAAAGATGTCCACCGAATGGACTTTTTTCGCAAAATCATTCACACCTTGCGCCGTTTATAAGTTATGTCAAAAGCCAAGGTATATTCATAAATTTTCATTGTTTAACTAGTTATTAAGACTGTTTGATGAATTTACAGTGATTTATTTACCAAAATACAGCAGTAACCGGAAAGACAACTCAACTTTGACACCACCAAATATTTTTCTTAGTACTACAACAACGTTTTCTACGTACGAGTCGCGGCAAAATGGCCTCTGACAGGGATAGTACGATATTGGCTGCATTCAATTTTACGTTCCGTTTCATCATTTGACATTTACTTCATTTTAGTCAGTATCGAAAGTAATGTCCACCAGAAAGACAAAAAATGTTGTGACAAGATTAAATTATGCAAAAAGTGTGTTTTATTTCTATCAATTTTTTTAATACTTTTAACGTTAAATGGAAAACATACGTAGATTATGAAAATATATCATTTTTGTAAAATAATAAAAACACTTATTTATTATAAGCTTCATTCTATTGAAAGGTAGAATCCGAACAGTCCACCGAAGTGGACAATTCGGTAACATAGTGGTATAAAGTAAAAAATAAATAAATAAATATTAAATCTGTAACAGTTATGGTCTAGTACGTTTCGATTACTTTATTATTATGATGTAAAACTAAGACGCAATTTATTAAACGTGTCTTAAGATTCGTATGAACAGTTTTTTTTAGGGTTATGACAATGACCCACATATGTTCTACGATTTTTTGTAGTTTTCGAGTTATAATTTTTTTTCGATATTTTTCCTGATTCAACAAGATGATGGCTTTAAAAAAATTACTATCTTTTTTTTGGGTCAACTTTGAACATGAATGTACTAAATAGGGCATTATTTGTCGGTCGTTGAAAGTGGTGTAAGTGAAATCTTGTGATTTTCATATTTTATAATTTACTAGCTGCGCCCCGCGGTTTCACCCACGTATACCAGGATAAAAAGTAGCCTATGTGTTAATCCAGGGTATAAGCTATCTACATACCAAATTTAATCCAAATTGGTTTAGCCGCTTGAGCGTGAAGAAGTAACAAACATACACACACACACACACACACACTCAAAAACTTTCGCTTTAGTCTGATGATATATCTTTGCAT
Organism: Cosmia trapezina; assembly: GCA_905163495.3. Lineage (NCBI taxonomy): Eukaryota > Metazoa > Arthropoda > Insecta > Lepidoptera > Noctuidae > Cosmia > Cosmia trapezina. Next base: position 452,780 of record LR991019.1, read on the forward strand.
ATTTTTGTCAATCCTGATCTTTACGTTTAAGCAGAGATCAGTTGATATTAAAAAAAATACATTTTATACCTACTACTCTCGTAAGAGGAGCTCGTGGCTAAGTAACAACAGTCGCACGGGTCGATCCGTCAGGTTAAGCTACGCTTGCCGGGGTTGGTCAGTGGATGGGTGACCATCTTTACATACCAAGACTCCTCCGTGCCTCGGAAAGCACGTTAGCAGTTATTCGTGGATCTTTGACAGTCGTTACGGGTCGTCAGGAGCCCGAAAGTCTGACAACCAGTCTTACCAAGGGATATCGTATTACACAGTTACTGGGTTGTGGAGGTCAGATAGGCAGTCGCTCCATGTAAAATACTGGTATTCAGCTGCATCTGGTTAGACTGGAAGCCGACCCCAAAATAGTTGGGAAAAGGCTAGGCAGATTGTTACCTACTACTATCCTTAACCACTACCATTGATATGAAATGAGGGATCCAAAATAACTCGAAAACTACAAAAAAATCGTAGAACATACGGGAGGGGTTAAATCGCTAGGTATGGTACTCTGCCATCGGCTCGCACTGGCTTGACACCTTAAAAGGAACGTGCTAGAAAGCTGTAATTTGGCACATAATATGAATCACTCCGACAAAGTAGTAAAATCAAATCTTGAAAAAACCACATTGTACGTGAAGTGGGGATGATATTTTTCTCAAACATGCATGGAAATATTGTCATTATTTTCGAAAAAAGAACACGCGAAGTATCGAATTTACGGTCAAAGAAAATCAAATCCATTGCAGGAGCGTTTTTTGAATTTGGAACATTACAGCGCTCCAGCAATGTTGTATGAAAAGGCGTGCTGGGGTTATTAAATACTCTTTGATTGGATCTCTTTTATAATTCTTGGCATACCATAAGTCTCTTTGCTTAGTATAAATTGCGTTCACGTGGCTGTATAACCATAAATGCGTTTGCTTTTCGGCACAGATGATAAATAGAAAATTGGCGGCAAAGCTGAAAATACGTCTTGATTTGTTCCTAGATACCTACTTATTACTTAAATATAAATTTAAGAGAGAGAAATGGAGATTGATTGTACTCCACTGGATTTAAGATCAGAAGCCAAATTGGCAAACCTGCTTCCAGCGAAGTCAAAAGAAAAATACTTACATGAAAGTATCTGAAAATTTTATGATTTACAAAAACGAGAAAAAAGTCATCATTTTCTCCGAAACAGTATTTTTGGCGTATTTTAATAAGATTGCTAAAACTAAAAAGTCATCTACATTATGGGCAATTTATTTCATGGTGAAATGTAGTTCATGTTAAAAACGTCATTAACTTGAAAAATGATGGAAATTTTATTTCCCTGCATTCTTTTGAGAAAAGCACTATATATGCCTCGGCGGAAATGGCAATTGCCTGTCTTGTATTAGTGAAGTCCTCGCCTACGGCTCGGCCTTCAAACTCATACTCGACCTGCAATTGCCTATTTCACGGCCTTTGCAATAATGCACTATTTTTTCTCGTCTATCCCATGGTGTGGGTTATCGTTGGATAGGCCGTTTAAAAATACATATGTTAGGTTTGTAAAAACTGTTTTTCGATTCACAGATCCGTTTGCGTAATATTAAGCTTTCAAGTGCTAACTGTTGATATAGTCAAATGTGCTAGCTACATGGTTGTTGATATAGTCAAGTGTGCTAGCTACATGGTTGTTGATATAGTCAAGTGTGCTAGCTACATGGTTGTTGATATAGTCAAGTGTGCTAGCTACATGGTTGTTGATATAGTCAAGTGTGCTAGCTACATGGTTGTTGATATAGTCAAGTGTGCTAGCTACATGGTTGTTGATATAGTCAAGTGTGCTAGCTACTTTTTGGAATGGGCAACTAGCTTCAACTTTCTGACTTACCTACTGACCGACTCTTTGACAATTCAAAAGTGCCTGTAATTGGTTTAATTGAAATAAATGCTTTGAGTTTGAGTGAGTTTGAGTTTGACATGGTTGTTGATATAGTCAAGTGTGCTAGCTACATGGTTGTTGATATAGTCAAGTGTGCTAGCTACATGGTTGTTGATATAGTCAAGTGTGCTAGCTACTTTTTGGAATGGGCAACTAGCTTCAACTTTCTGACTTACCTACTGACCGACTCTTTGACAATTCAAAAGTGCCTGTAATTGGTTTAATTGAAATAAATGCTTTGAGTTTGAGTGAGTTTGAGTTTGACATGGTTGTTGATATAGTCAAGTGTGCTAGCTACATGGTTGTTGATATAGTCAAGTGTGCTAGCTACATGGTTGTTGATATAGTCAAGTGTGCTAGCTACATGGTTGTTGATATAGTCAAGTGTGCTAGCTACATGGTTGTTGATATAGTCAAGTGTGCTAGCTACATGGTTGTTGATATAGTCAAGTGTGCTAGCTACATGGTTGTTGATATAGTCAAGTGTGCTAGCTACATGGTTGTTGATATAGTCAAGTGTGCTAGCTACATGGTTGTTGATATAGTCAAGTGTGCTAGCTACTTTTTGGAATGGGCAACTAGCTTCAACTTTCTGACTTACCTACTGACCGACTCTTTGACAATTCAAAAGTGCCTGTAATTGGTTTAATTGAAATAAATGCTTTGAGTTTGAGTGAGTTTGAGTTTGACATGGTTGTTGATATAGTCAAGTGTGCTAGCTACATGGTTGTTGATATAGTCAAGTGTGCTAGCTACTTTTTGGAATGGGCAACTAGCTTCAACTTTCTGACTTACCTACTGACCGACTCTTTGACAATTCAAAAGTGCCTGTAATTGGTTTAATTGAAATAAATGCTTTGAGTTTGAGTGAGTTTGAGTTTGACATGGTTGTTGATATAGTCAAGTGTGCTCGCTACATGGTTGTTTTTGGATATGTGAAAACAATACGGCAATCTTTCTATAATTATTATAAAATAAAGTCTCTTTTCGTGTCTGTCTGTGTGGTCTCGTTGTTTTTCTAAACTACGCAACGGATTTTAATGCGGTTTTCACTATCATTTAGAAAATTTATTCCGGAAGGTTTTTAAGTAGTATATTTAACTTAGATACAATATAAAACCTTCATGTTTTGTCAAGTCGTAAAAACCGTGCGAGGCCGGGCCGGCTCGCAGTATCTATACATATATACATAATTATGTTACTGTAAAAGCCCGAACTGCGGTTAATCTTAAAACTAACATAAACCGGTGTCTGCGATAAAACTTAAGATTTGCCGACTGAATGCCGGTAATAGTCCGAAATTAGAGATTATTTTAGAACAATTCGGACTTTTACCGGTGAGACTTAGTAAATCTTAGGATTTACGGGTAAATGCTAGTATTTTCTTACCGCAGTTCGGGCATTTGAAGTAACATACATAAAAATTTTATGTACTTAGTTTAAAAAAACAAAAAAACCGGTCAAGAGCGAGTCGGACTCGCGCACCGAGGGTTCTGTTCCGATTTCTGAAAAGGTGTGTTATTTAGAGACATCGTTTTATTTTTCCTGTAATCTTTACATAAACTTCTATTACATAATAATTTCAGATTTTTCTCTTTGCAAACTTCTGAGATAAGGGGGGAACGGTATTTTTTTACATTTTCTATCAAAAGTCGAAAACTATGAGGCCTAAAAAAAATTTAAAAAATGTTGAGAATGTGTAAATAGCGCTCTTTCATATGATACCCCACATGCTCTAGTACTTTGAATTTTTAAGATGCCTTTTCAGTTCCTGTTGCAAAAAAAATATAAATATTTTTATTTCTTTCTTATTTGCACAATAGTTGGGTAAACGTCATCTAAAACTGTTCCAAATTTCAAGTTGATAGCATTAGTAGTTCTTGAGATATCCAGCTGTGACAGACAGACAGACTTAGTCACACCATAGGGGTTCCTTTTTTACACTTTTGATACGGAACCCTAAAAAGCGTGTGGTGCTTTGTACGGCATTCTTACACTAAGTCGGCGTTCCCACGAGCGTAATAAAATCGCGGTGGGATTTTATCGTGCACTGGATTTTCAACTGTCGTAGTTGAGCCGAGCGTTGAGAATCCAACCTAACAAGAACAGAGTGCATCTCAGGCAGCGAGACGAAAACACACTGTTGGATTTTCAACTCCCGGCGCTAAGCAGAGAGTTGATAATCCAGTGCGCGATAAAATCCCGCCGCGATTTTATTACGCTCGTGGAAACGCCGACTTACTCTTTAATTCGAACGCACCCCATGCTTTTTTTTTGCGGTGACATTAATTTTCTCGTTAATCACTTTATATTGAAAAATTTATTTTTTACTTTTTAGTTCAGTTTAATGGTATTAACGAGTGTTTTTTTTTTGTTTTTTTAAACTATAATTTATTTTTCAAGTGTGTCGAATTTCCCAAATAAAATTAATTATATACCTAATTATTACATTTATGTAGGTATAAATATTTTTTAAGTATATTTTATTATTTTTGTTTTAAATTATTGTATTGTCACACTGATAAGTGTGCAAAATTTCAGATTAATCTGAAAACACAACCCCTTGAACCTAGACAGCTGAAATTTTGCTCAGAGGTTCTGTTTATAATTTAGACAAGGAATAAGGAAGGATTTCCCGATAGTACGTTCCCGTTGGTTTTTTATCGACATCCACGCGGGCGAAGCCGCGGGCAAAAGCTAGTAGTATATCTAACTAAGTCAAAAGGAAAACTATCATAGCTAAGTAGGCTTAGTTAACGAGTAATAGTCGACAAACTTATAAAACTATCATAGCTAAGTAGGCTTAGTTAACGAGTAATAGTCGACAAACTTATAAAACTATCATAGCTAAGTAGGCTTAGTTAACGAGTAATAGTCGACAAACTTATAAAACTATCATAGCTAAGTAGGCTTAGTTAACGAGTAATAGTCGACAAACTTATAAAACTATCATAGCTAAGTAGGCTTAGTTAACGAGTAATAGTCGACAAACTTATAAAACTATCATAGCTAAGTAGGCTTAGTTAACGAGTAATAGTCGACAAACTTATAAAACTATCATAGCTAAGTAGGCTTAGTTAACGAGTAATAGTCGACAAACTTATAAAACTATCATAGCTAAGTAGGCTTAGTTAACGAGTAATAGTCGACAAACTTATAAAACTATCATAGCTAAGTAGGCTTAGTTAACGAGTAATAGTCGACAAACTTATAAAACTATCATAGCTAAGTAGGCTTAGTTAACGAGTAATAGTCGACAAACTTATAAAACTATCATAGCTAAGTAGGCTTAGTTAACGAGTAATAGTCGACAAACTTATAAAACTATCATAGCTAAGTAGGCTTAGTTAACGAGTAATAGTCGACAAACTTATAAAACTATCATAGCTAAGTAGGCTTAGTTAACGAGTAATAGTCGACAAACTTATAAAACTATCATAGCTAAGTAGGCTTAGTTAACGAGTAATAGTCGACAAACTTATAAAACTATCATAGCTAAGTAGGCTTAGTTAACGAGTAATAGTCGACAAACTTATAAAACTATCATAGCTAAGTAGGCTTAGTTAACGAGTAATAGTCGACAAACTTATAAAACTATCATAGCTAAGTAGGCTTAGTTAACGAGTAATAGTCGACAAACTTATAAAACTATCATAGCTAAGTAGGCTTAGTTAACGAGTAATAGTCGACAAACTTATAAAACTATCATAGCTAAGTAGGCTTAGTTAACGAGTAATAGTCGACAAACTTATAAAACTATCATAGCTAAGTAGGCTTAGTTAACGAGTAATAGTCGACAAACTTATAAAACTATCATAGCTAAGTAGGCTTAGTTAACGAGTAATAGTCGACAAACTTATAAAACTATCATAGCTAAGTAGGCTTAGTTAACGAGTAATAGTCGACAAACTTATAAAACTATCATAGCTAAGTAGGCTTAGTTAACGAGTAATAGTCGACAAACTTATAAAACTATCATAGCTAAGTAGGCTTAGTTAACGAGTAATAGTCGACAAACTTATAAAACTATCATAGCTAAGTAGGCTTAGTTAACGAGTAATAGTCGACAAACTTATAAAACTATCATAGCTAAGCAGGCTTAGTTAACGAGTAATAGTCGACAAACTTATAAAACTATCATAGCTAAGTAGGCTTAGTTAACGAGTAATAGTCGACAAACTTATAAAACTATCATAGCTAAGTAGGCTTAGTTAACGAGTAATAGTCGACAAACTTATAAAACTATCATAGCTAAGTAGGCTTAGTTAACGAGTAATAGTCGACAAACTTATAAAACTATCATAGCTAAGTAGGCTTAGTTAACGAGTAATAGTCGACAAACTTATAAAACTATCATAGCTAAGTAGGCTTAGTTAACGAGTAATAGTCGACAAACTTATAAAACTATCATAGCTAAGTAGGCTTAGTTAACGAGTAATAGTCGACAAACTTATAAAACTATCATAGCTAAGTAGGCTTAGTTAACGAGTAATAGTCGACAAACTTATAAAACTATCATAGCTAAGTAGGCTTAGTTAACGAGTAATAGTCGACAAACTTATAAAACTATCATAGCTAAGTAGGCTTAGTTAACGAGTAATAGTCGACAAACTTATAAAACTATCATAGCTAAGTAGGCTTAGTTAACGAGTAATAGTCGACAAACTTATAAAACTATCATAGCTAAGTAGGCTTAGTTAACGAGTAATAGTCGACAAACTTATAAAATGTGCCTACTAGGAGAAAGGGAAATTTCGTACAAATTCCATTGAAAAGTATTTTGATGAAGTTGTTACTTGTGTAAAGCTAGTAGTAAATTTGAGTTTATGAACCATTTCAAATTATGGAGAAATAAAACCGTAACATCCTCAATAACAATAAATTAATAATAATGTTTACTTTCGAGTAACGCTTTGTAGTGGGCGGCACTCGGCGAAACGAGGACTGCGCGCGGGGGGAGTCGAACTAAAATTGAGTTAATAATAATTATCTTCATAGTATCAAACAAAAAGCCCCCTTCTAAGTCCACACATTATGATGGGTAAAACGGAACCCTGCGCGGGCCCGACCGACCTCACATGTATTTGGCCGGTTTTAAAACATAAAGGTACTGCAGTCGTTCTGAAATCAACTTGACTTCACACCACTCACTTTGATCACTTTCATAAAATTTATATTCGTTTAAGTGCTTCTAACTGAACAGACAGCTGTGCTGCTGGACAGTTTGTTCCGCTACTTCTTCTTGCCAGCTAAAGCACTAGGAAGTGGTGAAGGGCGGGCGTTTTGTGGGGACTGTCTTACTGTAATTTCGACGTTCAAAAAGTGCTGATTCTCAGCCTAATTTGAATAAAGGACTTTTGATTTTGATTTTGATTTTTGATTTTGAGTGGAAATAACAGCAATGGAAACAAGGATTTGAATAGACTTTACGGAGGTAGGAGCTACCCACAGGTAGTGATGTTATGAGTGTGTCTCACGTGGCCGTGGTGGCTGACGCGACAGAGTCACGCGACCTTCAGCAACAGCAGCCCAGCAGCAACCAGCCAGCAACCAACGAAAATAAACATACAATAACATAAGGGTACACAGGCTACATAAGGGTACACAGGTTAAACACAAATTAAATGATATAAGTGGATTAAAATGGGGCTTGAGAGGTACAAAGGCCTATGCTATCTAATAACAGCCGCACGGATCAATCGATCAGGTTAAGCCTGATACGCTAGCGGTTGCTCCGTGGATGGGTTTTACAGGCATAAGGAACATGGTGTAAAGTTCACTCATCCTCCATAGAAAAGGGAGGATCCTCCGACCAGACGGGTGTTGTGTCTGGTGGGCCACTGCCCGACGGTTGATGTCGGGACGTTGTATTTATGCTAGTCGCGTTGTAAACTCTAATTGCGCGATGCAGGATTGCGTGACGTCATGTCATTGTGATGCGTAGTTCGTATGTGGCGATGTAGATGCCGCCACAGGCTCACCATCATCCTTACACACCAAGCCGAGGGGTCTTACGTTGATAAGCACGCTATGCCGTTGCTGGTCCCGGTTGTGTTTCGTAGATCTTTGACAGTCGTTACAGGTCGTCAGAAGGAAGCCTGAAAGTCTGTCCTGCCAACCAACACCAAGCTGTCTTACCAAGGGATATCGTATTACCCACTGACTGGGTTGTGAAGGTCAGATAGGCAGGTCGCTCCATGTAAAACCTAGCATCCGGTTCGACTGGTAGCCGACCCCAATATAATTGTGAAAAGGCTAGGCAGATGATGAAGTGGCATGGGAGTTGGTTGCCAGTGAGCTACAAACTGAACAGCTAGTCTGTACCTCGGGGGAGGGATTTGGTTTCCAGAGTAGGGGGGGGGGGGCTGTGGTTGTCACACTGTAAGCTGTAAACAAACAGCAACAACTGTGCAAGAACAGGGCAGGTGCAATGTTATATACTAGATTATATCTGTGATATAAACAAGGCTATTTATTATTTACTAGAGGAGTATTTTATTTAATAAATAAGAGCAATGTATAGCTGCTACAAATTCAGTGGTGTGAATTGTTTAATCTGTATTGAAATCCTCACATAAAGTTACAGCGTTATGAAAATAGTTTTGCATTATTTATCACTAGTTTTTGCGAACGGCGTGCGGCATCACCAACGTGGTGGTCGGGAACTATCCCACGGGAACGTGTTACCGGGATAAAAAGTTCTCCGGGGTAAAGTATAATGCTAATATCCTAACCCAGGTCATGGCCTATCGTATGTGTACCGCACGGTCTACCTGTGTGCCAAACTTTATCAAAATCCGTTCAGCCGTCAAGGCGTGAAAAGTTAACAGTGCTAACAATAGCCATTTTGTTTTATAGATAAACTACTAAAATGCATGGCTATGTGCGCCTTGACGAGATTTTCCAGTCAGTGAGCCGTTTGTCTGGTGCGTGCGGCCACCGTGCACAATAATAGCCCTGTGTGCTCGTAGCTGTAGGCCGCAAGGACTTGCTCCTCTTGCACACGAGGTATAGTTAGCTGGATAGTTGTATGGGTTGCTATAATCTCATGATTAGAAGTGAACGTTAACAAACGTCACTCAAGCCACCGCCCCGCACAGAGGCCCCACCAGCGCGCATGCGCGCACTACCTATACGTAACGTTCATTCGAACGATTTTTGAATCGAAAATAAAACTATCGTATTGCATTTGGTACGAGTATAGGTAATGTTTTGTGACGAGCACAATACAGGGTGTATCAGAAAGGTGTGGTACAAACCGTCAAACTGAACAACTTTCTCCATATGACCAACATCGTAATCGCGAAAAAATTACTGTCCGGTACAAAACTTCAATACTCGACCCGAAATGTATGGGACGGGTGATTATTTTTTCGCGCTTATGATAATAGGTACCATGGTAAGTAGTTCAGTTTGATGGTCTGCAGCACACCCCAGTTCACCATACGTTTGATGGTCTGCAGCACACCCCAGTTCACCATACGTTTGATGGTCTGCAGCACACCCCGGTTCACCATACGTTTGATGGTCTGCAGCACACCCCAGTTCACCATACGTTTGATGGTCTGCAGCACACCCCAGTTCACCATACGTTTGATGGTCTGCAGCACACCCCAGTTCACCATACGTTTCTGATACAGCCTGTATAATTATTAAGTTCTAAGCAAATAATAACATTATGTGACGTGTAACGAGTATTTTCAATACATAGTTTGAAAACGAACTCACAATAACTTTTTTAAAGTTACCTAATCACCGTGCACCGTTGACATACACCTCTACGTCGTTCACATTGTTGGAGTCAAGATGGCGCGGCGTCTAGTGGCCAGTGCAAAACAAGATGGCGCGGCGTCTAGTGGCCAGTGCAAAACAAGATGGCGCGGCGTCTAGTGGCCAGTGCAAAACAAGATGGCGCGGCGTCTAGTGGCCAGTGCAAAACAAGATGGCGCGGCGTCTAGTGGCCAGTGCAAAACACTATGGCGCGGCGTCTAGTGGCCAGTTCAAAACAAATGAACAAGTTTTTCTTGTACAGTCTATCGTCTTTTCACCAATCATCGTCCAACATGGCTCCTCGATGAAGGCAGGTAGCACGAGATCTGAGGGGCAATTCTCGTACCTAAAAACGTTCACACTCTCATGCCAGCGTCAATCAAATGTCAAAAATTTAGGTAAACGCTATACAATTTTTGACAGATTGAGTCTTGAGATGATATTGCGAACGTTGTTAAAAATACGAGAATTGCCCCTCAGATGGCCAATTCTCGTACCTAAAAACGTTCACAATCTCATGCCAGCGTCAATCAAATGTCAAAAATGTATGTAAACGCTATACAATTTTTGACAGATTGAGACTGAGATGAGATTGCGAACGTTGTTAAAAATACGAGAATTGCCCCTCAGATGGCAGTCGTCCGGAATCGCGCGGTGCTGCACGGTGCCCTGCAACAAACAGCCAGCAACTGTACGTCAGTTCGGAACTCTGTGCACACTATTGAACGTTCCTCTTGTCCCAACTCAGTTGAGGATGTTCTCACACAGTCACTGTTTGTGAGGTCGCCTAGTTTAATTAATGTAACCTCTCCTCAACATTCGTTGTGCCGAGCGACGACGCCTCTTCCGGCGAGGGGTATTATTTAAGTTTTGAGTAGGATTTTCGCAAACAAATGCGCCTGTGTGCGACGGGTGTCAACTGGGATCGCTGACAAGAAGTTCTGGGGTTAAAGGCTATGTTTCATTTGAACGGATTTACAAAAAGTGATAATATTTTGGAGGTTCTTGTTTCAATGCATCAGCTAGATACAGAATACTTGTTGACTGGCTCGCTGGTGGTGGCTGCAAGCGCTGCTGCTGAGCAAGAGCTCCTGGGTTCGATTGTTGACTGGCTCGCTGGTGGTGGCTGCAAGTGCTGCTGCTGAGCAAGAGCTCCTGGGTTCGATTGTTGACTGGCTCGCTGGTGGTGGCTGCAAGTGCTGCTGCTGAGCAAGAGCTCCTGGGTTCGATTGTTGACTGGCTCGCTGGTGGTGGCTGCAAGTGCTGCTGCTGAGCAAGAGCTCCTGGGTTCGATTGTTGACTGGCTCGCTGGTGGTGGCTGCAAGTGCTGCTGCTGAGCAAGAGCTCCTGGGTTCGATTCCCGGGTTGTACAAAGTTTTACTATCAGGAATTTGTCTGCAGCTGCACAGGTAGCAGCTCGGAGTCTGGATTAATAAATTATGACCAGTTAACAGAGGTGTATTTGCAGTGTTGGCCGCCCTAGGCCCATGTGGTACCTAAGTACCAGCCGCCCCTTTCTCAGCACCCATCAAGACTACATAATGAATTTACTTTGTTGCCAACTTTTATCGAAATCGATTCAGAAATTTAGTTACCTAACTTTAATACCTGCTACTAGTTGTTATAGTTACTGATTTTCGCGATTTCAGTTTTGGTCCCATAGTAAAAGTTGTTCATAATGATGAGTACAATGACCCCGTACAAGATTGCCACTGTTTACACTTACACCTGTAGAATACTGTTTACTGTGCGAAGATTATGTTGAAATTAATTAGAGACGACACAATTTTAGTTAAAATTGTTGATTTTTTTTTACATTCTAAAGAACCAAATCACTTTAAAAGCAAACTACCCTCCAATTTAATTAGTTAATTTATGTAGATAGTAGGTACTGCGACCGTGCCACATTCAGGGCAATCGATGGCGACCCACGACAGTAAATAATATTGTTGGTACCTTTATTACCTAATTTACAAAAAGGGTTAAAACATCATGTTTACCATTCATTCAATGAGCAATAGAATTCTGAATAAGTACATCATAAACTATTCTTCGTACAGAAGCTGTCAAACTGCCATATTTATTACTAGAGCTAGCTTCTGCCCGCGACTTCGTCCGCGTCAAACTTCTTATCTCCTAACCCATCCCGTCGCATCGCATCGCCATCTTTCTAACTTTTTTTTTTTTGCTCAGCCCTTAAGGATCTGTACGTTAGCCTTCCAAAAGAATTTAAAAAATCAATTAAGTATTTTTTGAGTTTATCCATTACAAACAAACATACTATGTTAACATACAAAAAATCAAATCTTTTTTCGTAATATTTACATAATTTATATTAAACACATAAACCTACCGAAATACATTCAATAAATGATGGGGAAAACCGCCATAGTTCAGAAAAACACAGTCACATAGACACACACGAAAAGCGACTTTAATTTGATATATGTACAGCATCAAAGATACAGAGATCGAACAATTTCCGCTTAGCTGACCCATATAAACGCTACACCTGACCCAGCGCTCACAATATTTCCTTCAAACTCGACAATTTGTTTTCAGAGCTAAAATACAAACTTTACACTGCCAAGGAAAATATCAAGTTTGTCTAGCACATTCGATAGTTATGCAAATATCGAGTTTGTCTAGCGCATTCGATAGTTATGCAAATATCGAGTTTGTCTAGCGCATTCAATAATTATGCAAATGGGATCCCTTTTTGTTGCATAATGTTTTTTTCATTCCATCTATTCGAAAAGGACGACTTGGTTCGCCTTTAAGAGTACCCAAAGGTGGTGTTTTCTATAAGAAACTTTTAGCGGGCAGTAATGAGTTTTTAATACTCTTTATAAGTGCGCCGCAATTATCTTTGCCGCGCACTTTTTGAATTTGGAATCTTAGTGTTCAGCGCCAAAAAATCGAATGCAAATATTGTTTGAATAAAGACTGTCAGGTACGACGACCCATAGTCGCGCCGCCGCCGCCGCGCCGGCTGAATAAAAAAAAAAGAAATCAAATTAAAAACGCGCGAACTACAGCCCGCGTTTTCGTCAATTTTCACGGATTGTTAGGAATTCATGGTTTTGTTTTGAAAAATGAATTATTTAAGTGACAGTGAAAGTATAGAATTTACTCCTGAAAGTATTAGAACTGACGCAAGAAATGTGTGGATAATCTATTAAGTACCTGCAAAATCGCTGGAGAAATATATGAAAGCCTATGGTAATTTTGGTAATTTTATTGAATGGAGAAATGCAAGAGGCGCCAAGAATTTTTCAGAATCTGTGCAAAAACTAAACTATGTTTTATTAAATAATAAATTACAATAAAATATGAGGCGCCTTTTATTTTCTCATAGGGTTAAGGTTTCTCATAGGGTGATGAAAAGTAGAGTGTACCACTCGGGCGCAAAATATATTTTTGGCTCGGGCGACGTACTTTGAATCCCTCGCTACGTTCAGGATTCTACTAAAGAATCCCTCACTTCGCTCTGGATTCAAAAAAGTGCCCTCGCCGTAAAAATATTAGTTTGCTCCCTTATGATACAATCTACTATTTTCCTAGGTATATAGGGTGACTGGTAATTATTAGTAGTGACCGATACTTAAACACATGATTGTACTCATGATAACAAACAACTTTTACTATGGGACCAAACCTGAAATCGTGAGAAATAAAAATCAGCTGTTTGACCTGCCATTTAGTTTAATTTATGTAGACGTGCAAATTTTGATGTGCAAATAGTATTTTTGAACGCCTATGCATTACATTGCATTATAAAAATTGTTTTAATATCATAATGCGTAAATAAATTTATGCTTTAGAATGTTATGCTTAAACATTATTATATGCTTTATAATACCCATGCCATAAATCCTCCATAAAAGTCTCTGAAACAGTTAGCTTATTGCCAACATTAAAACAGCCAGTGTCATAGTAACCATGGTAACCATAATAGCATCCAAACGGGTGCTTTAATGTTGTACTGAATTTCATAATGCAACTCGTTTTCAAAAAAAGAACATTGTAATGCACGCGCGTTTCACAACAACAGCGCCGTAATTTAAAAAAAAAGAACTTATTCGAATTCACGTCGTATACTACGAGTATGACGCCGGCCGCCATGTTCGATACGAGTATTAGTATTGCAAAAAACTGTTTCAGAACCTTTTATAGAGGACTGATAACATGGATGTAGATAAAGTCTTGTATGCAACTGTACATAATTAGGTATTAAAACACTCATGTTATACTACGAGTTTTGATACCCCTTATTATACGTCAGTTGCATAAATAACTATTTAAAAAATATGCGTAAACTTTTATGCGTAAATAATGTTATTTGTATAGATAATTAGGATAAACAATTGTATGCTACATTATATTATGTCATAAAATGGATACCGAACCTATGCAAATATCAAGTTTGTAGCACGTTCAACAGCTAAGCATGGCGCAACCTGGTTGGCATCGTTGTACTATTGTTGTACAGGATGTCAAAACAAGGCATGCGTAGGCATACGCTGTACATAACATACGTATGTATGTACAGCGCCATCTAGTATGATGGTCTCAGTCACAAGCTTTTGTTTTTGTATGAAAACCAGGGGTTCAACCACGGAGGGTTCACCAGCTGCATAACGCTTTCTCGTGACGTCATATTTCACAAGCCGCGTTAAAGAACTTCGTTTCAAAAACACAGACAAGTGTTTTTTTTTTATTTTTTTATTCTTTATTTATTTAGAGAGGGTTTTAATCTAGACATATTATACCACCCTCATCGTTACAAGTCGACTTTTTACATAACTACTCAACAAAAAAAAAAAAAAATAGAAAAAAAAATAACTTGAGAGGTGTCAAGGGACACCCCGATTAATTAGTGTAGGAATTGTAACAAAATTTTATTTTTATACTTATCATCATCATCATCTTCATCATCATCATCATCATCATCATCATCATCATCATCATCATCATCATCATCATCATCATCATCATCATCATCATCATCATCATCATCATCATCATCATCATCATCATCATCATCATCATCATCATCATCATCATCATCATCATCATCATCATCATCATCATCATCATCATCATCATCATCATCATCATCATCATCATCATCATCATCATCATCATCATCATCATCATCATCATCATCATCATCATCATCATCATCATCATCATCATCATCATCATCATCATCATCATCATCATCATCATCATCATCATCATCATCATCATCATCATCATCATCATCATCATCATCATCATCATCATCATCATCATCATCATCATCATCATCATCATCATCATCATCATCATCATCATCATCATCATCATCATCATCATCATCATCATCATCATCATCATCATCATCATCATCATCATCATCATCATCATCATCATCATCATCATCATGATCATCATCATCATCATCATCATCATCATCATCATCATCATCATCATCATCATCATCATCATCATCATCATCATCATCAGCGCACTGTTCAATGCGAAATAGAAATGAAAATATCTGGCTTGCTTTCTATAAAAGAGAGAGAGAGAGAGAGACAGACAGAGAAACATGCGCACGCCGCAAGGCTTACAATAGCTACATATAGCAAAAAGTGTCGTGACATCTTTTCGTGAGACTTTTTTCCGTCTAGCCCCCTTTCACAACGCGCGATAAGGAACTTCGTTCCAATTATCTGATACTGCCTTAAAAATGTACAAATGACGATACCATCCGACGAGCGTTGCAGCCGCCCTATTATACTGGTCCATAAAAAATGAATGTCAAGATGACGGGACCCCGCCAGGTATATCGAATATAATGTGACTATGATTTAATACAATATTTCTACTATTTCATACTTTCATAATAAAATTCTACACTCATAAACTTTCAAAATATTGTACAGTGAAAGTGGTCTCGCTATTTTGATATCAAAATGACGGGACCACAATTCAATTAATAAAAACACATGGTCTGATCTTAAACTGTACATACCAAACTTTAATACGATTTAGTACGTCTACGTTTGAATCGTTATTATTCTTTAAAAACTGTAATTTCAAGAAAAAAAAGTGTTTATTATATTTACATCAGAAAAGCGCCTGAAGAAAAAGTATCATCACATTTTAAGCCAAGCATCATTTTATAGCTCTAACAATTCATTTAGGCGTTTAGTTTGTTGCAGTTTTACTTTGGGAGGATTATTCTGAATTGCATTTATTTTAGTTTATGTTTTCCTAAAAATTAAAAGTGATTTGAATACAAAACCAAAATGTTAAAAAAAAATAATATCAAAAAATGTATGTTTAATGTTGTAAATGTAAATTATTGTAAATTTAATTACTTAATTTATTAGTAACAATTTGCAACAAGAAAAAACATACATAACTAGTTAACCTATATCCAACAATCTGAGAAATGCACTTTATCTAATCTAATATAATAATATTATAAAGAGGTAAAATTTTTGTGTCGTTCCGAGTTTCCGACTTTCTATTTTTCAGTCATTTCTGTCGGGCAGGGTTTCTTCAATGAATCAGTGCTGTACAAAAAGCAACTTTAAGGTGTAAAGGCACTCGCCCCACCCCAACCTCTTACCCTATCTCGCACCACTCCCTCTAACCCCCGTCTCACCCCTCATCTCCCTCTAACCCCTTCCACCCCTCCCCTTCCCTCCCCTTTCGCCCTCCCCATGATCCCTGTCACCGACCCCTCTTACCCCCTCACCCTCTCCACCCCCCTCTCCCTATCACCCTCTGAGCACATCGCCTTCCCGCTAATCTCCCCCTAACCCTTTCACCCCCTCTACCCCCACCAACTCCTGCCCTCACCTTCCCTTCTCCGCACCTCATTACACCTTCCCCCTCACTACGCCCTGTTATTAGTTTATTACTAAACGTATGTAATGTTCAATTTTTTGTTTAGTAACTTTTGTTGTATAAAAATTAGCTCTTATTTTAATGGTATTGAATTTGCTCATTTGTGCGCGCCGATACAGCGTCGTTTTGTGCCTAAGGCCACCTCAGAACTTGTAAGAGTATTTTTGTTCTGGCCTCGGTCATAGAATAATACTTTGTTCAATGTTTACCTAATCTTTACGAGTTCTGAGATGGCGATACGCCGCCGGTTTACGCTGAAAACCAGCGCCTTTGACTCGTGCCTTCGTGCATGGGTCACGGCATTTTGCTGAGCGTTAACCGTTTCGCGCGTTAGTGACGCATAATTAAGTATTTGTTGTTTTTCTTTATAAGTTTAAAATTTAGCTACCCAATTGTTTCTTAGTTTTTAGGATTATGTAAAAAACGAAGTATGTGCGTCATTTTTCGCGGGAATAAAGAGTTTTTCTTTCTTTTCTTTCTTTTCTTTTCTATCCCTCTACCACCCCTCCTTTCCCTGCATCATCCTCCCCCTCTCCGTCCTCACCACCCCTCCCCTACTCTCTCTCATCACACCCTCTCCTTACCGCTTTACCTTCTCACCACCCCCACCCCCTACGCCTTTCCCTCCTCACCACCCCCTCTCCTTGCCCCCCTTCTCCTCTAACCTTCTCTGTGGGGGAAAAACTATTAATGAAAAACTTTATTACTTGCTTAGGCAAGTATTTGTGCCAAGTTTCAAGTTAATTAACCAAATGAATAAGATTTTCCATATTTACTATATTCCCTGTTTTCACCCACACAGGGATGGAATTTAAAAAAATAGTTTGGCATATTTCTGTAGCTTGACTGAAAGGTTATTTACACCAATTTTCGAGTTAATCGAGCTCCACAGTAAAACCTGCTCTATAAAATTGACTATGCCTTTTCACCCCTTTTAGGGGTAGATTTTCGAAAAACCCTGTTATACGTTATTCTTCATTTTTTATATCAAGTATAATAATAATAATAACCCCACCCAGTATCTCTACGTTGACGTCGTGGAGGGGCTTGCGCGCTCCGAATTCTAGGTCTGTGCCTGTAGAGTTTACTTTACCGGAACAGGTCTAGGATGAGGAGCCAGACCAAGAGAGATATAGAAACCTGCAGTGCAGCATGTGGTGAGCTGTTGGGTAGTAGCGACCCCACGGACCCTATCTCCCGGGAGAAGTCTTGTTCCTCACCTCTCGCTTGACTTTATTGGCCGGCTGGAGTGAACACTGACGAGGAACAGAGCTCCCACCTCTTTCTTGCTTTTATTAGCCGGTTTGAGTGGAGATTCGCAAGAGCAAACGTGCTCGGAGGAAGGAAGTATCCCAGTAAAATGTTGGTAGGGATCTTGACCGTACTTCCGGGATTGTCCTGATAGGCATGAGATACCTCTCCACTCCTCACAAGCGCCTCAGGACATGTTTCCCCCTTGCCGCTACGACACTATGTGCTAGCGACCGTTTCCGGGGCCCATTATTGAGTGTGCAAGTCACCCCCTGCCATTTTAACTGTGTATATTATATAACATCGGTAAGGCAGGGAATATAGTTCTTCCATAGTTTAAGGTACCCAATCCACTATAGCCACCCAAACCCTTGGCCCAATATGTTTTGTTTCCATGTTCTGCAATAGTCCTGCACCAACCGGGGGTTGTCCTTGGGTGCACTTGCATAGCTAGTGCATACAGGGATAATCGTCGGCTGGTGCCGCCTCGTCATTTAAAATTGTCTAAGGGGCCTCTGCGAGTTGGCTTCGGCCCCTCGTACGTCTTCCAAAAGTCCGGGACCACCAGGGTCCCGAGTTAAGTCAAAGACAAAAATAATAATAATAATAATGCACTTGCATAGTGCATACAGGGATAATCGTCGGCTGGTGCCGCCGTGTGGCTGACACTGGCTTGGCCACCATCAGGGATTTTACTTTTGATAACACAAAGATTTAGTCGTTAAGTAGTCGAAATTTGTCGCCAAATATCAGAATTTGTCACTCACGGGTTCAAAAGTTATAAGGGGTCATTGGTGGCCGATCTGGAGAGAGTCTCCCCAGCTTGGCCACCTTTATATCTCAAAAACTAGGGCACCTAGCGAAGATCTGTTTTTTCCCAGATTTAGTCGCTAATTAGTCGAAATTAGTCGCCAAGTCACAGATTTAGTCGGGTCTTAGTTAGAAGATATAATGAGTTCAATTTTTAAGTATAGTTCAAGAGCTAGATTGAAGAGTTTACGATAAAATCTTTGATCTAGCTCTTGGTCTATACTTAAAAATGAACTCATTATATCTTCTAAACTAAGACCCGACTAAATCTGTGACTTGGCGACTAATTTCGACTAATTAGCGACTAAATCTGGGAGAAAACAGATCTTCGCTAGGTGCCCTAGTTTTTGAGATATAAAGGTGGCCAAGCTGGGGAGACTCTTTCCAGATCGGCCACCAATGACCCCTTATAACTTTTGACCCAGTGACCGACAAATTCTGATATTTGGCGACAAATTTCGACTAATTAACGACTAAATTTTTGTGTTATCAAAAGTAAAATCCCTGATGGTGGCCAAGCCAGTGTCAGCCACACGGTGCCGCCTCGTCATTTAAAATTGTCCAAGGGGTCTCTGCGAGTTGGCTTCGGCCCCTCGTACGCCTTCCAAAGGTCCGGGACCCCCAGGGTCCCGAGTTAAGTCAAAGACATAAAAATAATAATAATATATCATTTATTTCGGGTAACTATGACCCATAGCCTAAATACAAATCACTTTTAATTTTTAGGAAAACATAAACTAAAATAAATGCACTTCAGAATAACCCTTCCAAAGTAAAACTGCAACAAACTAAACGCCTAAATAAATTGTTAGAGCTATAAAATGATGCTTGGCTTAAAATGTGATGATACTTTTTCTTCAGGCGCTTTTCTGATGTAAATATAATAAACACTTTTTTTTCTTGAAATTACAGTTTTTAAAGAATAATAACGATTCAAACGTAGACGTACTAAATCGTATTAAAGTTTGGTATGTACAGTTTAAGATCAGACCATGTGTTTTTATTAATTGAATTTTGGTCCCGTCATTTTGATATCAAAATAGCGAGACCACTTTCACTGTACAATATTTTGAAAGTTTATGAGTGTAGAATTTTATTATGAAAGTATGAAATAGTAGAAATATTGTATTAAATCATAGTCACATTATATTCGATATACCTGGCGGGGTCCCGTCATCTTGACATTCATCATAAAAAGGCCTTCAAGCGTTCGTGTGATAGGGAACGTTTACCCTAGTGGTAAAGAGCAACACGGCCGTCGTCAACGGCGACAGCCTCAAACCGGCTTTCATCGATAATTCTGATCTGCAAACGACCCACAGTAGGCCATCGCCCGCCTCGGCTGATCTTCCTCCACGGCAAGCCGTAAGAGATAAGTCGTCCGAGCCCTCAATTCCACAACAGTCAGTTCAGGTTCAGTTGCCAGTAAAGCATTCGTATACCACACGCTCGGGTAGGCGCCTTAGATTTAAGAATTTTGATTAATTTCTTGTTTCATTTTTTTACTATTGTGCCTTAACGAGTTGAATGCCGTAATTACAGACACAATGAAAAAGCCATTGTGTCTCGCGCGGATCCACGTGGATACGAAGGGTTAATTGTAAGTATGATGTTAGTTATTTTAGCTTGGTTGTGTTCTCTCCGGGGGGGTGGTGTGGCGACTAACACCTCGTTGAATGATTATGTAACATCACTCCGATCGTATCACATCTCTACGGGTTGTTTGACAGGAACTAGGAGAATTATTTTCCAGAGTTTAATTCATCCATTTATTCTTTACGAGTTGCCATTGGTTGATTAATAGTTATTTATGCAACTGACGTGTAATAAGGGGTATTAAAACACGAATGTGGGTTTATCACATGAGTGTTTTAATACCTAATTATTTACAGTTGCATACAAGATTTTATCTACATCCATGTTATCAATCCTTTAGAAAAGGTTCTGAAACAGATTTTTGCAATACTAATACTCGTATCGAACATGGCGGCCGGCGTCATAGTATACGACGTGAATTCGAATAAGTTCTTTTTTTAAGTTACGGCGCTGTTGTAGTGAAACGCGCGTGCATTACAATGTTCTTTTTTTGAAAACGAGTTGCATTATGAAATTCAGTACAACATTAAAACACCCCTTTGGATGCTATTATGGTTACCATGGTTACTATGACACTGGCTGTTTTAATGTTGGCAATAAACTAACTGTTTCAGAAACTTTTATAGAGGATTTATAGCATGGGTGTAGATAAATTATATAACCTTGGGATTCTAGTTTTATTCTGTACAATCGGGAGCTGCTAACTCCCGCATCTATTTTAAGACTAGGTACTAAAGTAAATGACTAACTAACTAACAATACAAATAAATACAAAAAACAAAAGGAAACTTAGCGAGTGAAGTACTAGGTATACATTAGTTTCTGAATCTCAGCACCTGAATGTGACTCAGCTTGAAGTTTGTGTAGTATATTCTAACTCGTGAGTTTCCAAAACCGCAGGATATGATGTCTGCACACCATACACTTCACACATTCCGCCTGCCGCAATACTGAGCTGCGGTCCTACGACCATTTTATGGAACTAACCATTACCCACTGCAACTTAAAATTACTTACACAAAGTACTTCTACGAAACACGACATTATCACTCATCTGTCTAGCCTTTTCCCAACTATCTTGGGGTCAGCTTCCAGTCTAGCCGGATGCAGCTGAATACCAGTATTTTACATGGAGCGACTGCCTATCTAACATCCACAACCCAGTTACTGGGTAATACGTATACCCCTTGGAAAGATTGGTTGTCAGACTTTCGGGCGTCTGACGATCCGTAACGACTGTCAAAGACACGATGTACATTATCACTAAAAGCACAAAAACAGAGCACGCCCCGGTATCGAACCGAAGACCCGTACTGTGCCTGTACACTCAGACCACTACAGTTACCAGATTCCCCACATGTAAATGTTTTATTCACTGCTGGCAACACGCTGGTGTTTCCACCGTACGCTCTAACAGCAGCTGAGTCGACTTGCTATTCACTATACCGCAAATCTGCATCGTAGAGATTTGCATACAAAACAGTGCGCCGTACCTAGCTTTCACGTGTTTGGTAGTTTCAGCCCGTTCCCGGACTGTTCCAGCTGAGCTGAGTCCGCGCGGGATGAGGCAGGCGTGCGCTTGTTCATTGTTTGAATGATTAGGAACCCATCACGCGACTATGCGCGTCAGGTTGACCGCGGCATACCAATTGTTGACACAATCGGTGCGAGCGAATTCCGTCCCGCATCTTGCTTTAGTTGCTCAATGCCCAAACTGTGAAGTTTCACCGACAGTTGACGATTAAAACTTACTGTCACGCCTGAGTTGGTTCGCCCTACATTACTTATTTCAGTTTTTAAGCATTGATAGGATTCAATTTTCCCCAGAATCTTGTAAAATACCATTTCAATAGATTTCGATTGGTTAACACGCACAGACATATTGTCTATCCCAAAAGCCTTTCAAGAGAAGAATAACAACGTATTTGTTCATTGTTACAAAGATGAACTTATAACTATTACATATTTGCTTCTTCTTGATATTTGACAGTCAGTATGCTTGCTCGTTGCTCCATATTTGACAGTCAGTATGCTTGCTCGTTGCTCCATATTTGACAGTCAGTATGCTTGCTCGTTGCTCCATATTTGACAGTCAGTATGCTTGCTCGTTGCTCCATATTTGACAGTCAGTATGCTTGCTCGTTGCTCCATATTTGACAGTCAGTATGCTTGCTCGTTGCTCCATATTTGACAGTCAGTATGCTTGCTCGTTGCTCCATATTTGACAGTCAGTATGCTTGCTCGTTGCTCCATATTTGACAGTCAGTATGCTTGCTCGTTGCTCCTCAAACTAGGTATAACTACTAACCTATGCTTCTGTATTTTGGAATATCAGTCCAAAAGAGAAAACAAATAACAATCTTTAAATAACAACTGACATCAAAATATGATCATAGAGCTAAACAAAACTAAGGATGAGTCAGCGCTTATTATTGGCATATTGAGAGTATATTCTTCAACATTGAGCGCTATCTCAAAGAAGTCGACTCATCCTTATTATTTACTCATGCAGACTTATTCTGCACATATTATTTTCTTCGTGAAACTTGCTAACTTCGTAAAAAAAGGTACCTTCTTAACATATTTATATAGGTAAACGGAAATATATTTTCATGTCGTGGTAAAATATAAGCAAATTAACAATTAACAAGGGCTACTTCAGAGCCTTTATATGTTCACTCATTGAAATCACTTGGAATGCGCTGCAAGCGCGGGCGTGATGTATTGTTAGAACAGGCAGCACTAGCACTAGCCACATCAAACCTAAGAAACGGCGCGGCGGCGGTTTGCACTCAACAGTTCACCATAGCAGTATGTGCTTACTTAGTCTCCGTATGTCTCCAATTTTGTCGGTATTAACGAGCAATAACCGACCCGTTTTTCGAAAAATCTCAATAACCAGCAGTCCACCCGAACTGCTGTCGAAACCTCAAAACACGTTAGTGGTTAAACTGTGCTTATTGCCTCGAAATAGACGAGCCTGGAATTAGAAAATGGCGCCGGTTTTGTAGAGCAAACCGTGCCTTGCAAGTTGCGACCAAAACAACTCGCTGCGCAATTATTAGTGTGTACACTTCGTACCCAATAGCGTCTTAGACTTCTCGCTGATGCGCCACGTAGGCTCAAAATAACTTATCGTTTCTAAGTGCAACAAAAAACATATTTTTTTATTATTTTAAGTCTAGCTTTTAAAGTACGTTGAGTATGTTTATAATATTATATAATATAAATATTGTAAACAGAAATAAATGGCTGCAATAAAAACCATTGCATAGACAAATTACAAAATAAAGTTCTCTCAACAAAATAATGTTATACTAAAAAAAAACCGGTCAAGTGCGTGTTGGACTACGCACAATGAAGGGTTCCGTAGTTGGGATGAAATTATCCCAATAACAAACTTAACATTATAGTTGAAAAACATGTTCTTCCATACATTCCAACAGTAAATGTAAGTTAGTACTCGCAATATTGAGAGATTTACCATGTTAGTTTTAAGACCACAAACTTCTTATTAGTTTTCCTGTAATCTACAAGTATAGAACTATTTTCTGTATTTTTTTTTTAAATTTTAGAGTTAGTAGTTTCGGAGGTAAGGGGGGGAATGGTCAATTTTCGTCTATTTTCTTAAATAACTTTAAAACTATTTATTTTAAAATTTTAAAAAATATATATTTAGGACCCTCACAGTAAGCCCTTTCATTTGATATGTCACACGGTAAAGTTTGCAAAACTTTTTTTAAAATTTTCTTATTTGCTCCCTAAAAGTGACCCCCATATTCGAAATTCATTTATTAACTTTAGCCGTACGTGTTTGGGTCACAGAAATCCATCAATCAACTCGGCCTATCGCAGGCCACTGCTGGACATAGGCCTCTCCCAGGCTGCGCCACAACAGCCTGTCCTCCGCCTCCCGCATCCAGTCTGTCCCAGCCACTTTCTTCAGGTCGTCGAAGAAATCCATATGTGTACCAAATTTCAACTTAATCAGCCCATTACATTCGGAGCAAATTGGCTGTGACAGACGGACAGACAGACAGTAGACAGAAACACGAGTGATCCTATAAGGGTTTCGTTTTTTCGTTTTGAGGTACGGAACCCTAAAAATATACGAAAAATAACACACGAAAATAATGTGAACTAATTTTAGATACGTAGCAGTTCTTTCTTATCTATTTGCCGAAATAAATGGTAAGTGGTTGTTGGTTATTTACATATTTACTGCTATCAATATAGTCAATATTACGTTTAGTGGCGAACAAATGCGTACTTAACCTTACCTCCAAAACAACACATACACTATCGCTACTAGTGTGAATATAGCTACAAGTTGATGGTGAGATATATTACTCGTACCTATATTTATATACAAAAGATAATTAGCGGTATTTATTTCTGATAATTTTGTACAAACACTTTTACACGAGAAGAAACATCGAAACAAACTCAGAGGTCACAGTCTCTTAAAGTCCAGACATAATCTTGGTCAGATCATGTGAGGACTAGCGTCGGGGATGATCTTTTGAGGAAAGAACCACACATTGTGTGGACCAGCGCAGTCAGTGCACGCATGTATCAGTAATCGTAAAGCTCAACAATTACAAGAATATAACCAAACTAAAAAGCCACACACCAAACGCAAGTAGAACAACAATTCATAGTTCCACATCGCAGGCATAACAGCTTTTATAGCAGTATTTAAAACATATCTCTGCCATTAGAGTGGGGCTACTGGCGCGGCAGCTGGCTTGCCGTACGACTCGCACTCAGCCGCTCGGCCATGCCAAGAAGTTTGCCGCAGGAACTTGGCCGCAACACTTTAAAACAAACTAAATGTATTTAAGACTTCTTTTTACCCGACTACGACGAAGTAAAGAGGAGGGTTATGATTTTGACCGGTATGTATGTATATATGTTCATCTGTACCCTCATAACTTCTAAACTGGTTGTCAAAAATGAGGTATCATTGGAAGTGTCTTGATTGTCCGCTGGTTATAGGGTGTGTGACGTCACATTAAATTGAATATGGTGCCCTCTAGAGGACATAAAAGTCATGAACTAAAAAAAACGGTCAAGAGCGAGTCGGACTCGTGTACCGAGGGTTCCGTACCGATTTCTGAAAAAGTGTGCTATTTGGAGACATCGTTTTATTTTTCCTGTAATCTTTACATAAACTTCTATCACATAGAATAATTTTAGATTTTTCACTTCGCAAACTTCGGAGATAAAGGGGGGGGGGGGGGGTAACGGTATTTTTTTTTACATTTTTCATCAGAGGTCGAAAACTATGCGGCCTAAAAAAAAGAAAAAAAAAATTGAGAATGTGCAAACAACGTTCTTTCATATGATACCCCACATGCCCTAGTAGCCCCACTTTGATTTTTTAAGACCCCCTTTCAGTCCCTGTTGCACAAAAAATATAAATATTTTAATTTCTTTCTTATTTGCAAAATAGTTGGGTCAACGTCATCTAAAACTATTCTAAATTTCAAGTTGATAGCATTAGTAGTTCTTGAGATATCCAGCTGTACAGACAGACAGACAGACAGACAGACCAGACAGACAGACAGACAGACAGACAGACAGACTGAGTGACACCATAAGGGTTCCTTTTTTACCATTTTGGTACGGAACCCTAAAAATGATGATGCCGTGTTGGGTATCAAATGAAAGGGATTAATTAACACATGAGCCCGTTTGCAGATGAACCTTGTTTTGTAATAAGACGGTCTGAGTTTTCTTGGACATTACTGACATCGATGATGAAAAACATCCGATGGTGGTTTCGAGAGATAACCTGGACTTGTAGCTAATCTAAGTCTGAGATCGCCAACAATGCTCGAGCCTCTCAGTATGAGCAGGGGTCTTTGCCCTGCCGTGCGAACAAAGGCTGCTAATATTATTGTTAACAGGTTTAATGAGATTAGGGCCGTTGACTTTAATCTGAAGAATGATGTACATATCTCATATTTTGTAACAATTTAACTTAAAAGAGCATACATAGTATACATGGAGTTTCTTGCCCATTCTTCTCCATAAGTGCTAAGTGCCACACAGCCAATTACAGGCACTTTGCCTGTAATTGGTTTAATTGAAATATTTTTTTTTTATTAATATTTTTTTTTAAATATATTAGGTCTTTACCTATGACATTGCCGTTCTGCAGTACTGGCCATTTCAAATCAAAATAATTTTTGTTTGGCTAAGAATTCTAATTTCAAATTAATTTTATTTTAAAAACATGGATTTTTTTTTCCAAAAGTAGTCATTTGTTTATTGATTAGTGTTACATTTTCATCGCATTTCAATCTTTTTCGTCATCATGGATACGTTAAAAATTCGAGTAATTATGGAATATGAGTACCGTCGTGGCAGCAACGCGGCACAAGCGGCACGCAACATCAACGACGTTTACGGAGCTAACACTACAAACCAACGCACCACCTGTTATTGGTTTGCTCGCTTCCGTTCTGGAAATTTCGACCTGAAAAATGAACCTCGCGGTCGTCCGAAGACTTTGGTCGACAATAACGAATTAAAGGCGATTGTGGAAGCTGATGATACACAATCTACGGCTGAATTAGCAGCAGCTTTCGACGTTAGCGTCAAAACAATATTGGTCCATTTGCGTCAAATTGGCAAGGTAAAAAAGCTTGACAAATGGGTGCCCCACGAACTCAATGATCGCCAGCGCGAAGTACGCGTCGAGACGTGCCTTGCACTGCTCAACAGACACACAAATGAAGGAATTTTGAATCGCATTGTTACCTGCGATGAAAAATGGATTCTGTTTGATAACTGCAAGCGCTCAGCAAGTTGGTTGGATCCTGGTTCAGCACCTAAACAATGCCCTAAACGAAAAC
Source organism: Cosmia trapezina (assembly GCA_905163495.3). Lineage (NCBI taxonomy): Eukaryota > Metazoa > Arthropoda > Insecta > Lepidoptera > Noctuidae > Cosmia > Cosmia trapezina. Next base: position 479,927 of record LR991019.1, read on the forward strand.
TTACCCCTAGAAAAGTGATGGTCACTGTTTGGTGGTCTAGCGCCGGTGTGATTCATCACAGCATCTTACCAAACGGGGTGAGCATTACTGCAGATGTGTACTGTGAAGAACTGAACACAATGATGGAGAAGCTGGCACATCTCCAACCAGCATTGGTCAATCGCTCGTCTCCGCTGCTCCTGCACGACAACGCGCGACCTCATACTGCACAGCAGACGGTCTCCAAGTTGCAAGAACTTGGGTTGGAAGCTCTCCGTCATCCGCCCTACTTACCAGACCTTGCGCCTACAGACTACTACTTTTCCAGAATTTGGATAACTTCTTGGCGGGAAAAAAATTCAATACCCGAGAGGCAGTACAAAATGCCTTTGAAGAATTTGTTGCCTCCCGACCAGCTGATTTCTTTAAGAAGGGCATCAATAAACTGCCACTGCGTTGGCAAAGATGCATTGATTGCATGGGTGATTACTTCGATTAATACAAATAAAAAATACATGAAAAAAATTCGTTTAAATTTTTTCATACAAAACGGCAATTTCATAGGTAAAGACCTATTAGTAATAACTATCACAAGTGCACAGCAAATCGAACACAGAACTAAGCAATAATGACTCGACGCGTAGCGGATTGGAGGTCAGCTACGACGTAGCGCGCGTAGAAGCGGGATCTGAACTTCAGCTACGCCGTAGCACGCGCAGCAGCGGGATCTGAACATCAGCTACGCTAGCACGCGTGGAACTTTCTTGAAAGGTAGCAGGAATATTATTTTCAATACACTTCCTCGAAAACTGGTTCATATCGCACTACGCTTAGGTTCACAATGCAATGTATTTCACACGCGTGCGATTTTTCATTTTCCCGCACGTGTGCGGGGATAAAAATTGCCACAGATAACTTATACTTAGTCCAAATTGGTACATAATGCCAATATTCACAACTCTCTATTCGGAGGTGAATGTTTTTTTTTAATCTCGGCAAAGAGGTTATGCGTCTTTACGGCGTTAATATTTTTTGAATATTTAAATAATGTTTATAAATAGAATATCATCAAAAACCATGATTATTACAATAAAAATAACGTTTATAAACAAATTAACATTTTTTTTTTTTTTTTAACGTGTATATTTATTCCGATTGGATTATAGAATATCTATTTATGAAAACAAACAGTATTAACAACTAACAAAAACATCAAATTAATTAACTAGATAAATAAACTAAAACTATAACAATAAATGAAAAAAAAAAACCACTATTACACACTAAAAGTCCCTGACCGCTCCCGGCCCAAAAGTGCCCATCACACTCGCCGCGTTTCCACGCTGGATTGCGATGGCCAGCCTCTGCACCAGGAACGATCCGGAACGTGAGTCACCAGTCGACTCTATGAGCCTTCGACCAATCTCCTTTACTAGGTTTTTGACCTCCTTGCCCCAGCTCCCTAAGGTCTCCACTGCCACTGGCACGAAGTGGTATAGCGGCTCCAAATCAGCGTACTTGAGCCTCTTTTTTGAGCTGGCGTCTTCTGCAGCGGCCGACGGGGAGTGAACGGTGCGACTAAGGTGGCTGGCGGCTACGGTACTGACGCACGTTGCGTCCCAAATTAAGCACCTGCGATTCTTCCAGGGCACCAAAGTCAGCCCGTCCGGCCTCTTACCGTCCGACCTGCTCAGACCCGGAGGCTCAAGCACACAGGGTACGTACGCCGCTACAAGGGCCCTGCGGACGACATCGTTCAGAGCATGGTGTCGCGGAAACCTACCAGTGCACCGTCGACAGCTCAAAGCGTGGTGGCCATTCGCTTCCACCATGGAACCGCAGGTGCAAATATGAGGTTCACACACCTTACAGCCCAGGCGGAAAGCCACCGCCACACGCAGGGAGTCGTCGTCGAGCAGCGTGCCCAGGTGAGGCGAAGGCAACGCCTGTAACCACGCTCCAGATTCAGGTTGCGACACTGCCCGCAGCCTGGCCTTGTCGGCCCCTGTAGCGCCATCTAATAAAAGAACCTGGAGTCGCTTCACCCACACATCATCCCACGCCCGCTGAAGGTGCACAGCTTCCGGAATCGACACACCCGCGCTGCGAGCCGACCAAGCTGACACGGCATCCGACACAAAAGGCATGCTCCACCTGTCACCGTTAAAATTGAGTAAAATAGTGACAAGGTTTGCAACCCCATGCGCAGACGCCAGAAAAGCCGGCAGGCCAACATCGCGCATACACCGCACCCCGAGACCACCACATCGGATCGGAAGTGCCGCCTGACTCCACTGGGTTTCATCTAGGGAGACATTGAGGACTGATTCCACCACCGACTTCAAGGCATCATCGAAGGAAGAAACTTCCTCGGGACAGAGCCAAGTTGGGGTGGTCCGCAACAAATAAGTGACCTTCGGGAGAGCGAAGCACATGCGTAATAAGATAATCGCAACGTGCGCGGAAAGACCTTTAAGGCGATCGTGGGCGGTAAGGAGAAACCTCCCCCGAGCAGCGATGGCCTCAGGAACTGCAGAGAGAAAAATTGGGGAACCTAAAAGGCTGAAATCAGAAGAGGAAAGTTCCCTCAGGCCAGGAAGGATAGAAATGAAACGAGAAAAGTGTGTTCGAGCCTCAGCACCACAGGGGAAGAACTCGCACTAACTTATTAACATTTATTTGTGTTCTAAACTCAAAAATATTTGATTTTCAATTTTTCATATTAGGCTGTATAACGGCTTTATACCTTTGCTTCTCCTTCAACCTGGCGAAAGCCAAGCGCGGAAAAAAAGAAAATTTAAATAATAGTTTCCTAATAATTCATGACAAAAATATTTTTCGTGATTTTATTTTTAACCGACTTCTAAAAAAGGAGGAGGTTCTCAATTCGGATGTTTGTATTTTTTTTTTTTTTTTTTTTTTTTATGTTCGCGCATAACTCCGTCGCTTGCCAACCGATTTGAACAATTATTTTTTTGTTGGAAAGGGTATACTTCCCAAATGGTCCCATTTTTGTCAAAATCCAGTTCTGCTGATGGGATCCTGGAGAAATCGAAGGAACTCTTCAAATATTATAGGCACACCTATAGCGATTTGGGTATTTTTTATAGTAGCTTGTGCATTTGCTCTCGGAAAGCACCACTTGGTGAAGTGGAACTGATGATGAAGACCACAGATGGCTACCGGAACTACTCAATGATAAATAGTTCACGTGTTGCGATTCGATTATTTTAATATGTTTGCTAAGCAATTTCCGCTCGTCACACAATGCGTATGGTGAGTGGTTGTTGAGGAGTTCTCCTGGTTCTTACCAGCAGAACTCCTCAACAATTAACGTCCTAGCATCGGGAAAAGCAATATTTTGTAACATGTGATGAGCAATTGACATCAGACTATTGTAACTTATACAAATTTTAAACAGATCCACTAAAAAGCGAGAAATAAAAACTTTTTAACAAAAAAAAAACCGACTTCCAAAAATCACTACAAAGTGAAAAATAACTTTGATTGCGGAAGTCGGTGGCAAAAAAAAAGAAAGTAAATAAAAAACGAAAGACACCGACTTCCGAAATTATTTTTCACTTTGTAGTGATTTTTGGAAGTCGGTTTTTTTTTTGTTAAAAAGTTTTTATATTTCTTCAAAAGTGTTTGAAAAACGTCGTTTGATACACGTGGACATTTGTTATTTCAGTTCTCGGCTCAAAAACAACCTCGCCTATGGCTCGGGTGTTAATTCCGCCTCGAATGCAATAACAAACATTCTCCACTTGTATCAAAATGTACTATTCTCTTCGTATAGAAATCAATGACGTGTTTGCACCTAATGCCGAACGTATAGTAATTGTATACAAAACAATGTGCAACAACGTGTGTGTCTACACCCAGCAGTAGACTGTACACAATACTCCCGGCTCTGCCCGTCCCGAATGCCTTTGTCGATACTACGTCCAATGTTCAATACATAATTAGGGGAGACAAAGGCGGTCCCTAATGTAATTAACTGATAAGCTACGTGCAGTGACTGATCCTGTGACAGTTAACAATAGAACCGCTGTGTCATACCTGTGGCTATGGCTGTGCCTATGCTATTGAATATGTAGATATATTAAGCTTTAATTGTTACCTTATTTTTATGTAAGTACACATAACAAAAAGTTGAATAACTTAACTGTGCCACCTGTAATGTTTGACAATACATCATTCCGTTTAGCTCCAATGTTAAGGATCTTGGCCTGCATGTCGACGCTTGTCAGACTGGCGAAAGCAGGTCATGACTGTAAGTAAGAAAGTCACCGGAACGTTGAGGTCGCTCTATCGGTTGAAAAACCTTCTTCCATCACACATATAGGCAATGCTTGTACCGTCCCTTATCTTCCCCATAATAGACTATGGTGATGTGTGTTATTATGACCAGGAATGCAGATCTCCTCAACAAACTTGATCGCCTTCTAAATAACTGCATTCGATTCAAGTTTTTAAACTGTCATGTTCACTAACATTGTTATTAACACAAACAGTAACCATGGTAAATATCCCGTTTGTGTTAATAACAATGCATTCGATTCGTCTTCAATCTTCGTAAGTATGATCATGTGTCTGCGCACCGATTGCTTTTAAAATGGTTACCCATTCGTCAGCACAGAGAGCTGAGGGCTCTGTCTATGTTATATTCCATACTAAACAAGCCCACTTCTCCTTCTTATCTGACTTCCCATGTTCAATACTTATGCTCTGCCCATAGTAGAAATCTTCGTTCAACCAACAATCTTCTTCTAAGATGTCCTTCTCACCGCTCTGGTTTTATTAATTCTTCTTTCTTTGTCCAGACGGTATTTCTTTGGAATGCGCTCCCTCTGAACATCAGAATGGCAACCAGTCCGTTATTTTTCAAAGTGAAGGCACGTGAGCATATTGGTGAAAAGTTGGCAAAATCATCGCAGCGCTGATTTGCTGGATTCTTTTTCTCCTCTACCTATCGTTATTTCTCCTGACAAAGTTTATTTTGTTTATATGTATGTACTCGTATGTACGTTTTATTAGTATTTATTCTTTTTCGAGTTATCTATCCCTTATGTTGCCCTACCATGTTTTGTCTCTGCGTCACCCTAAGGTTGGCTGGTAGAAAATGCCTCAGACAAATTTAAGTCCGCCTTTGTACAGTTTTTTTTTACTTGTGCATAAAGTTTTAATAAATAAATAACACAACATCACCCCTGTGAGCCCAGAAGTGCGGCAGAGGTGTGCGACTGCCATGTTTAGTGTGTGTTGTGTTTTCTCATTTTGTCTAAATTATTACAAGAAAGAAAACTCCTTGCTGCACCGTCTACAAAGCAGCAGCACCAGCATCCACAGCATCCTAATTGCTATTGCTGCCCGCTTTGACTGTCTTTTCCAAAACCAGTGGATACGGACAGCCATTGGCATCGGTTAAGTATTGGTGCTACAAATACTAACATTATACGTACAATTTGTTACTAACATACTACAATTATGTGATTTTATAACATAACACAACGGGCGCTTTTTAAAGATCCAACAGAGCGCATCACTAGCGCATTAAAAAGCGCATCATTGGACTTATCCCAGCGCCAGCCGAGCGTTCAGAGCCCAGTGCCCGGTAAACACTCGCCGTGCTGCGAACGGGTGCTTGCCACATAATATTAATCCGAAAAGCATTAAACTAGACCTTAATCTGTAAAGCACGCTGTATTGGGCTTATGATTCTGTTAGAAAACACAGAGATGAACTATTTTCGTAATATGTTTGATATTCCAAAAATAGTTCATAGTTCGTAGCTTATTACATTTATAGAGGGATTGCCGGCAAAAATAGTTCATAGTTCGTAGCTTATTACATTCATAGAGGGATTGCCGGCAAATCTGGGAAATGTGGCAGTCGTCTGTAAATGCCGGCCATTCATTATGACGGAATCCGTGAGGTGGCTTTTGTTGGACCGGAACTCGGAGCGTGATGAACATGGCTTCAAATTTAATACTGTATCTACCTATATGTGCTGTAAAGTAATTGTTCGAGTTTTATTCGAACTCTCAACGAAAATGCATAGTTTAATCGAACGCATGTAACCACATTCGCTTACCATTTTATCATTGATTTACCTAAAAGAGTTTTGTTTCGGCAATTCTTGTCAGGGATCAGTCAGTTAGGAGATGCCGATGCCACAGGGATCAGTTACCGGTGCCACAGCAATCAGTTACCGGTGCCACAGGGATCAGTTACCGGTGCCACAGGTATCAGTTACCGGTGCCACAGGGATCAGTTACCGGTGCCACAGGGATCAGTTACCGGTGCCACAGGGATCAGTTACCGGTGCCACAGGTATCAGTTACCGGTGCCACAGGGATCAGTTACCGGTGCCACAGGGATCAGTTACCGGTGCCACAGGTATCAGTTACCGGTGCCACAGGGATCAGTTACCGGTGCCACAGGGATCAGTTTCCGGTGCCACAGGGATCAGTTACCGGTGCCACAGGGATCAGTTACCGGTGCCACAGGGATGAGATGCCGGTGCCACAGGGACCAGACACCGGTGCCATGTAGTTTTACTCACATCTAAGTTTATAGTTTACAATTTTTTACCATTTCTTGCAACCAAGTGATATAGTGATTCAATGTAGATTATATCAAATATTTAAAAAAATCAGCTTCCCCATACATATTCATGTGGGCATAACTCGTCAAAATGTAGGGAGCAGCTGATTTTTTTTTCGCGATTTCAGGTTTGGTCCCATAGTAAAAGTTGTTTGTTATCATGAGCACAATCATGTGTTTAGGTATCGGTCACTAATTACCAGTCACCCTATATACAACTATAGCAGTAACCCACGGTTTCACCCTCATAAGTCTCGATCCCGTTGGAATATCGGGGTAAAAAGTATCCTATGTGTTGATCCAGATTATAAACTATCTGCGTACCAAATTTCATCCATCCTCACAAACTTTACAGTTTAGTTTACTGAGTAGGATATCCCAGCAACACGAGAAAGGTGTTAGTTCACTGTAGCACCGAGCAATACTTCCTACGGTAACGTGCGTACACAATAGTTAGGTATGTATTTATTATTATTGAAATTTGGTTTAAATGAAAGGGAACGAAGTATCGTTATGTATAGTTTCTGCATACCCTAACGAGACAAGCGGTGCGGTGTGGATTTGGCAAAAGACTTCCCCCTATTATAGTTATAACTGGCGAATTGGCGAAATGTTAGTGTACTATACATGTTGAGTCGTGATGTCAGGAGTTCGCCAGCGCTTGCAAATACATATAATGTATGTGTTGTGTTATTCAATTGTTTCTTGGCTTATTAGTTAAGGGTAGCCACTGAGTAGGTATACACGGGGCTGGGCGGAGCGCAGTGCAGGAATAGACCAATAACAATGGTTGTAATCTTTATCGCGTTTCTCGTCTCGTCTGTGACTCGTGCACATCTCCGCTCCGCTCCGCCCAGCTCCGCGTCAGTGTAGCCGCCGTGCCGCCGCGACGGCAATGCAAACAATACCCAATCTCCAATGCTAATAAAATTCTTGGCGCCTCATCTTCCGATATGAACCACGTTAAAAGCCGTGCCTTTTATAGCTACGTAATTAGTGTAGTCAGTTTCTTTAACAACAACTAAAGTAATCAGTAAAAGTTAGAGGCAAAAGTAACAATACAAGTAACAGCAAAAATTGTGAAGAAACCAAATTAACCGTTACTTTGACTTTGTGACGTTTCTTTGGCTGTTACTTTTGATGAAGAAAGTGGCTGTTCAGTCAGTTTCTTCAACATCAACTAAAGTAATCAGTAAAAGTTAGGGGCAAAAGTAACAATACAAGTAACAGCAAAAATTGTGAAGAAACCAAATTAACCGTTACTTTGACTTTGTGACGTTTCTTTGGCTGTTACTTTTGATGAAGAAAGTGGCTGTTCAGTCAGTTTCTTCAACATCAACTAAAGTAATCAGTAAAAGTTAGGGGCAAAAGTAACAATACAAGTAACAGCAAAAATTGTGAAGAAACCAAATTAACCGTTACTTTGACTTTGTGACGTTTCTTTGGCTGTTACTTTTGATGAAGAAAGTGGCTGTTCAGTCAGTTTCTTCAACATCAACTAAAGTAATCAGTAAAAGTTAGGGGCAAAAGTAACAATACAAGTAACAGCAAAAATTGTGAAGAAACCAAATTAACCGTTACTTTGACTTTGTGACGTTTCTTTGGCTGTTACTTTTGATGAAGAAAGTGGCTGTTCAGTCAGTTTCTTCAACATCAACTAAAGTAATCAGTAAAAGTTAGGGGCAAAAGTAACAATACAAGTAACAGCAAAAATTGTGAAGAAACCAAATTAACCGTTACTTTGACTTTGTGACGTTTCTTTGGCTGTTACTTTTGATGAAGAAAGTGGCTGTTCAGTCAGTTTCTTCAACATCAACTAAAGTAATCAGTAAAAGTTAGGGGCAAAAGTAACAATACAAGTAACAGCAAAAATTGTGAAGAAATTAACCGTTACTTTGACTTTGTGACGTTTCTTTGGCTGTTACTTTTGATGAAGAAACTGAGTGAGTGAGCGGTGACGCGCTTTGTTTGTAAGGAGTGTTGTGCGGTGTGCGAATGTGTTGTGTTGCGTGCGAACGTGTTGTGTTGCGTGCGAATGTGTTGTGTTGTGTGCAAATGCCGCTTCTAGCGACGGCCGCCAAAACGTGTTCGAGCTCTGTAATTGAGACCTTAATTGGAATTGTATACGGTACACGTAACATTGTATACGGTGCACGTAACATTGTATACGGTGCACGTAACATTCGCAAGTCGCCTACGTTCGTTGTACACTGTGTATGTTTGCAGTGTACTGAAGTAACTCACACTGTACATGCCTACTTGCACCAATAACACTTTCATTATGATTTGCAGAATGTTTCATTCAAGTGCATTGCATTAAAAATCACCATCTACATAAAACAAATCTTAAATTCATTAATTCACTAACAGACAACGCACAACCTAAACATTCACTGACAGATATTGTTGTGCATTGTTCACTGACAGAACACGCACCACCTAAACTGTTGGCTCTAGAAGCATGCAATTTTGCACAAGAGTTCTTTGTATAACCAAGATGAGCATTAAGGAAGGATTTGAAAACTCACTATGGAAGTTCGACATTTTTGCTCATCGGTTAAAGTTAAATCTATACTTATTATAAAATAAAGTCACTTTTCGTGTCTGTCTGTGTGTCCGCGTTGTTCTCCTAAACTACGCAACAGATTTTAATGCGGTTTTCACTATCATTTAGAGAATTTATTCCGAAAGGTTTATATGTACTTACTAGCTTCTGCCCGCGACTTCGTCCGCGTGAAATTTCTTTTTTGCTCGACCCACCCCGTCGCATCGCATTGCCTATCCGCGATATTACTTCGTTTTCACTTAGCGTTCTTTCAGACTTGTTTTCTTTTTGCTCGGCACCTAAGGGTCCTAGAGTGATGTTAAATATGCCTTCTATAAGATTTGGGCTATCATTAATGCAAAAAGATTTCTTAAAGTCCGACTGGTAGGGTAGTTCCAGAGATTAGCTCGTTCCTTCACCACATCCCCTTCCGCTACCTCTCCCTCCCCCTCTCACTCACTCTCTCACCTCCTTCACCACTTCCCCTTCCCTCTCTCTCCCTCACCACCCCGTCCCCTCCCTCTCCCCCTCTCCTCCACCTCCGACTCACCAACCCCTCCCCACCCCCTTAGCCTTCATCACGTCTTCCTCCTCTCCTCACCAAGTCCTGCCCCTTTCTCCCTGCGTCCATCATCCTCCACCTCACCCTCCTCACCACACCTCCCTTTCCCCTCCCCCTCTAACCCTCCCTCGGAGGTAGTTTTAAAAAACACCGGCCAAGTGCGTGTCGGACTACGCACAATGAAGGGTTCCGTAGTTGGGATGAATTATTCCAAAAACATACATACATTACAGAACATACATTCCAACAGTAAATGAATGTAAGTTTGTACTCACAATATTGAGAGATTTACCATGTTATTTTAAGATCACAAACTTCTTACTTATAGGTTTTCCTGTAATCTACAGGTACAGAACTATTTTCTGTATTTTTTCAAAATTTTAGGCTCAGTAGTTTCGGAGATAAGGGGGGGGAATGGTCAATTTTCGTCTTTTTTCTTAAATAACTCTAAGATGATTTATTTTAAAATTATAAAAAAATGTATTTGAGACCCTCATAGTAAACCCTTTCATTTGATATGTCACACGGTACAGTTTGCGAAACTTTTTTTTAAATTACTTATTTGCCCCCTAAAAGTGACCCCCATATTAAAAATTAATTTATTTACTTTAGGCGTACGTGTTTGGGTCACAGAAATCCATATATGTGCCAAATTTCAACTTAATCGGTTCATTAGATTCCGAGCAAATTGGCTGTGACAGATGGACAGACAGACAGACAGACACACGAGTGATCCTATAAGGGTTCCGTTTTTTCCATTTGAGGTATGGAACCCTAAAAACGAATAATGACAAACTTAGGCAAATATTTGTGCCAAGTTTCAAGTCAATTAAAACCAAAATGAATATCATTTTTCATGTAAATTGTAGTCTATTCTTAGTTATAACAAAATGTTTCACGTAAAATAATAAGTTAGAGTTAAATTGCTTATTAGTCTATTAGGCTAGATTGTAATCAATTATTAAGAACTACTTAAGTTCTTTTTAATAATGAAAAAAAAAATGTAAATTGTATTCTCTGTTTTCACCCCCTTTGGAATTAAAAAAAATGGTTTGAGATATTTCCATAGCTTGACTCAAAGATTATTTACACCAATTTTCGAGTTAATCAAGCCACGCAGTAAAATCCTCCCCTGTGAAATTGACTACCCCTTTTAACGCCGATAGAGGTAGATTTCCGAAAAACCCTGATACACATTATTCTTTATTTTTGGTTTTAAGTATAAATACTGAGTTTTGAGTTATTCGGATTGCGCGTTAAAATTTTTCCATACAAACTTTGAGACCCCCCAATTCTCGTTTAGGGGGTAGTTTAGAAAAACAAAAAATCACAAAAATCATAATTTACTTAGATAAATATTCGTGCCAAGTTTCAAGTTTATAAACTCAAGGAATAAGATTTTTCATACAAACAATATCCCCTCCTTTTTACCCCATTAAAGGTCGAATTTCCAAAAACCCTTTCTTAGCGGATGCCTAGGTCATAATACCTACCTGGGTTCCAAATTTCAGCCCAATCTGTTCAGTGGTTTCAGCTGTGTGTTGATAGATCAGTCAGTCAGTCAGTAACGCTTTCCTTTTATAGATATAGATAATACATTAATATTTAACTTAGATCCTACTAATATTATAAATGTGAAATTTTGTATGTTTGGATGTTTGTTACTCAATCACGCAGATACAGCTGAACGGATTTGGATGAAATTTGGCACACAAATAGTTTATGACCTGGATAACACATAGGATACTTTCATCCCGGTAGAAGGTTCCCGTGGTATAACTTGCGACATATAGACGGGCGCAGCCGCTGGCAACAGTTTGTTTCATATAAATAGTTTATAACCTGGATAACACATAGGATACTTTCATCCCGGTAGAAGGTTCCCGTGGTATAACTTCCGACATATAGACGGGCGCAGCCGCTGGCAACAGTTTGTTTCATATAAATAGTTTATAACCTGGATAACACATAGGATACTTTCATCCCGGTAGAAGGTTCCCGTGGTATAACTTCCGACATATAGAAGGTTCCCGTGGTATAACTTCCGACATATAGACGGGCGCAGCCGCTGGCAACAGTTTGTTTCATATAAATTGTTTATAACCTGGATAACACATAGGATACTTTCATCCCGGTAGAAGGTTCCCGTGGTATAACTTCCGACATATAGAAGGTTCCCGTGGTATAACTTCCGACATATAGACGGGCGCAGCCGCTGGCAACAGTTTGTTTCATATAAATAGTTTATAACCTGGATAACACATAGGATACTTTCATCCCGGTAGAAGGTTCCCGTGGTATAACTTCCGACATATAGAAGGTTCCCGTGGTATAACTTCCGACATATAGACGGGCGCAGCCGCTGGCAACAGTTTGTTTCATATAAATCTGTCCGATTTGGTTAATGATTGAGTGCCTTTAAATAGGTAGGATAGGAGCCTTAAGGAAAACCAGGAAGACCTATATTCAATCACGGCATATTTCCCGGTCTATATACAAATTCAAACAAAACATACCTACACACAAAATCGAAATAATACTTATTACAATTTTCATGACAAAGTTAAGTAATTAGTTTTAAATGCGAAAGTAACTCGGCCAAGTAACTCCTGTTACCTTTTCACGCCTTAACAGCTGAACGGATTTGGATGAAAAGGAATAGACCATGACCTGGCTTGGGACATACGATACTTTTTATTCCGGTAGTACGTTCCCGTGAGATAATTTCCGACATACACGCGGGCGAAGCCGCGGGCAATAGCTAGTATATAAAAACCTTCATGTTTTGTCAAGTTATAAAAACCGTGCGAAGTAGGGCCGGGTCACTAGTATATCATTTAAAATAAACAAATAGAAATATGCTTTGTCATAAATGATAATAAATGTATTTAGTACCTAATAAGTAAAAAATATTATATTTATAGTACCTACACTCCTTCTCATCTTGATTTTAAACTATATACCTAATACAATTACCTAAATACTGGTATTCAACTGCATCCGGTTAGACTGGAAGCCAACCCCAACATAGTTGGGAAAAGGCTAGGCAGATTGATTGAAGCCATTACAATAACCTGCTGGGGTGACTATTACAATAACCTGCTGGGGTGACTATTTTTGATGGTCTCGCTGTCATACATTGTTTTATGTTGGTACGGTCATTTGATTCGGCAGTATTTGTTGAACAACAATGCCGACCCGAAGCAATTACTACTTACGCATAGTCGGCTCGGGCGGATCGCCAAACTTGGCTACTCTCGCTGAATCATGTTCGGTTAGGCTCGGCACAATTCGAGGTATGCCAAGCGGATTTTCACGAACATTATCTACAGTGTGAAATTGAAAATCAGCTGTTCCCTGCATTTTGACGAGTTAAGCGAACAAATGTAGGGAACAGCTGATTTTTTTTCGCGGTTTCAGGTTGGCCCACAGTATAAGTTGTTCATAATGATGAGTACAATAACCCCTTAAAAGTATGCCGATGAATTAAATTTCATCCTGTATACCAATATAATAAAGCTGCAGAGTTTGTTTGTTGGGACGCGCTCATCTCTGGAACTACCAGTTGCCGAAATTTCACGCGAACGACGTCGCGGGCTAGTAACTACATAATTATATATTCGCTTTTGCCACACAGCTGTGCCAAATCATGACCCGAACAATAGTATGTAACACCCGTTGAGCAATCATGCCGACCCGAACAATAGTGTGTAGCACCCGTCGAACAATCATGCCGACCCGAACAATAGTATGTAACACCCGTTGAGCAATCATGCCGACCCGAACAATAGTGTGTAGCACCCGTAGAGAAATCATGCCGACCCGAACAATAGTGTGTAGCACCCGTCGAACAATCATGCCGACCCGAACAATAGTATGTAACACCCGTTGAGCAATCATGCCGACCCGAACAATAGTGTGTAGCACCCGTAGAGCAATCATGCCGAGCCGAACAATAGTGTGTAGCACCCGTAGAGCAATCATGCCGACCCGAACAATAGTGTGTAGCACCCGTAGAGCAATCATGCCGACCCGAACAATAGTGTGTAGCACCCGTCGAACAATCATGCCGACCCAAACAATAGTATGTAACACCCGTTGAGCAATCATGCCGACCCGAACAATAGTGTGTAGCACCCGTAGAGCAATCATGCCGAGCCGAACAATAGTGTGTAGCACCCGTAGAGCAATCATGCCGACCCGAACAATAGTGTGTAGCACCCGTAGAGCAATCATGCCGACCCGAACAATAGTGTGTAGCACCAGTAGAACAATCATGCCGACCCGAACAATAGTGTGTAGCACCCGTAGAGCAATCATGCCGACCTGAACAATAGTGTGTAGCACCAGTAGAACAATCATGCCGACCCGAACAATAGTGTGTAGCACCAGTAGAGCAATCATGCCGAGCCGAACAATAGTGTGTAGCACCCGTAGAGCAATCATGCCGACCCGAACAATAGTGTGTAGCACCCGTAGAGCAATCATGCCGACCCGAACAATAGTGTGTAGCACCAGTAGAACAATCATGCCGACCCGAACAATAGTGTGTAGCACCCGTAGAGCAATCATGCCGACCTGAACAATAGTGTGTAGCACCAGTAGAACAATCATGCCGACCCGAACAATAGTGTGTAGCACCAGTAGAGCAATCATGCCGACCCCAACAATAGTGTGTAGCACCCGTAGAGCAATCATGCCGACCCGAACAATAGTGTGTAGCACCAGTAGAACAATCATGCCGACCCGAACAATAGTGTGTAGCACCAGTAGAGCAATCATGCCGACCCGAACAATAGTATGTAACACCCGTTGAGCAATCATGCCGACCCGAACAATAGTATGTAACACCCGTTGATCAATCATGCCGACCCGAACAATAGTGTGTAGCACCCGTTGAACAATCATGCCGACCCGAACAATAGTGTGTAGCACCCCTAGAGCAATCATGCCGACCCGAACAATAGTATGTAACACCCGTTGAGCAATCATGCCGACCCGAACAATAGTGTGTAGCACCCGTAGAGCAATTTTCAAACAAATTCCTTTCCTAAGCGGCGCATTTTACCTTTTCGAACTATCATTTTCATGGAACATGTTCGTGGCTAAGTGAGGAGCTCGTGGCTAAGTAATAACAGCCGCACGGGTCGATCCATGAGGTTAAGCTACGCTTTCCGGGGTTGGTCAGTGGATGGGTGACCATCTTTACATACCGAGATTCCTCCGTGCCTCGGAAAGCACGTTAAGCCGTTGGACCCGGCTGTTATTCGTGAATCTTTGACAGTCGTTACGGGTCGTCAGAAGCCCGAAAGTCTGACAACCAGTCTTACCAAGGGGTATCGTATTACGCAGTTACTGGGTTGTGGAGGTCAGACAGGCAGTCGGCTCTATGTAAAATACTGGTATTCAGCTGCATCCGGTTAGACTGGAAGCCGACCCCAACATAGTTGGGAAAAGGCTAGGCAGATTGATTTTCATGGAACATGTTGGCAATGACGTAGTCGAAAAAATAAAAAGATACAAGTAAAAATTAACCTATTCCTTGATTGTACATAACTTCAGACGAAATCCGTTTGAAATATTTAGGAATAAATCGTACATATTAAGTTCTTCATATTTTTTAAATACTTTCCAGTTCTTTTTAACCTTCATGTCACAGTGGATTATTTCCGTTGCATACGACCGTAAAATTCAATCTAATTACCTGTCTCACGGAAAACATGAAAAGATAAAAATACAATAGTTTATCAGTTTATCTTGAATAATAAATGCTGTATCGTTGTTTTTTTTACATATAAAACAGCTTAGCAAAATTATGCAATAAAAGAGTTCAATAATGTATAGTAAAATCACATACACCTTTTTTTCGAAGAGATATCCTTTTTGCTGTGCCTACACGAGTTAAACGGGAGGTCGGAGAATGTGTGGAAACCTTAGACCTTTATATATCTCCATCCACCGCGTAGCCGGTCATGAGAAAGCAATATAGTACTTTTTCTAGGTTGTGTGGTATGAGAAATGAAGTTTAACGTAAGAAATTTTCCATATTTTGGACTGAAACCCATGTCAATACATTCGCACAATGCAAAAAATGTCCAAAAAAATTTAAATAATCGACGCAATATAAATTCTGTAACAGCGGAAATACTTTGTTTGGCAAACATTCAAAAGTTTGCCATGCAAGAATACAGCACGCCGTAAGGGACAGAAGATACGATGCTTCGTCTCAATTTTCCTACTTATTTCGTATATATGTGTCTCACTTCCACACTTCACACTGTAATCATGCCAACGTCTAGATGTTTAATGTCATTGGTGGAAACATTGCAATCAAGTGATGCAATTTTACATTTGCCGTTCGTTCGCCTCACTGAAGCTTTCACAAGCATTAATTTCCCCAGCTTTAAACAGCGCCACCTACAGAAGCTAGCGCGAACTTTTACATTTCCAGTGCACAAGTGCGCCACCTATGAAACGTTTGGCGCAACCTCCGTATCGTGAAACTGCGAGCTTTCACATTTTCCATTTTCAGTGCACAAGCCCGCCACCTATCGTGAAACTTGTTCTGCGAGCTTTTACTTTTTCAGCTGTGGACTCACCGCCATCTAGTGGCCAGTAGCTGTAGCAACTGGCCACTAGATGGCGGTGAATCCACAACTCCGTCCCGGTGGCCAGCCGCTGAACTTACAGTACTCTGCCGTGAGTAGTGCCGCTATTTTCCGCCAGATATCGCTGATAGTACCTATGCAGCAATAATATTGACTGGTCGAGCACCCGCGGTTCCGTTTTGCTTAGCTAAAGGCATATTACCGTATGACTTAATTTAAAAGTACTTCTACTATGCAAACAAAAATAAACTGCATTATTTTTAATACGAACTTTAAATATGTACTTACATAATTAAAACAAAACACAACTAATATTTAAAAGTTTTGTTTTTATCCTTGATTCTGACTAAACCTGACTGCTGTATTATGCGGATGATTGTCAAACCCGCTGTTTTACAAAACTGCTAGATGTTTTACAAAACAGCTCTGTTATGTACAAAAGCTGCACAATGTTCAGCAGATTGCCATTGCGCTACGTTTAACAAAGCTGCCTACACACACGTTTAGATTGCCATTGCGCTACGTTTAACAAAGCTGCCTACACACACGTTTAGATTGCCATTGCGCTACGTTTAACAAAGCTGCCTACACACACGTTTAGATTGACATTGCGCTACGTTTAACAAAGCTGCCTACACACACGTTTAGATTGCCATTGCGCTACGTTTAACAAAGCTGCCTACACACACGTTTAGATTGCCATTGCGCTACGTTTAACAAAGCTGCCTACACACACGTTTAGACGTAATTCAAAATGGCTTATCTGCAGTCACAAAGCGTTTGGTGTGCCTTATAATGAGTAAAATTGGTTGCATTAACTAAGCTAGGGCGGGAACCCGGGCCAATTGATTTAGGTTAGTTTACAACTGTGAGCAACCGCGCCCGAGCAGAGCGAGCGGTGCCACGGCAGCGGCCTGTGAGCACTACTGCCAAATTGGTTGCAGTTACTGTCTTTCATATAAAACTTTTTGTTAAAATTGTCCTTAAAATCACTGTTCTCCCTTGAGTTAGGGTCATTTTCAATCATATTACTCGTGATATAGGTATATTTTCACTCATATTACTCGTGATATAGGTATATTTTCACTCATATTACTCGTGATATAGGTATATTTCTGTTTCGGATGCCATTGTTGTTGTTGAGCCTCAAGCGGCTAATTTTAGAACTAAAATCTACAAGTCGACGTTTCATTTCACGACGTTTCATAACCTCTAATCGTAGACCCGCTGCATTGATAAATGCAAAACGTTTAAACAATTCTGCGCGTTAAAGTTCAGTAATTATGAAAAACCGTTCGGTATACGTCGTTCAGCTTTTTTAATGTAAAATATTGGGTTTGACAATGCATCTGAGCCACATAAGTACACCACATTGTCATAATTATTGTGGCCGATATTAAAGAGTCTTCAAGCGACTACCTAATGGGGTAGTCCAGATGAAAATTATCAACCTACTTAGTGGTAATTTATTAACCAACTTCAAACAAAGGATGACAAGTCGACGTTTCATTTCACGACGTTTCACATAACCTCTAATCATAGACCCGCTGCATTGATAAATGCAAAACGTTTAAACAATTCTGCGTGTTAAAGTTCAGTAATTATGAAAAACCGTTCGGTATACGTCGTTCAGCTTTTTTAATGTAAAATATTGGGTTTGACAATGCATCTGAGCCACATAAGTACACCACATTGTCATAATTATTGTGGCCGATATTAAAGAGTCTTCAAGCGACTACCTAATGGGGTAGTCCAGATGAAAATTATCAACCTACTTAGTGGTAATTTATTAACCAACTTCAAACAAAGGATGATTCTTCGAAATCTATACCTATTTTACTATCAAACATTTTATGATTTGCTTAGTTTTAATTTACTGATGTCATAAGTGCCAGAGATATTTATACACAAGCATTTGCCTTAGGTACAGTCAGCGAAAATAACTGTTGAAAAAATTGACACCCTACGTCAATTTGCCATTTTAAAGCCATTTCATACAACTGTCAAGTTATGATCAAGTGGTTAAGTATACATAAAATATTATGCGTATAATGAGGACAATTAACGCTGGTAGTATCCACAACTTTACTTAGGTATGTTACTTTAAATTAAAATCGTAATTGATTCTATTCTAAAAGTAAGTTTAAAAACTAAAACTCGACTACTGAAAAATCACGCTACTGAAAAGTCACACGTCATATCGAACAGATTACGTGTGACTCCGGATTTTTAATTTGTCTGTCGTTTTCTAATTTCAGATGAGAATATTTTCTTGTTTCATACTTTTTAGAGCGCGATTTTCCAGTAGTCGGGTTTTAGTTTTTAAACTTACTTTTTATTCAAATTATTTTGGTGTTATAATTTCGTGATAAATTATTTTCAGAGCTACTTTATATTACACTTTACATTATAAACGTTTTTTGTTTATATTTGGAGAGAAAATATGTGTGGCTCACATCTGCGGCGTGATTTTAGAAATTATTCCCAATTATCGGGTGCATGCAAGCAAAGCCGCGAGCAATAGCTGAACTTTCATTTGATACCCAACACGACACAATAATAAAACATTTGATACCCAACACGACACAATAATAAAACATTTGATACCCAACACGACACAATAATAAAACATTTGATACCCAACACGACACAATAATAAAACATTTTTTTTAGTTCATGACTTTATGACTTTATGTCCTCTAGAGGACGCCATATTTTATTGTGACGTCATATACCTAGCCTATACCCATCGGAAGATCAAGACTATCCCAACGATACCTCATTAGTAAAATTATGATAAGAAGTTTGAAGTTATGAGGGAACAGGTGAACATACATAAGTACCATACAAATACTGGTCAAAATCATAACACAAGGAGTGTTTGCTTCGCCGTAATCGGGTAAAAATATGTGAAACAAAAATGCCTTCTAAACTTATTCTCTTTTAACGTTTCTAATTTCAAACATACCATTCCGTCACTCGTTCCAAGGGACGTACCGGTGTGTCTCATTATAAGTGAACCTAGTAGTGACCTACTTCTATTATGTTTCTGAGAAATAAATGTCTTAAACCATATCATTAGGATCTCAGTTCCAATGTCGTCGTTAAGGCTAGTCAAGTCCAGTTGGAACTGTTCGCTTCGGGTCTGGCTCCAGATTGCTACAGGGCTACTCCGGAGCGCAGGGCAGGCGACGAAGCTTAGTGGTGTTACTTTACTAGCCGGTGAAGCAAAGAGAGTTGTGTTGATGATTTTAATGATTATGATTCTGAGGAGCTCGTGGCTAAGTAATTACAGCCGCACGGGTCGATCCATCAGGTTAAGCTACGCTTGCCGGGGTTGGTCCGTGGATGGGTGACCATCTTTACACACCAAGACTCCTCCGTGCCTCGGAAAGCACGTTAAGCTGCTGGTCCCGGCTGTCATTCGTGGATCTTTGACAGTCGTTACGGGTCGTCAGAAGCCCGAAAGTCTGACAACCAGTCTTACCAAGGGTTATGTTATTACCCTGTTACTGGGTTGTGGAGGTCAGACAGGCAGCTGCTCCATGTAAAATACTGGTATTCAGCTGCATCCGGTTAGACTGGAAGCCGACCCCAACATAGTTGGGAGAAGGCTAGGCAGATTGAGGCAGATTGATTGATTCTGTAAATATATATTTGTTACGGTCGCGAATCATATTTTGATCAACATAGAACCTGATACTGACCTGTAAATTGCAAAAAACGTAAGAAAATTTTAATTTCGCGATGCCTTGATGCTTTCGGTTTGAAGTAGCAACCTTGAACCGCAGTGGGTCAAGGTACAGACACTTACAGGGATTCTCTGGAGCGCAGGGCAGGCGTGTCGCCAACCAACACGTACAGGCCTAGGTTTATGGTATCATTAGCCTGTGAAGCCCTTTGTAATTATGAGTAATCGCGTATGTACTGGTTCTTGGATTAGGTATTGTAGCCTTGTGGGTAGACATGGTAACTGAGACGGACTTGACTCTGAGTGAGTGCTGTGGAATAAGGGTATCTAACTGATGAATACCTCATGCATGGTCTGGTCACTTAGGTTTTCGTGTTAGGTTATAAATTAGTAGCAATTTTCAAAATGGTTTTTTTTTAATTTTTTTTCAACCTTTCGCAATGCTGTTATTTAAACCCGAAGGTAAAGAATGTCTTTTTTTTATTACTCTTAGGAAGGCTTACAGGCTAATTACTAACAATAGTTAACCACAACATATTATCAATATGCTATTAACAAGCCTCCACAAATGTATAACATATCGAATTTAAGGTGAACAGCAGTTAAAGTTTAAGTAGGTATTAGCAGGTTAGTTTTATTTATTAGTAGGTTAGCTTTATTTATTTATGTTGCTAATAAAAGTTTAGGAACCACTAGCCGCTGCATCATCCACAAACAATGACTTGGCTAAGAGCGTCCTTGCCATGCTTGTCTTAGTACAAAATAAGTCAACATCATGTTCAGAAGATACCTCATTGAAGCTTCGAGCGCATCTTTTAAGAAAAGCATTACGCCTATAATTGGTACTGGCAGAAGGCACACCTAGAAGAAGGCACACTTAGAAGCGGCCTTATACACAATCCAATAGTGTTAGTGCGAAATGAGAACTTTGCTAATAGTTCCGAGCAGTCAATCGACCCATTGGCTATGTTCATCAAAAAACATATATCATTAATGAGTCGCCTACGATCCCGCGGGAGAAAATGGTATCTCTTACAACGGTGACTGTAAGCAATAGATATTTGGTGCGCCTTTCTTTTCTTGTCTTGTGGTATTAAGTCCAATTATGTAGCATCATAGCATATTTTTTCTTTTATTGCTGACTGGACCTGCTCTTGACCTAGATCACGCCTGACGGAAAGCCATGGATGAGGTATATGATGGAACGAGCATAAGTACATTATAATAAATACATTTTTGGAACGAAAACTATTGAAATGTCTGCTGGCTAAGTTTTAGCAAAGACATTTAAATAGTTTTAGGATAATAACGTAATCAACGATCGAAACCGACTTTCTCGTTGGCCGCAGGCGTGACAGCTGAATGGTGTAGGGTTCGATTCCCAAGTCAGACATCGTGTTATAGAGTGTTATTTGGTTTCTGGAATTATTCAGTAGCAGCCCAGAAGCTGGAGGTGGACCCGGTTTAGCAAAGTGCTCGCCCTCGACTACACGGGACTGAAACATAACTGGCGAAATTAAAAACTAAACCGGCCAGAACTCTTAATTTTTTAAATAATAGGTGGCTACCTCCGCTTTACCCCATTTGCCTGTGGACCACTACGTTTGAGACACATAAACATTTACCTTTGGACCACTACGTTTGAGACACATAAACATTTGCCTTCGGACCACTACGTTTGAGACACATAAGCATTTGCCTTTGGACCACTACGTTTGAAACACATAAACATTTGCCTTTGGACCACTACGTTTGAGACACATAAACATTTGCCTTTAGACCACTACGTTTGAGACACATAAGCATTTGCCTTTGGACCACTACGTTTGAGACACATAAACATTTGCCTTTGGACCACTACGTTAGAGACACATAAACATTTGCCTTTGGACCACTACGTTTGAGACACATAAGCATTTGCCTTTGGACCACTACGTTTGAGACACATAAACATTTGCCTTTGGACCACTACGTTTGAGACACATAAACATTTGCCTTTGGACCACTACGTTTGAGACACATAAACATTTGCCTTTAGACCACTACGTTTGAGACACATAAGCATTTGCCTTTGGACCACTACGTTTGAGACACATAAACATTTGCCTTTGGACCACTACGTTTGAGACACATAAACATTTGCCTTTGGACCACTACGTTTGAGACACATCAACATGACAGTTTGACATATTATCGGTCCAAAAACTGTCAAACCGCAATATTTTCTCCTCAGATTAAAGTTAAATGACTATTGAATAACTAGCCCTAATATTAACTTTTCTAATTACAATTTATCAACAAAATATTTTCGAACCTAATGAAAGTTACTTATAATATTTCTTGAGTGAAGTTCTTTTTGCAGGGTCAGAACTCGGAAGATTCAAGTTTACTGCAATTTGTCTAAATTTTATCTGCCTATGCGACTTGTAATGTTAGACTAAAAATACATTCCATAAATTAAAATGTATAACTCTGAAATCGTATTTTTTTTTTTTTGTGTTATAGACCAAAATACATATAGAGAAGATTTATTTGTACTGTCTGTTATTATAAAAATAAAAGTATGACATGGCTATAACACTTCAAGTTGCCGTAATACACACGGCTACACATCAAGTTATACCTACATTTCCAGTATAAGCTGATCTCGATTGCAGGTATAGGTTTCCTTGCAAAGAGAGGTCAGCTTGTACTGGAAGCTTGTTAGTAGCTGTGTGTGCCTGTTTTCCCTGCCTGAACCTGTTTATTAAGGGAATGGTCAGTGCTGTAACTTGTAACGAATGATTTATGATTGTTGTACTTATTCTTTGCCTTGTTTTCAGGTAAGTCCCCTTTGTTTCTATCAACCTACAGTTCGGCAGTAAAGGTAAGGTTAGACATAATTTTTTTTCTAAGGTGACATAAAATGTTCCAGTTTTCAGGAAGTTTACTTATCAAATCAATTTTTATTGAAATAAAAAATATTTTTTAAATAGATTCCGAACTATTACAACGCCATAGTTCTTAGTCCATTGCCTATAACGAGTCTGATTTATCAGCACTAGTTAAAAAATTACCGAAATAATTGCGAAAACTACAGCACGGACTTTTAATCAGTTGCAGTAAAATGACACTTCTTATCTGTCATTTCTTTAAAAAATGTTCCCATTTGATAGCGAAATGACAGGAAAAATGATATGAGATGTGTCAGTTTACTGCAGCTAAATAAAACTCCGACCATAGGTCCCTTATTCCTTACATAGACCTTGGGGGGACCTTTATTTATTACGTACAAAAGAATTGTTGAAAATCATTTGGTTATTAATGTTTCTATTAGCCAAGTTACTTACCATAAGGATTCTGCCATAACCCCAACATAGACTGCTCTATACTTAGGTCTTTTAGGTATAGACCGGTAAGTATAGACCGGTAAGTATAGACCGGTCACTTTGTAGCGGATACAGCGTCGATTATAGATCGTTGAAAATTTGGATATAAATAATACTGTTAAACTAACTAACAAAATGCTTAGAAGAAGCCTAATTTAATTGTTACGTAATTTATAATTGATTTAAAAAACGTAACGTTACAATGACAACCTATCCTACTTTTTAGAGTATTATTAATAATTATTAAGTATATTATTTTTAATTATTGTGACTGTGAAGACCACGTGGGTCATTGCTTTTCTTTGTTCTTTTCTCTGTTAGTTTTTAATCATAGTCTGGCAAGTAATTTATGCGGCCTAACCAAATGTCTTTTCTTTGGTATTGTTCGTCGAATCGTTAAACTCCTTAAGTTTTAAGTTGAGCTGCACGATTACTGACGAATGCGTGCACTGACTGGACATGTCCACTCAATCTGTGTGGTTCTTTCCTCAAAAGATCATTTCAGACACTAAGCCACATGGTCTGCACATGATCTGACCAAGATTATGTCTGGACTTTAAAAGAGTCTGAGACCTCTGAATTTGTTTCGGGCTTTCTTCTCAGGGTAGTCAGATAGGAAACGCCGACCTCATCTAGTTTTTAAAAATATGATTGACGTGTAAAAGTGTTTGTACAAAACCTACTTACAGAAATAAATCATTATATAATGTATCATTTATCCACAGTATTGTCAAGTGCCCACAAACCCACCATTACAGCTTCCCCTCTTTTGCCAACAAGTTAACAAAACAACACAAGCGCGCACGTATCTGAAATCATTGTTCTAACAGCGTGTGGTATCTACCTAGACCTACCTATCACTAAACCGCGCAAATATTCACACTGAGGATTCAATGAAAGCAAGAAGCTCGCGCCATTGCGAAGCGCTCCATACGTTAGGGCCAAGAAATAAACACTTCAGAAGTATACTAGTTACTTTCTTCTTTGAGAAGTTAATATAATACCTACTGTTCGATACTTAACGCAGATCATTTATTTTTGCAGTCATTGAGCCTTCAGAATTCATAATATACCATACTGTTTTTTATATATTTCTGTGATATCTTCAATATTACAATAAAATAAAATACCTAATTATTTTGTGTTACAAAGTATAAGTAATGGTTAATCGGAAATAATATTTCCAATTAATCTGTAGGCATATAGCACTTTATAATCCGGACGGACGGGAAGAACCAGGCTCTTGATGATGATTATTGTAGATTGTTCAAAAAGATCTCAAATGTAGTTCCGACCTACTTGCATGCTTATTATTTCCTGCGACTTTGATTATTAAAAGCGCCTTCAGTGATAATTGCCGGCATCTCAATAACCCAATCACTATTCGAAGAGATTTTAAAGGAAATTGCTTTATAACATTGAAAAATTCATCTGTCCTACAACGTAAGTGACGCAATGAACGTTGTTTTTAAGTTAAAGTTAAGTCTAAATTAAATGCATTGGCACTTTTATACGCTGCTACCCCGCGCCTCGCAGGGATGACATAAAACCTCGTTGCACATTTATGCCCCAAAGGTCTGAGTAGGACTTCTGAACGTATCCTGTGTAAGGACACAGCCGACTTCGTGAGTGACAACAGGCGCTAAGTCGCGGCCGCACTTGTGGCGCGCGCGCATAGCTCAGCGCTTATCTTATTGGTGCAGTGCATCATTTGAAATATTTGCATCTTTGAATTAATGTGCACGCGAACAGGATTTCTAGGAATAATACCTGAAAATAAGTTTAAAATTAAAAGCTTCAATACAAAGGAAAATCCAAGCCTATTAGTGTTTGTCTGTACGACCGCTTAGATCTTCTAAGCTACAGCTACTTAATGGATTTTGATGCGGTTGTCACCACAATTTAGAACATTTATTCTGGAACGATTCCATTCAGAGCTTTGATGGCAAACAGCAAGCAAACATTATAAGAACATTTTATCCTACTTTACATACATAATGCTTACTTATTCTTTAGCTAAATGAAAAATGATTTATTTTCTGTAACTAGGTTTGTACAAACACTTTTACACGTCAATCATGTTTTTTAAAACTAGATGAGGTCGACTTTTCCTATCTGACTAAGTACTCTGAAAAGAAAGGCCGAAACAAACACTCTCTTTTAAAGTCCAGACATAATCTTGGTTAGATCATGAAAATTAGAAAAGTGAAAAGATAAATAAAAAGCACAATTTTTTATCTTATTGCTAGTCATTAAAAATCGAACTCGCCGCCAACCACACAACTTCACGAACTGAACTATCTACCCACTGTACCACAAACTGTACAATAAGATCGGCGCGTGCAACACAACTGAAGTAAATGGCAGTTAGTCCGAACGTCATTAGTGGCTTGTCGCCAGCGATTATCAGCGGCAAATAACTCAACAAATAGCTCAACAAATCTAATCGTCACTTCCTTAGCTCTTCCGCTCGGGGCACGCTAGCATAGTATAATGGCGGGCGCTAATACTTACCCTGCTTTTGCTTCGAACGAGTTCATTCTCTAAATAGAGAGGGGTGAATTTGTGTTCAGTTGGACTTCAAGATGAATAAGAAAGAGGTAAAGGTATTGTGTTCAACTCTGTGTAAAACTCAATCAGAATCTGCTTAGCCCGCAAATACGGTATGGATCAAACTCACCGACCAAATTCGCAACACCGTAAAACGCTCCAAGACAGGTATCACCGATGTTGGCGACCATGCAGTCTGCGAGGATGAAATGGGACTCACACCTATAGGATACATCCACATAGATGGGCCAGGATCGTCACACAATGGGTGCCTGAAGACGGGCCTCATCACCGAGGCGGGCCTAGCCGGCGTGACGATTTGGACTCGTTCCTAACCGATTGGACGGAGAAAGCACATCATAAAGAAAATTGGAAAAATATAGGGTAGTCCTTTCCCCAGCAGTGGGACCACATAGGATAGACAATAACAAACAAACTAGGCGCAATTCATAGCTTTAAATACAATCAAAGACAATTTTTGTTCAAAATTGGGTGAAAATTATCACTTTTTAAACGTCAAAGTTAGCATAATATTTATGACAACTCCAAAATAGCATTTCCTTGTATTAAGTGTTACCGAGAAGAGAGAATGTTGCTTTCAGGCTTACTTATGGGCTTACTACACATTCCCATAGACGTGCACATTTACATAACAATCGTGACATCCCGCATGTAATCCTAAAAGGATTAGTCAGAGGTGTATAATAATATAATACAGTAGCGTACTTGTTTTTAAATACTATCTGTTATCATACCTATGTTTTACAAAATAAATAATTGATTGATAGGTACACCACATTTCGCCAGTTATATTTAAGTCCCATGTGATGGGGGCGAGCCTATTGTCATCAATGGGGCAAATATCTAGACACACACACTCACTTGTCATCAATGTCCTCTGAAATCGACAACTGAACTTTCAGAAGCACGTGCTAACTGCCAGCCCACTAACTACAGTTGTTGGGAACGATTGTACCTATAGCTATGTGATGATTGTGTATCGTTTAAAGTGAAGCATGTGTTAGTTGAAAATAAAGCATAGACCAAACCACACGTCTTAATTACTGCAGAAACTGTGCCAACTAAAACTGAACCTTAACGCGCTAAACATATGGTCCAAGCGACCCGGATTCATTAAGTGGATTTTAAAAGTGTATAAAAACTGTCCGGCCGATCGAATACAATAGGCTCGCACATTCCTCAGCGATAACAGTGAATAACAAGCTCATTAGTGAAGACTTCTTAAGAATTACGAGTTATAACATCGCGTCATAACAAGTATTTACGCGAATTTGGCTTAATAATAACATTAATAACCGATTAAAAGTGCCTTTTTACGAAAATGAGTACTTCAAGCAGTCAATTACTCAATATTCTAGAAGAAACAGCTGGTAAATTGCAAAAAGCGCAAGTTAATATGAAGAAATGTCCTAAGGTACGATTAACAAAGGGTTACATCCTAGCAAGATTACAATGTATAGAAGAATATTGGCAGTCATTTAAAATAACACATGAAGAACTTGTTAAGTGTACACCGAAAGAACATCGTGCGAACATTCAGTACTTTGTTAACGAAGACTATTACGTTGTTGAAGACATGTTTTTGTGTTTACAAGGAGACTTAAAGGACATGATTTCTACATTGTCAACAACAGAAGATGTATGTTGTAACATGCCTACGATTAACCAAACTCAAGTTAAATTACCGACTATCCAGCTACCAGAGTTTAATGGTAATTACGATGACTGGCCCACATATCATGATTTGTTTATATCACTAGTCCATGACAATAAGTCGCTAAGTTTGGTACAGAAGTTGCAATACCTGAAGTCAAGTATCACCGGTGAAGCTGAAGCCTTGCTGAAACATATAAAGGTTACGGAAAATAACTACACACAAGCATGGAATATATTGAAAAATCGCTACGGGAATAAACGAGTTATAGTAAATACGTTGTTCAAACGACTTACCGGACAAAGGGCGATCAAGACACCAACTGCAAATCAGATAAAGTCCTTGCTAGACACTACCGCTGAATGTATGAATAGTCTACAAAATCAGGACTTAACTATTGATAACTGGGACCCCCTGATTATATTTTTAGTGGTTCAGAAATTAGACCCTGAGACCCATAAGGACTGGCAGGAGCATACGTACACTCAGGAGTTTAACAAATTACCCACCTTGAAAGAATTTTTTATATTTTTGGAGTCTAAGTTCCGTACATTGGAGTTGGTGACACCTGGTAGTTCTTCAGCTGTCTCAAGGGAGAAAACTATCAAGGATAAGTCATGCCATGTTTCTGCAACCACACCGGCGAAGACGTGTACAATGTGCAAGGAAGACCATGTCCTATGCCATTGTAAAGATTTTATAAAGCTTCAACCTATGGAGAGAAACGAGTTTGTAAGGAAGAATAACCTTTGCTACAATTGTCTGGCACCAGGGCATTCAGCCTGGAAATGTCGCGTACCTGTATTCTGCCGTCGATGCAATCGCCGACACCACTCACTGTTGCACCAGCAGAAAAGTAACAACAAGCAGTCAGACAATACACAAACTCCACACGTACATATCGAAGGAAAGAAAACAAACGATGAACATGAAAAAGAAGACGTCGCAATAGCATCACACTTCATCACGAAGAAGTCCACAGCTTTGCTGGCAACAGCACTAGTGTATGTAAGGGGTGACAATGGACTAACGACAGTATTGCGCGCCTTAATTGACCAAGGGTCACATGAAAGTTTTATCAGTGAAGGAGCAGCTCAAAGATTAAAGATAAAACGCAAAGCAACTAAAGGAACAATCACAACGGTTGGAGGTAAACAGACACACATAAATCACATCGTAGAATTTGATCTTCTATCGCGGTGTGAAGATAATTTCAAGATTACTCTGAAGGCATATGTCATACCCAAGAACATAACCTCCAATTTGCCACCAAGTCATTTCACCCACAAAATCGCAGACTGGCCGCATTTACAAGGTCTCACCCTGGCAGACCCAAGTTACAATCAACCAGGGCGAGTGGACCTTTTATTAGGTGTTCAAATCTATGACATCATTTTGAAAGGCGGTCTGGTTAAAGGTCCATTAGGCTCTCCAAGCGCACAAGATACACGCCTAGGATAGATTCTTTTTGGAAAGGTGGAAGAAAACATATCTTCGGTAGATATTACCGTCATGCATCAACATATTGACATTGACAATATGTTGAAATCTTTCTGGGAAGTAGAAGATGATAGTAAGAAGAAACTAACAAAAGATGAAGAAGAGTGTGAGAAAATCTACAAGGAAACATACAAGCGAAATGATGAGGGAAGATTCGTGGTAAAATTACCATTTAAAACAGAAAAGCCTAAGTCATGTGAAGGAAAAACTAGAGATATAGCATTGAGAAGATACATGCAACTTGAAAAACGCTTTGAGAATGATACGAATTTGAGGACGGAATACACAAAAGTAATGAAGGAGTATATTGATCTGAAACACATGGAAATAGTTCCAACAAACGAGATAGATAATTCGGCAGTATACTTACCACACCATCCAGTCCTGAAAGAAACAAGTGAAACAACGAAGGTTAGGGTTGTCTTTAATGCTTCGTCCAAGGGTTGCAATAATATATCTCTAAATGATGAACTGCTGATAGGACCTCAGCTACAGGAGGACATGAGATGTCTAGTCATGAGATGGAGAATGAAGCCTATCTGTTTTGTGTCTGACATCGAAAAAATGTACAGACAGGTTTTGGTGACGAAAGAAGACGCAGACTATCAGCGTATTCTTTGGCGTCAACATTCAACTGAAACAATCAAAGATTATCGTCTGCTCCGAGTCACATTCGGTACTGCTTCCGCCCCTTACCTTGCTGTGAAAACGCTGCAACAACTAGCAGAAAATGAATGCAGAGATTATCCTAAAGCAGCTGAAACCATCAAGAATGATTTTTTTATGGATGATCTAATGTCTGGGGAGGATACAGTAGAACAAGCTATAGAAGTAGCTAAGGACATTAACCATATCCTACAAGGAGGAGGTTTCAAGCTGCAAAAATGGGCATCTAACAGTGGAAAATTCCTAGAACAATTTGAAGCCGAACAGCATAGTAAGCAAGTTAAAATAGACATGAAGTTGCATGGTACTGTTAGAACACTAGGTTTATCCTGGAACATGGGCGAAGACACTATTCATTATCATCTTGATTACGCCCTCATGACTGGAGTCGTAACCAAAAGAAAGATTTTGGCTGACATTCACCGGCTATTCGATCCGCTGGGATGGCTGGCTCCGGCGATAGTACCTGCAAAAATATTAATCCAAAGTTTGTGGCTGAAGCGAAGCGCCTGGGATGACGAAGTAGACCCTGAAACAGAAAAAGAATGGATTAGTATAAGAAAAAGCTTATCACATTTGAAAGTTGTAGAACTGCAGCGATGGTTACAATGCACAAGTGACAGCATGAGAAACGCTTCTGTTCACGGTTATTGTGACGCTTCTAACAAAGCATACGGAGCTGTTGCTTACCTGAGGGTGCTGGGAGAAGACCTTCAATACAAAACGACCATAATTGCTGCTAAATCCAGAGTTGCGCCTGTAAAACCACTGTCACTACCGCGACTCGAGCTATGTGGAGCATTACTACTTTCAAAATTATTGAAGCAAATAAGCGAAGCTATGCATATTCCTACTAATCAAATATTTTCATGGACAGACTCGACAATCGTTTTATCATGGTTGCAGGGAGATCCTACTCGATGGCAAACCTTTGTGAGGAACAGAGTCATAACGATAATCGATAACATTGGTAACAAATGGTTTCACGTCCTATCAAAAGAAAACCCCGCAGATGTCGTATCAAGAGGCATGCTGCTATCAGATTTGAAGAATTGTAGATTATGGTGGGAAGGTCCTGAATGGCTGAAACAAAAGGAAATACCATATACAAGCATAAACACTTCGACTGACCTAGAAATGAGAAAAACTATAAATGTAAACGTAGTAACGGAACCATCCGTCGAAGAGAAAAATTGGTCAACCCACTTCGAGGTTTGTGATACACTAGCGGAGTTGTTGCAAACAGTGACGCACTGCAGACAATTCTTGAACCTGAAAAATAAAAAAATACAGATTAGTTTAAACACAGAAGAATTAGAAAGATCATTACATAAATGTATTCAAATAACACAAAGAGAATGTTTTGAAGAAGAGATTAAAGACTTGAAAGACAAAGGTAAAGTTAAGAACAGAAGTGTATTAAAGTCACTCAATCCGTATTTGGATCGAAATCATATCCTCAGGGTGGGCGGTAGAATTCGACACGCCAATATAGAAAAGGATAGAAAACACCCTATCATCTTAGATAATAAATCACGTTTGACCAGACTTATTGTGGCCGATGCACATAAGGCAACTTTGCATGGGGGCGTACAGTTAATGTATAATTACATTCGATCGAAATACTGGATTCTGAACCAAAAAAGTTTGGTAAAGGCTGAAGTACACAAATGTTTAATCTGTGCGAAACAGCGGGCTGAAATTAGAAACCAGTTTATGGGAGACTTACCCAAGGAACGAGTGACACCTGCCCGAGCATTCTTACATTGTGGTGTTGACTTTGCTGGCCCGTACCAAATCCTAATGTCTAAGGGAAGAGGTGCTAAAACAAACAAAGGCTACATTTCATTGTTTATATGTATGGCAACTAAGGCCATACATTTAGAACTTGTTGGCAACCTAACCTCTGAAGCATTCATCGGAGCGTTCAGAAGATTTGTGTCACGTAGAGGAAGATGCAACCACATGTGGAGTGACCAGGGCCGAAACTTTGTCGGGGCCAACAAAGAGCTGGTCGAAGCCTGGAACTCAGCTAAGTTAGAATTCCAAGGTGACATAGTAGATACTTTGGCCAAGGATGGGACTCAGTGGCATTTTATTCCGGGATACAGTCCGAACTTCGGTGGTCTATGGGAAGCCGGCATAAAATCTACTAAGCATCATCTCAAACGAGTCTTGAACAGTCACCTGACGTTTGAAGAGTTCACTACACTTTTATGCCAGATCGAGGCTTGTCTTAACTCTCGACCGTTATGCCCCATCGATGATTCAGACAAGGACGATATGGAGGTACTCACACCAGGACACTTCCTGATCGGGGAAGCACCAATCACCGTACCTTCACCAAGCTTGAAAGACGTTCCTGCTAGCAAGCTATCTCGATGGCAGCATACTCAAAAGCTATTGAACGACTTTTGGCAGCGTTGGCAGCATGAGTACTTAGCAAGACTACAGCAACGGCCGAAGTGGTTAAAGACAGTCCCAGACTTAGAAATTGGTCAGATAGTGCTAGTAAAGACGGACAATTCTGTTCCAGGAAAATGGCCACTTGGACGAATAGTAGATAAACACCCTGGCCAAGATGCAGTTACCAGAGTGTATAGTGTGAAACCCGGTAACCACATAGTTAGACGATCAATTGGTAAATTATGTCTTTTACCTGTAGACACCAATGTTTAAACTTCATAGTTATATAGGTACCGTGTATTAATTTAAATTGTTGTTTGTACTGAAGTAGGATTGATTTACTGAGCATGTAATTTCATTAGTTTACATTTTGTAATAGTAATGACTATCAACAATTTTGTATCTAGTTTTTGATTTTATTGTTTGTGCTATGTGTAAATTAATTGAACATCTGAATTGTTTTAAAAGAACCTTAAGATCTTTTGGTGGGCGGTATGTTGGGAACGATTGTACCTATAGCTATGTGATGATTGTGTATCGTTTAAAGTGAAGCATGTGTTAGTTGAAAATAAAGCATAGACCAAACCACACGTCTTAATTACTGCAGAAACTGTGCCAACTAAAACTGAACCTTAACGCGCTAAACAACAGTCAATAATCTAATTATATTTCCACTAACAAATTAACAATCAAATAAAAACAAGGAACCAAACTAAACGCAATTAGTTTGTACAAGCTTTACCACAAACATTCTGAGACAGCCAAATAGCGTGCTCCTAGAGAGGTAATACTTAGTTAACTAAAAATATTTAAAAAAAAACAAGTAATTAGGTTCATGTGGGGCAAGCGACGATCGATAGCTGCCGACGCACGTGCTTACTGAATCGATTGCTTACATGACATTCTAAGTGGGGAAACATAGGGGCAATGCTTTGCGGCGGCTACGGTACGTTATTTCCCCACTACTGGGCAAAGTCTCCCCCATTTTTGTTAGTGTTAGTTCTCTTTATGTTTTGTCTTCTCTGGTCAATCTGACAAGAACGAGTCAGATCGTTTCACCAGCGTTTCTAAAGCACAAGGCTTTAGAAAGCTGCCAAGCAGCAAAGTCTTCGGGCACCCGCCGTGTGACAACCCTGGCCCATCTGCCCTCATGCATCCTGTACGTGTGCCCCAGCCCTCCAAACTCGCAGATTTAACGCCATATTCGGCGATTTCTGTCGTGGAGCGTAGTTTGGTGTTGCGAATTTGATCGGTCAGAAGAATATAATATTTGACAACATTGGCCCACAATATGTATTAGTAGTGCTTAAGAACCATGTTGGTTCATCAATAAATTACATAAAGCAATAGATAGGGTTTAGAATAATATTTTGAACCTCCCTGTATTCTGCTTCTGAGCGATGCATTTTATGTTATAATGAGAACCACTTGTGTGGATCTATTATTATACTGATGTTGGTAGAATGAGTGATGTGTGATGTCTATGATGATGATTGTATGTCTAACATGGCGGAGCAGTACAAACGCACACCAAAATAACCAATAACAACTCTGTGACCACTGTCTCACAATAAAGATCTTTGACTTTGACTTTATGAGAATTATAAACTCCGACATTGTTTAACCGATCACCACGAAAGTTGGCACATTTATTTATTTTTCATGGAGAAGGTTTTCATGGGTTTTTTTTTCGACCTCCACGCGGTATAAGCCGCTGGCAAATGCTAAAATTGTCTAAAAATAAACTGAATAGGGTATAATTAACTTATCAGATATTTATTCCGGCGTGACCTCTCTTGAACATGTCCCGTATATTTCCAAGCATAGCGTTGCTATACCGTTGTTACTCCGCACTGTTGTATTTGTTCTGATACGTGTGCGGTGTTTGGACAAAGAATTCATCATAATTATATGCGTCTAGCTTAAATTAATTAACATGTAGGAAACCGATAACGCACATGTGCGTAACAGAGGTAGGTATAGCTCATCAGATGTGCGGAACAGAGGTAGGTATAGCTCATCAGATGTGCGGAACAGAGGTAGGTATAGCTCATCAGATGTGCGGAACAGAGGTAGGTATAGCTCATCAGATGTGCGTAACAGAGGTAGGTATAGCTCATCAGATGTGCGGAACAGAGGTAGGTATAGCTCATCAGATGTGCGGAACAGAGGTAGGTATAGCTCATCAGATGTGCGGAACAGAGGTAGGTATAGCTCATCAGATGTGCGGAACAGAGGTAGGTATAGCTCATCAGATGTGCGGAACAGAGGTAGGTATAGATCATCAGATGTGCGGAACAGAGGTAGGTATAGCTCATCAGATGTGCGGAACAGAGGTAGGTATAGCTCATCATATATTCGTTTGACGACTCTGCACGAAATCTAACTTAGAGAGATGTATTGATGATTTTTATGGTTAAAATTATATAAATACTCAGCAGTAGACTCAAAAATACATTACGCAATAAAACATCCCACACTGCAGTGTATAGCAATAGCATTTTTTGTATGGGCATCAAAATATAATAAGTTACCCATAGACATTAAGAACCAACACTCAATTGGTATTTTTAAAAGGCAGCTAAAAGACTTCCTGATTAAAAAGGCATATTACTCTGTAAAGGAATTCCTTGAAGAAAAATAATTATATAATATATAATACTAAAAGATTGTTGATACTTGATAATGATAATGTGATATAAACTGTAAGAATAGTCTGATATAATATAAAATGTATGAACAATGATAATTATTAATGTAATGTAAATTGTTTAACTGTAGTATTGAGTACCTATACTTTTTCATTTATAACAATTTAAATTGCAATGCCTTCACAGGCAACTAAGTTCTAAGAACCTATATATTTGTTAACATCTTCAAAACTGTACACTTAGTTCGCAATAAAGAATTTGAATTTGTGATTTGAACTGTCCACCTATTACGGTTCATGAGATACAGCCCTGCGACAGACGGACGGACGGACGTACAGCGGAGGCTTAATAACTTTGTACGCACAATATTGAGAGACTAGCTGGACTGCCCGCGGCTTGGCCCGCGTGGATGTCTGATTTCATGGGTTTTATTTTGTACGCACAATATTGAGAGACTAGCTGGACTGCCCGCGGCTTGGCCCGCGTGGATGTCTGATTTCATGGGTTTTTATTTTCTTGCGCGGAAAACTAATTATTTTTCTAAATTAAAAATAGCCCAAGTTACTCCTTATAACATCAGCTAAGCATATGCCGTCAAAATAGCCCAAGTTACTCCTTATAACATCAGCTAAGCATATGCAGTCAAAATAGCCCAAGTTACTCCTTATAACATCAGCTAAGCATATGCCGTCAAAATAGCCCAAGTTACTCCTTATAACATCAGCTAAGCATATGCCGTCAAAATAGCCCAAGTTACTCCTTATAACATCAGCTAAGCATATGCCGTCAAAATAGCCCAAGTTACTCCTTATAACATCAGCTAAGCATATGCCGTCAAAATAGCCCAAGTTACTCCTTATAACATCAGCTAAGCATATGCCGTCAAAATAGCCCAAGTTACTCCTTATAACATCAGCTAAGCATATGCCGTCAAAATAGCCCAAGTTACTCCTTATAACATCAGCTAAGCATATGCCGTCAAAATAGCCCAAGTTACTCCTTATAACATCAGCTAAGCATATGCCGTCAAAATAGCCCAAGTTACTCCTTATAACATCAGCTAAGCATATGCCGTCAAAATAGCCCAAGTTACTCCTTATAACATC
This sequence comes from Cosmia trapezina, assembly GCA_905163495.3. Classification (NCBI taxonomy): domain Eukaryota; kingdom Metazoa; phylum Arthropoda; class Insecta; order Lepidoptera; family Noctuidae; genus Cosmia; species Cosmia trapezina. The sequence goes on from LR991019.1 coordinate 515,843, forward strand.
AGCTAAGCATATGCCGTCAAAATAGCCCAAGTTACTCCTTATAACATCAGCTAAGCATATGCCGTCAAAATAGCCCAAGTTACTCCTTATAACATCAGCTAAGCATATGCCGTCAAAAATTAGCCCAAGTTACTCCTTATAACATCAGCTAAGCATATGCCGTCAAAATCGGTGAAAAGTCGCTTGGGAAGTTTACATAACTTGACTCAAAGATTACGAGTACTTATAGCATTTTTTGAGTTAATCACGACACGCAGTAAAATCCTCCCCTTAAACATTTAAGTATCCTATATTTTAGCCTTCAGGAATCGATTTTCGAAAAACCCAAAAACTTATTATTGTTTATTTTATATCAAAAGTATAAATAAAATAAACTAAGTTTCAAGTTAATCGAACTGCGCTTTTAAATTCTTCCATACAAACTTTAACATCCCTAAACCTCATTTGAGGGGTAGTTTTGAAGAACTAATAATGACAAACTTAGCACAAATACTTGCTTAAGTAAGTAATAAATACTTACTTAAGCAAGTATTTGTGCTAAGTTTCAAGTTCATTAACCGAATTAATAAGATTTTTCATACAAACTGTACCTATCCCTGTTTTCACGCTCACAGGGGTAGAATTTCAAAAATAGTCTGGGATGTTTCTATAACTTGACTCAAACATTCAATAAAATCCTGCGCTGTAAAATTAACTTTTCACACCTTAGTGGTAGATTTTTGGAAAACCCTGATACAAGTTAGTCTTCATTTTTGGTCTCAAGTATACAAACTAAGTTTTGAGTTAATCGGACAGCGTGTTAAAATTCCTCCATACAAACTTTGACACGCCCCAATCCTTTATAATTTACTTAGATGAATATTCGTGATAAGTTTCAAGTCTATTAACTCAAGAGTTAAGATTTTTCATACAAACTTTCATCCCCTATTTTACCCCCTTAGAGATGAAATTTCCAAAAATCCTTCCTTAGTAGATGTTCACACTATATAAGGTATCTATGTGCAAAATTTCAAGTCTCTAGGTCTATTGGTTTGGGCTGTGCGTGGATATATTAGTCAGTGACTCATTCAGGACTTTGAATTTTTAATATATACAGATTTACCATGTTATTTTAAAACCACAGACTTCTTATATGTTTTCCTGTAATCTATAGGTAAAAAACTATTTTCTGTATTTATTTCAAAATTTTAGGCTCAGTAGTTTCGGAGATAAGGGGGGGGAATGGTCAATTTTTGTCTACTTTCTTAAATAACTTTAAAACAATATATTTTAAAATTATAAAAAATATATATTTGAGACCCCCATAGTAAGTCCTTTCATTTGACTTATCACACGGTACAGTTTGCAAAACTTTTTTTTTTATTTTCTTATTTGCCCCCTACAAATGACCCTCATATTCAAAATTCATTTATTTACTTTAGCAGTACGTGTTTGGGTCACAGAAATCCACATGTGTACCAAATTTCAACTTAGTCGGTCTATTAGATTCGGAGCAAATTGGCTGTGACAGACGGACAGACGGACAGACAGACAGACACACGAGTGATCCTATAAGGGTTCCGTTTTTTCCTTTTGAGGTACGGAACCCTAAAAACCCAAAAAAAAAATCGAATTTCGCGGGCTACACAGCGCAATCACTTAACGTTACAATGCGGACTTTTCCAACGTTATTTTTCATGTCACCAAAACGATACTTTGTTATTACGATGTTATTGTGGTTATTTTAAATTGACACAGTGACAGTATACCTTTCTTTACAAAACATTGTTTTTGTCAAACACGGGACCAGGGCCCCAAGTCTGCTATTTTTTACATTCCAACACGATCCCATTGTCACTGCATTGTCATTTTGCTAAAAGTTCGTAATCTGCTAAATTCATAATTTCATACAATAGTGTGTCAGTAATTGACCATTGGAAAGTCATAATGACGCCATTATGACGCCATTATATTAGTAGATTACCAAACTTGTCAAAATCAACAATTATGAAATCAATGATAGACCATTCTGACACTATTGTAATAGCAGACTTAAGGCCCAGACGTGTTCATGCTGTATTGCAATCATACACATATTTAGTAATGAACTAACTGACCCTTCAGACGTTGTCCTGTCAAAATTTAAATTTCTTTTTTCCTTTTTTTTTCTTCTGAACTACCCCTTTATTGAGCAAACAAAACAAACAAAAATCAAATCGGTCAATTCGTTTTTAGGGTTCCGTACCTCAAAAGGAAAAAACGGAACCCTTATAGGATCACTCGTGTGTCTGTCTGTCTGTCTGTCTGTCCGTCTGTCCGTCTGTCACAGCCAATTTGCTCCGAATCTAATGGACCGATTAAGTTTAAATTTGGTACACATATGGATTTCTTTGACCCAAACACGTACAGCTAAAGTAAATATATGAATTTTGAATATGAGAGTCACTTTTAGGGGGAAAATAAGAAAATTTAAAAAAAAAGTTTTGTAAACTGTACCGTGTGACATATTAAATGAAAGGGCTTACTATGAGGGTCTCAAAAATATTTTTTTTTATAATTGTAAAATATATTGTTTTAAAGTTATTTAAGAAAATTGACGAAATTTGACCATTCCCCCCACCCTTATCTCCGAAACTACTGAGCCTAAAATTTTGAAAAAAATATAGAAAATAGTTCTATACCTGTAGATTACAGGAAAACCTATAAGAAGTCTGTGGTCTTAAAATAACATGGTAAATCTATATATATATAAAAAAACCAAGTCCTGACTGAGTCACTGACTAATATATCAACGCACAGCCCAAACCAATTTACCTAGAGACTTGAAATTTCGCACATAGATACCTTATATAGTGTAAACATCCACTAAGGAAGAATTTTTGGAAATTCCATCCCTAAGGGGGTAAAATAGGGATGAAAGTTTGTATGAAAAATCCTATCCCTTGAGTTAATAGACTTGAAACTTAGCACGAATATTCATCTATAAGTAAATTATAAAGTTTATCATTTTTAGTTTTCCTAAACTACCCCCTAAGGAGGGATTGGGGGTGTCAAAGTTTGTATGGAAGAACACGCGGTCCGATTAACTCAAAACTCAGTTTTTAGGGTTCCGTACCTCAAAAGGAAAAAAACTGAACCCTTATAGGATCACTCGTGTGTCTGTCTGTCTGTCCGTCTGTCACAGCCAATTTGCTCCGAATCTAATGGACCGATTAAGTTGAAATTTGGTACACATATGGATTTCTGTGACCCAAATACGCACAGCTATAGTAAATAAATGAATTTTGAATATGGGGGTCACTTTTAGGGGGCAAACTAGATAATTAAAAAAAAAAGTTTTGCAAACTGTACCGTGTGACATATCAAATGAAAGGGCTTACTATAAAGGTCTCAAATACATTTTTTAAATAATTTTAAAATAAATAGTTTTAGAGTTATTTAAGAAAATAGACGAAAATTGACCATTCCCCCCCCCCTAATCTCCGAAACTAATGAGCCTACAATTTTGAAAAAAATACAGAAAATAGGTCTATACCTGTAGATTACAGGAAAACCTATAAGAAGTTTCTGGTCTTAAAATAACATGGTAAATCTCTCAATATTGTGAGTACAAACTTACATTTACTGTTGGAATGTATGGGAGAACATGTTTTTCAACTATAATGTTAAGTTTGTTCTTGGGGTAATTTCATACTAACTACGGAACCCTACATTGTGCGTAGTCCGACACGCACTTGTCCGGTTTTTTTTATACTTGAGACCAAAAATTAAGACTAACGTGTATCAGGGTTTTCCAAAAATCTACCCCTAAGGGGTGAAAAGTTAATTTTATAGCGGAGGATTTTATTGGAGGCTTGATTAACTCTAAAATTGGTGTAAATAATGTTTGAGTCAAGTTATGGAAACATACCAGACGATTTTTGAAATTCTTTATTTGTGTTCGTGCAGAGATACAGTTTATATGAAAAATCTTATTAATTTGGTTAATGAACTTGAAACTTAGCACAAATACTTGCATAAGTAATTAATAATGTTTGTCATTATTAGTTTTTCAAAACTACGCCTCAAATGAGGTTAGGGATGTTAAAGTTTGTATAGAAGAATTTTAAAGCGCAGTCCGATTAAAAAAATGGTACTTTTAGTCAAGTTAGGAAACTTGCCAAACGAATTTTCACCGACTTTGACGACATATATAGCTGATGTTTTAAGGAGTAACTTAGGCTATTTTTATTTTAGAAAAATAGAATAGAATAGAATAGAATAGAATTTTATTTGTATGAATGTAGTTCATAAACAAAAAAAATAATAATAATTAGGGTTCCGCGCAAGAAAATTAAAATCCATGAAATCAGACAACCACGTACAGTCCAGTACAAACTTACTAAGCCTCCGCTGTCTATTACGGCTATAACAACAAATAATAAAAATAAAGCAAAGTTAAAAATGTAAGGGGTCGATCCCCATACAATAAACTTTTCATTTTGAAAAAAAATAAAAATTTTAATCTAGCATGTGGGGTGTCATCGTCTAGAACTCATTGATTAAAGTACAAACATATTTTTTTAAATCTTTTAAAATTAAGAAATAGGGGGCCGCAAAAGTTGTAAATTTTAGACCATTTTTGTACGAGCTCTAGCGCAACAATTCAACAAATTAGGAATTTGAAACTTCTTTATACAATGTAGGTACCATGAATACTGTATTTAATCAACAATACTGAAAACGGCGATTCATATATTCAATATTTTGTTTAAACATGGGTGATTCTGCAACTGCAAAAAATAACCTTGTAATTCACAGTATCATTATACAATAAGTAAAAAGTTATCTTTGCGATTGTTAAACATATAATATGGTACGGAAGCCTTCGTGCGCGAGTCCGACTCGCACTTGACCGGTTTTTTAGTTTTAGCGAGACTAACAAACAGCAATTAAATTAATTTAGCAGCAGTTGAGCAGCAGTTCATTTAAAAACCTTGTTAGTTCCTGTTACAGTTTGTGCTTAATCAAAATAATTCGACAATAACAACTTTCTAGCGTTATGAACGAAATTAAGTTCTAGCGTTATGCACGAAATTAATTTACGCCATTAAGTTGGTAAAAGCAACATAACGATACTTTTCTCGTCATAATTAGGGTTCCGTACGAGAATGGTAAAAAAGGAACCCTTATGGTGTGACTCAGTCTGTCTGTCTGTCTGTCTGTATGTCTGTCACAGCTGGATATCTCAAGAACTACTAATGCTATCAACTTGAAATTTAGAATAGTTTTAGATGACGTTGACCCAACTATTTTGCAAATAAGAAAGAAATTAAAATATTTTCATTTTTTTTGCAATAGGGACTGAAAGGGGGTCTTAAAAATTCAAAGTGGGGCTACTAGAGCATGTGGGGTATCATATGAAAGAGCGCTGTTTGCACATTCTCAAACATTTTTTTAAATTTTTTTTAGCCCGCATAGTTTTCGACTTTTGATGAAAAATGTAAAAAAAATACCGTCCCCCCCCCCCCACTATATCTCCGAAGTTTGCAAAGCGAAAAATCTGAAATTATTCTATGTGATAGAAGTTAATGTAAAGATTACAGGAAAAATAAAACGATGTCTCTAAATAGCACACTTTTTCAGAAATCGGAACGGAACCCCCGGTGCGCGAGATCGACTCGCTCTTGCCCGGTTTTTTTTTTAAGTTTCTCTACAACAAAAGTTTTTAAGTTTCTCTACAACAAAGGTGTTTTTCATGATATTTTAACGTAAATATCACTACGAAAAATGTAAAATAAATTACTAAGATGTACTTAGACGCACTTAATGTGCTATTATTATGTTCTTATTGTTGTATGAAATTGGGCACCTATGGGTTGGCCCATTCCCAACCCATAGGTGCCCAATTTCATACAACAATAAGAACATAATAATAGCACATTAAGTGCCGACTGACTGCTCGGGGCATCTATTTTAATAAACCCTTTTTGCTAGCTTTTTTAGAACCCTTCACTGTCGTTTTAAATATAAAAACTAGAGTAGAGTTGTTTGGAAATAACAATACAAATAGCAACAAATTTCAAATCTGCTATTTTTAGAATGTCTGCCATGCGCAGCCATAACCAACCGTCCAAGTTTGGTATCGTCTAAAACTAACCACAGACAGCTTGACCCGTTCCTAAAATACAGGGTGTTTGGCGCATGGACCGACACAATTTTTTGGGGGATTGGGGGGGTCATTTGCTAGGTTTCACCTAAAGACCTCCATGTCCTAAGTGTGACGGTAATTGAGATGTGTTGTTTTTTGTGCTTTCTTTGAATTACCCAAAATCTCGCCTTTGAATCGATATATTTTTTTTTGTTTATGGTTGCAATAGAGCAAAATAAATTTTATAATAGTCTGCAATGTATTTTTATTCTAAATAAATTATTATTTGATGTAATTGATCAGTAGAAAATGACTTACGTGCTTCCAAAGTCTTAAAAATGTTTAAATGTATGAAAAGTTACTACTCTTAAATTCATTTTTTTTTTTAAATAAAGCCATTTTGACCTTATTTTTATCTCAAAAAGTTCTTTAGCTTGTACCCTTTCTAAGGGTATGCTACACGCTATGAAAAACAATTCAAATGTAGTCAAAATACTAGTTAGAGAGTCAGTTATGGAGTGTTTTAAGAAAAGACTTATTACGGTTACTATATTTTTTTATTTTATTTCGAATAAGAATACATTGTAGACTATAATAAAAATTATTTTGTTCTTTTACAACCATAAACAAAAAAAATATATCGATTAAAAGGCGAGATTTTGGGTAATTCAAAGAAAGAACAAACAAAAAATAAAACTATTACCGTCACACTTAGGACATGGAGGTCTTTAGGTGAAACCTAGCAAATGACCCCCCCAATCCCCCAAAAAATTGTGTCGGTCCATGCGCCAAACACCCTGTATATAGACAGATCGCAAACATGTATAAGTTTATTTGCAGTTTGATTTGCTGATTATTGTTGTTAGCGTGTCGACGGCTATCTTACTTGAGTGCACAAATAATTTGATTGGCTTGATTCTTGTTGTTAGCTTGTCGATGGCTATCTAATTTGAGTAGGCACATAATTGATTGGCTTGATTATTGTTGTTAGCGTGTCGAAGGCTATCTAACTTGAGAAGGCACAGAATTTGATTAGCTTGATTCTTGTTGTTAGCGTGTCGACGGCTGTCTAACTTGAGTGGGCACAGAATTTGATTAGCGTGATTCTTGTTGTTAGCGTGTCGACGGCTGTCTAACTTGAGTGGGCACAGAATTTGATTGGCTTGATTGTTGTTGTTAGCGTGTGGACGGCTGTCTAACTTGAGGGGGCATAGAGTTTGGCGCCCTCGGTAGTGCCCATCAGACACAGTTTTGTAACGTACAGGCAACACAACACTCTGGCCATGTATTAGTGTCCTATTGTTTGTGGAACAGCACCACATTCACACTCCTGAGAGAAGTCAGGGCTTGGTTTAGAAAGCGGTATTACTGGGCGAGTATAGCTAGGCGCCTCCTGCCTCTAGAGGCGCGAGACGCGACCTTTAGTAATCTAGGCCGTTCCTAATGCAGGTATTAGTTTTTAATTCTTTATTTTAGTAACCACCCGATCAGCGAGGTTATCCGCAATCAGTCTGGATGTCGAGACCTTCCCATGCCTCGAAAAGCACGTAGATTCATTGGTCCAGTTTATCTATGGCTACAATGTTATGAGTAGTCTGAATTCAACAACAAAGAATCTTAAAAACAGATATTTCTCAGGTTTATTTTATTTAGGAACTACGAGAACGGCTGGAGGTAAATAAGACGATAGCTATTTAAACTCCGCTGGTATTTACTCCCGACGAGGAAACGCTTGCGTTTGAATCATCTTTATTGACAAATTAAGTTTTTTAATGTGATTGGTTGAGAGGAGCTCGTGGCTAAGTCATAACAGCCGCACGGATCTCCGTGGATAACGTCCATCAACTTAAGCTACGCTTGCTGAGGTTGGTCCGTGGATGGGTGACCATCTATAAATACTGAGACTCCTCCGTGCCTCGGAAAGCACGCTAAGCCTTTGGTCCCGGCTGTCATTTGTGGATCTTTGACAGTCGTTAAGGGTCATCAGAAGACCGAAAGTCTAGATATAATGTGTACCTGTCAATATCATATTACTTTCACCGATCCATAAATACTTTTAATTGAACAAAAACCTATATTTACAAATCAATTACTCCTTAAGTTCCAAGTACTATATCAATAGAAACCTTTCCAATATTAACAACCTTACTTTGTTATTGTTATGTTCAATAAAATATCCAGTAGGCAGCGTAAAATCCATTGAATAAACAACCCTAATAACGTTTGTTTCCGGCGTCGTGTGTTCGAACAGCATTCGGAATCGGAACTAACTCCAGCGATGCATGAGTGCATTAAATCCATTGATCTTTGAAATATATATTACTAGCTTTTGCCAGCGGCTTCGCCCGCGTGGAAAATCTCCCACGGGAACGTACTACCGGGAGGTCCGTCTTATTCCTTGTCTACATTATAAAGGGAACCTCTGTGCAAAATGTCAGCTTTCTAGGTCCAAGGGTTTGGGCTGGGCGTTGATGAGTCAGTCAATCAGTCAGTCAGTCAGTCAGGACTTCTCTTTTTATTTATAAAAAAGATAACCTATTTAAGGCTCTTATAGACAGAGGCGATATCGCGTCGGGACGCGATATTGTTCTACGGATAGAATATCGCAATATCGCGTCGCCGACTCGATATCGCCTCTGTCTGTAAAAGCCTTTATATTTGGATTTTGTTCTTTTTATAGAAGGCAGATTAAATTCATTGTTGTGTGAGTAATTGTTGGAATATTGATAATAGTGTTTTGAAGTCAGGTAGATATTCGAAACAGGACTTGTAACGTTGTATGTGCTGTACAGTAAGTGGGCTGTGACTGTGTGTGTGCCCAGTAACAGCTTCTGAACAAGATTATTATGTTTTATCAGTTATTGAGCTTTATTTTACATTAGCTTCTGCCCGCGGCTTCGCCCGCGTGGTTGTCGGTAATTGTCCCACCGGAACGTGTTACCGGGATAAAAAGTATCATATCATCCAAATCCATTCAATCGTCACAGCGTGAAACCTTTTCAGACACACAGACAGATAATAAAATGCAAATAATCTTTTTAGGGTTCCGTACCAAAATGGTAAAAAAGGAACCCTTATGGTGTCACTCAGTCTGCCTGTCTGTCTGTCACAGCTGGATATCTCAAGAACTACTAATGCTATCGACTTGAAATTTGGAACAGTTTTAGATGACGTTTACCCAACTATTTTGCAAATAAGAAAGAAATAAAAATATTTATGTTTTTTTGTAACAGGTGCTGAAAGGGGGTCCTAAAAATTCAAAGTGGGGCTACTAGGGCATGTGGGGTATCATATGAAAGAGCGCTGTTTGCACATTCTTAATTTTTTTTTTATGCCGCATAGTTTTCTACTTTTGATGAAAAATGTAAAATAAGTACCGTCCCCCCCCCCCCCTTATCTCCTAAGTTTGCAGAGGGAAAAATCTGAAATTATTCTGTGTGATAGAAGTTTATGTAAAGATTACAGGAAAAATAAAACGATGTCTCTAAATAGCACACTTTTTCAGAAATCGGAACGGAACCCTCGGCGCGCGAGTTTGACTCGCTCTTGACCGGTTTTTTTTTATTTTATTAAACAGGTTTTTAGGATTCTAAATCAATCAATCAATCTGCCTAGCCCTTTCCCAACTATGTTCGGGTCGCCTTCCAGTCTAACCGGATGCAGCTAAATACCAGTATTTTACATGGAGCGACTGCCTATGTAACCTCCACAACCCAGTAACTGGGTAATACGATACCCCTTGGTAAGACTGGTTGTCAGACTTTCGGGCTTCTGACAACCCGTAACGACTGTCAAAGATCCACGAATGACAGCCAGGACCAACGGCTTAACGTGCTTTCGGAGGCACGGAGGAGTCTCGGTATGCAAAGATGCGGTAACCCCTCCACTGACCAACGTAGCTTAACCTGATGGATCGATCGGTGTGGCTGTAATTACTTAGTCACGAGCTCCTCCTCCTTTTAGGATTCTAAATGTCTAACTTAAAAATAAGTTATTTTAAATTGTAATAACTTTTAAGCGGGTGTACCGATTTAAATTAAATAAATACTAAAATAAATATTACCTCAAGATGCGGACTCTGACTATATTTCCAATTCCTTAAATCTCTTAAAATGAGGTACAAAATGATCATGTGAATTTCAAAATCATACCCTATTTTAGCCTCGTGGGAAATGACGTAAGTTATTATTTCACACGTAATTATTAATTTCTTACAAGAAACATAAATTTTAATTTTCATATCTCTAACAGAATGATTATGCTAAGTTTCCTTTAGGATTATTTTTGAGACAAAAAGTAGCTTATGTCCTACTCCAGGATGCCATCTACTAATTCTTCTCGAAATTTTATCGAAATCCGTTCTGTGGTTTAGGCGTAAAAACGTAACATACAGACAGACATACAGAGTTACTTTCGAATTAATTTATAACTAGCCGTTGCCCGCGGCTTCGCCCGCATGGATGTCGGAAATTATCCCACGGAAACCTTCTACCGGGATGAAAAGTATCCTATGTCTTAATCCAGGCTATAAACTATCTGTATGCCAAATTTCATCCCAATCCGTTCAGACGGTTTTGCGTGATTGAGTAACAAACATCTAAACATACAAACTTTCACATTTATAATATTAGTAGGATAATATTGAAAGTAAAATGATTTTTCTCCATTAAAATTAATACTTAGTACCTATTCAGGTTCTTAGACAGTAGGTAGTACTTTATAATCTTGCTTGCTATCTTACGAATACAAAATATTACCGTTACAAAGTAGGTAATCAAATCTACAAGCTAAGTAAAACTAAACGCAAGTCGAAGGCTGCTGCAGCTCCGACGGACACCAGAACAAATATTAGACAAGTTCAAATGGTATTTGAAATAGGTTCATTCAATTATCGAAGCTTCAGTTTCTGCAAATAGCCGCCCACCCGGCGACTTCGGGCCGGACTGAAGAACGGAGCGGACTGAGAGTGACGCCTCGCGGAAACTATGAAGCTGCAAACGACTTCAGTCTGTTCCGAAAGTATCTGATGGAAGTATTCACAAACCCTGTTCAGAGGGGCAATTCTCGTATTTTTAACAACGTTCGCAATATCATCTCAAGACTCAATCTGACAGAAATTGTATAGCGTTTACCTTCATTTTTGACATTTTGATTGACGCTGGCATGAGATTGTGAACGTTTTTAGGTACGAGAATTGCCCCTCTGATGTGCGAGTTTACCTACTTCATCGCGTTACTTCAATGTATGTAATAATAGTGTTTCTCATTATAGTCACCAGACGGCGCTTATTCAGTTTCAGTAGGTACAAATAAGTGAAGCAGTAAACTGTACAAGAACTCGCACTAAGGCCTCAGGACATATTCTTACGTAATCATTCACTAAAGGCAGTTGTAACCAATGATATATGGATTTATAATACGCCATTGGTTGTTGTAACACGTTCATCCGTATTAAGAAGGTTTCAAGTTTATATAATTATCACCACTTTTACAAAAATGATTGTTTGAACAGCATTATTGTGAAATTATCGACGAAAATAAATTAGCCTAAATTGTGAAATGAAAAACATCTTTGAGGTGATTTCTAATCATAATTTCGGCTATACATACTGGATGACTTTTTTTTCCGTCTCGAAAAAAATTGGGTAAGTAAACTACTCAAAACAAAATAGGTCCCAGACTTTTGACTAATTTATATTAGGTGAACGGAGTAGAAGCCTATGGCATACCTAACTTTTTTTTTTTTTTAATAAGTAAAAATTCAAATCATATGCAGGCTGCATATGATTTGAATTTCGATATTTTTAAACTATGGTACTTAGATTATTTTTTTTTTGTGTAAGTTATTAAAAAAAAAAAACTAGGTATGCCATAGGCTTCTACTCCATTCACCTAATATACCCATTTTTTTTCGAGACGGTAAAAAAAGTCATCCGGTGGTATAGGTATCAAATCAATTAAAACACTCAACTTGTACGTGACACCATCCAGGTACGTTTTCTGATGCATTTGTTTACATTCTCACCTCTCTCTCATAGTTTCTGCCTATTCCCACGGGAAAAAGGTGTAGATATGTAGCTGGTCATGTTCCTTGGCACTGTCCCGGATCATAATCAAGTAGTTAGGTAGTTAGTGGTTGAGGCGCGTCACTGGGTAGGCCAAGCTAGCAGTGTGCTCTGTTTGCCAATAAGACAGCAGTATGTCATGCATGGCCGTTATGTTGCCTGCAACAGCCTGTCTGTATAATCAGTTATCCATTTAATGGGGAAGCTAAGAAGTTATATTATTATGTGTTGACTAATAAGTAACACTGTTCTCAGAGGCAAGCCAGGGTGACTTGGTCAGGGTAAACGATTGCAATGACACTGCCTTACAATGAAAACCCTGAAAAACGTGAATAATCGTGATTTTTATGGTGGATCAACACTCGTACTTTGTTGTATGAGAACAGTGTTACAGCAGCAGAACCCGCGGTGACAGCTTGATATTTTTATGGTGGATCAACACTCGTACTTTGTTGTATGAGAACAGTGTTACAGCAGCAGAACCCGCGGTGACAGCTTGATATTTTTATGGTGGATCAACACTCGTACTTTGTTGTATGAGAACAGTGTTACAGCAGCAGAACCCGCGGTGACAGCTTGATATTTTTATGGTGGATCAACACTCGTACTTTGTTGTATGAGAACAGTGTTACAGCAGCAGAACCCGCGGTGACAGCTTGATATTTTTATGGTGGATCAACACTCGTACTTTGTTGTATGAGAACAGTGTTACAGCAGCAGAACCCGCGGTGACAGCTTGATATTTTTATGGTGGATCAACACTCGTACTTTGTTGTATGAGAACAGTGTTACAGCAGCAGAACCCGCGGTGACAGCTTGATATTTTTATGGGTTTTTTTCACCTGTGTAAACGCAGGAAAATTAATTGATTGTCAAACTTAAATTGGCCATTATATTGAAATCACAACTGTCATGACATGACAGTCATTACATGACAGTTGTGTGTTACCCTTATGTTGGACGAAAATCATTATGAAGAATGACAACACCGCGACGGGCTATATAAGGAAGGCGGCTGGCGGCACTCGTCCATTTTGCTCATCGGTCGTCACGGAGTGCGGAAGCTCTGCCCGAATACTTAACGATTTAATTTTAATCAAATTCAAATATTGTAATTGTATGGCCGGTGGCCATTAAAAATCTTTTTTAAAAATCAATATGTGTTTTTATTTGTAACATCAGAAGTGGGATTCGAAGGCTGAAAAGCCGCTGAAACGCATTTCTGGTTTTATAAAGAAAAATATTTAGGTATTCCTCCACGTGGTTTGGCTTTTAATATTCGGGTGGAGTTTTTGTCTTTGCGATGCCTGCCAACGATCAACGCAACAAACGGGGACGCCGTGGGCGAACCCCTTCACCCAATCCATTAGACGAGATCCTGAGGAGGCTACGTGCGCTGGAAGACCAGCCCCGTGCGTCAGTGGAGACGCAAGCCATTGCATCGACCAGCGCTGGCCCTAGCCGCGCCATCGAGCTGCCAAACACGACACCATCAGCATCGGTGCTCGGGGCGCCTACACCGCCACGCGAGCTTCTGTCCACGCAAGGGGGAACGCCGCCGCCGACTCCACACACTAGCCACATGGAATCAACGCAGTCTGAAGACGTGGTGACGAACGCCGCAGAGCGTCTCTTGACCGCTATCAGCTGTGCTCAGGTCAGATCTAACCGATATTTTGTCTCTGATTTTGATCCGAGTGTTCATGACTTCGACACGTGGTGCGATGAGGTAGAAAGAGCTCGTATTTCGAACCATTGGGACGACAGGGAATGCCTTGCTCGCATCGGACATTGTCTAAAGGGCGAATCTCGCACCTGGCTTAGCCAGTGGACAAGCAACATTCGCACGTGGTCCAGTTTCAAATTAGAACTAAAAGCACTATGCCCACGATCAGTCGATGTCGCGAACATTCTTTATGATGTAATGCGGACCGAGTCCGATAAATATTCTACATACGCTGAGTATGCTCGTAAATCGCTTTTAAGGTTACGCATAGTTAAAGGTCTAAGTAACGAGCTGCTTACCGCTATTATTATTCGTGGAATTGCAGATCCACAAATTCGCGCTATGGCTACTAACGCTAAATTATCGCCCGATTCTATAGTGGAGTTTTTATCGAGCTTTGTTAAACCTTCTGGCAGCTATAATAAGAAAGTGTTTCATAACCCTAATCGATCTGATAAGTCTTCCAACAGTAGTAACTCAAATTGCAAACCGTTAAAACGTCAATATGATTCCAAAGATTTTAAATCGATAAAGTGTTATCAGTGTAATCAATTTGGTCATAAAAGTGCTAATTGTAACAAACGGACGAATAAAAACCCAAGTAATAGCGACGAAAAAGCAATCGCGATACCTGCGACATCTCGCGGCGATCCGTTAAAATGTACGTTTTGCAAAAAAGTAGGTCATGCCGAGACTACTTGTTTCGCTAAGGAACGCGCGAACTCACGAAATAATAGTGGTGTCAATTTTTGTCGCGAAATTGCGGGTAGTTATAAAAATCGTGATGTGACGACTGCTGTTATATTAGGCATACCGTTAGACGTACTAATCGATAGTGGTTCATGCGTTTCCTTAATGTCAAAAAGTGTTGCTAAACATTTCCCGTGTCAATTAAAACCTACTAACCAGCTATTACGCGGCCTGGGAGGTACGGAAATTAGATCGGAATCATTTGTAACGTTACCCGTTGAGTTTAGCGATATAACGATAGAAATAGAGTTTTGTGTTGTAGGTGGCAATAATTTGAGTGTACCCGTCATAATCGGTACAGACGTACTAAACAGGAAAGGTATTACTTATGTTAGGACCGGTAACTGCCAACGTATAGTTCATAGTGAGGTAACCGGAAACGATGTCATGCAAGTAAATTCGATTTCCTTGTCCGATCAAGTTAATACGTCGGTGTCCGGTAATAATAAGGAACGGTTACTAGAAATCCTCACCAAGTATTCCGAATTCTTTTTAAGTGGTACCGCTACCACAACAGTGAAAGATAGTGAGATGCATATTAAGTTAACAACAGATGTACCCGTGTACTATAGACCCTACAAATTATCGCATGACGAAAAATTAAAAGTACGCACTATAGTGAAGGATTTGCTTGATAAGGGGATTATTCGCGAATCCGATTCAGAATACGCTAGTCCGATCTTACTAGTAAAAAAGAAGGATGGTTCCGATAGAATGGTAGTGGACTATCGTGCACTGAATCGAATAACTGTCAAAACTAGATATCCACTCCCCTTGATCAACGACTATATAGATAGGCTAGGTAATGCTCGCTGGTTCAGCTCCCTGGACATGGTTTCCGGCTTTCATCAACTTAGAGTTGCTGAAGAGTCTATTCATAAAACCGCGTTCGTTACACCAGAGGCCCAGTATGAATATTGCAAGGTACCCTACGGTTTAGCTAATGCGCCGATTTTTTATCAGAAAACTATCGCTAAAACGCTTAAATCCTTCATTGATGCTGGAAAGGTCATGGTATATATCGATGACGTGTTAATACTAACAAACGAGATTAATGAAAACCTTGTTTTATTAGATTCCGTTATAAAAACACTAACTGAAGCAGGTTTCTC
The DNA here is from genome assembly GCA_905163495.3 of Cosmia trapezina. Lineage (NCBI taxonomy): Eukaryota > Metazoa > Arthropoda > Insecta > Lepidoptera > Noctuidae > Cosmia > Cosmia trapezina. Next base: position 531,604 of record LR991019.1, read on the forward strand.
AATTAATCTAAAGAAGTGTACTTTTCTTACGAAGGAAATAGAATACCTAGGTAGAATTATAAGAGATGGTCAGGTTAGACCGAGCAATTATAAAATTGATGCATTAGTTAAATCACCGCGACCGAGTAACGTCAAACAGGTTCGTCAGTTTCTCGGCCTCGCAGGATATTTTCGAAGATACATTCCTAATTACGCGATTAAGACTGCGCAAATCGCCGCTTTAACTAGAAAAGGAGTAATCTTTAATTGGAGCGACGAACACGAAAATGCACGTCAAGACATAATTTCTTATTTAACTAATGAACCAATTTTGGCAATATTCGATCCTGAATTGACAACTGAGCTACATACGGATGCCAGTTCTATTGGTTATGGCGGAATCCTTATTCAAGTATGCAAGGACGGCCGTAGAAGGGTAGTTGCTTATTTTAGCAAGTTAACTGCTGGTGCGGAATCAAAATACCACAGCTATGAGCTGGAGACCCTCGCGGTAGTAAAATCATTACAACATTTTAGGCAATATTTAATTGGTAAATCTTTTATGATAATCACAGACTGTAATGCATTAAAAATGACACAACGTAAGAAGGATCTCCAACCCCGAGTTGCAAGATGGTGGATGTACATGCAAGATTTTGATTTCTCGCTAGAATACCGTAAAGGTGCACTTATGTCGCACGTAGACTACTTGAGTAGGAATCCGGTGAATATTATTAATGTTGTTCAGAAACCACAAAATTGGGCTCAAGTGGCACAGGCAGGTGACGAGGAGACCCTAACGTTACTTGAAAAATTAGATAACGGTAAATTAGATAACACACGTTATGTGAAACGTAATGATCTCTTGTACTATAAGTATGACGTCACGGGTGAGCAAGCGCGATTCTTATGTTATGTACCAAAGGCATTTCGGTTAAGCTTATTACGCGTTTTCCATGATGAGCATGAACACATTGGTGTAGACAAAACTGCTGATCTGATCCTGCGACACTTCTGGTTCCCCGGTCTTAGACAATTTGTCGCAAAATACGTCACGCACTGCGTAGTATGCATTTCGCATAAGCAAGTTCCTCGCGCACCTTTGCAACCAATATCCTCTTGGGAAAAGGCTCCAGTGCCATTTGATACTATACACGCGGATGTACTCGGACCGCTGAGAGAAAGCGATGGTCATAAACATGTACTTATTATAGTTGACGCGTACACCAAGTACTGTTTGCTTTACGCTTTACCAAGACAAGATTGTAGCGAGTTGAAGCGCGTAATGACCCAAATAATTTCTCTGTTTGGTACTTTTAAAAGACTAGTGTGCGATAAAAGTCGTATGTTCGATAACCATGAGTTTATTAATTGGATTTCAAACTATGGAGCCCAAGTGCATTTCATTACACCTGAGATGCACCAGGAAAACGGACAAGTCGAACGTTATTGCCGTACAGTTTTAAACATGCTAAGAGTAGAAGTAAACTATAATGAAAATGATTGGTCAAAAATATTATGGAAACTGCAATTAGTTTTAAACGTTACTAAACATAAGACTACTCAATATTCGGCATTAAATCTTCTCATTGGCACTGATTCCACTACACCTTTAATAAACGCTTTGATTAAAGACATCACTTGCGAAGGTTCAAATCCAAATCGCGATGCAATTCGCGAGTTAAGACGGCAGCGCGCAGAAGGACTTATTCGCGAAAATAAGGAGAAACAAGACGCTTATGTTAACAAAAATAGGAGACCGCCTAAAACTTTCCAAGTTAATGATTTAGTCTTTGTGATTAAGAACTCTCAAAGTACCGGGAAACTCGATAGCGGTATGAGAGGCCCTTATAAAATAACTAAGCTCCTCCCTAACGATAGATATGAGGTCAAATTACTAGCCGGTGCCTACGGAAAGACTAGTCAGGCAGCTGCTACATACATGGTGTTATGGAAGGGTGAATGGACACCTGAAACTTGTGCTGCATTTTTTGAAGGTACTTGTGTACGATTGCTGTTATGTTTGCTTTGTTAGCTTACATACCTACTAGTCTTTTCCCTATTCTTGAGTTAGATTGTGTACTAAACAAGCCTGTGCTTATTGATTATAGCCACGTTGTGTTGTGTTCAGTGGAAGAGACCCGTATAAATCCTGTGCGCATGGTATTGGGTTGACCCTGACACTGGTGGTTTCTGGGGTGAGTCGGTGGCGCAGCCGACAACAGACCTGTGTAAATCCAGCCCTTATTAGGTATCTGGGGTGACCTACTAGAGACTGATGTAAATCCTGTTTGCGCACGCGAGTATGTGCGGGGTATTCGGTTGCGTAGGAACAGACCTGTGTAAAACCTATGTGACTTGAAACGCTTGTGCGTAGCGTCGATTACTGCTCATTTTGACTTGTTTGGCTAATTGGTACACAATCCGACACCTTTATGCACTGTATGAATTTAGGCCAACTGTTGCTTAACGATGTAAAAAAGTATGTTTTTTTTTAAAATGTGTGTATCTCCACTCCACAGAGATCGATGATGACGACGAACAGCCGTTGGACGCGGATGGTGTTGCTGACCCATCCACGAGTTCCTGCTGAAGGCTTCGAGCACGCAGCCCCGTCAGGAGAAGCCGTGTTGGACGAAAATCATTATGAAGAATGACAACACCGCGACGGGCTATATAAGGAAGGCGGCTGGCGGCACTCGTCCATTTTGCTCATCGGTCGTCACGGAGTGCGGAAGCTCTGCCCGAATACTTAACGATTTAATTTTAATCAAATTCAAATATTGTAATTGTATGGCCGGTGGCCATTAAAAATCTTTTTTAAAAATCAATATGTGTTTTTATTTGTAACACTTACTTATAAATGTAAAAAAAAACCCACGCGCAGTAATAGGGATCCGTAATGCACGCCGCCGCCCGTCGTTATTCGAGCGTAAATATTATTAATTTGGAAATCATTAATAATAAGATGTTATGATTTTATTTTTGTATATTTTTACATGGTTCATAAAATTATTTACTACCTGTTTTGCACAACTACCAACGTTAACGTTACATAAGTAATTTTTCACACCACCTGCTCGAAAATGTCAAATTAAATGTCAAGCAACCTTAACCTAAAGTGAGTCATTAGTGGCCGGGGGCACAGCCGGTCTATAATGTAGTACTGGACCCTTACTACGCGTGGATGATATTCTCGATTTCCTACAAAATCATAACGACTGCTTCTTCATATCGTTGCCATGTTTTCGAAGACATAATATTGTGAGAATAATTAGATAACTACGAACAATTTTTCTTTTTTTTTTTCTTTAATTCCACATCAACATCTATAAACGTACCAAATAAAAACTTAACTGTATCTTTGCACAACTGGACTAATGTCTCAAATGTTACCATTAAGTTCAATTAATATGTAAGTGCATTATAACTAACTAGTTCTAAATATGTTATTCTTACTGTTTGTTTATTTAATAAATACTTTGTTTTTCGTACTATGGCTATTATTTTCTCACAGTAGGTGTAAAAAGTAGAGTATCCTCCTCTGGGCTAAAGGTGTCTTTGCCTTGGGCTAGCTTGAATCCCTCGCTGCATTCAGGATTCTTGTATTAACTTTAAAATGCCGAATCCTTCATTACCCTCGAAATTCAATATGACGCCCGTGACATAAGACACAACTTTAGCCCCTCGGTGCATAATCTACTATTTAATGGAATATGTATGAAATTTTTACCCAAAAAAAAATTTTTTTTCATGATTTTATTTTACCACTTTGTCGGCGTGATGAATATGTATAGGTACCCATGCCAAATTATAGCTCTCTAGTACTAAGAGTCTCTGAGCTAAGCTGCGGACGGACAGACAGACGAACGGACATAGCAAAACTATAAGGGTTCCTTGCTGACTACGGAACCCTAAAAAACATTGATCGGAACGGCTTTAAACAGTTCTATATGAGCCTAACGTTCGAAACAGTATTTCTTACTGATCCGAATACAGTTAAAGCTTGAGGCAAAATGTTACCGTCATGAAAACTTTTAAACTTATAAACACCATCACAACTTATCAACTTACTGCTACAGCTCGGATTCTTTGGGGAATCATGATCAGTTGTCAGTGGTGTTGTTGCTGTATGTGTGTTGTTGTTGTTGTTGTACTGTTCTATCTGTCAAATTAACTGTTTCATTCATACAGAGATATAGTTCAAACCATTGACTTATGTTACAGTAATGGTGGTTTTGCTTTTTTTTTCAGTAAATAGTACCTACGCTCGGACTTTTAATCAGCTGCAGAAAAATAACACTTCTTATCTGTCATTTCGATAGAAAATAAATGTTCCCATTTGATAGCGAAATGACAGTAAAAATGACATTAGAAGTGTTATTTTTTTACTGCAGCTAATTAAAAGTCCCACAAAACAGTAACGTTTAATGCACATGGCATTAAACATTACTGTTTCGTCTTTTAAGGCCCTGGTTCCAAGCTTGGTTTAGCTCGGTGTGTAAGTGAAATGGCTTTATGGCTGTCTAGTTTGACGCGTGAGATAGAAGATTCTCACGCGCACCGGAATTATGTCGTAAAAGTGCAAATAAAATCGTATTAAATTAGAAATTAACTATTTAATAAAAAGTAATCCATCACTGGATGCAGTTTGGAATTTGACATTTCATGGTATATTTTTAATTATAATTGCTAATGAATGGATAAACAGCTTTTAAAAATTATTAGGAGCTATGTTTAAAGATTTTTTTGGTGCATTAAAGTATGTTTAATTATGTTTTAGCTTCCATCACTGTATGCGAAAAGAACTTGAAAATATCATATTTTTTTTACATGTCAAAATTATTTACGGTTTATGAGATACACAGCTTTAAAAAACCACCTTTTTGATCGTTTTCAGGAAATCTGCGCCTTAATGTTTTACAAAAATTTTTTCTTACTGGACAAAGTCAGTAAGTCTTAATTAAATCACGTTAATGTGGTGTAGTAAAAAAATATTTTTTTATGAAACAAGAAATGCATAGTTTTATGTGGGCACTACTCATGAATATGAACAACTTTCACTATGGGACCAACTTTGAAATCGCAAAAAAATATCAGCTGTTTCATACATTTTGATCGAGTAGGTAGATACTGTAGGTATTGAACTTTTGTAGGAAACCGCTGGTTTTTTTTTTCGTGATTTCAAAGTTGGTCCCATAGTGAAAGTTGTTCATATTCATGGTTAGAACACCCTGTGAAAATTTGGCTGGTCATTGAAAAATAACCCTGCATAAATTTCTTTTAAATCTTTTTAACTGTCAATTAAAACAGTGTTTAACATTAATAGCTTGGCAATGTTTTTAATACTTATAAAATTAATACAATAGACCGATTGTTACTTGCAATTTTTTTTTTGCATCTATGAGGTAAATTGAGTTCCCCGAAATCATTTGCTGTCAAATTTTAATCTTACAAGTTATAGTACACCAAGCTACAAAATTAAAACCAAATGTTTAAAAGCTAGTAGAAACGACGTCAATTCCCTGAATCCTGCAGACTGGTACCGAGTGCAAGATCCCAGGGCCGCCCTCCCTTACTTATTTTCATTGTGTCGGGGGGATGTTTGATCACAACAATTATTTATCTGGCTGCTTGCAAATAGTAGGTATTGAAATAGTTCCCCGAATAAATAAAATAATAATAATAATTAAACTATAAGTAAGATGACGTCATTTCTTGCTAAACCGCCGACGGGAAGTGTCTGACAGTACCTATTTTTTTTTTTTTTTTTATTGAATGACTTTATTCTTTATGTACATAATATATAAACTAACACAGATTAAAATAATAATATGTACATTGTATAAAAAATGGAGGGGAAAGGATCATAGGGCATCAAAAAATTCGTCCGCATCGCTGTCAACAGGAAAAGTGCCCAAAAGGCTGGCAGCATTGCCACGTTGTATGGCAATGCTGATTCTTTGGCCAAAAAATAGGCCAGCCCTCTGGTCACGTGAGGAGTCGACCAATCGCTTAGCGATGTCTTGGAAAACTAAGTGGGCACTCGGACCCCATGGCCCTAGTGTTTCAACCCCAAACGGCTCGAAAATATAACTCCCAAAAATATTTGAATATTTTCGCCGTTTGAGGTTTTCCGCACCTGCAGCAGCCGCACCAGCACAGCCCACTGTGCTAGGAAGGTGGGATGGCGCAAGGGTATCGACACACGTTGCGTCCCATACCAAAGGCCGACCTAACTTCCAAGGCATTATGGTCATTCCGTCAGGTCTCTTTCCATCGTCGCGTGCCAAACCGTTGGGTTCTAAAACAGCTGGCACCCCGGCGGTGACAAGAGTACGACGGATGATGTCATTAATGCTAGCGTGCCGTGCTATCCGGCCTGCGCTCTTACTGCAGGATAGGCCATGGTGTCCGAGGCAGTCGACAGCTTCACCGCACTGGCAGCGATGCGGAGCCCCACAAGGAGCGCCCAGACGTAGACAAATAGCGAGCCGGAAGGTGGTGTCACCCATCATAGTGCCTATGTTGGGTGACGGAAGTGCCTGAAGCCAGAGGCCCGACTCCCACTCACCCACAGCCAGTAAGCGGGCACGCTCAGCAGTATTGGTAGACGTATTGATAAGATTATTCCGTACCAACCTGCAGAGCGGCTCATCCCACTGCCTCTGGGAAGATGGGTTTACGGGCCGATCTGTATCCGGGCAAGCCGCTTTCCAGGCGTTCACCGCGTCGGTCAAGCACGGCACTTCAGAGTCAACCAGGCAGGGGGCTAAAATTTTCCCGGTCAACTTTGTACCGTACCGTACAGTACCTATTGATTATTAATTATTAACAATATTCTTACCTAACTTTATCACACTAATATAAAGGCGAAAGATTGTGAGTGTGTGTGTATGTTTGTTACTTCTTCACGCTCAAACGGCTGTACCGATTTGGATGAAATTTGGTATGTAGATAGCTTATATCCTGGATTAACACATAGGCTACTTTTTATCCTGGTCTACGCGGGTGAAACCGTGGGGCGCAGCTAGCAGTCCCTAATACAAGCTAGCAGGTATGCGTACGTTCAAAGTACATACTAACACTACCCTATCACATACATTTTGTTAATCAGAAAATAAGCGGCGGTCTGGCGGCGCTGGGGTCTTGCTCTACTATGTATAAACTTACCGATTGATGTTTCAAAATTGCGGTGTTGCCGGCGGCATCAATTCAGTTGAGATATAGGGTCTGATTGCTTGGCACGACTTAAGCCAACAGAAAATATTTTAACTTCAGTTCAATGTAGCGCTCGAACTTTCAATATCGAAACGAATATTTGTGCTTGAGATATGAAAGGAGTTTACACACGTGATTGATTTTTAATCAAAGCGATACCTTGAGGCAAAGCATGGAGCTGATGGCTTTCGCAGATTGATGTATCGGCTTATTACATATTTACCTTTATACATCTTGAATTACTTACCTCATGTACATGTTATTAGAATTAGCTCGTATCTTCTCACAGCCGGACAAAAGATTACTCACATATTTACCATCCTGAGCAAAACGACGCAAATTCTAGCCAACCACCGGCACCGTACCTAAACAAAGAAGCGATCCCGCCAATTATGGTGTCGTTATTATGAGATACTTATGTTCTCAACCATAGGGAAATTTGGTTTCAAAAGACTTAAGAGTTAAAGATATGGTAACACACAGACATTGGTAGGTAGGTAGGCTTAATAAGTAGCTAATTATTGGTATTTACAAACATCGTTATCGTTATACAATGTGATAGGGGTGGGACTTCTAACATCACTACTACATCTAATTTTATCGACAAAAAAAATAATATGGGGGGTTGAACCCCCTCCCCCTAAAAATTATGGCTATTTTAATATTTTTTTTAATGTACTACGGCGCGCTTGATACTTTATGTGATATCAAAGATTGTATGCGTCGTAGAAACAAAAAAAAAACGACAAGCTGTAGCTAATAACCTTGGCTAACTAATTCATTACTTTTTTCATATGTTTGATAATGTTTTGGTGAGAAAAAAAAATCATTTCTGAATTATTTTGACCGAAAAAATCGCTATTTTTCAATATTTTCACGAATTACTCAAAACTATGTCCCATAAAATTATTAATAATTTGCGCTCATTTAAAAGTATTTGAATTATTCTTTCTAACGATACCAAAAACATCACCATAACATCATCAATTCTAAGTAGTTTCCCCTGTGTAAGCTCAATACTCATACTTGACATTATTTGTAAATGAAACCAGTAATACTCATATGTACTTTACATTTATTTAAAATCAAACCTACTGAAAAATACAATCAAACAAAACATTTTAATGCTTAAAATTATTTGATTAACTGTTCGAAGTGTTCTCCTCTGTTTTTTTTTTTTTTAGGGGGGTTCAACCCCCCATATTATTTTTTTTGTCGATAATATTAGATGTAGTACTCAGCCTTAACGGGTTAGAAGTCTCACCCCTATCACATTGTATAAACTTCATTGCCAGTATCGTATCCACCGCATAATGCTGTTTGAACGTTATCTAAGCAAAATTAGTATGTATAGTTAGATAGGCATCGCAGCAGGTGGTGGTCTGTAGTTTCTGCTGGGATAAAGCTGAGGTTATGTATGAGGATGTTTTAATTCGAGCTCAACATACTCCTCTTGACACATTTATAGAGTTATCTTTCACTGAGCCATCCTCCCCACTTTATGCAAAATATGAAACCAATCGTACTTAAAAGGGGGAGCCGTCGACACGACCAAGGGGTCTAATTATGACGTCACCCGGGGGAAACCCCCTTGGCTGTAAATACTCCAACTCTCATTTGCCTAAATAAACGCGAAGACGGCTTCTAAGACAGCTCTGCAGTCGCGACACGAACAATATCAGTCCTCACGATTATATTACAAGGTGTTGATTTGCTTCGTCACTAGTAACTATTATTTTTATCTTTACTAGCTAGCTAACTAGCTATTTTGTATTTCATCATTTTTAGGGTTCCGTACCTCAAAAGGAAAAAACGGAACCGTTATAGGATCACTCGTGTGTATGTCTGTCTGTCCGTCTGTCACAGCTAATTTGCTCCGAATCTAATGTGCAATACAATCTGGGGCCACGGTTTTGCCTGGGTTGTAAAAAAATGAAATTGGTGTCAATTGATAGAGCTACTGTCTAAGGCTACTATATTATAAAACCATCACTGAACATTTTACGGATTTTGGCGGTCTGAGAGCCGAGATAAAAGAGATTTAGTAAAAGTGAGGTTACGTAACAATCTATACTTAACGACAGATTTTTAAAGTTTGAAGCTCGACGACCACGTAAACTACAGCATCTGTCGCTTTGCCACAATTTACACAATGATGCATGGTGCCAAACCAATATGCAATAGGTAGGCCGGTCGTAGAATCCAAAATAACAAGTCCAAGTCCAACGTTTAGGCGGTGTTCTCCGTACCGTGTCCGGTGTGGTAGCAAGGGTCGTACAAGAAGCAAGATCGGAAGTACGTAGAAAGAAAGCAGGGGTCGAGGAAAATCTCAATAAAACTATGGGGAACACCACAGACTTAATATAAGTCTGTGGGAAACACACTCAAAACGCGCACGCCCTAAACAATATGAAACGAGTGAGGCATAGGTAATACACCATAGATAATACACTATATAAAGGTGTGTCCAAATACAGAGCGGCATTTGAGCGCAGCTGCCACGCGCGTCTAGCCGCGCTCTGATTGGACAAGGGCCGAGCGCGGCGGTGTTGAGCGCGCGGCATTCGCAGTCAGCATTCGTTCATGTCTGGCTAGACGTAATCTTGCAATGCATAATAAACAATATCTTCGCTTATTGGGAACTAGTTTTTGCCCGCGGCTTCGCCCGGCCATGTATTATACATATAAACCTTCCTCTTGAATTACGCTATCTATCAAAAAAACCGCATCAAAATCCTTTGCGTAGTTTTAAAGATCTTAGCATACTTGGACAGACAGCGGGAAGCGACTTTGTTTTATACTATGTAGTGAAGTATGGATCCTTCAACGTTTGTGGGATTCTCGTCAAAATAATAACAAAAATAACCAGTAACCTCGAAACCTATCCTTCTGCAGCGAGGGTTGAGACAGGGAGGGGAGACGTTAAGGCGGTGAGAGCCGTAAAAACGTCGTTTTGTTTAGTGTTTTATTCGTAGATAACACGTATTTAAATTTTGAAAAAAATATATTACTTAGTTCAGACTTCGATCTAGAAATTTCGGCCGTCCGATACACGATTACTTGCACTTTACTGCATCCAATTAAATCGCAAAGACAAGTCTAAATTATGATCTATATCTTATTTCATTTGATTTATATTAGGCTTTGAACAATAAAACTTATGCCATAATAAAGGTCGTAAAAAATGTAATTTATAACGGCTATCATAATTTGAAATATCAAAATATTTATATCACTAATTCCAATGTCAAGTGTTTTCAGCTTCGCAAACGCTCGCCCTGAGCCGTTTAGTCCCGAGCGGAACGTGACGGAGGTCGGACGTGTGCCAATTTTTCGAACCCGCCACCCCCGCTAACTTCTGTCACCGGCTGCGACCGGCACAAATTAGCATGTGTTGAAAACAGTTGAATTTGAACGCTATGCCTATGTAAATAAAGACGTCACGCGCGCAAAAGCTTTATTGGTATTTATTTTTATCACGGCCTATGTTTACCAATCGCATCAAGTGTGTAAAACAGTTGAATTTGAACCCTACACTGCAGCTTATAAAGCCGCCTGACGCGCAAATTTTTGGTTCACTATTTTCAAATCTCAAATAGGTAGGTGCCACAGAATAAAGTTAGTACGGGTGGTTTTATAATAAATATCGGATAGGAAATGAGATTTCTTCATAACATCACGCCTGAATTCTTTCAAAGGGTTGGGCAGGGATGTTCAGAAAATAAGTAGGCCCTCAAATGTATTTTTCTGTATACCTACAGAAAGTTTTTTTTCTAATTAGGTATCTTCTTATTTTTTTTTTTGTATTTCAAGGTCAAAATGAAAATCCAAGATGGCGGCTGCAAAAATTTCCAATTTTTCGTCATGGGTGTCGTTTTCGTGATATTTTAGGTCGCTGAAAATGATAGTGGGGTCAAAATGAAAATCCAAGATGGCGGCTGCGAAAATTTCCTAATTTTTCGTCATGGGTGTCATTTTCGTGATATTTTAGGTCGCTGAAAACGATAGTGGGGTCAAAATGAAAATCCAAGATGGCGGCTGCGAAAATTTCCTAATTTTTCGTCATGGGTGTCATTTTCGTGATATTTTAGGTCGCTGAAAACGATAGTGGGGTCAAAATGAAAATCCAAGATGGCGGCTGCGAAAATTTCCTAATTTTTCGTCATGGGTGTCATTTTCGTGATATTTTAGGTCGCTGAAAACGATAGTGGTGTCAAAATGAAAATCCAAGATGGCGGCTGCGAAAATTTCCAAATTTTTCGACATGGGTGTCATTTTCGTGATATTTGAGGTCGCTGAAACCGATAGTGGGGTCAAAATGAAAATCCAAGATGGCGGCTGCGAAAATTTCCAAATTTTTCGTCATGGGTGTCATTTTCGTGATATTTTAGGTCGCTAAAAACGATAGTGGGGTCAAAATGAAAATCCAAGATGGCGGCTGCAAAAATTTCCTAATTTTTCGTCATGGGTGTCGTTTTCGTGACATTTTAGGTCGCTGAAAACGATAGTGGGGTCAAAATGAAAATCCAAGATGGCGGCTGCGAAAATTTCCTAATTTTTCGTCATGGGTGTCATTTTCGTGATATTTTAGGTCGCTGAAAACGATAGTGGGGTCAAAATGAAAATCCAAGATGGCGGCTGCGAAAATTTCCAAATTTTTCGACATGGGTGTCATTTTCGTGATATTTGAGGTCGCTGAAACCGATAGTGGGGTCAAAATGAAAATCCAAGATGGCGGCTGCGAAAATTTCCAAATTTTTCGTCATGGGTGTCATTTTCGTGATATTTTAGGTCGCTGAAAACGATAGTGGGGTCAAAATGAAAATCCAAGATGGCGGCTGCAAAAATTTCCTAATTTTTCGTCATGGGTGTCGTTTTCGTGATATTTTAGGTCGCTGAAAACGATAGTGGGGTCAAAATGAAAATCCAAGATGGCGGCTGCGAAAATTTCCTAATTTTTCGTCATGGGTGTCATTTTCGTGATATTTTAGGTCGCTGAAAACGATAGTGGGGTCAAAATGAAAATCCAAGATGGCGGCTGCGAAAATTTCCAAATTTTTCGACATGGGTGTCATTTTCGTGATATTTGAGGTCGCTGAAACCGATAGTGGGGTCAAAATGAAAATCCAAGATGGCGGCTGCGAAAATTTCCAAATTTTTCGTCATGGGTGTCATTTTCGTGATATTTTAGGTCGCTAAAAACGATAGTGGGGTCAAAATGAAAATCCAAGATGGCGGCTGCAAAAATTTCCTAATTTTTCGTCATGGGTGTCGTTTTCGTGATATTTAAGGTCGCTGAAAACGATAGTGGGGCCAAAATGAAAACCCAAGATGGCGGCTGCGAAAATTTCCTAATTTTTCGTCATGGGTGTCATTTTCGTAATATTTTAGGTCGCTGAAAACGATAGTGGGGTCAAAATGAAAATCCAAGATGGCGGCTGCGAAAATCTTCAAATTTATCGACATGGGTGTCATTTTCGTGATATTTGAGGTCGCTGAAACCGATAGTGGGGTCAAAATGAAAATCCAAGATGGCGCCTGCGAAAATTTCCAAATTTTTCGTCATGGGTGTCATTTTCGTGATATTTTAGGTCGCTGAAAACGATAGTGGGGTCAAAATGAAAATCCAAGATGGCGGCTGCGAAAATTTTCAAATTTTTCGACATGGGTGTCATTTTCGTGATATTTGAGGTCGCTGAAACCGATAGTGGGGTCAAAATGAAAATCCAAGATGGCGCCTGCGAAAATTTCCAAATTTTTCGTCATGGGTGTCATTTTCGTGATATTTTAGGTCGCTGAAAACGATAGTGGGGTCAAAATGAAAATCCAAGATGGCGGCTGCGAAAATTTCCTAATTTTTCGTCATGGGTGTCATTTTCGTGATATTTTAGGTCGCTGAAAACGATAGTGGGGTCAAAATGAAAATCCAAGATGGCGGCTGCGAAAATTTTCAAATTTTTCGTCATGGGTGTCATTTTCGTGATATTTTAGGTCGCTGAAAACGATAGTGGGGTCAAAATGAAAATCCAAGATGGCGGCTGCGAAAATTTTCAAATTTTTCGTCATGGGTGTCATTTTCGTGATATTTTAGGTCGCTGAAAACGATAGTGGGGTCAAAATGAAAATCCAAGATGGCGGCTGTGAAAATTTCCAAATTTTTCGTCATGGGTGTCATTTTCGTGATATTTGAGGTCGCTGAAAACGATAGTGGGGTCAAAATGAAAATCCAAGATGGCGGCTGCGAAAATTTTAAAATTTTTCGACATGGGTGTCATTTTCGTGATATTTGAGGTCGCTGAAAATGATAGTGGGGCCAAAATGAAAATCCAAGATGGCGGCTGCGAAAATTTCCTAATTTTCGGTCATGGGTATCATTTTCGTGATATTTGAGGTCGCTGAAAACGATAGTGGGGTCAAAATGAGAATCCAAGATGGTGGCTGCGAAAATTTCCTAATTTTTCGTCATGGGTGTCATTTTCGTGATATTTTAGGTCACTGAAAGCGATAGTGGGATCAAAATGAAAATCCAAGATGGCGGCTGCGAAAATTTCCTAATTTTTCGTCATGGGTGTCGTTTCCATGGTTTTAGAGGGTGCTGAAAACGATAGTGGGTTCAAAATGAAAATCCAAGATGGCGGCTGCGAAAATTTCCTAATTTTTCGTCATGGGTGTCATTTTCGTGATATTTGAGGTCGCTGAAAACGATAGTGGGGTCAAAATGAAAATCCAAGATGGCGGCTGCGAAAATTTTCAAATTTTTTGACATGGGTGTCATTTTCGTGATATTTGAGGTCGCTGCAAACGATAATGGGGTCAAAATGAATGACTATCGTTTTCAGCGACCTAAAATATCACGAAAATGACACCCATGACGAAAAGTTAGGAAATTTTCATAGCCGCCATCTTAGATTTTCATTTTGACCCCACTATCGTTTTCAGCGACCTAAAATAACACGAAAATGACACCCATGACGAAAAATTTGGAAATTTTCGTAGCCGCTATCTTGGATTTTCATTTTGACCCCACAATCGTTTTCTGCGACCTAAAATATCACGAAAATGACATCCATGACGAAAAGTTAGGGAATTTTCGCAGCCGCCATCTTGGATTTTCATTTTGACCCCACTATCGTTTTCAGCGACCTAAAATATCACGGAAATGACACCCATGACGAAAAATTAGGAAATTTTCGCAGCCGCCATCTTGGATTTTCCTTTTTACCCGACTATCGTTTTCAGCGACCTAAAATATCACGAAAATGACACCCATGACGAAAAGTTAGGGAATTTTCGCAGCCGCCATCTTGGATTTTCATTTTGACCCCACTATCGTTTTCAGCGACCTAAAATATCACGAAAATGACACCCATGACGAAAAATTAGGAAATTTTCGCAGCCGCCATCTTGGATTTTCCTTTTTACCCGACTATCGTTTTCAGCGACCTAAAATATCACGAAAATGACACCCATGACGAAAAGTTAGGAAATTTTCGCAGCCGCCATCTTGGATTTTCATTTTGACCCCACTATCGTTTTCAGCGACCTAAAATAACACGAAAATGACACCCATGACGAAAAATTTGGAAATTTTCGTAGCTGCCATCTTGGATTTTCATTTTGACCCCACTATCGTTTTCAGCGACCCCAAATATCACGAAAATGACACCCATGACGAAAAATTAGAAAATTTTCGCAGCCGCCATCTTGGATTTTCATTTTGACCCCATTATCGTTTTCAGCGACCTCAAATATCACGAAAATGACACCCATGACGAACAGTTAGGGAATTTTCGCAGCCGCCATCTTGGATTTTCATTTTGACCCCACTATCGTTTTCAGCGACCTAAAATATCACGAAAATGACACCCATGACGAAAAATTAGGAAATTTTCGCAGCCGCCATCTTGGATTTTCATTTTGACCCCACTATCGTTTTCAGCGACCTCAAATATCACGAAAATGACACCCATGTCGAAAAATTTGGAAATTTTCGCAGCCGCCATCTTGGATTTTCATTTTGACCCCACTATCGTTTTCAGCGACCTAAAATATCACGAAAATGACACCCATGACGAAAAATTAGGAAATTTTCGCAGCCGCCATCTTGGATTTTCATTTTGACCCCACTATCGTTTTCAGCGACCTAAAATATCACGTAAATGACACCCATGACGAAAAATTAGGAAATTTTCGCAGCCGCCATCTTGTATTTTCATTTTGACCCCACTATCGTTTTCAGCGACCTAAAATATCACGAAAATGACACCCATGACGAAAAATTTGGAAATTTTCGCAGCCGCCATCTTGGATTTTCATTTTGACCCCACTATCGTTTTCAGCGACCTAAAATATCACGAAAATGACACCCATGACGAAAAATTAGGAAATTTTCGCAGCCGCCATCTTGGATTTTCATTTTGACCCCACTATCGTTTTCAGCGACCTAAAATATCACGAAAATGACACCCATGACGAAAAATTAGGAAATTTTCGCAGCCGCCATCTTGGATTTTCCTTTTTACCCGACTATCGTTTTCAGCGACCTAAAATATCACGAAAATGACACCCATGACGAAAAGTTAGGAAATTTTCGCAGCCGCCATCTTGGATTTTCATTTTGACCCCACTATCGTTTTCAGCGACCTAAAATATCACGAAAATGACACCCATGACGAACAGTTAGGGAATTTTCGCAGCCGCCATCTTGGATCTGTCTTAAATGTCTAAAAAGTGTCTAAAATGTCTAATCTGTCTAAAACTTTCGAAAATACTTACTAGAAAAATTAAACAAAATAAACTTGTATACTAATCAGTTCAAGTTTATCTACTGCATTGCTCTATTCTGTGACGCAACATAGTACCTACTCGAGTTCATGAACTCATGAGCGGGTGCGCTTGGCGCGCGTTTCCCGCGCATCGTAATTTATTACGTATCGCTACTCCTTGCGGGGGCTGCGGTAAGCATTTAATACCTACGGCGCTTGCTTTCACCCCGCCTTAAACTCAACAAAAAAGCTGTCCAGTTAGTTAGGGCCCATTTTGAGAAAGAGGTCAATCATCGAATCCGACTCGGCTGGGTAGCTTTCGGGAAGCTACGTAATGCCTTCTCGTCTCACATGCCAGTGATGACCTCTGGCACTAAAACGTGCTCGCTCACAACAGAATGGAGGTTTTGAGAGCAGTGGTGATGAAATTATTTACACAAAGTAAAGTCCCTGTCTGGGTTCGAACCCATGACCCACAACTCGTAAGTCGGGGTTGTTACCATTGGGCCACCATTGCATTGCTCTCATGGGCCTCATTAGAAGGCTGAAAGTCACTCGGAAGGCCTCCGTTGGACCGATGACCTTGTGAAGACAGCAGAAAGCCGCTGGATGCGAGAAGCACAGAACTGTTTGAAGTGGCGGTGCTTGGGGAACATCTATGTCCAGCAGTGGACGTCTTTGGGTTGAAACAATGACCAAATAAAAGAGAACGTCTCTGGAACGAGATAGTCAATGCGCGGCAAGTCCCGGTTTTGCCGCACAGCATTGCCGCGCGTACATTTGTCCATACATCTAGACATAGCGCGAGAGAAATTGTGTCCTGTGAATGCCGCGTGTTGCTGCCGCGAACTGTTTGGACCATGGAAATATAAAAAACAGGAGAAGTTGCAAGCGGGCCAATCTGTGTCGCGCTACATACTCAGTAATAATGATGTTAAATAGTACTTAACCTCATTGCTCAGTAATATGAACCGTTCGTAGTACAAATTCCGTCTCCGCGAACTAGTGCGCTTTCGACTGTGACCGTAACAATTTATAAGAATGCCTTGTTGTTCAATGGTTTCTTGTAAAAACCGAAGCCATGTAAATCATAGAATCACTTTCCATAATTATGTAAGTACAATTGTTTTACCGTATTTGTCTTTAAAATCATGAAAGTGACAAAGTGAAAAAGTGGAGACACAGGCTTCCGATACATTTTAACATACTGGGCACATCTTCTTTCTTATATCTATGGTTTGGACACACCTTTAGCTAATACAGTGAAGGTTGAGAGCTGTCACTGTCAGGGTCATGTCATTTCAGCACAGATCATGGTTTTTAAAACAATATTATGGCACAGGCTTAAAAATATACAATAATCGATTAGTAAATGTGAAATTACTTTAAGATTTATCTTATTATATAGTTTTTTGTTATAAACTGTTAACACGTTAATTCTAATAGATTTAATTATTGTAATTGTATTATTCATCTGGTAAAAGCATTTTTTAAAATAGTTTGAACTCCACGTTAATCGATTATAATTTAATCGATATTTCATTTTATCGTGACCTAAACTTAATTTTTGGATTTCTCATTTTGCAGATGGTAAATTGAGTTCGTTTTTCGCATTTGGAAATAGAAAAATATATCCCTTTTTTTAAACCATACTTCATCTTATTACAATTGGACACACAGATCCCCTTCTCCTTTGTTACACATATGTATTTCTGTGACCAAATACGTACGGCTAAAGTAAATAAATGAATTTTGAATATGGGGGTCACTTTTAGGGGGCAAGTAAGACAATTTAAAAAAAGTTTTGCAAACTGTACCGTGTGACGTGTCAAATGAAAAGGCTTCTTAAGGCTCTTACAGACAGAGGCGATATCGCGGTCGCGACGCGATATTTCGATATTATATCCGTAGAAAAATATCGCGTCGCGACGCGATATCGCCTCTGTCTGTAAGAGCCTTTATAAGGGTCGCAAATATATTTTTATAATTTTAAAATGAATCGTTTCAAAGCTATTTAAGAAAATAGACGAAAATTGACCAATCCCCCCCCCCGCCCTCCCCTATCTCCGAAACTACTGTGCCTAAAATTTTGAAAAAAATACTGAAAATAGTTCTATACCTGTAGATTTCAGGAAAATCTATAAGTAGTTTGTGGTCTTAAAATAACATGGTAAATCTCTCAATATTGTGAGTACAAACTTACATTTACTGTTGGAATGTATGGGAGAACATGTTTTTCAACTATAATGTTAAGTTTGTTCTTGGGATAATTAATTTAATCCCAACTACGGAACCCTTCATTGTGTGTAGTCCGACACGCACTTGGCCGGTTTTTGTTTAACACACATATCGGGAAAAAATGTAGTTTATGTACACTTCCGGGGGGGCTAAAACAGCCACTTTGGCAGAATCATAATAGGATAATAATTATGTATAATAGTTGAAATCGTAAAACGGTCACAAACTGTCAATTCATAATATACGACAGTATATTATGAATTGACGAAACGGTCACAAACTTGTCAGTTTGTGACCGTTTTACGATTTCAAATATTATTCATAATATTATCCTATAATGATTCTGCCAAAGTGGCCGTTTTAGACCCCCCGATCCCAGGCGGCTACCTATCTGGCAAATTTTATAACGGTTTTTTAATTAATTGGTACAGGCAGACAGACTGACAAACTGGCTGGACAGAGTCACATTCACATATAAAATAATATTTTGGATTATATTTAAATAAGCATAAAACGCCAGCAACTTAAACTTTCAACCAATTTCAAACTGAAGTTTTATTTTTTCATATGCCATCTTAAACTTTATATTATAAATTAATTAGTATTGATTATGTTTTATAGATACTTAGTAAAAATAAAAATGTTTATTGCATTAACTTAAATAACTTACTCTAGTTACAACGTGGGAGAATACTTTTAAGCAAATAGTTTGCTTGTGTTAGGATGCTCCGCCCTTCCCCAGCTTATATTACTGATATTAAGTTAGTGCGATATGTAAACTTATACAAACAAAATACAAATCCAAAGACACCGACTTCCAAAATTAAAGTTATTTTTCACTTTGTAGTGTTTTTTTTGGAAGTCGGTTGTTTTTTTTTTTGTAAAAAAGTTTTTATTTTTCACTTTTTAGTGGGTCAGTTTGTAATTTATCTAAGTTACACTAGCCCAATGGCAACTGCTCATCACTTTTTACAAAATATTGGTTTTCCCGATGCAGGGACGTTAATTGTTGAGGAATTCTCCTAGTAAGAACCAGGAGAACTGGAGCTCCATGGTGAAGTCATCATCACCATTGTGCATTTTGACGAGCATAAATTATTTAGCAACCATATTAAAGTAATCGAATTGCAACCCGTGAAATACTTATACATTGAGTAGTTCCGATGGCCATCATCAGTTCTACTTCACCAAATGGTGTTTTCCGAGAGCAAATGCACAAGTTACTATAAAAAAAAAAATAAAAAAACTAAAAAACCCGACTGCAGTGTTAAAAAAAACAAGTTAAAATCCATCGAGCCGTTCAGGCCGCAGAGCGTGCCAAACAATTATACATACATACATACATACTCTTTAAAAACATAACCCTCCTTCTGGCGCAGTCCGGTAAAAATACCCAAATCGCTATAGGTGTGCCTATAAAATTTGAGGGTTCCCCTCGATTTCCATGGGATCCCCTGATCAGATTCTGATTTGGTGACAATGGGGGACCACCTCGAGAGTATACCCTTTCAAAAGAAAAAGAAAATCCGTCGACAATTGGCGGAGTATTCGATGAACAAACATACAAAAAAAAAAAAAAACATACAAACATCCGAACATAGTAGGTACCTCCTCCTTTTTGTAAAGTCGGTAAAAATAAAAATAAAAGAATGAAATGCAAAGTTGATATAAAAGGCAGAAAACGCGCTAGCATGTGTGTGATGTGTGTAGATGGTGTGGAGGTGAATGTGTGTGTGAGTAGTGTGTGTGAGTAAGTGTGAGACTGAGGGATTGTACCTACACAATAAACATTTATTTGATTAATAATAAATAACTGATTTTCGCTAGCTAACCCTACGACTAGTCTTGGGGTCAGAAAATAATGTAGGACATTATCTTCTATTAGCAACAGAAACACCATAGCATAATACGAGAATTATTGGAAAATACCAACTTCAGAATGTTATTGTTTTTGTTAGGGTGACAGTTGTACTGCAACATGTTTGTTGTCAAAAAAATGGTTTGGACATGACCGCTCAGGTTTGTAGGGAGCAGAGAATCATCTGCAGGGGTCCACGTTATATTGGCTTGGTTAAAGTCACCATAAACTTGGGAACCGGGTGCTCCATTATAATTTTGGTCAAGTTACCAGGGCCTCAAGTCTGCTATTACAATAGTGTCAGAATGGTCTATCATTGATTTCATAATTGTTGATTTTGACAAGTTTGGTAATCTACTAATATAATGGCGTCACAATGGCGTCATTATGACTTTCCAATGGTCAACCACTGAACCACCACCACCACCCACCACCACTGGTAAGAAATTATGAATTTAGCATATTACGAACTTTTAACAAAATGACAATACAGTGACAATGGGATCGTGTTGGAATGACGAATTTCTAAAACATATCAGACTTGGGGCCCTGAATAGTTACCCCGCTGTGTTGTTAATGAGTTACTAGACTATAAGCATTTTGTATGCTGTCCTAGGTCTAGTTTGTTGCAGGGTTAATGTGACCCATAGGTCTTCTGCAGATGACTGCCACTCGCCGCGCGCATGAGCCACAATCTCACGTCTAACGGCAATTAAACCCCTCCCCATAGTCTGACCTGTAGGTGCTGGTGTAATCCCGGTCCCGTCTCCATACCATATATCTGTCATCAAATAATTCGAAATCGGATATACCGTCAGTTAGCCAAGTCTCAGTCAAGCAAATAACATCAAAACCATTAATACATATATTTCTGTAGAAAACACCTGTTTTAGTTCGCACGTTCTGATAAAAAATGCTAATAGGCGCCCTATTAAATGATAAAAACATTAAATTTAGCGCAGAGAGTACTAAGCACATTCAATCCGTCCAAATAAATATTCTTTAAATAATGAGAGAAGAATACAGACAAGTAAAATAAAACTTTATCTCCATACGAATAAGGTCCAAAGAGCGTAGTGCATAGTTGAACGATAACAAATAAAATATAATTATTATAAGGTGGACTGAAAAAATAATCTCAATAAGCGATTACATCCCCAAGATAAGATAAGTAAAATAAAACCTTATCACCATACGAGTAAGGTCCCGAAGAGTGTAGTGCATATTTGAACGTTATGAAATAAAAAATTATTGTTGTAAGGTAGACTGAAAAATCTCAATAAGGCATGTACCACATCCTTATGGTAACGGGTGGAAGATTTAAAGTCATAATAGCAATAGTGTACGAATTGGTTCAAAACCAGCGATACCTAAGCAAACAAAAGGACTGCGAGAAAGGAATGTAGGTATAGAAATAAAAACCGGTCAAGAGCGAGTCGAACTCGCGCACCGAGGGTTCCGTTCCGATTTCTGAAAAAGTGTGATATTTAGAGACATTTTATTTTTCCTGTAATCTTTACATAAACAGACTTCTATCATATAGAATAATTTCAGATTTTTTTCTTTTCTAACTTCGGAGATAAGGGGGAGGAACGGTATTTTTCTTTACATTTTTCTTCAAAAGTCGAAAAATGCGTGGCCTAAAAAAAAATAAAAAAAATTTTGAGAATGTGCAAACAGCGTTCTTTAATATGATACCCCACATGCCCTAGTAGCCCACTTTAAATTTTTAAGACCCCATTTCACCCCTGTTGCAAAAAAAGATGTAAATATTTTTATTTCTTTCTTATTTGCAAAATAGTTGGGTAAACGTTATCTAAAACTGTTCCAAATTTCAAGTTGATAGCATTAGTAGTTCTTGAGATATCCAGCTGTGACAGACAGACAGACAGACAGACAGACGGACAGACAGACAGACTGAGTCACACCATAAGGGTTCTTTTTTTACCATTTTGGTACGGAACCCTAATAAATACCCGTGGTTCTCAAACTTAATGAGGCGGAGTGAGCGTTATACAACTTACCAGGACGTTGAATCAACATTTTTATTATGAGAACTTTTAGAATAAGATTTTTTTTAAGTCGTGTTCCGTCTGGATGAGGACTTTTGGGGATGTAAAGTTTTTAAGTCGTGCTCCGTCTGGATGAGGACTTTTGGGGATGTAAAGTTTTTAAGTCGTGCTCCGTCTGGATGAGGACTTTTGGGGATGTAAAGTTTTTTCGAAGAAATATCTTGCAACCCGTGACCCAAACATGCTCAAAACCACGTTCTTTGGCACGAGCTTTGGTCTGGTTCAGAAGAATTTTATCATCCAGCGTAAGATGATCGTTAATATAGATCCTGTTTGTGCCTTGCAGACCTATTTAGATGGGGTGTTGTGTTACGTTTTGTATTGAACACGGAATCTGGACAATTCATAATCTAAGATGGCACTAGATAGTGTATCAGGAGATCATAAGCTAACAGAGAAATATGTATTCATTCAA
This sequence comes from Cosmia trapezina, assembly GCA_905163495.3. Classification (NCBI taxonomy): domain Eukaryota; kingdom Metazoa; phylum Arthropoda; class Insecta; order Lepidoptera; family Noctuidae; genus Cosmia; species Cosmia trapezina. The sequence continues at coordinate 554,152 of LR991019.1, forward strand.
ATGTTTCGTTGGTGGGTTAAAAAGGTCCAGTCGGTCGCTGCAGCTACCAGGCGAGCATAACAGTACAAGGATTGTATCAGTGTTCGTTTGCCTTTCACTAATATTAGACATAATTTGGTTATAAGTCTATTGTTCCTAATGGGGGGGCGGAGTTAATCTGACAAATCACCGATAAGTGGGTGGAGTTGATGTGACTTGTTCTGCTGGAGCCACGCCTGCGCTTGCGCCGAATTGCGAATAAGTACAGTGAAAGGATATCTACCACTACACAATACCAGTAACGTAAGCCATAGCTATTATGCTGTGAACCGCCTAAAAAGCATGACTAGAAAAATGCCTCTAACAGGATTTAAGTGATATAAGTGCCAATGTCCGCCATAGCATTGGCAAGCAAGTGAAGCTGCAGTCCATTCGTAGTTGTGCAGGACCGGCGCGCGCGCCACCACTACTATCTGTCGACTGAATCAGGATCGCGGCGTCAACTGAGTTTACAGGTACTACGATCATTTTTTTTTTTTTTTTTTTTGTATGGCATCTCGCAGTGTGACCACTTGGGGTCGAGACTGCTTAACCGGACTATCCTGTGGGTGCCTTAAGCGAACTCAAAGCCTCCAGCCAGGGGCATGTTTACTTACAAACTAAGCGACTGCGCACTAAGGGCACCCCCTGTGGGGTACGGACCTCGGCTTAGGGCGTCGCTGACTAAGAGAGGACAGCAAGGAACAATTGGCTGGCTCAAATCGGGGTTATTATTATTAGCAGGGGAGTTTAAAGCTACAGGCTCAGCTACGCCACCAGCTGGCTCGTTATTACCGATCAAGGGAGATGAATTTACATTTACAAGGGAAGTTCGTCTACGCGGAGGACCTCGGCGGCGAGGTCGGAATGATGATTTGTGTGATCTGTGTTTGCGTACTAGAGTACTAGTAGCACTACTACTTTCCTGGAGGAGGGTAATAGGGTCATCAGGTTCAGAGAGTGCAAGTCGCGGACACCGGACTTTACTGATTCTAGAGGGGACATAATTAGCGGACGCGACAACCAGAGGGTTGCGGTGCTTCGCGGCAGAGTCAAAGAAACGCTTGGAAAGGCGTTTCAAGAATTGACGGATGGTCGGGATTCTAAGGTCTAAATGGAGGTTATCGTTCCGAACGAACCAGGGGGCTCCCGTTACCTTTCGGAGGCAACGGTTTTGAAGGGTCTGCATCCTATGGATGTGGTGGGACTTTGCGTGAGCAAAGACTGGGCCCGCAAAGGTCATGATGGGGCGAATGCACGCTGTATAAATACGCAACTTGCACTTAAGGGACAACTTGCTGCGTGCATTCATAACCGAATGGAGTCTACCAAGAGCAAAGTAGGCCCGCGAACGAGCCTTCTTTATGTGCTCTGAAAACGTAAGGTGCTCATCGAGCGTCACACCTAGATATTTGGCTCGCTTCTCCCAAGGGATCGGCTTGCCAAACATGGTGATCGGGCGGGGGGGTTTACAGTTTTTGCTTCGCTGTCTCGTAAAGAGAACAGCTTGGCTTTTATCGGGATTGACTTCGATTCTCCACTTCCGAAACCACTTGGCGAGTGCATCGACAGCGGTTTGGAGAGTGCGAGAGATCGAGTCGCGAACCATGCCCTTGTAGTAGATGGCCGTATCGTCTGCGAACAGAGCCAACTGTGCCCTCTCGCTACGCGGGATGTCGCTAGTAAAAAGTGTGAAAATTAAGGGAGCAAGCACAGAGCCCTGAGGGACCCCTGCGCGAATAGGGTAGGGTGAGGAAAGCGCTCCTTCGATACGATAGCGAAAGGTGCGGTTTGACAAAAAGTCTCGTAAGATGAGCACGAGACGATCTGGCACACCAAGTTTGTAAAGCTTATATAATAAGCCGTTGTGCCAGACTTTGTCAAACGCTTTCGCTATATCGAAGAAAACAGCACCAGTCATCGCACCGCGCTGGAAACCAGCGCTGACATGCTCGACTATACGGTGGACCTGTTGTACGCAAGAGTGTTGGGTTCGAAAACCAAACTGCTCGTTAGGAATAAGGCCCTTTGTCTCAGCATAATCCCTGAGTCGCTTATAAATAAGTCTCTCATAGATTTTGCCGAGGACATTGAGCAGACTAATGGGGCGGTAACTAGAGGGCTCGCGCTTAGGCTTGCCGGGCTTAGGAATACCGATAACGGTGGCCTGTTTCCAGGCTTGAGGAAAGATATTATTACTCATGGCACCATTGAAGATGATGGTCAAGAGCATAATCAAACGGGCAGGGAAGAGTTGGAAGACCCTATTGGTCATTCCATCTGAACCAGGGGCTTTACGGGGTTTCAGAGCCTTGATTATCTCGTGCACCTCGTCTGGAGTGACGGGGGGCAGGGGACAATCAGGGTCTTCAACCGGAGGAAGGGAGGCTCTACGTTCGACTTCAGCGTCCACCTCAGAGAGGTGAGCTTGGTCTACTGGTTGAGAGCTGGGGGGTACTACGATCATTGTGGGCATAGGACACTTGTGTTGGAATGTGCACCAGTTTGTGGTATGCTGAGTTTTGACGACATTGACGTGTAGAAGTAGTCTGTGGGGTGTGATAATTAAATTGGTTAATGCATATTTTAATATTATGCACGTAAAGTCAAGGAAATTAATTGCTAAGCAAATTGACTTCCTACTTAAATTGTCCGATTATTCAAATCACAACTGCTGTCATTCTTTGACAGTTGTATGAAATGACTATACATTTTTATTAACAAATATATTGTGTTGTCCTTACAGGCTACTCAAACAGATCCAGTTTTAATTAAACCGTACTATACGAGTAGGCTGTTTAACCGATCAACCTCAGCGTATACTATTTGTTTCCTTCAACCTTGACATTAGCAGAATCATCGTTAAAACGATGGAGCCACTTATATAAAATTGGAATTGGAATTGCAATCTCGGACAGCACCAAAAGTTTGATGTTAGGATACTTAAGTTAAAAAATATCTTCTGAGTGCGTTTTCAGTGCATTACAAAGACAAGTTAACGAATCGAACCCACAAACGTACACAGCTTGCCAATTACTCAGCCACTGCGCCAACCTTTTCGAGTATTTCCAGTCTCCCACGCAACCATTCGGTTTTTATTTTTACCGACTTCACAAAAAGGAGGAGGTACTTACTATGTTCGGCTGATTGTATGTTTTTTTTTTGTATGTTTCTTCATCGAATACTCTGCCAATTGTCGACGGATTTTCAAAATTCTTTTTTTATTTTATTTATAAAGGTACACCAACAGCTTCTGTATACAACATATCAAATAACAGTAGGTAAAAAGTCATAGGCTTATACAATTGCCAATAACAGGTGAACCAACATTCGGTTGCAGAACTTGTGCTCGAATGAGCTTGCTAGCTACTAGTAATACAGGCAGGTAACTATTTTCTCCATACAAACTTATTCCGGCCGCTTGCCAAGTTAAAACTTTAAAAAACTAGTCATATACTCATTAGCTAGTTTTAAACAGAGCACGTCTGTAGTTTGGCCCAGTTGTATGCTATTATTTCTAAATCCTATGAGCTTGGGAAGCCCCAGTGTTACGAGTGTGTGTTGTGTGTGTGTGTGTTATGTGTGGGGGTGTGCTTACGTCGGATTTTAAAGTTTTCATAATAATAATAAATGTTATAATCCACTAGATACTGCCCGCGACTACGTCTGCGTGTAGTCTAAATTAAATTAAATTATATTATATTTATTTGCTTAAAACACGGTATAAGGTGTTACAATACAAAATGTGATCATACATTTTTTGCTTATAATTAAAACATGCAAAATTGTGCTGTCAACGTTAGTGTTCTAAAAACTCTTTAATGTAGAAGTAGCCCACGTGTTCCTGTAGGTGCCAGGTGTCCTGGTGCAGGTATCAATAATAATTAATCACGTGGCATAAGCGTGACTACATAACGGACGCATTTACAATGTTAGTACGGAAGTACATAATATAATGTATTTTCAAGAAGTTTTCATAGTTTGTTACCGGGCGGCGGCGCGGCGGCGCGGCGGCTCTTCTCTATGGATCCTATATGTTGGAACCGCGCGTCTAGTTAGTGTTCACGTATACGTGCTTCGTTCCCCGGCTCCGGCTGCCGACAACCGTGTTGCACAAGGCACATACAATGTGGATTAAGGAGCATTACTGAAATAACATTTTTAAGCATATTTCTTTACTGTTACGGGTTAAGGCTCTTACAGTGTTAGAATCCTGAGCGACGCGAGTGATTCATGGCCCTCGATATAAATCCGTTTTATTCAAGAGTTGCATACTATACTTTATACCATGACTACGAGAAAAAGAAAGATTTAATCGAAAATAGACATTCAATGAAGAAAAAGGAAGATTAAATTGGCTTTGATGTACTTAAACCAGCCGTGATTTGTTGAGTAGCAAGTTTTATACTATATCGGCCGCGCTCTCTTTCATAAATTCAGGTGTTGACACATCTTCTTCATGACTCGAATGCATTTTTAAACGATTTATCATTAAGTATCACTAATATATTCTTTGTGTTCGTACAACTTACAGTATTGAAAATAGCGCCAATTTACTAAGGACAGAAAAGAGCACAAAACAGTTTTTATTCTAATGCTAAACTCCTTGTCGAAAATGTCGACCAATCAAATTGAATTTAGAACACACCAACATAGGTCGAATACACAGATTACACTTACACTAGATACGGCAAGCCACGACCAAGCGTGCCCTGCATGTTTGTACTAAACAAAGTCTGTTAACTCAGTGACGCTTAGCGATTGAAACAATTCTGATTACGCTGAGCACATCACTAAATGGCTGGGGTGAAGTTGTCGTATATGTCGTGGATTGATGGCACGATGGTGCAACAGACAGCGCCATCTTTCAATTAGTTTTGTAACTAATATTATCGTTACCGGAAACGCAAGCGCAAGGACACGATCGTCGGTAGAGGGGATACAGTGGGGACCAGCGGAGTGTTGCGACGACAGTCGAACAGTAACTGTCGAAGTCGAACAGTCGAACTCCAACTGTCTTGGCGGACACTCGGTACCAACGCACGTGTTTGTTTCTTGTAAAGCCGATAGTGTAAAATAAAATGATTGTGATTTAAATTATCTTTTGTTCGAGTACCTACGACAGTGCCCACGTCTACCTTAAACTATGTCGGATCATGAAGAAGACCCGATGTTTCGTAATTCGGCCACCCATGATGCGACATATATATAAAAAAACTTTTTAACAAAAAAACAAAACCGACTTCCAAAAATCACTACAAAGTGAAAAATAACTTTGATTTCGGAAGTCGGTGTCTCGTTTTTTATTTACTTTCTTTTTTTTTGCCACCGACTTCCGAAATCAAAGTTATTTTTCACTTTGTAGTGATTTTTGGAAGTCGGTTTTGTTTTTTTGTTAAAAAGTTTTTATTTCTCGCTTTTTAGTGGGTCTGTTTATAATTTGTATAAGTTATAATAGTCTAATGTCAATTGCTCATCACATGTTACAAAATATTGCTTTTCCCGATGCTGGGACGTTAATTGTTGAGGAGTTCTGCTGGTAAGACCCAGGAGAACTCCTCAACAACCACTCACCACACGCATTGTGTGACGAGCGGAAATTGCTTAGCAACCATATTAAAGTAATCGAATCGCAACCCGTGAAATACTTATCATTGAGTAGTTCTGGTAGCCATCTGTGGTCTTCATCATCAGTTCCACTTCACCAAGTGGTGCTTTCCGAGAGCAAATGCACGAGCTACTATAAAAAATACCCAAATCGCTATAGGTGAGCCTATAATATTTGAAGAGTTCCTTCGATTTCTCCAGGATCCCATCATCAGAACTGGATTTTGACAAAAATGGGACCATTTGGGAAGTATACCCTTTCCAACAAAAAAAAAATTTTTCAAATCGGTTGGCAAGCGACGGAGTTATGCGCGAACAAACATAAAAAAAAAAAAAAAAAAAAAAAAAAAAATGCAAACATCCGAATTGAGAACCTCCTCCTTTTTTAGAAGTCGGTTAAAAAAGATGACACGCTCGGTTTTCATACTATCTAATAACATCTAGCCTAAGTACTCTAAATCTGTGGTCGAATACATTGGTGTGTTCCAAATTCAAACATCAAAACAGTGAGTAAAAGTGCTTTTTATTCACGTTTTCAGTGAATAAAATAAGCTTTTTAGAGGGGGAATAGTATAATAGTTATTTATGCAACTGACGTATAATAAGGGGTATTAAAACACGAATGTGGGTTTATCACATGAGGCGAATCCGAGTGTGATAATAGTATCACATGAGTGTTTTAATACCTAATTATGTACAGTTGCATACAAGACTTTTTACATCCATGTTATCAATCCTCTATAAAAGGTTCTGAAACAGTTTTTTGCAATACTAATACTCGTATCGAACATGGCGGCCGGCGTCATAGTATACGACGTGAATTCGAATAAGTTCTTTTTTAAATTACGGCACTGTTGTAGTGAAACGCGCGTGCATTACAATGTTCTTTTTTTGAAAACGAGTTGCATTATGAAATTCAGTACAACACTAAAACACCCGTTTGGATGCTATTATGGTTACCATGGTTACTATGACACTGGCTGTTTTAATGTTGGCAATAAGGTTGGCAATAAGCTAACTGTTTCAAAACTTTTATAGAGGATTTATAGCATGGGAGTAGATAAATTATTTTTATTCATCAAAAATTACACATAGTGTGTAGGTACTACGAGTATTAATAAATTACGGCAGAGATTTAAAAAAAAATAATTTCATTAATTTTTTGTTTTTTTTTTCATTTCATTTGTTGTAAAATCTGTACTATAATTATTAAAAAAGTACCTAAGTACCTTTTTATTAGTTCACCGATTTCTCCGTCAAATTTGGACATAGAACCTTCTCCTTTTTGGAAGTCTAGTCTGTTAAAAATAATTTTCGTTCTATTCCCAAATATTTATTTAAAACTGAAGAGAATAAAAACACTAAGTTTTAAGCTTTTGCCCGCGGCTTCGGAGATCGGAAATTATCCCACAGGAACGTAGGTACTACCGGGATTAAAATCACAAAATAGTATCCCAAGCCCAGCAATGCTATTCTGTAAACATCTCACCGTGATAACTTAAGTCAAGTGAGCGTGAAGTGAGCCGTCATTCCACCCGATGCTAGGGATGGACACTATTGACAGCTCTTTAAGATCACTTTTCACTGTGAGATATTTACAGAAGAGCACAGCAGGTGACAATCTTCCTGTGTTTTGATACATTGAGCTTGGTACAGCTGTTAAGGTATGCAAAGGCAACAGACTGACAGAGTTATTTTCGTTTATAAATTTTTGTGTGGATTATTCCATATTCTCTTTTCAACATAAAGAGTTACAATATTATTATATTTCGCAGCAAAGGGACAATTTGCTTTGTGCATTAACGGACAAATCAGAGGCCCATGGGCGGGGGAAACTCTGACACACACGAGGTGTCAGGTTTATTGAACAAGAACACGAAAAAGTAAAAACTTATGTAAGGGGATTATTTTATTTTAACAGAGCTTAATTTACAGAATTTTAAAAATAAATATTTTTTTAAATTATAAAGGCTTCGTTTATCCTATGACTATTTAACAAATGCTCCAAACCACGTTACGATACCATTAAATTATTATGTACTAACAATAGCATTAAGGTTTTTTGTGTTACTATCAATCTAGGGACTATTATTATTCAAAACAATTATGAAACTAGTTGCACAAGCTAAGCTGGAAATTGAGTTTCCGTGACAGGAGTGAGGCAAATTACTGTTTTAGGGCCCATAACTGGGCTCAGGTGGGAAGTTACAGCCAAACGCTGAGTTCCTAAACGAGTTTTGCAACATGCAACCTGTCTCGATGTATTTGAATTATCGGCATCGCGTACTGTGCCCAATAATAACTGACAGATGTTTTCATTATCACTCCGAGTCGTTACGGGTCGTCAGAAGCCCGAAAGTCTGACAACCAGTCTTACCAAGGGGTATCGTGTTACCCAGTAATAGGGTTGTCGCCCAAAATAGTAGCCCACCGGTATCGGGAACAGGGTCCAAGCTACCGGCGGTCAGGGCTCCAGAGAGAGGAACCTCCTAACAATGCGGGCCGTGTCCAGAAGCACCGCTTTCTGAATCAAGCCCTTGATCCAGCTGCCCAACGAGAGCCTCCTTAGGTGTTGGTCGAGGCTCTTAGCAATTAAGCCATTGGCTGATACGACTATCGACACAATTATTGCTGAGTTCACATCCCACATGTCGACAACCTCGCGAGGTCGGATAGGCAGTCGCTCCATATCAAATACTGGTATTCAGCTGCATTCGTTTAGACTGGAAGCCGACCCCAATACATGAATACGATTTATGAAAATTATGAGCATACATAGATACTCCTCTCTGACGCTACAGGAAAGTAAAACTTGACGAAAACGCTGCAGTAAATCACCATGATGTAATCTTGATTTCTACTTCCTTTACATAAACGAAAAGTGTGTGGTTTTTCCATCAAGAATTTTTCTGGAGCAGCCCGGAATATGGAGTGGTGCCCGGTTGATGGTAATCAAGGCTGTACCCTATTACATGGCTCTTTAACTTACTGTAGGCACTTAAATACACCTCTGCCGAACCCTTCGCGGGGAAAACAGACGTGATCATGTTACGTTACCTAACTGAGAATAGCTGACTTCCATTACAACAAAGTTCAAGTTTGAAATAATTGAATCCTTTTAATAACACCTCTAACACAACTAAGGAATACAAATCGATTCATTCACACCGCGGGTATGTTCGTGAGAATTCCTGAATCGGAGGCGTCGCTTGTTGGATACGTGCGCGTCGCTTGTTGGATACGTGCGCATCGCTTGTTGGATACGTGCGCGTCGCTTGTTGGATACGTGCGCGTCGCTTGTTAGATACGTGCACGTCGCTTGTTGGATACGTGCGCGTCGCTTGTTGGATACGTGCGCGTCGCGCGGTGCATTCAATGGCTGATCCTGCTGCTACTTCTGCGTGTTGTTACTTATTTTATTTTATTTTTGTGTATGGCATTTTTGAGGAATATAATATGTCGGTTCTTCGTGTGAGAATCTTCGCGAATAATAATGTCGTTGAAAGTTAGGTTGGTATGTGTGTGAATGGTGATTTTTGGAACGAAGTTCCTTATCGCGCGTTGTGAAAGGGGGCTAGACGGAAAAAAGTCTCACGAAAAGTTGTCACGACACTTTTTGCTATAGGTAGCTAGTAAGCCGTGCGGCGTGCGCATGTTTCTCTGTCTGTCTCTCTCTCTCTCTCTCTCTTATAGAAAGCAAGCCAGATATTTTCATTTCTATTTCGCATTGAACAGTGTGGTGTCGCGATGATGATGATGATGATGATGATGATGATGATGATGATGATGATGATGATGATGATGATGATGATGATGATGATGATGATGATGATGATGATGATGATGATGATGATGATGATGATGATGATGACGATGATGATGATGATGACGATGATGATGATGATGACGATGATGATGATGATGATGATGATGATGATGATGATGATGATGATGATGATGATGAAAAATAAAATTTTGTTACAATTCCTTCACTAATTAATCGAAAGGAACTTCGTTCCATCCGGGTGTCCCTTGACACCTCTCAAGTTTTTTTTTATTCTGTATGAGTAATTCGGTCAATATGATAATCGTCATCAATTTTGTATTGATCTTTTAATCTGGCTTAATTGACGTCACTTATTACAGTTAGCTTCTCGAGGTGAATTCGGTGCAGAATTCACTGTTTATGTCGATAAATACAAACTGTATTTAATTTTGTTTTCTCATTTTCAATACCTTCCATTTGTCTCAAGTACACACGCGGTATCTCTTGGGTACCCAGCAGGTGTATCAATAACTGCACGCTGCCGTCAGCAGTCTGTGTGCGCAGTGTGGATGGCAATATCTCCTCGCATCGTATATTGTTTGCTGGTGGAGCTTCCTGTTGATTTAGAGTGGGGCCGTTATGAGCGAGGAATTCGTAAAAGATTTTTTTTTTAATACAATGTTTGACGTTTAAGTTGTCTTTTCATAAGTTAGGGGTGCTTAGTATTATTATCTACGTACTTAGTAACAAATCCATCTGGTTAAGCTATGTTTGCCGCGGTGATCCGTGGATGTATGGCCAGCGTTACATACCAACACCACTCCGTGGCTCACGTTGGTCCCGCCTGTCATACGTGGATCTTTGACAGTCGTTACGGGTCGTCAGAAGCTCGAAAGTCTTACCAAGGCGTGTCGTATTACCCAGTAACTGGGTTGTGGAGGTCAGATAGGCAGTCGCTCCATGTAAAATACTGGTATTCAACTGCATCTGGTTAGACTGGAAGCCGACCCCAACTTTGTTGGGGAAAGGCTAGGCAGATGACTTAGTAACAAATCCTGTTATCTGGGCCTTTTAGGGTTCCATACCTAAATGGTAAAAAAGGAACCCTTATGGTTTGACTCAGTCTGTCTGCCTGTCACAGCTGGATATTTCAAGTACTACTAAGTTAATGCTATCAACTTGAAATTTGGAACAGTTTTAGATGACGTTTACCCAACTATTTTACAAATAAGAAAGAATTAAAAATATTTATATATTTTTTGTAACAAGTGTCAAAGTGGGGCGCTATTAGGGCATGTGGGGTATCATATGAAAGAACGCTGCTTGCACATTCTCAAACATGTTTTATTTTTTTTAGGCCGCATAGTTTTCGACTTTTGATTAAAACTCGCCATCTGCGTCTGGGCCTGCAGCTATGTTTTTTAAGTTTTAACTAAAAACCCATAACATAGTTGCTAAACTAACAACTTACTCACTTTCTTGTTTCGAAAGACAGCTAGAATATAATGTTCATATTATAAGCTCCATATTCGAAAATTTAAGTTCAACTTAATATGACAGTTCGTACTATCGAATATCTCCATCTTGCAAAAGCAATTTTAGTCGGTGCCCAACCGAATCGGGCAATAATGTCAAGAAAATGGGCGTAACATACTGCGAGCACCAATCGTTTGTCAGGCCAGCGTATAGAACAGTGTTCGTTCACGATTACGCACGGCAGTGTGTTCTGGAAGGCCTATGTTTGGCAAACGACATTTATCTATTACATAATTAATATATAATAAAATCGAGAAATAAGTAACAGAACGTATAATAACATTTTTTGACATTTTTGTCTGTTTGCCGGTTTGTTGTTCGTTTGTGCACGCATCTAGTAAAAGCCACTCAATGGATTCAAAATCGAATTACTGAAAGATATGATTCATCTTTATTAAGACTAACATTTAGAGTAGGTATATTTCATTAAAATCGGCTTACAGAATCAAAAGATATAATTTTTTTTTTAGATGTAAACCTCATTCCGCCATATTTTTGACTATTTTTTTTTTACTATCCTGAACCAATCGTTATGAAATCAGACAGGTATCTCGCCTTGGGAAGAACGTAGACTACTTTTCAACCTGAATATTTGTAGGTAATAGAAAAGTAAGTTCAAACTAAAAACTAAAACCCGACTGTAAAAAGTATGAAACAAGAAAATATTCTCATCTGAAATTAGAAAAAGTCAGACTAATTAAAAATCCGGAGTCACACGTAGGTAATCGGTTCGATTTATGACGTGTGACTCCAGACTTTTTCTATCTATCTTGGGCTAGCCACAGGATTTTCAAGAGTCGAGATAAAATGTCGAGAATATTGAACAGAAGTCGTTTGTTTACGGCAAAGAGCTCGAATTCGAGTCCCAACATAATCGAATTTAGTAGTTGAGTTTGAGATGCACAAACTCTGTGAAGTAATTTAGGAAATGCATTCCGATGCAACGGGGCAGTGTTATTGAAATAATATTAACTTTAATCGAGTATGAGAACTGTTTGTATGTTTTTCAGACAATTTTTGTTTTACAAAAAAGGGCTATTCGTTCAATTTACAAATTAAGTCCCAGACACTCCCTCAGAGATAAATTTAAAGAAATTAATATAATGACTGTGCCTTCTCAGTATATCTATGAAAATCTTTTGTATGCTCATAAAAATATCAATTTGTTTAAAAAATACAGTGACGTCCATAATGTGAATACTAGAAACAAACACAAATTTGTTGTTCCTACAACCAGGCTTAAGAAAATAAGTGGTTCGTTTAGTTGCCAATGTATACATTTTTATAATAAACTACCTAGCCACATTCAAGAACTAAGCCTTAATAAATTCAAAAATTGTATAAAGCGGAAACTTTGTCAGAAAGCCTTTTATACTGTCAAAGACTATATTGAGGACAAAAAGGCTTGGGATTGAGCTGCTCCAATAAATTTACACTATTAATGTTGATTTAAATAGCTTTTTACATATTCTATACAATGACATGAATATTTACTTTGTAAAGTATTACTTATGCTATTTTTAATTATTGTGAATGTGAAGACTACGTGTGTAATGATTTTTAAAATAATAATTACGAATAAGACTTTTTTCCACAAGCGACAGATGGCGCTAGTGATTGCACGAACTTTATACATCCGTTTAGGTATTCATTTGTAGAATACTATTATTAAAGTATATTTCTTTAATACAGTTAGTAAATAATTATTGTTTAAGTTTTAAAATATTTATTTATAATAATCATAAGGCTAATCATAAGTCATGAAATCGTTAGCCGGCTGAGTGTTCACTTCCGTTTAAAGTGGGGATCCTTCAGTTGGCAACTGATTTGCTAGGACAGAGTTCACAGGGTCAGTCTTTTTCTAGGCTTTGACCTGTAAGCATATCTGACGGATCCGTGCTACTTTTATTAAATTCATGATGATAAGTGATAACTGTGATAAGTGATTGTTAATAACCATGTGTTTTGGAATTAAGTGAATAAATTATATTCAATACTGCAATTGAGGTGTATGATTTCGTCACATCTCAGAAGTGGGACATGCCTACAAAAAAAAAAAGCCTACAATAATAGTGACTTAAGAAATATTAGGTTATGTGTGCCTAAAGTAAAGCTAAGTGTGCTATATAATGGAAGCCAAGTGTGGTTAGCCAGGTGTGCTAAAGGTTAGCCAAGTGTGCTAAAGGTTAGCCAGGTGTGCTAAAGGTTAGCCAAGTGTGCTAAAGGTTAGCCAAGTGTGCTAAAGATAAAGCCAAGTGTGCTTTAATGTTTTTGTTTGGCCAAGTGAGCTAACAAAGACTTGGGCCAAGTGTGCCCGATACGAACAAAGCTATCCTGGAGCACGTAAGTAAAGCATGAATTTATCGATTAACTATGACCTAGATTCATCGATTTACTATTGACTAAGTACGTCAGATTTTAAAATATTTGGCCATGTGTGCAAAAGGCATCTAGGTATTTAATCAAATCTCAAATAATTCCTATTTTCTTTCCTCTAATGTAATGACTGTGCCTATTTTTGTGAACCTCAAATAATTCTTCTTGTGGAGCCTTAAAAATGCTAATTAGCCAAGTAGTGTTATCTAAGGTACGTACAAGTGTGCTTTAGTTACTAGAGGCTATGTATGCCTATTGAGCCATGTGCGCTTAGTTGTTAGAGGTTATGTGTGCCTACAATAGGAAGCCAAGTGTGCTTTAGTTACTAGAGGCTATGTATGCCTATTGAGCCATGTGCGCTTAGTTGTTAGAGGTTATGTGTGCCTACAATAGGAAGCCAAGTGTGCTTTAGTTACTAGAGGCTATGTATGCCTATTGAGCCATGTGCGCTTAGTTGTTAGAGGTTATGTGTGCCTACAATAGGAAGCCAAGTGTGCTTTAATTACTAGAGGCTATGTATGCCTATTGAGCCAGGTGCGCTTAGTTGTTAGAGGTTATGTGTGCCTACAATAGGAAGCCAAGTGTGCTTTAATTACTAGAGGCTATGTATGCCTATTGAGCCATGTGCGCTTAGTTGTTAGAGGTTATGTGTGCCTACAATAGGAAGCCAAGTGTGCTTTAGCTACTAGAGGCTATGTATGCCTATTGAGCCATGTGTGCTTAGTTGTTAGAGGTTATGTGTGCCTACAATAGGAAGCCAAGTGTGCTTTAGCTACTAGAGGCTATGTATGCCTATTGAGCCATGTGTGCTTAGTTGTTAGAGGTTATGTGTGCCTACAATAGGAAGCCAAGTGTGCTTTAGCTACTAGAGGCTATGTATGCCTATTGAGCCATGTGTGCTTAGTTGTTAGAGGTTATGTGTGCCTACAATAGGAAGCCAAGTGTGCTTTAATTACTAGAGGCTATGTATGCCTATTGAGCCATGTGCGCTTAGTTGTTAGAGGTTATGTGTGCCTACAATAGGAAGCCAAGTGTGCTTTAGCTACTAGAGGCTATGTATGCCTATTGAGCCATGTGTGCTTAGTTGTCAGAGGTTATGTGTGCCTACAATAGGAAGCCAAGTGTGCTTTAGTTACTAGAGGCTATGTATGCCTATTGAGCCATGTGTGTGTGTCTTTTGCTTTAGTTATTTTTTCTCTTTCCCTAGACATTAATTTTACTTGTTTATTTTAATGAAATACTTTTAAATGGACATTACGTTATTGTAGGTACTAAAGTTTAAAGAGATAATTATTATAAAATGAGCTTAAAATTACATAAGTATTAAAATTATTCATGTGATGACAGTATGCCCTGGACTGGGTTATTATTATTGACTTACTAGATTATTATAAATGACTAATGGGACATTAATGTGACAAGTTACCAAATTGTGTAACTGTATTAACCAGTGTATTATTATGTTTGAGGTAAACTTCAGAAGAAGAGCCGCCTGTTACAAGACAAACCAGTAGCCCCTGTGTCGAACAAGGCAGAGACAAAGACGACACGTGCAAAGAAGCGATCTAAATGGAAGCGCAAGATGTCTACTTCGACCTCTTCGTCTTCAAGCATGATATCTGATACAACAAGTACACCACCACGACGCAAGAAACAGAAAAGGACATCAAGTTATTCTCAAAAAGAGGTACTGAATCTTTTGAATGTTTTTCAAGGAAGGAAAAGATACAAGATATATTTATTTTGTAAAACATGAGTAAAATTATACAGGTCTTATAATTAATATGAGGTAGCTAGATGTTTTGCCATTTATGGCGTATATAATTAGTCATACTAGACAAACAAATACAAAAAAAAAAGCAAAGCAAGAGATTACAATGTCAATTTGAATTAAATTTTAATGTCAAAATTTATTTTATAGGTAATTACAAAGTCAAAATTCAAAATTAAAATGTCAAAATTAAAATTTAATTTGAGAATACTATACAAGGAAAATATCATTTATGAATTCATCTACGCTGTAATAGCACCTTTCTAATAATAACCCTGAAGGGACTTTTAAATTTTTTTATAGGCATACATTAATAGAATCAGGTATTTTACTATAAATATTTGGAGCAATACCAAAGAAACTCTTTTTTTTTAATAAAGCAGTTTTGCATTTGATTTGGCACAACAAATTCTCATATTGGGATTCGTTTTTTACAAACAATGCAGTTTCTAATATGTACAAACATGGTAAAGTTAGTATTTTTAATTTTTTTTAAAGTAAGGAACACAAAAATCCGTTACTCTCAGACCACACATTGATCGTATACATCTTTTTTGAATCCTGAATATAAGTTCTCTATTAGTTGACTGTCCCCAAAAAAAAAAAAAAAAAAAACAACACCATATCTAAAAAAAAATAGAAGCGACCAATCCATGATATGCTGTTAATAGAATGTCAGCATTAACTTTCTTGGATAATTGAAATAATTGATATGCAGATTTACTCAGACACTTGCAGATTTCCTCTAAGTGAGATTTCCATGTTAGTTTATTATCTACAGTTGTACCCAAGAACTTTGCATTCGTAACCTCTTCTACTATAGGGTTATTATACGTAATGTTAACTGGTAGATACTTACGACGCTGGTGGCAATGAATAACTTTTGTTTTATTTAGATTAATTACAAGATTCTTACTGTCAAGCCAAACTTACAAAGGAGTTTCCAAGTGAGCAAAATTATGGTCGGCTTCTAGAAGAAACGTTAGCTCGTACGACTCAAAGTAATGATAACTCATCTGAATATTTTTACGACAAATTAATGCTTATACACAGGTGTCATATTACTGGTCAAAGAGCCGTAGATTATATAACTCACGGTATTATTGATTGTCTGTGTCCGCGTTGTTCTTCGTAGATACGCAACGGATTTTGATGCGGTTTCCACCATCATTTAGATAGTTTGTTCTGGAAGGTTTTTATGTGTTATCCATGTATATTAAACATAAACGTAGATAGTATTGAAATTTGCCATCAAGTCGTGAAAAATAGGTTTTTTTTTAGCACTTACATGGCGTGCGCTGACTAAATGGTAAGAGATACATAAAATTAATGTTCTATGGGATTGTATATATTAAAAAGTTCAACAGGAAAGTCTATGCAGAAAAGTCTGCATGTGTCTTTCTTGTAAGGATTATTCACAGTAACAATTTTTATCTTTTACAATTTAAAAAAAAAAAATATAAATTGTTATTTCCAAAGATAATTTGACGGTTATATTACTAATCCTTATCCAATAAAATACGTTAATTTAATTGGGAATTTCATTACGATTAAAATATGCTTTGACATCGTATCATTTAATCGAGTGTAGAAGTACTGGTTAATATGACTTTATGCAGACTGCTTTACTGATTGGTTAAAATTGTACTGAATTACCATCCATAGCTTTATTTAAAGACGATAGTAGGTACGTTATTCTTTTGCAAAACTCCTGGGCTCCGTTGTAACGCCAGTGATTTTGAATTCCCTAGAAATTATTTTTCAAAACCACATTCAGCTATCTAACATATCACAATAAAACATATTCGAATTAGTTCGAAGTTTTTGCTTTATGTTCTTGTTATTCTGGAGATGTTTTACATATAAGGTTAATAGTAGTAAACCTGGTAAATGATGTAACTTACATTAGGCTACTTGTCGTATAGGCACAGGTAAATGTTACCTAGTTCTGTCAAATCTTTTTGACGCCATACCAGACACGTTACAAAGTTTAAGAGATGAGGCCAGCACCAATATCCGAGTTAGCCAAGAAAAACAAAAAGCTAATTATGATGCCGAAAGGCCTGTTAGTACCTATAAAGAAGGTTCGTGCAAAATCATCGAGTTTTAGGTAATGACCAATATAAAATTGCTGAAATTCTGGGATTTAATAAAAGTCAACATCAAATAATGTATTTCAAATAGGCACTTTTGAGCGTCAAAATTAAAAAAAAAAAAAAAAATTGTTTCTAGCTGTCCCTTCCAAAATTTAGCGTTACCTACTCTTTAAAAAAAAACTGTTTTACAATATTTGGTATACATTAATAAATCATTATTATGTGAAGATGATACAACTAGAATAAAAATTAATATACTTGTTAGGTAAAAATAATTAAAAATGAACAATGACAGATAAATTAATTATGTTAAAGATACATTGTAAAAGTATATACGATTTTCTTGAAATTTTAACAAGTAACAAGTCGTGAGTTAAAGTAATCACAGAATGTAAAATCAATGTCATAAAATAATAACGTCACGTGTCATACAATTAAATTAGCAACCAGTTTGATTTCATCTCGACTCTAGATTGTCCTATGAACAGAACCAGCATGTTTCCAAGCATTCTAATCCTGGATTAATCCTATAATTTGTATTATGCTTATTTACAAAGCGTATTTTTAATATGAGTTTTGAATTTTCTTTTATTTAATTGCAATATGTCACAAAATATTTTGTTGTAACATTTAACACAGCAGGTACCCCATAAAAGATGTAAATAAAATAACAAAAATTCGGTATTCTTTAGCTAATCTGAAAAATGGTTGATCTATTTTATCTTTATTTCTAGTAGGTAATAAAATTATGTCTATCACTTATTTTAATTTAAAAAAAAAAAAAAAAAAAAACGAAAAATAAACGGAAGAATACAATATAAAAGCATAGTTTCCGATGACTGTAAGACCATAAAAGTTCATCAAATAATAATAGTAGCTCATCTTCTGGTGCTGAAAGTAATAATGTTGACGATAAACCATGCCCCAGAAT
This sequence comes from Cosmia trapezina, assembly GCA_905163495.3. Classification (NCBI taxonomy): domain Eukaryota; kingdom Metazoa; phylum Arthropoda; class Insecta; order Lepidoptera; family Noctuidae; genus Cosmia; species Cosmia trapezina. The sequence goes on from LR991019.1 coordinate 572,253, forward strand.
CAAATCCGAGATCAATGAATAACCGAATGTAATGATTATATAGGTATGTAAGGTTTATTTTAATTTAACTGTTATTGGAATTGTAAAATCGTGCGTCAGGAGATCGCACGATGTCGGATGGCCGAATGTAATGATTTTTAAAATAATAATTACGAATAAGACTTTTTTCCACAAGCGACAGATGGCGCTAGTGATTGCACGAACTTTATACATCCGTTTAGGTATTCATTTGTAGAATACTATTATTAAAGTATATTTCTTTAATACAGTTAGTAAATAATTATTGTTTAAGTTTTAAAATATTTATTTATAATAATCATAAGGCTAATCATAAGTCATGAAATCGTTAGCCGGCTGAGTGTTCACTTCCGTTTAAAGTGGGGATCCTTCAGTTGGCAACTGATTTGCTAGGACAGAGTTCACAGGGTCAGTCTTTTTCTAGGCTTTGACCTGTAAGCATATCTGACGGATCCGTGCTACTTTTATTAAATTCATGATGATAAGTGATAACTGTGATAAGTGATTGTTAATAACCATGTGTTTTGGAATTAAGTGAATAAATTATATTCAATACTGCAATTGAGGTGTATGATTTCGTCACACGTGGATCATTGTTTTTTATTTATTTTATCCTTTTCTCAGTTTTAGTTATAGTCCGACAGTTTGAGTAATTTATGCGGCCTACCCAAATGTCTTTTCTTTGGTATTGTTCGTCGAATCGTTAAGCTCCTTAAGTTTTGAGTTGAGCTGCACGATTACTGACAAATGCGTGCACTGACTGCACAGGTCCACTCAATCTGTGTGGTTCTTTCATCAAAAGACCATTTCAGACTGCAATCTACATGGTCTTCACATGATCTGACCAAGATTATGTCTGGACTTTAAAAGAGACTGTGACCTCTGAGTTTGTTTCGGCGTTTCTTCTCAGAGTAGTCAGATAGGAAACGTCGAACTCATCTAGTTTAAAAAAAATATGTTTGACGTGTAAAAGTATTTGTACAAACCTACTTACAGAAAATAAATCATTTATCATTTGTTCTGTGATTAAGTCATTTGCAATTTTTAACCGACTTCTAAAAAAGGAGGAGGTTCTCAATTCGGATGTTTGTATTTTTTTTTTTTTTTTTTTTTTTTTTTTTTATGTTTGTTCGCGCATAACTCCGTCGCTTGCCAACCGATTTGAAAAATTTTTTTTTTGTTGGAAAGGGTATACTTCCCAAATGGTCCCATTTTTGTCAAAATCCAGTTCTGATGATGGGATCCTGGAGAAATCGAAGGAACTCTTCAAATATTATAGGCACACCTATAGCGATTTGGGTATTTTTTATAGTAGCTCGTGCATTTGCTCTCGGAAAGCACCACTTGGTGAAGTGGAACTGATGATGAAGACCACAGATGGCTACCGGAACTACTCAATGATAAATATTTCTCGGGTTGCGATTCGATTACTTTAATATGGTTGCTAAGCAATTTCCGCTCGTCACACAATGTCGTGTCGTGTGGTGGGTGGTTGTTGAGGAGTTCTCCTGGTTCTTACCAGCAGAACTCCTCAACAATTAACGTCCCAGCATCGGGAAAAGCAATATTTTGTAACATGTGATGAGCAATTGACATTAGACTATTGTAACTTATACAAATTATAAACAGACCCACTAAAAAGCGAGAAATAAAAACTTTTTAACAAAAAAAAAACCGACTTCCAAAAATCACTACAAAGTGAAAAATAACTTTGATTTCGGAAGTCGGTGGCAAAAAAAAAGAAAGTAAATAAAAAACGAAAGACACCGACTTCCGAAATCAAAGTTATTTTTCACTTTGTAGTGATTTTTGGAAGTCGGTTTTTTTTTGTTAAAAAGTTTTTTGTACTTATCGGATTCCAATTTAAATTGCATACAGTTTTGTAATATTGAAATAATTACACAGTTTATTCCTCGTGGCTTCATTAGGTCTATTATACGGTACGAAAGTGTAAGCTATTTATGTAAAGAACCATCTTGGTAGATAATATCAACAAATAAATTGTTAATCAATCAAGGAAGAGCGAGGTTTATCCCATCACAAGTATCTTCGGATTACTTTCTGGGAAACCCCGGCAACTTAATTGTATAGATTTAAGATAATAAACACATTATTTTTTTTAAATATATACTTACCCTGTTCACACGGCGACGAGCTGTACGATACAACTCCTACTACTTTTGGGATCACAGGGCAGATTCATTCTGCATTTTTAGCCATAAGAACGTGGAATATTGACATTTGTGATCCTAACTTTTTAACCGACTTCCAAAAAGGGGGAGGTTCTATGTTCACCGATTTCTCCGTTAATTATTGTGGAATGAGTTTTTTAAATCTTTTTTATCTAAGAGGGTATACTCTCGAGGTGGTCCCATTGTCACCAAGGCAGAATCCGATGAAGGGATCCCATGGAAATCGAGGGAAATCCTCTCATTTTATAGGCACACCTATAGCGATTTGGGTATTTTTTATAGTAACTCGTGCATTTGCTCTTAGAAAGTACCATTTGGTGAAGTGGAACTGATGATGAAGACCACAGATGGCTACCGGAACTACTCAATATTAAGTAAGTATAAACACGGGTTGCGATTCGATTATTTGGTGGTTGCTTAGCAATTGATCCTCATCACAATACAAATGGTGAAGTGGAGCTGATGGTTACTTCAGCATCAACTCCAGTTCTCCTGGTGCTTACCAGGAGAACTCCTCAACAATTAACGTCTCTATTACATCGCGAAAAGCAATATATTGTAAAAGGTGATGAGCAGTTGACATTAGGAACTTAGATAAATTACAGACTGACCCACTAAAAAGTGAAAAATAGAAAAACTTGTTTACAAAAAAAAAAAACCTACTACAAAGAAAAAACACTACCTACATAGTGAAAAATAACTTGAATTTCTGATGTCGGTGTCGGTGGCAAAACTAATATACAGCCAGACACCGCCTTCCGTAATTAAAGTTATTTTTTTTTGGAAGTCACTTGTTTTTTTTTTTGTACAAAGTTGTTTACCATAAAATATCGAGAGCGCCGATTGAACGGCCGATGTCTGTGTCTTCAAAGCAATCAGCTCAATGCTTATTTGAGCGGCAAGTAGTATTGCATATTGTATAATTAGTGATTAACAACAACTGGTGAAACAATAGCTTTAAATGTTGTTTCTCTTTTCAGGTAAAACTAGTGAATAATCAATGTTAAAGAATATGTTGTAAAAGTGTTAATAACTAGTTTTTTATGTACCTACATATTAAAATAAAATTTCTCTTTTCAGAGCAACTCAATTTTGGTTATAGTTTTACTATTCATCACAATATTCAAGGATAATTATAAACTATCATATTATAAAACAACATTTGTACAGCTGGTTACCAAAAATAATGGAAAAATTAAAATTCGAGTTCATGGTCAAAGCCAGTGAAGATGTGAAAACAAATATAATTTGTGTAACGACAATCACGGATTCAGATAGCCGAACGTTTGCGATCCCAGACAAGTTACAAAACAAGTGACAAACACAAATCTATCAGAAAATAAACACAACACTACAAAAACGGCATGAGAAACGACAGGTGTCGATATCCATGGACCCGGAGATGAAGACGGTTTATTGTGATGAAGACGGAAATAAACAGTTTATGGGATACCTATTGGAGGAACTAACAAAACCACAAACTTCAACATCAGGAATTTCAGAAGAATCTTTAGCAAGAATAATGGAAAGCTTCGCAGAGATAAAGAAAGATTCATCGAAACCCTATAATATGGGGAAAATTGTAGAAAAATTTGTTATACAAAAATTCAATAGCAAAATTACTAATTTGACGCAGTGGATGACTACCTTCGAAGCGGATAGAAGACCGTATAGGAATAGAAGATGTCAAAAAAATTGAAATTTTTAGGTTATTTATAGAAGATTCTTGTTTAGACTGGATAATTATAAACTATCAATATATAATAATATAATATAATATTATATATTTATATATATAATATTTTATATATTGCAATATTATATTATAGCGGATATCTGGGGGCACGGGAGTGCCCCGCCAAGACGAGCCAAGCGAAGCGCAAGGGCACTACCTACCTTTTCTCGAAGCACTTCGTCGTATTTTTGAACCTTCTTAACTTGAGTTTGGATTATACCAGATAAACAAAATTTTCGGGAAATGATGTCAGTGGTTGACTTATGAAACCTATAAAGTTTCAATTGCATAGCCGGTTGCTTGTGAAATACAGTTTTCGTTTTTCGTCCCCAAGCAGAGAAAAGCTTGTTTTTCTTTAAATTTTCTAGAAACGTTAAGCAAACCAAATGTGGGTTTTCTAAAGTGTTGCCTTAAGTTTGATAAAAATAAAACGGTATTGTACGCTGTACAGAAAACTAACTGCACGGCAGTGCAGTACGGAATGCGGATGTGACGTACGTAGCTATGCACACACATACATACATAAACTCACGCCTTGCTCCCATGGGGCAAGGCAGAAACTACAGAGCGCCACTTGCTGCGATCCTTACATATCTGTTCATATTTAAATAAGTAAAAGGATTCGTAGTGTAATTAATCCTTTTCAAAATTGTCCAGTTTTTTAAAACAACTTTGACACAACATTATTTACCCTACAATAATTGATAATTGTAGTAAACCTAGAGCTTAAAATTAAATCAAAAACTTCTCACAATTAACCATTAAACCCATTCAATAAAGTCAGTAAATAATGTTAATATGTAGGTATTAGAATTATTACGCAATTATAAAAATATTTTGGAAAACGTGTCAGTCCCACTAAAGAACACTGTCTTTCAAGATACAGTTTTTTTTTAAGGGTAGCTAGCGGTCACTCACTTTAATTATTTTAAATATTAAGTACTCATTTTAATTATTGACATAGTAAAAACTAAATTATTATCAGCTTAGGGTAATTTAGGGACAGTCACACCGCACACGTGTGGAACATACTTCACATATAGGTATATAGATAGATAAGTCTTCCAGTCCAGGATTCCTCACGATGCTTTCCTTCCCTGATATCAGGTAACACTTTTACCAACAGACTAGCCCAGCAGGTGTTACCTGCACACCAGCAGCACCTGCACACCAAGCCACTAAGTCTCAAGAAATAAATCACACTTCGAAGCTTACTCTTGTATTTAAATTCAATTATTCGAAAATTAATCGTTGTAAAGATTCCAACTAGCAATTGTGTCGAGGGCTTTTCTAACGTACCTATTGTAACGCCACTACTTCAGCTATGGACTTAAAATGACTTGGAGTCACATTAATTATTCAGAAACAACTCTGTCTTCACATTTCATACTAAAGGTGGTTTGATGAGCTTTTAATGATTAAACTGAAGCTATTGTATGTGGCGCATTAATTATTAATAGTAAAATATTACATTATTGTTTTAGGTGATTGTATAGCAGGCCTTGCTATTTAACCTGTAATTATTGTTATTAATTACTAAAGGGTAGGCTGTAATGTACTAGTGCTGCTTACCAGGAGGTATCGCGATACCCAGTAACTGGGTTGTATACGCATGTTAAATATTGATATTCAGTTGCATCTGGTTAGACTGGCAGCCAACCCCAACATCTGGTTAGACTGGCAGCCAACCCCAACATAGTAGAGAAAAGGCTTTTTTAACTGCCTCTGATGGTAGGCTGTAATCTATGTGTCTCTCAAATTTTAATTTAATTAGCCTATTCTAGACTAGGTTTCTCTTATTCCCGCTTTTAAAATTCAAGCCAGGAAAGACTTATCCCCCAAACCTGTATAAAGCCTCAACGAATCGAATAAAAAATCAGTTATCACGAAGTTCCAAACCAGGGCAGACTGGAGACCGACCAACATAGAAAATTGGGAACAAACCGGGATGAGTTGGCCTAACTTCAGCAGTAAAAGAAATAGTGGGTCAATGTGTAAAACAATAGGAATAAAAACTAGAAAAGTTAACCTCAAAAAGTCGTATATGTCTCTGTTCGTCGCCTATCCGCCGCATTATCTGCGTGCGTCGACCGCGTCCTACTGAGGGTGACGCCGAGCGGTCTGCGACTGCTCCAAGTTACCAAGCTGTATAACTTGTAGCGGTCTCAGGTTCACACCCGGATGAAAATATTGGAAATTGCCGGACGGGCGTGATCGCTGGACGCAATGTGATCCAGAAGGGTGTATGCCTATCCAGGTTTGTCCCGTAGTGTGAGGGTAGGTATGTCCCAATACAGGCGGCGCTGACGTCAAACCACTTTTACAAAAATAAAGAACTAAGAATTTTACAACTTATAACTGAAGGACTAGATATCTGGAAGTTAGGTCCAGGGCTAGGTCTTGGTCTAGGTACTAGAGTACCTTCACGCACTAAAGATTACTGCTATATAGCCCGCCACTTAGGTTCCATTTACACGGCGCAAGTTTATTGCATGTAGCGTAAATTGAAGGGCCTGGCACCGTCCGACACGTACAATATTGTTGCACGATACGACAACACGTACAATATTGTTGCACGATACGACAACACGTACAATATTGTTGCACGATACGACAACACGTACAATATTGTTGCACGATACGACAACACGTACAATATTGTTGCACGATACGACAACACGTACAATATTGTTGCACGATACGACAACATGTACAATATTGTTGCACGATACGACAACACGTACAATATTGTTGCACGATACGGGCAAATTAGTTGCCGTTCAAGTTAGGTAGTTTCAGTTTTGAATGGAAATGTTACTGTTTACTTACGTATAGTTACGTAAAAACATTAGAATAGAATAGAATATCTTTATTTTGCATAAAATATGGTACATAAAAGGTCTTAAATATAAAAATAATTCCACAGAGTAAGGTCTACTATGAGCCCGATGCAGTAGATGACTGGGATGAAGAAGACCCTGATGAGGATCTTGATATTTAAATAAAGTACAAATCACAAATCACATATTTTGCTTACTTACCTATTTCAGCATGCAAAAAACACCTTAAAAATAAAAATATAAACAAAAACACTTATTACTAGATACTTACTCAAATCATGTGAACAAGAAAATATTAAAAAAAAAAGTTATAAAATTACAAATGGAATACCGTAGTGAGATCATATAATAATGTAGTGAAAAAAAAAACCGGCCAAGTGCGTGTCGGACCACGCACAATGAAGGGTTCCGTAATTGAAAAGAATTTATCCCAAAAACAAATTTAACATTGTTACAGAAAAAAAAATATTTTGATAAAACTACAAATTAATAATTTTCGGACTTTTAACTTTACTTGTGATGTGAGATCTTGCTTCTTGCCAAATGTCATGATTCTAAGACAAGAGGAAGTACCCTATAGGTTTTGATTTACTTGCGAGTATCAAAATATGTTGCATAAATGGCCGTATTTTTTTATCGCGATGACTTAGAAGCTTGATTTTTTTAGAGCTGCAAGAGACTACAGATTTACGTATTTGATATTTATTTCAACATGATAACTCCTCGCGTTTCTGTGAAAAAGGGTCTTACAGGCTAACAGACCTGAAAATATTTTTTTGTGTGAAAAAATTACAAATTAACAATTTTCGGACTTTTTCCTTTACTTGTGCTGTAAGACCTTATTTCTTGCCAAATTTCATGATTCTAAGACAACGGGAAGTACAACCCTATAGGTTTTGATTTACTTGCGAGTATCAAAATATGGCGCATAAATGGCCGTATTTTTTATTGCGGTGACTTAGAAGCTTACTCTTTTGAGAGCTCCAAGGGACCATTGACTTACGTATTCGATATTAATTTCAACTTGATACCTCCAGGCGTTCCTGAGAAAAAGGGTCTTGACAGACTGACAGACAGACAGACAGACAGACAGACGGACAACGAAGTGATCCTATAAAGGTTCCGTTTTTTCCTTTTGAGGTACGGAACCCTAAAAATAGTGAGATCATAATAATGAAAGTCATGGTGGTTCAGAAGTTAACGATTCCAGTTTAGTCCTGGGCACATGAGAATTTTCGAACCCTCAGCAATCATTCTCAACAAAGCACTCTAATGAAACCAATAAAGATTCTGTTGCAATTATCGATTCAAAATATTTCAGATCTACCTATTTTCATTATTCGTAGACTTTCTCAAAAAACTCGAACATACACAAGCCAAAAAAGAAATTGGTTCCTATAACCTACATACATATTATGACTTATAAACGAGCAAAAGTAGGTATAGGTACATGAAGCTAGACATTCTGCCGACTGACCGGTTGTTGGTGCCAGCCAAGCCAGGAAATGTCAAATGGAACATTTGGAAGGGCACTTGATACAAGTAGGTCATTCACTAAATACCTATAAAAAGTTTGTTGTCTATAAAAGTTATGGGACCGCGACGGGGACATCATTATTATAAATGAGCACGGATACACCTGGACTACTTTCTGAGTTTATCCTGGATATTACTGACATCGGTGAGGGAAAACATCGTGAGGAAACCTGGACTTGTAGTCAATAATGTACGTATACAGGGTGTTTCTTTTAAGGTGTCAAGCCAGTGCGAGCTGATAGCAGAGTACCAATTTAACCCCCATGTATGTACTACGATTTTTTGTAGTTTTCGAGTTATAATTTTTTTTTTCGATATTTTTCCTGAATCAACGAGATGATGGCTTTAAAAAAAAATATTTTTTTTTTGGGTCAACTTTGAACAAGAGTGTACTAATTAGGTCATTATTTGCTGAAAGCGGTAGTTGAAAGTGGTCTGAAATCTTTTGACTTTCATATTTTATAATTTATTAATATCTTTGAATATTTTTGTCAATCCTGATATATACTGTTCCTACTACGTTTAAGCAGAGCTCAGTTGATAATAAAAACATAAATTTTGTACCTACTACTATCGCTAACCACTACCATTGTTAAGAAATGAGAGATCCAAAATAACTCGAAATCTACAAAAAATCGTATAACATACATGGGGGTTAAATCGATAGGTATGGTACTCTGCTATCAGCTCGCACTGGCTTGACACCTTAAAAGAAACACCCGGTATAGTTATAGTCTGCAATCACCAACCCGTCTGGAGCAAGCGTGATGATCAGTGCTCATGCCTTCTGTGTATGAGAAGAGGTCGTTGCCCTGCAGTGCGGTAGTAATAGGCTGGTGTTATAAACATGAACCTTCAATGAGCTCAGTGAATCTGAACTAATATAATATAGAGGTAAGCTGTTTGTTTATTTGTAACAGTGTGAAAGTACTGATCCGATTAATATGTTTTATCTACACCTGTGCTATAAATCCTCTATAAAAGTTTCTGAAACAGTTAGCTTATTGCCAACATTAAAACAGCCGTTGTCATAGTAACCATTATATCATCCGACGAGTGTTTTAATGTTGTACTGAATTTCATAATGCAACTCGTTTTCAAAAAAAGAACATTGTAATGCACGCGCGATTCACTACAACAGTGCCGTAATTTAAAAAAAACCGGTCAAGAGCGAGTCGGACTCGCGCACCGAGGGTTCCGTTCCGATTTCTGAAAAAGTGTGCTATTTAGAGACATCGTTTTATTTTTCCTGTAAAGTTTACATAAACTTCTATCACATAGAATAATTTCAGATTTTCGCTTTGCAAACTTCGGAGGTTAGAGGGGGGGGGGGGTATTTTTTTTACATTTTTCATCAAAAGTCGAAAACTATGCGGCCTAAAAAAAAGAAAAAAAAATGTTTGAGAATGTGCGAACAGCTCTCTTTCATAAGATACCCCACATGCCCTAGTACCCCTACTTTGAATTTAGGAGACCCCCTTTCAGTGTTGCAAAAAAAAATATAAATATTTTTATTTCTTTCTTATTTGCGAAATAGTTGGGTAAACGTTATCTAAAACTGTTCCAAATTTCAAGTTGATAGCATTAGTAGTTCTTGAGATATCCAGCTGTGACAGACAGACAGACAGACAGACAGACAGACAGACAGACAGACAGACAGACAGACAGACAGACAGACAGACAGACAGACAGACAGACAGACAGACAGACAGACAGACAGACAGACAGCCAGACAGACAGCCAGACTGAGTCACACCATAAAGGTTCCTTTTTTACCATTTTGGTACGGAACCCTAAAAAGAACTTATTCGAATTCACGTCGTATACTATGATGCCGGCCGCCATGTTCGATACGAGTATTAGTATTGCAAAAAACTGTTTCAGAACCTTTTATAGAGGGTTCATAACATGGATGTTGATAAAGTCTTGTATGCAACTGTACATAATTAGGTATTAAAACACTCATGTGATCACTCATGTGACTCGGATTCGCGTCGTGTGATAACGTGTGATAAACCCATTTTCGTGTTTTAATAACACTTATTATACGTCAGTTGCATAAATAACTAGGTATTGTGATATCATTGACCTCCACGCGGACGGCGGGCGTGGACAGCCGCTAGTGGTGGTCCGTGATGTGAAAGGTATTGCTATACGTCGCCAGATTGCAAGCAAAAAGTGATTAGCGTATTAGTAATCAATATGTCGTTGTATTTCCGATTTCAAGCCGTCACCTTCACTGCCATATCTACCAGTTCCGTAGGTACCCGAGGTGGTCCGGCTAAGCTCAAAGCAAGTCGGAGAATCCTATTTAAACTCTTGAGAGTAAAACCGTTAACAACGACCCACGACTGTTGTTATACAGGGTGGGTAAAAAATCGTGGATCAAACGAATCAGGGCGATAGTTGGGGTTATTTGCAGTTAGAAAAAATAAAAATAAGATTTTTTTTTAAATAAAAAAAACCAGCCAAGTGCGTGTCGGACTACGAAAAGAATTTATCCCAAAAACAAACTTAACATTGGATACCAAAAATTTTTTTTTTATGTCAAAAAATTACAAATTCACAATTTTCGGACTTTTTCCTCTACTAGTGCTGGGAGACTTTGCTTCTTGCCAAATTTCATTATTCTAGGTCAACGGGAAGTACCCTATAGGTTTTGATTTACTTGCAACAATTGCGAGTATCAAAATGTGTCGCAAAATGGCCGTATTTTTTTATTGCATTGACTTAGACGCTTGATTTTTTTAGAACTGTAAGGAACAATAGACTTACGTATTTAAAATTAATTTCAATTTGATATCTCCACGCGGCCTTTAGAAAAAGGGTCTTGACAGATTGACAGACTTGAACAATTTTTTTTATGTGATAGAATTACAAATTAACAATTTTCGGACTTTTTACTTTATTTGTGTTGTATGACCTTGCTTTTTACCAAATTTCATGATTCTAGAACAACGGAAAGTACCTAATAGGTTTTGATTTACTTGAGTATCAAAATATATTGCATAAATGGCCGTATGTTTTTATTGCATTGACTTAGAAGCTTGAGTTTTTTAGGCTTCAAGAGACCACAGACTTACGTATTTCAACTTGATACCTCCACGCGTTCCTGAGAAAAACGGTCTTGACAGACTGACAGACAGACAGACGGACAAACAAGTGATCCTATAAGGGTTCCGTTTTTTCCTTTTGAGTTACGGAACCCTAAAAATTGTTGAAAATAACTAAAAAAAAAGTAACAATAAAAAGATATTGAAAAAGGAGCCAATACTCATAATTCACAGTACCCACTGTCATAAAAGCACTTTTGTAGTGATGACTAGAAGCAACTAAACACCATTTATTGTTTTAAAATAGGTAAGTACCCATTTTACTCATAACTTATAAGGAGATCATGTTAGGGCTCCGCCACACAGATATTGTAATGCAAATAAGCCCAACTATCGCCTTGTTTCGTTTGATCCACGATTTTTTAGCCACCCTGTATATTATTAATCATTTAATTTTTTAGCCACCCTGTATATTATTAATCATTTAATTTTTTAGCCACCCTGTATATTATTAATCATTTAATTTTTTAGCCACCCTATATATTATTAATCATTTAATTTTTTAGCCACCCTGTATATTATTAATCATTTAATTTTTTAGCCACCCTGTATATTATTAATCATTTAATTTTTTAGCCACCCTGTATATTATTAATCATTTAATTTCAGAATAAAAACATTCCATACATTTATATAATATGAGAATGTTACGTTGTGAAGCAGCTTTGCAGCTCAAACACAATGCCACATTAATATAGTGCAGGCTGGGTGCCGGGCCGCTCGGCGCCGCACCCAGCTGCTGGCGGCGGCTGCACACAACATTATATCACAGGCAATGTATTGGTGTGTCGCATAATGTATGAGTAATGTGTGGTAACGCGTTACATGTTACACAGACTGCGGTATGTCGAGCTCGTGGTTTGTAATGTTTGCGTATTTTTACAATAAAGCGTCAGCTAGTTATCTCATGTATGCGGCGAAGCCGGTCAGTCAATATTACTGACTAATTAATCTTTTTAACACCCGCTTAATTAGGTAGGTACCTATAGTGTGAAGACCCGGTACTCGCAGTTCCGCACAGGGGGTTTCGTAACTACAAATAACGAGAGGTACTCAGAAGAAATGGGGTTAAAGCCCGCTATATTTAATAATCAGAATCAAATTATAATTCACACTGAATAAACGGAGCCCTAGCTAAAATCTATCTGTCAATCCTCATAGAAAAAAGAGAGCATCACTTTTCTATGAGCATATTCAATGTTTGAATGATCGGAATGTCAGCCAGTAATATCTATGCTAAGGCTTGATTACAACCAACCTCTTAGGGTGCGTTTCCACTGACGCGGAGCTGGGCGGAGCGGAGAGGAGACGTGCAGGAATCGACCAATCATAATTGTTGAAATCCTCATCGCGTCTCTTGTCTCGTCTGTAATTGGACGATTCCTGCACGTCTCCGCTCCGCTCCGCCCAGCTCCGCGTCAGTGGAAACGCGGCCTTACAGCACTGTCTCTATTACTATTCTGGCAAAGGCAAAGGATGGAAATAGGAAAAGACTGAACCACAAATGGAAAATGCTGGAGGAGGCCTTTAACACGACGGGGTCCATCTCTCAAACCCAAATAAACTAATTATACTAACAACCTGATGTAAGCAAACGGCTTATACTAAACCACATGACGTACTAACATTTACTTTATTTAAGGTGTCAGCTACTACTGTAAGACACGGAATTTTTTTTTAAAAATGTGGAGCTCGTTGCTAAGTAATAAAATCCGCACAGTCGACCGATCAGGTTAAACTATGGTTGCCGGTGTTGGTCAGTGGATGGGTGACCATCTTTACATACTGAGACTCCTCCGTGCCTCGGAAAGTGCGTTAAGCCGTTGGTCCCGGCTGTCATTCGTGGATCTTTGACAGTCGTTACGGGTCGTCAGAAGCCCGAAAGTCTGACAACCAGTCTTACCAAGGGGTATCGTATTACCCAGTTACTGGGTTGTGGAGGTCAGATAGGCAGTCGCTCCATGTAAAATATTGGTATTCAGCTGCATCCGGTTAGACTGGAAGCTGACCCCAACATAGTTGGGAAAATATTGTAGGACTGCCGCGTTGTTCCAGTGCTCGCTAGTTCTATGCGCTGACCATGATACCAGCTCGGCCAAAGTGTTATTGAATTTTTCCATCTGGATTTTGTCAGTAGTAGCTCGGAGCCAGGATTAGTGCCGGTTGTTGACATTAGGCTCGCCCCCTATTGCATGGGAGTTAAACACAACTGGTGAAATGTGCGTGTACTATAGGTACAGCTCTGCCGAACCCTGCGGCGCCCACAGGCGTGATGGTATGTGATGTTACTGTTCTGAAGAGTCCAAACGCCACCCTCGCTCTAGTGATACACTTGTTTCTAAACTCATCGAGAATTCACAACTCGACATGCTTCAAATTCAAGTGATTTTATCGTGAAAACTTAACTTAACTTTTCCGCAGTCGAATAATTTGTTCTTCCTACTACAAAATTCTTAGTTATTTGTCAAGTAAATGAAACCCGTGATGATTATGTTGCAGCTGCTTGCCTTCTAGTTACTGCCAGCCTTGATGTGTTACTGTACACTTGCATTAAGTAGTGCTGGTAGTGCTGACAACGCTTCGCTTTTTAACCGACTCCAAAAAAAAGAGATGGTTCTCAGTTCGTCGGAATCTTTTTAGGGTTCCGTACCTCAAAAGGAAAAAACGGAACCCTTATACCACTCGTGTGTCTGTCTGTCTGTCTGTCCGTCTGTCACAGCCAATTTGCTCCGAATCTAATGGACCGATTAAGTTGAAATTTGGTACACATATGGATTTCTGTGACCCAAACACGTAGGGCTAAAGTAAATAAATGAATTTTGAATATGGCGGCAATTTTATAGGGGGCAAAATATGAAAATTTAAAAAAAAAGTTTTGCAAACTGTCCTGTGTGACATGTCAAATTAAAGGGCTTACTATGAGGGTCTCAAATGTATTATTTGTATATATTTTAAAATAAATTGTTTTAAAGTTATTTAAGAAAATTGACGAAAATTGACCATTCCCCACCCCTTATCTCCGAAACTACTGAACCTAAAATTTTGAAAAAAATACAGAAAATAATTATTTACCTGTAGATTACAGGAAAACCTATAAGAAGTCTGTGGTCTTAAAATAACATGGTAAATGTCTCAATATTGTGAGTACAAACTTATATTTACAGTTGGAATGTATGGGAGAACATGTATTTCAACTACAATCTTAAATTTATTCTTGGGATAAAGTCATCCCAACTACGGAACCCTTTATTGTGCGTGGTCCGATACGCACTTGGCCGGTTTTTGTTCATTTATCCCCGATTACTTGAAGACGGCTGGACCGGTTTACAACATTCTTTTTTTTTTTTTTTGAAAACAAACGTTTTAGATGGTCTCATAAAATTTTTATTAATTTTGTTTGGCTAATTTTTGAGTTAGCTTCAATAATACGTATTTTTCCCAATTAGTCTATGTGGATGATGTTATAATAACTTCCTGAGACTGTCATTTACATAGAGGCAGTGTTATCTATTCGAATACGTGTGAGGTAGGTACCACAACTAAAAAGTGAAAAAAAAAACAACCGACTTCCAGAAAAAAACACTACAAAGTAAAAAAAGTAAGTTCAAAAACTAAAACCCGACTCTGTACTGAAAAATCACGCTTTAAAAAGCATGAAACAAAAAAATATTCTCATCTGAAATTAGAAGAAAACAGACAAATTTAAAATCCGGAGTCACACCTAATTGTTCGATTTATGATATGTGACTACGGATTTTTAATTAATCAGTCTTTTTCAAATTTCAGGTAAGAATATTTTCTTATTTCATACTTTTTAGACCGTGATTTTTCACTAGTCGGGTTTTAGTTTTTAAACTTAATTTTTAAATTATTTTGGGGTTGTAACATTAGAGATAAGTATTTGCAGAACCGCTTTTTCATTTTATAAAGAAGAATTTATTATAAAAGTACCTATATATTTTGGGTATAAGTTTGGAGAGAAAATAATTATGTTTGGCTCCCACTGAAGCGTGATTTTAGAACTTATTGCCAATTCTAGAGTGCATGCAAGCAAAGCCGTGAGCAATAGCTAACAATTATAATATATATTTGATAATAATTATTCCCTTTCATTTGATACCCAACATCAATAAAACATTATTTTTTTGTACATTACTTTATATCCTCTAGAGGGCACATTATTCAATTTAGTATGACGTCACATAGCCTATAACCAGCGTACGAGCAAGACAATTCCAACGATACCACATTTGTCAAATTATGATAATGAGTTTAGAAGTTATGACGGAACGGATGATCATAGATACATACATACATACGGGTCAAAATCTTAACCCTCCTTTTTGCTTCGCAGTAGTGGGGTGAAAAGAGATCAATGAAAAAATACCCGGTCTTAATTAATTAGAAAGGCGTTACTGATCATCTTATCTGCGACAGAATCTCAAGTCAGGCGAATTATTTCCCTGCATTCTTTTGAGAAACGTGTCTCGTATTAGTATTGCCTATTTCACGGCCTTTGCAATAATGTACTAATGTACCTATGTAAATAACAAATCAAGATGAATTTTCAGCTTTGCCGCCAATTTTCTATTTATCATCTGTACCGAAAGGCAAATGCATTTATGGCTATACAACCACGCGAACGTAATTTGTACTAAGCAAAGAGACTTACTTTGGAATACCAAGAATGATAAAAGAGATCCAATCAAAGAGTATTTAATAACCCCAGCACGCCGTTTCATACAACATTGCTGGAGCGCTGTAATGTACCAAATTCAAAAAGCGCTCCTGCAATGGATTTGATTTTCTTTAACCGTAAATTCGATACTTCGCGTGTTCTTGTTAATAATGACAACATTTCCATGCATGTTTGAAAAAACAACTGTTACTTTGTACATAGCGATAGGTAACGGTTAATTGAAATAATTATAATTTAAGATTGGTATAAGAGGAAGTATTCGAAGTCAAGAAACATTATTGTTTCTTTTTAACGTGTCTATAAGTAAGAAATAATTGTATGCCACGCATACAATTATTTCTTACTCGACAAAAGATAGGTCAGGAATTAGAAGCTAGACAGAATATTATCTCTCCATTACTTACACCAGCAAGGGAATTCCTAATCCATTGCTTCATAGTAACGTTTGACATTAACATCGCTATGAACGAGGCTGAAATCTTCAAATGAAAGGCTTGCGATTGGCTGGCATTGCAATCAATTGTCATTTTATGATTGCCATAGAACAGTGGTGCCCCAGTGGTAACGGTCCTGACGAGTTTTAAGTCGTGAGTTCGGGCCCAGGCAGGAGCTTTACTTTGTGTACCTAATTTATTTCATCACAACTGCTTTCAAAATGGTGAGGAAACCAGCATCCTCTAATCAAAAATTCGAAGACGTGTGACATCTACCAACCCGCACTGAGCCCGCGTGGTGGACTACGGCCCGCTCCCTCTCACTAAGAGGAGGCCTGTGTCCCAGCAGTGCGAACATTATAGGCTGAAAGTATTTTTTTGTGTGGTGACGATTACTCCGCTGGTTTCGAGAAATTCAGTTTTTTTTTTTAATAAAACGTAAAAAAAAATCGCAGTCTATATTGAAGGAATCGCCCTAAGCAATGCTAAAACTTTGAGATGTTCTCCGCTTCAAACTCTCAATGGTTTTCGATTTCTGCCGACAAAGTTGTCACGCCATTTGGCAGGTTTATAGTACAAATGTTTGGTCCAAAATAAATGTTTTTTTTTTCTTTTCTTTTTTAATTAATAAAACGGATAAGGACAGATATTTAAAAAAATGAAATTGCATTACAGAAACGCCTCACTATCAGCAAACTGAATCGAGTAACGAAATACAATTGATGAACTGAAAACTGAATCAGTCGAGTCTCCCTTTATTTACATTGCAAGCACCACGGACTAAGACAAATCGTTTGGTTTCCACTTTCCTGAGAATTGGTTCTACTGTTTATTTTACAGGGAATCGAAATTTCTAAGTTTCAAGATAGTCTACCCAAGTAGCAAACAAGAATAGTGATTAAATCTTACATATCTGTACTTTATCTAAAGTTGGATTTTGCTAAATCAAAAAGGCTTTCGTTAAGACTTTTCTTTCTTTAATACTAAATCGTTTTAAACTACCGCTACTTATGCTAGTTAGGAATACCAAAAACCAAGTTAAGTATTCTCAAAACTAGTTGGTTTGTATTAAGTATGCCTACAGTTAAAACTAAAAATATTTGTTTACTATACTCATATTATTTGAAAGCTCACTTAAAACTCAATTGAATAATTGAAGTATCTTTTTAGACTCTTAGAGAAAAAAATGATTTTGTAGATAAATTTAAGATAATTGTAATACCAAGTTGTTTTTCTGGAGTATATTTTGATTCCTTTTTTACTAAAATTAGTAAGTTTAGAGTAAAAATACATTTAACGGGACGTTCTCTTCAAATAGAACCAAGTAGAAACATGGATGAAGTTGAAAAATTAAAAAGATCTGGTGGCTTTCGTCGGCGTGTTGTAAAATATAAAAAAATAAACTCCATCGATGTGCCTTTAAGTGGCAATGCGATATCTAAGAGTCGGACCTCAGTGTCGTTAAGATTACGAGGAAGATGATACCGCGGAAAATTTGGAAATAGTACAAGTGGACAGTGAATCCGACGTAAATAAATCGACAGCTGATCGTAACGAATCGAAAGTTTATCATGATTTTGATTTTAGAGACCAATTAAGAAACTGTGACTTTTTTCAGAAGTGTTCTAGCGTCACACTGACACGCGTTCTGTTCTAGTCCCTAGAACACTTCTGAAGTGTTCTAGGGAGTAAGTAAGTAAGTAAGTCAGACCATTCACTTGATTGACTATGTACATATTCGGTACCCCACCGCGACATTATAGCGCCATTTGAATGAGCAAACCTTATCGTGCCATCCATCAATTTCTGTAATTAAAATGTATATAGGTATTACTCAATCGAATTTGATGGCTCAACGATAGGTATTATTTTTGACTTTTTAAATGTTCCCTTTTCTTTTTTGCGTTGGGGGTTTTTAAAATTTTAAGTTTAATTTTTATTTTAACATTTTTAAACTTTTAAAACAATTTAACAATATAGAAATGCATTTTTATTACTGCAGAATGTTAAGTTTCTCTGCACATAACATTAACTTATAATGATGCCACCATCGTACTGCAAATAGAATTAAATACAGATAAAAAAACGAATACAAACACTACTATCTGCTATTTTTTTTTCAAGAGTGTACTAGTGTGCTGGATATCCTGACTGAAACATCAGCTCATCGTGTAGCCACCATTGCATTGTATGTAGAATCAAATACTGATCAAAACGAATCCAAACACGACATATCTGCTATATTATTTTACCAAGAGTATTCTAGTGTGCTGGATATTCTGGCTGCAGCATCAGCTCATCGTGTTGCCACCATTGCATTGTATGTAGAATCAAATACTGATGTAAGTAAATGAATCCAAATACGACATATCTGCTATTACTTTTTCAAGAGTATAAAAAAAATAAAAATAAAAAAGGTTTATTGCACATTAAATTTCATACATGGTTATGAACTCTTGACTTCCAAACTAAGTAAAACTTGTATTATGGAAATCAAGGCGCTCTCTCATTCTATATGCATAATTGAGTACAATAAAAGTAAAGGATGCATGCAGCAGACAACAAATTAAAATAAAATAAAACCAAAAAGAAACACTAACAAAAAAAAAAAAAAAAAAAAAAGTAGGTATAATAAAATGATGTTCTACGACTACCTATGAAGTGCAGAATTGTCATAATGTGAGTCAGTGTGGTGAATGTTATGTGAGATTAGTGTAATGTGGTGTTATGCGTGGTGTGTTACGTGTGCTGTGTGTTATGTAGTTAATATGTGTGTTGTGTTGTGTGTGTGTGTTTTTTTTTTATTATTAATAAGTGTTAAGTATGTTATGTATGCGGCGAGTTTCGTGGGGTGTGTCATATGAGGTGTTTTGTTTAATATGAAAAATGCGTGAGTCTGTGGTTTGGAATGTGTGTGCGAATGTTCATTACTCAAGGTGGTTTCAGTAGCTTTTCAATTTCTTCATAATTTAAGCTCATTAACCATTCAGTCATACAAGCCTTGACATAGATTTCGTAAGTTGGAATATTTGGAGCATTTTATGACTAACATTGAGAGAGTGTTAGAGTGTTCTACTGTGCTGGACATCCTGGCTGCAGCATCAGCTCATCCTGTTGCCACCATTGCATTGTATATAGAATCAAATACTGATGTAAATGAATCCAAACACGACATTTCTGCTATTATTTTTTCAAGAGTGTATCCAGCACACTAGTGCTGGATATCCTGGCTGCAGCATCAGACCAAGAATTCCATAATCTTGCATAGATAGATAGCATACATGGATGTTTCAAATTTTAGGTCACACTAAGGTTTGAAAATATAGTAAATTTCCATTACGCGTCTAAGATCCCTACCGCAGGTAACAAAAGAGCGGATAACTTTCAAACGGCTAAACCGATTTTGATAAAACATGTCTAAGAACCATCGCTGGAAAACCTGCTTTCAAATAAAAAAAACCGCATCCAAATCAGTCCACCCGTTTAAGCGCTACGGTGCCACAGACAGACACACAGACACACACACACACACACACATACTGCCGTGCTAACGAAAAATACAACAACTCGATTTTGCCGCTTTCGAGAAAAACGCGCTCAAAGTTTTGAACTTTATTTTTCTCTTATCTCATGAAGTAGTGAAGGTATCTACATACAACTTGTACCAAATGAAAGGAAAACGAATAAAGAATAGATTCAAATATATATTGTGTGAAAAATGCAAAGCATATGGCCTAAAATCGTGGAAATAATGCTTATAATTAGGAATGTTTAAATGATCAACCTATCATTACTTGTCATAAATACAATAACTACAATACTTATTGTATTTATCTTTAGCAAACCTACATATTCTAGTTTTATGTAAACACTTACATGAATAATTTCGATAATTTCTAACAATAAATACAATAACTAAAATAGTTATTGTACTCATCGTTAGAAACACATATGTAACAGTCGGTAAAATCCCAATGAAATAAAACATTTTACTTTGTTTCTTAAATGTTTATCTAAAATCAAACCAAATATATTCATATTAACTCTGTTTAACTAAAATAACTTTTCAAAAGTTGTTATAAAAATAATAAAATACTTCTTAAAATTATTAAACTTGTTTTAGACACTTAGTCGAAAGTAAAATCACAGTAATTTTATTATATACAACGTGTAACGTTGAATGCGCAAACATCTTAAGGGGTCATCATTATGAACAACTTTTACTAGGGACCAAACCTGAAATCGCGAAAAAAAAATTAGCTGTTCAGTACATTTATGTTCTCATAATTCGTCAAAATGTACTGAACAGCAGATTTTTTTTTCGCGAATTCATGTTTGATCCTATAGTAAAAGTTGTTCATACAGTTACTAATAGTGTTACTTAACTTACCTAACTATAAAATCATTAGTAAAAAGAGATCAATATTAATCTTAATTCCTAGTAGGTAGGTACATATTAATTATCCGTACCTAAATTGGAATGGGCCTGGGTAGATTCGGGCAGTGTTCTCCAAAAATTCCTCCGGTGTTCAGGCATCAAAGGGACTAACTTAACAAGTATCTCCTCTTTTCATTCTTTAGTTATCCCTCTAGGAGCAGAGTTAGGAACGACTTATAAGAGTGTCCGGGTTCGAAATATTTTACTGTGATGTTTCAGTGGCAGTGAGTTCGCTGTTGACCATGTCTACTAAGAAACACATAAACGGCCAATTCTTATTTTGTGCCGCGCAGTTGTCAGCCCATATAACAACAATTTGTTGCGTCTCTTCTTGCAACAGAAAACATGTGAAAGCTAATAAGATGTCTTCCTGGTTTCTTCCTGATATTGCTTCGTTCCACAGAACAGCACAAGGCATTTTATCCTCTTTGGTTTTTCCAAGTGGTACGAAGCTTTCGTTAAAAGCTATTTACTATACGAGGACAAAAAATAACCGATTTTATACTGGTCCATCCTAGGTATCATAATTACGTTCTTTCTGCCACTCAAAAGAATGGTAAACAGTGTCTCCATCAGTTGAAGCTGCGATTACATCAGCTTCCCTAGATGTAGTCTACTTAAAATTGTGTTTATGGTAGAGAAGGCACTTTTCGCACGACGTTTGGTACAAGTTTCATGTAGAGATACCTTCACTAGTTGATACACGAGGACAAAAATAAAGTTCAAAAAGAGCGCGTTTTCACGAAAGCGGGAAAATCGAGTTGTTGTATTTTTCGTTAGCGCGCCAGCACAGTTTTAACCCAGTAAATTATTTGGATACACTAATAATAAGTACAATAACTCAAACATATATTGTATTTATGACTAGCGAACAAATATTGGAATCCCGAGCCCTACATAACATAAGTGGAACAACTAATAGTTATTGTACTTATGACTAGTAATGTGTGAGTAGTTCAAAACTGACGTCACCACAAGAATGATTATTGTATTTTTGATTAGTGTATTTGTTATGAAGTTTTAGTTATTGCATTCTTGCTTACTGAAAAACCGAGTTCCTGAAGGATTCATAAAAAGTTACTTAGAGAGAGTTACAGATCTCGATTTGCTGATTCCGAATATATATATAACTCAAAATCGTCCAAAATCGAGTTATTGCATTCTTCGTTAGCGCGGCAGCATAGCGGTCAAACTTATAACACCCCTCTTTGTGCGTCGGGTGTTAATAAGATTTAACGCCATTTTGCACTTTAGGTGAAAAAATAATAAAACATTTTCCGACAACACTTCATCAAAAACTAGAGCAAATTAAACTTATATTTTTGTTATAGTAATTCTAACTACATTAGTAATTTACATATTTATAGAAAATGTAGTACTATGCACTATATGCCACAAAATTTTTCATTTGCAATATTATCATACAACATTATATTGTTTGTTTTCTAGTATTTTAAAAGTCTGTCTATTTTATAGGAATATCTATAGACTTTACACGAGAAACAATCATGCGTTTTAAATTTCCAATACGTTCAACGACATAAGAAAGCCTTTTCTAGACATAAAAATTCGCCAATTTTATAAATCTTAACAGTCTATGTAATAATCTAAAAGTTCAACATATTTCTAAAATAAAGTTACTTAAAGCATTTTAAAGCAAAATAAGTTTTAAATTTTACTTCACTAAGATAAGACCGAACATCTGCAATTCAATATTGGTAGTTTTAATTAAGTATTGTAGATATCTTTAAGTCTATTTCTTGATCTGAAGCCAACCTACAAGATATCTTGAAACCAGTGTTTAGAGTTCTGCAAAACCACGTTCTTAAGTAGTGTTAATGTTTATCTAAACAGTAGTATTAACCCTTCTTAACTCTTTTTTGAATACTGTGCCCACTTTTACTTAACTGACCCTTGGAGTGTATGAGATATCTTGACGGACATAATAGTTTTAGCCAAGACAACAGCTGGAATTCGTCAACTTGCCTTCAAGATATCTGCAATACCTTTTTAGGGCATTTGTTTGCTACTTGGGTAGGTACTGTGTATTGTATTAATAGAGAAAGAGGAAGAATGAATTGTACTCAAAATTAATTTATAATTATGTCTTTCAATGTAAGATGTTGTACAGCAACAGCCGCTTCAAGGCTCTTACAGACAGAGGCGATATCGCGTAGCGGTGTTGCGACGCAATAATATCGCAATATCGCTCGCGATATCGCCTTGTCTGTAAGAGCCTTAATGCGTTGGTAAAAACTCACATGAGCAGTGATAAATTATGTAGTTCATGGCAGCATCGAATCTTCATCATCGTCATTGTCTAGCAATTTATTTGGGGTCAGCGCAGCATAATATCTGTTTCTACCATATACTTCTCTATTAGTCGTCATATTGGTATTTCTAGCCATGTCATCTTTCACACAGTCCATCCATCGTTTCTTTGGTCTTCCCCTACTCTTATAGCCATCCACAATCATACTTTAACATTTCTAAAACTTGAAGTGTAAAATAACTTTTTTGGAAGTCGATGTCTTTACTGAATGCTTAACCTACTATTTTGAAGACGGTTAAAAATTAACAATCTTCTTTCTAAACCATTAAAGCAGCTAAAAAAATCTCTCACAATCTCAAAAAAGTAAAGTCTCCATTTTCAATTTTCCGATCTCAACAGAATCCTTTTAAAACATGAATGGCGTTGTAAATTCATTACGCAGTCACTGCAGGCTTAATTAAGCCGTATCGCAACCGCTAAGTGTGCGACAGGCAAAAGCGGGCTTGGCTTCGCGCCGCAAGGAAAATCGTAGGATGCAGCACTAGGTGTATTTAGTGGAGTTTCAGGCATTTGAGAGACCTGTGTTTAGGAGTAGACTTTGCTTAGCTGAATGAATGATATATCCAGACTTCAAACCAGCATCCATAAACCTGGGAAAAACACAAAAATCTCAAAATTAATTATTGTAAATAATTTTCCGTGGAACCGTACGATAAGTGCCCTTGCCCCGAGGAACGCTCGACAGATCTGTACTCAATAAATAAAAGAGAATTTAAAATCCAGCATTTCCTTGCCGCGGGGCTTCTCTGTGGCTGCTCTCGATAAAAGATCCTTCACGAGTGCGTTTCATTCGGATGTCGAACATTCACTCAGCTAAGATTCCTGATACATTCTCCACGTAGTGGAAATAGCAAGCATTTTTAACTGACTTAAAAAAAGGAGAAGGTTTTCAGTTTTTTTTTTATTGTAAAAAAGTTAGTTTTTAGGGTTCCGTACTTCAAAAGGAAAAACGGATACTTGTAGGATCACTTCGTTGTCCGTCTGTCTGTCTGTCTGTCAGTCTGTCAAGACCTTTTATCTCAGGAACGCGTGGAGATATTAAGTTGAAATTAATATCAAATACGTAGGTCCCTTGGAGCTGTAAAAAAATCAAGCTTCTAAGTCAACGCAATAAAAATATACGGCCATTTATGTGACATATTTTGATACTCACAAATAAATCAAAACTTACAGGGTACTTCCCGTTGACCTAGAATTATGAAATTTGGCAAGAAGCAAGGTCTCACATCACAAGTAAAGGAAAAAATCCGAAAATTATTAATTAGTAGTTTATCACTAAAAAAAATTTTTTTTCGGTAACAATGTTTAGTTGTTTTTGGGATTAAATTCTTTTCAACTACGGAACCCTTCATTGTGCGTGGTCCGACACGCACTTGCCCGGTTTTTTTTACTTTCTGGCCAGTATTAGTGATGTTGCTAATCAAGATTTATTTACAACTAGCTTTCTGCCCGCGACTTCGTCCGCGTGAAATTTATTGTCCCCCCCACCCACCAACCCCGACGCATCGCATCGCAACGCCTGACCGCGCTATTACTTCGTTTGCGCTTAATAGCATCCTTTCTGACATTTTTTATTTTTGCTCGGCTCCTAAGGGCTCTAGCGTGATATTAAATAGCCTATATCCTTCCGCATCGCCTGCCCGCGCTATTACTTCGCGCTCGGCTCCGAAGGTCCCTAGCGTGATGTATTAAATAGCCTATATCCTTCCACATCGCCTGCCCGCGCTATTACTTCGCGCTCGGCTCCTAAGGGCCCTAGCAAGATGTTAAATAGCATATATACTTCCGCATCGCCTGCCCGCGCTATTAGTTCGCGCTCGGCTCCTAAGGGACCCATCAAGATGGTAAATAGCCTCCTTCCGCATCGCCTGCCCGCGCTATTACTTCGCGCTCGGCTCCTAAGGGCCCTAGCGTGATGTTAAATAGCCTATAGCCCTCCTCAAGAACTGGGTTATAAAATGCAAAAAGATTTTTTTCAAATCCGACTGGGGTAGTTCCAGAAATAGCGCGTTCAAACAAACTAACAAAAAAACAAACTCTTTCGCTGTATTCCACCGACATTATTGAAATAATACATCGAGAGGGTCGTCAATCCGCGGAAAATCTCGCAATTCAGAAAAAATTGTTATTTGTACAACGCCATCTATGGGTAAATTGATAAAACGTCCGCACTAAACATGTTTGCTCAAGAGCGACCGGTATGATTTAAAGTTATTTTGCGTTTTAGTAATTTTATATTATCTCCGAAACTGTATGACCAATTGACATACTGTAAAAGCCAAATCTTATCTCCATGATGTCCTTGTGATCATTAAATAACTTATTTGGATAAGGATTAATGTTTTCTTGTTTAAATAATCATCCAAACGTAAGTATGTCTAAAAAATACTTTTTTAAGCAATAAAAGATGTATAAAAGATAAAATATAAAAGATAGAAATATGGTGTCGCGGACTTTTTTGTAGAATTATTTAAGACAGACCAGACTGCCACACATTATTCTCAATTTTAAACAACCGTTTAGGCAGCGCATGCAAAAAAGTCTTGTTAAAGGGTATTTCTTCCCGACTTGTTAGACAAAAATTGTGATAGCTCGGCTAATATGCATGATATAAATATAATTTAATAGCCTATAGCACTCAGGACTAATGTAGCTTTCTACCAGTAAAAAAATTTTTAGAATTGGATCATTAGTTCCGGAGATTACCCCCTACATACAAACTTACAAACATACAAACATACAAACTTACAAACTTACATACAAATTTTACCTCTTTATAATATTATAGTATATTATAGTATAGACAAGCCTGATGTGATTACCCATCGCATCGCATCGGCAACAACGACGAACTTCAATACAAACTTTCACCACCTAAAGGGGTACCTTTAAGGCTCTTACAGACAGAGGCGATATCGCGGTCGCGACGCGATATTTCGATATTATATCCGTAGAAAAATATCGCGTCGCGACGCGATATCGCCTCTGTCTGTAAGAGCCTTTAGGCACAGAATAAATAATAGTACTAACGTATTTAGGGTTGAATTTGACAAAAACTTTCCTTAATGCTCACTTTCGTTATAATAAGGAACTCTTTTGCAAAATTGCATGATTCTTGAATAGTGGTACAATAATAATAAAACTTTTATTTCGACCAACAAAGCATCAAAAATTGCACAATTTAAAATTAAAATAAAACAAAAGAAATAAAATAAAAGCACATACAATTAAAACAACCACATAAACATCGAGATCACTCCCCCCCTCACTCCCCCCTCCCCCCATTCCCCCACTCCTCCCCCTCACTCCTCCCCCTCACTCTCGAGAACTTCGATTGCTCAGTATGTGAAGCACGGCTGTCTATGATGTGAACCATATAGCAATAATGGTTCAGGTACTGACAATCGAAGCTCTGCGCGCCCTCAGGATGCGCTGGAGCTGCCCCGACCCTGCGCACCATCGCACCAGTATCAGCTGTGCGTTGTCTGTCAGGGTGTTAGTAACCTGTGTCTCTGTGGTTTTGAAAATAAAAATACGGCGCGTACAATAATTTCTCTATACAAAATACTTACCTACTTATATAACATTTTTGCCCACTCACATTATGCCTTCTTAATAATTACCGAAAATCCTAAGCTAAGCCCTAAGCCAGTAAATATGATATTGAGTCCTAAGTTTACATATCCGGTAGGGTGGTAATACGAATCGTGATTTCTTGGTGTTGCCAGAGCTTAGATTGCGGCGGTGCTGATATGAAGGGTAAATACAAAGTAATATTGTGCTAGGATTGGTAGCTGGAAGTCGTAAAACATTCGTGGCCTGTTCCAAAGCTATCTGATGAAGATGTAAACAAATGTATCAGAAGACGTACCTGTGGATGCCGTGTCTAGTTCCACTTACAAATTGAGTGCTTTGACTCTATTATTCGAATACTTAAAAAAAAACAGACAGTCAGTCAGACAGTCAGACAGTCTTTAATTCAGACCTTGATGCTTTTTTTTGTGGATGGGAAATCATCAAATGACTTCTCCCGCTCTGGGTGGAGCGGAAGGGCGTGTCAGACTTTTACTGACTAAAACCCCCCCGTGTTCTTTCAGTTGCCTATGCCAGGGCCACGGTATCTCTTTCGAACAACCCGCGACCCCGGCGGCAGAACTTGATGCCTAAGATCCCTTGATCCCTAAGATGTTACTGTTAGTAATACTACCTACTTATAAGCTATGTAACAAATGCAACAAATGTTACACAAAATTTCAGTTGATATACCTATCTGTTGCACTCTGAAGCACCGGGGTACTTGCATATGTAAATGTACCCTTGTGATGTGGCTTAGCACGGATGACCTTCAGAATGCCGTTCAGAAACCCGAAATTCTTATTTTAAATCACCCTGAAGATGTTTGTCATTTGACAGTTGAGATTATTTTTTTAAACTCAATTTCGTCGATGATTTTTCAATTAAAATTTAATTATTTTTATTCAATCAAATAATAGTTGGAAAGAGTGGCGAGACACAAAGTTGAAACCTTCTAAATATACAGATGAAGTTGTCACTAATTATGTGCAGTGAGTGAGCCCTGCGTTGAATATAATTGAACTTTGTTTAAACTTTCATCAGTGATATTTTTGAACGGCTCTCTATTACTGCATGCGACTTGGTTTTAGAATTTTAAATTGTGCCTTTTTAACCTGCGCGTTCGATTTTTGTTTTCTTTTTCACTGAATAAGGTTTTTATACTCGTATCTGTGTAACTTCACTACTTATTTATTTATTTATTTATTTATTTATTTAATTGAAGGAGAACCAACAGCTATAACAGATAGATAACAATTGATTAAAAAACATGGAGCCAATTACAGGTTCTCACGGGTAAAAACAGAAAAATTAGTAGAAATCTTAGGATCACTAACAAGCACGATAGAAAGAAAAAAACAATATTGTATACATACATAATACATAAAAGGTACAACAGCACTATGCACTTTTAAAGAAGTCGGCGTTCATCCGAGTGCGTACAGTATAGGTTTTGGTGACAAATGGGTCAAACGAGAACTCTTTACAAATAACATTAAAATCCTTACTCGCTCGCACCATATATGAGTTTTGTCTGTAATTGGAAGAGGTAAAGGGAATGGAGATAGGCGGATAAAATCTAACTGATCTCTGGGGGACATTGAAACGCAACTTATGCAGGAGATCAGGACAATCAATCTCATTAGATAAAACTTTTAAGAGAAAAGTGCAATTAAATAATAAGTATTAAGTAAATTTACACTATTAATGTTGATTTAAATACCTTTTTACATATTCTATACAATGACATGAATATTTTGTTTGTTATACTATTTTTAATTATTGTGAATGTGAAGACTACGTGGATCATTGTTTTTTATTTATTTTATCCTTTTCTCAGTTTTAGTTATAGTCTGACAGTTTGAGTAATTTATGCGGCCTACCCAAATGTCTTTTCTTTGGTATTGTTCGTTGAATCGTTAAGCTCCTTAAGTTTTGAGTTGAGCTGCACGATTACTGACAAATGCGTGCACTGACTGGACAGGTCCACTCAATCTGTGTGGTTCTTTCATCAAAAGACCATTTCTGACTGCAATCTACATGGTCTTCACATGATCTGACCAAGATTATGTCTGGACTTTAAAAGAGACTGTGACCTCTGAGTTTGTTTCGGCGTTTCTTCTCAGAGTAGTCAGATAGGAAACGTCGATCTCATCTAGTTTAAAAAAAAATATGTTTGACGTGTAAAAGTGTTTGTACAAACCTACTTACAGAAAATAAATCATTTATCATTTATCATTTATCATTTATCATCAATCTGCCAGACGACGACGATTAAGTAGTGGCTGAAGGTGAAATTTCCTGCAAAGATTAATGTAATTATCAGAATGGTATGGTATACGTAGTCGGAAACAAAGAAAACGAACAAATTTTTTCTGTATATTCTCGATACGATCAATATATTTGCCATAACACGGGTTCCAAAGTGATGCATATTCGAGATGACTTCTGACAAAAGAGCAATAAAGAATCTTAAGGGTTTTGGCCTTCTTGAAACACCCTGCGAGTCTCATAACAAAACCCAGAGACTTCGAGGCTTTGGCCACTATTTGCTCAATGTGCACGTTAAATAAAAGTTTGGAATCATGAAAAACTCCAAGGTCACGTACACCGTCAGATCTCTGTAATAGCTGCCCTTTAAGTTTGTAGGTTGTAGGGAGAGGAACACGTTTTCTGCTAAAGGTGATTACTGAACACTTAGCAGGGTTTAAATCTAGTCTGTTGACCAAGCAATAATCATCCAATCGGACCAGGTCAGATTGGAGAGCATTCATGTCATCATCTGATGATATTGCAGAAAATATCTTCATATCATCGGCAAAACAAAGTAAATTTGAGTTGTGAAAACACGAGTCGATGTCGCTCACATAAATTATAAAAAGTAACGGACCCATCAAGGAACCCTGAGGAACACCACTAGGAGCCGAAACCCAGCTCGACATGTAGTTACTGATAACGACAGCTTGAGACCTGTTTTCTAGGTATGAAGTAAACCAACGAAGTAGATCTCCTCTGATACCATTGATAAAAAGCTTGGTTTTTAGAATATTGTGATCAATTCTATCAAAAGCCTTACTATAATCCGTGTAAACGACATCCACATGTGCCCCACTGTCCATTTTGTCCGTTAGAAAGTCATTGAGCAAAGCCAGGTTAGACACAGTTGAACGGCCCCTAAGAAATCCGTGCTGAGAAGGGCTAAAAGACTGACTGAGCGCTGCGTAAACCTGGTTATAAACCACTCTCTCAAATACTTTTGCTAGTATGCACAGTTTGGAAATAGGCCTGTAGTTTGCTATTTCATTTTTGTGCCCTTTTTTATGCACAGGAGTTATAAAAGCAGATTTCCAGATTTGGGGAACAGAACAAGAAGAGAGCGATTTTTTAAATAATAGAGATACTGGTAAGGCAATGGTTTTAGCACACCCAATCAGCAATCTAGGTGATAAGTGGTCCGGACCAGCAGATTTAAATGGGTCAATTTTACTAATTAGATCAGCTACAACATTTGTGTCAATCTCAATTGAATGAATATCTGAGGGTGTATTGGAATTTATGTCAGTTAAGGGAGAACAATAATTAGCAGGCAAATCATTGGTAGGATCAAGAAAAGTAGAATGAAAGTGGGAAGAAAATGCATTACAAATAGACTCAGGAGAAGAAATTGTCACATCACCATACTTAAGGAATCTAATGCAATACCCAGTGGTATTGCATTAGATTTAGATCGCTGCTTAACAAAGCTCCAAAATCGTTTAGGATTCCTTTCGATGGAGGCTTCTGTATCAGCTAGATAGTTGGTGTAACAAACCGCCTCCAGTTTATTAACCCGCTCACGTAAATGTTTAAAGGTCGCCTCGTCTGAAAGTCTGCCATACGTCTTAAATTTACGCAGATATTTAGCCTTCTCTTTAATCAATCGTTTAAGTGCCGGGGAGTACCAAATAGGGTATGAGCTGTGAAAGACTTTCTTAGCAGGAACAAACTTATTTTGAATATCCGCTATAGTAGCATAAAAGTAGTTTATGGCATCATTAAGTGACATTTTGAAAAATACTTTCGTCCAGTCAATAGCTGCTATTTCCCTGTTAATGACCGCAAAGTCAGCTTTACCGTAAAGGTAACGAGTAAAAGGAGCGGGAGTTAAATAGGTGTACTCAGCAAAGTCCACGTTGATGCAGAGGGCCGGATGATATTTGTCAACGGGTGATAAAGGTACCAAACATTCACACACTGAAACAATTTCATTACATAAAACTAAATCAAGAATTTTACCATACTCATTTAATATTCCATTATATTGATTGAACCCTAAAACACGGAGTTCATCTGTTAGCATGTAATCATCGCTAGTACAAACATTCTCCGGTAGTAAAGTGTTATCCCTATCACTTAGTTGCCACAAAATTCCACTCAGGTTAAAGTCACCAATAATTAAGTAATTATCGGTAGGATTATTAAGCACTATACTGTTTAAACTATGGAGAAAATTTGATAATTGGTCAGAAAAAGAATAACCCATGTTTTGTTTACATAAATAGATGACACAAAGATTCAATTTGAGGTAATTTCTCGTGTTGGGTTGACGTACACTCAAAGTTACCCACAAGTCCTCAGCCGAGGAGTGAAATAATGGTTGGGAAACAGTAGAAATGCACTTACGGACAGCTATCAACACACCACCTCCACGCGATTGACCTGTGAGACAGTAATCCCGGTCGCGACGCCACACAATAAACTGATCACCAAATAACTCCGAGTTTGAAATGCCGTCAACTAACCAAGTTTCCGTTAGAACAATAACATCGTATGAACATAGGCACAGTTGGCGAAAAAAGGATTCAGTCTTGGTACGGAGCCCACGAACATTCTGATAATATACATGCAGTTTTTTACTATCGTTCAAAGCCATTGATAATTTACACAAGATGTAACAACTAAGTTATTAGCACGATAATAACAACCACTTAAGTAAAAAAGCGATAAAAGACTAGCGATTCTAATGACTGTGTCAGTGTTGGCAAATAATAAATACTCATAGTTATTGTAATTTAACAAAATAAAAGCAAATAATAAAATAGTAAGTAGGGTAATCAAGAATAAACAATTATTAAACGGCACAAAAAACTCAGCATTATCACAGGTGACTGTGCGAAGAAGCAGGCAGTAATTAGATGTAGTAATGAGTGCGAGCGAGATAAGCATAGATTGGGATTTTCTAATGAATAGAACAGCGCGATAAGAGAAACAAAAGGCCCATTTGCGAATACAATAGCGAGGTGACGAAGCTTCGAGCACGTCAGAGATGCTAAACCTTTTATACAAAATTAAGTGAGAAAAACTTGCAGTTAAAAGTACGTAATTAATAAAAATGAATTTACTTCTAGACATATGTTTTAAAATATTTTGACAAAATAATGGTAACCGAAGGATGCACCACTCTAATTTATCTTGTTTAAATCTTTCTCTTTAGATATTACAAAAACAGCCGAACCTTCCTGCCTGCGGACATGAATCTTTCCGTGTTTGACCCATACATGCTTATAATCTTTCTCTTTCGCTATTGTGCGGGTTTTGTTCAGCAACTTTATAACTAAGGTTATGGCTTTGGAGAATTTGAGCTTGACATTATGTAAGTATTTAATTTAGGTCGTTTTATGTAACATGAAAGAAGTCTTAAGGCGCAGATTTCCTGAAGACGATCAAAAAGGTGGTTTTTTAAAGCTGTGTATCTCATAAACCGTAAATAATTTTGACATTTAAAAAAAATACGATATTTTCAAGTCCTCTTCGCATACAGTGATGGAAGCCAAAACATAATTAAACATACTTTAATGCACCAAAAAAATCTTTAAACATACCTCCTAATAATCTTTAAAAGCTGATTATCCCTTCATTAGCAATTATAATTATAATTAAAAATATACCATGAAATGTCAAATTCCAAACTGCATCCAGTGATGGATCACTTTTTATTAAATAGTTAATTTCTAATTTTATACGATTTTATTTGCACTTTTACGACATAATTCCGGTGCGCTTGAGAATCTTCTATCTCGTGCTTCAAATTAGACAGCCATAACGCCATTTCATTTTTGACGACACGGTTGGCGCAGTGGTTGAGCGATTGACTGCTGCGCAGCATGTCGCGGGTTCGATTCCCGCACGGTACAAATATTTGTACGACCTACAAGTATTTGTTCCGAGTCTGGGTGTTTTTCT
This sequence comes from Cosmia trapezina, assembly GCA_905163495.3. NCBI lineage: Eukaryota > Metazoa > Arthropoda > Insecta > Lepidoptera > Noctuidae > Cosmia > Cosmia trapezina. The sequence goes on from LR991019.1 coordinate 605,385, forward strand.
ATCTATAATATGTATGTATTTACAAAAAAAAAATGTACATGAGTAGTTTATCAGCCATCTCGTTACCATAACACAAGCATTAGGTTGCTTAGCTTGGGACTAGATGGCGTTGTGTGAAATGTCCAAGGATATTTTATTTATTTACTTACACACCGAGCTAAACCAAACTTGGAACCTGGGCCTTAAGTTCGAATCCTATCCGTCCGTTGCACTACCGACGTGCACCCATATCACAAGCGTTAAATGCGGAAGTGGAATACGTGGCTAAATAAGTAACAGCTGCACGGGTCCATCTGTCAGGTTAAGACTTGTCCTCCCTAAAATACGGCGAAAATAAGAGGAAAAAGTGTGCTATTTAGAGACATCGTTTTATTTTTCCTGTAATGTTTACATAAACTTCTATCACATAGAATAATTTCAGATTTCTATCTTTGCAAACTTCGGAGATAAGGGGATGTGTGAATTATTACGAACCTTGTTCTTTTTAATAAAGGATAAAAAAATATGAAGAAAATCGTGGATCTTTGACAGTCGTTGCGGGTCGTCAGAAGCCTGAAAGTCTGACAACCAGTCTTGCCAAGGGGTATTGTATTACCCAGTAAGGCTTACTGGCCTTACTGGGTAATACGATATCCCACTGCCTATCTGACTTCCACAACACAGTTACTGCTGTGTTGTGGAGGTTGCTCCATGTAAAATACTGGTATTCAGCTGCATCTGGTTAGACTGGAAGCCGACCAGTTGGCAAAAAGCAGGCAGATGATGAGGTGGAACACGTGCTGCAACAGATACAGCAGAAAAACTGTTCCATCAACGTTCATCGAAACAGTTTCAGGCGAAAGTATGCGTTGCAACCGCGAAGGTTTCAACTTTGCTTTGACCTACAGAAAGTTTGAAGTTGTTGTACAGCGCGTATCGCTGATGAGTTCAGATTGAAGAAAACCTAACGCCTACGATATTTTTTGAACTCGCTAGGGCTTCTAGTATTTTGATATTATGTAAAAAGCGAACGGGGCGGGAATAAGAAAGTGACAGAGTCAATTACTTCCACATGCTAAAAAAATAGAGCGCAACAACGAACTGGAACCAAAATAAATCAAATAAAAATTGTTTAAAAAGCTCTCTATCAAAAATGTTTTCAGCCAGAGTTTTCAATTACTTAATATGCACATTTTGAACGCAATTTTGCAATTGGTATCGCATTAAGTACCATTCTGTCTGCTAGCAACCACAAACTGATCACCACTCCTTCTGCCATGTATTAAATATTTTTAGGCTTTTTAAACGAAATATTTAGACAGTAGGCAGCACCCACCATTTTCATCATCATATCATCAAACTATCATCAGACAGTAAATTTCATAAAATTTAATTTATTACAAGACTTAACATTACACACAAAAACCTCTAACCTTCGTTCCAGAATAATAGTTATGGCTACCTTAGCCACAGAACACATAATACTTGCCTCAGCTCTTGAATTCTTGATATGATATTAATGGCTTATTTCGTTACACAGTTTACAAAAAAAATTAATAGCATGTGAAGTCTGTATGAGTTACAAATTGTGATTGTAATTAAATTATACCAAATTAGCTTCGCAATTTTGAAGATGACAGATTGATTTATACGGCAATAGATTCTAGGTCTGCACACCTCACAAAATTAGAACAGCGTAAAGATAAGTACTCACAGACTGGCTGGCAGCCGCCATCTTATAAATACACATTGTGTCACGATCTGCGCAGGCGTCTAAATTATTAAAATAATATTCTTGAAATTAATTCAATATGTCTAGTCCACTTTATATGCGGAAACCAGGTTACACATTAAAGTGACCGTGGTGGCGACGGCGACGCACTGGCCATAGATCAATAAAGTTGTCTTAGACGTGATTCGTAATATAAGTGGTATAAATAAACGTGCCTACGCTTCGTAGTGGCAATACTAGACGTGTCATCGTCGAACCTATAAATATAACTCGATTAGAGAGCGACGGAAGGTTACAATGGATTTGCCTGGATAGGCGTTTGGTATTCTGTTCCATCCATCAATAAAATTGATGTACAAGTTCCAGCGTGGGCAATTCTGTGAGACATCCTGTTCACACAATAGTACTTATGTTTTGTTTTGTAAAATTGACAAATGTGCTAGTTGTTGATGCAACTGATATTTTGAGTCAATAAAGACATGCCACAAAATAAATAAATAAAAACCGTGTGCGGTCGGGAGATCCCCGTCAGGAAGCAAGTTCCTTACAAGGTAAACTCGCACGCACACACCACACACTTGAGGGAGAGCGGGAAAGTTGCATAACGCTTTTTCCTTACGTGACGATCTCTACCAGTCAACTCCTACCGCAAGCCTCGTTAAGGAACCTCGATCCAAATAAACATGAAAACAATACAAGGAAATCTTTCAACGCGACGGACTTTCAAACAGTTGCAGACACCAATTGGTAACTCCGGCTTCAACTATCAATTATAATAACGTCAGTTAAAACTGAAAGGAATGTCGGATCTGCACGTTTACGAGCAAGCTCTATCAAAGCAAGATTATTAAAAACGTACACATTACGTGATTCTTTTATAATATATGGTCGTGCGTACACCGGCCGAGTGTCTACGTATATCTGAAGTTAGATTATTTTTATTATTGTCTTTCAGATTATTTTGGCTGTCAATGTCAACATAACGGACGGGGAAGTGTGGCTTAAGGCGAGTTCACACACGCTTTGTTTTGAAAGTTTCAGCCTACGTGAAATATAATAAATTTATGTATTTGGCGAGTTAAATTAACTCTGCTTGTTTGTGTTAGCTTTAATAATATTAGGTCTTTACCTATGAAATTGCCGTTCTGCAGTACTGGCCATTTCAAATCAAAATAATTTTTGTTTGGCTAAGAATTCTAATTTCAAATTAATTTTATTTTAAAAACATGGATTTTTTTTTCCAAAAGTAGTCATTTGTTTATTGATTAGTGTTACATTTTCATCGCATTTCAATCTTTTTCGTCATCATGGATACGTTAAAAATTCGAGTAATTATGGAATATGAGTACCGTCGTGGCAGCAACGCGGCACAAGCGGCACGCAACATCAACGACGTTTACGGAGCTAACACTACAAACCAACGCACCACCTGTTATTGGTTTGCTCGCTTCCGTTCTGGAAATTTCGACCTGAAAAATGAACCTCGCGGTCGTCCGAAGACTTTGGTCGACAATTACGAATTAAAGGCGATTGTGGAAGCTGATGATACACAATCTACGGCTGAATTAGCAGCAGCTTTCGACGTTAGCGTCAAAACAATATTGGTCCATTTGCGTCAAATTGGCAAGGTAAAAAAGCTTGACAAATGGGTGCCCCACGAACTCAATGATCGCCAGCGCGAAGTACGCGTCGAGACGTGCCTTGCACTGCTCAACAGACACACAAATGAAGGAATTTTGAACCGCATTGTTACCTGCGATGAAAAATGGATTCTGTTTGATACCGCAAGCGCTCAGCAAGTTGGTTGGATCCTGGTTCAGCACCTAAACAATGCCCTAAACGAAAACTTACCCCTAGAAAAGTGATGGTCACTGTCTGGTGGTCTAGCGCCGGTGTGATTCATCACAGCTTCTTACTAAACGGGGTGAGCATTACTGCAGATGTGTACTGTGAAGAACTGAACACAATGATGGAGAAGCTGGCACATCTCCAACCAGCATTGGTCAATCGCTCGTCTCCGCTGCTCCTGCACGACAACGCGCGACCTCATACTGCACAGCAGACGGTCTCCAAGTTGCAAGAACTGGGGTTGGAAGCTCTCCGTCATCCGCCCTACTCACCAGACCTTGCGCCTACAGACTACTACTTTTTCCAGAATTTGGATAACTTCTTGGCGGGAAAAAAATTCAATACCCGAGAGGCAGTACAAAATGCCTTTGAAGAATTTGTTGCCTCCCGACCAGCTGATTTCTTTAAGAAGGGCATCAATAAACTGCCACTGCGTTGGCAAAGATGCATTGATTGCATGGGTGATTACTTCGATTAATACAAATAAAAAATACATGAAAAAAATTCGTTTAAATTTTTTCATACAAAACGGCAATTTCATAGGTAAAGACCTATTATGTATTTTCTCCTCTTGTTGTACCTATATGTTGATGATTCTATAATAACTTCTTGTCACTGTTATTGACATCGCAAGTAGTGTATACTAATTTGTGAGGAGTCGGTGCCACAACTAAAAGTGAAAAATAAAAACATTTATATTTATTTAATTATTTACATACATATATTTTTATAAAAACGATCGACTTGCAAAAAAAATATTACAAAGTCCAAAAATTAATTACTTACTTTAAAGTTTGGGAAGCTATTTTTCACATTGTAGTATTTTTTTTGAAGTCAGTTGTTTCTGTTTTTGTAATTTTTTGTTTATTTTTTCACCAACCACACACAAATTCGTATCCACTAGTCTACGTTGTACTCAAGCAATTTATATACAGTGAAAAATATTTTGTTAGCTTTCCTCTCAATTGAAGTTATTTTGTTGAATTCCCGGCAAAGTCAAAATACCGGCCATTCTCTCTGCATAATTATTTATCTACATAAAAATATTCGTATTACATGAGGACAAACAGTTTAAGAAGCAACAAGAAATATCAGTTATATTAGGTAAGTACTTTTACTCGTATTTTGTAAAAATATTATATGTAGTATAATATGTCCATGTTATTTAGAAAACACGCAAAAATGGCGAATTGCGACTAAGAAACATGTTGGGAGAAAAACTTGAACTTGTTGCCTTGTTCCGTCTTCTTTTTGTCTTTAACAGAAGAGGCACATACATGATGCATTAGCACGGCTGTAGGCTGACCATTACATTAAAGAAAGATTAAAGAAGATTAAAGTTTAACTTTTGCAGTTTCATCAACTTAAATAGAAAACCCATTTCGTACAGAATTTAATTCAATCTTTTCCCAACTATGTTGGGGTCGGCTTCCAGTCTAACCGGAAGCAGCTGAATACCAGTATTTAACATGAAGCGACTACCTATCTGACCTCCACAACCCAGTTACTGGGTAATACGATACCCCTTGGTAATACTGGTTGTCAGACTTCCGTAACGACTGTCAAAGATCCACGAATGACAGCCGGGACCAACGGCTTAACGTGCTTTCCGAGGCATGGAGGAGTCTTGTTATGTAAAGATGGTCACCCATCCACTGACCAACCGCGGCAAGCGTAGCTTAACCTGATGGATCGACCCGAAGCGGCTGTTATTACGTAGCCACGAGCTCCTCATCGTACAGAATTTAATTAACATGTTTAATTCTGATTGATCGTTCGTGGCAGCCAATGGATGAACTACATCCAACTTCTGCCAATCAATGGAACAAAAAAAAAGCCGTTTCGCGCAGAATTTCAACAAATTAATTTTGTCCGATCTCCGAGCAGGTTTATTTACTCTCTCAGTAATTGGATATTGCAATTAGCAACGTACTACTTCTACAAAATTTTATTTTATTGTACTTTTAGAAAAAGAATTGGGAGAAATGCCCGGGACAATGGAAGTACCGCCTCGTGGAGCAGCTCGTTTCTTTCCTAATCCAATCGGGACAGGGGGCCTACTCCCTAAGCACGAAGCCCGTAGTTTCGGCCTTGGTTACGGGCGTTCCTTACTCCGTATCACCTACGGATGGATGATTGGTTCGGGGCCCGAACGAAGTATGAATGATAACATGATTTGCCAGTTGTCCCTACTCCCGATGTGTTTTTGCCCGTCCGAAAAATTTAACTTTTACACTTGTTTGGATGGATCGTAATGTCAGACGGACGGATGAACGGACGGAGGACGGGAAGACGGACGGAATTAGGGAGTAGGCCCCCTGAACAGTATGGATACGAAGCTCAAAGGTTAAAGTAAATAATTTGTAATGTTTGCGTCCGTTGTAGTTCGAAATGACGTCATCGGACTTGCCTGACGTCAGCGGGCTTAAAAATATCACTTACAATAATGAGCTTACTTATATGAAACATCACTTCATAATTATTATGATACATATGTCTGTCCAATGACACTAAATCTAATTAATGTTTTTGGAACAGTATTAGAAAAAATAAAAGTACCAGACACTAATAAAACAAGCTAAGTACATTATCTCTTAAAGAAAAAACACGTCAGAATACCAGCGAAAATAAAACGCTTACAAGACTAATAATGATCCCATGTTCGAACAGTGCATTCAAAGGCCATCAGGCTTTGAAAAAAACGCGAGCCCTTACTCGACTGCGATCGAGGCAATTGTGCCAATTGCCGTGTCAGCCATCATCCAAGCTATATGTGTAGAATTAAAATTGTGACACAAAGCCAACAGTTTACCCGAGAATGAAAAGAACGAGCAAAATGAAAGAGACTTAGTTTAAAACGGACAGCGCAAAGACAGGTTTTAGTTTAGGAATTAAAATGTAATCCACCATATTGAGGCCGCACGTGGCTTTGAAATGTGCTTTATAAATCTGCTCAATTAGAACCAAAAAGCTTTTTGGTTTAGCTTCAAACCTCGGGTACTTAAAAATGTTATGTAGATTTTAGGATGTGATAACCTAGTTAAATCTCGTGAGCATGATGCCAACAGTTATGTGAGCAGCGTAACGCAACTGTGGCCTAGCCGGAATCTGAAGCGGCCTGGTTGGCAACTAATCAGGAAATGGGCCATTTGTGACATAAGGCTCCACTGTTAGGGGGTTTCATACGACGCGGTGGTGGCGGGTGTCTGGCGTCACGTTTCTCAATCTCGATGGGGATTCCCTGTAATTTTTCTATAAACGGCTGCCCCTGAACTACTTGCACTCAAATCCCATCGATGCCATTACAGTATAGGAGGTATCTTGGTATTTGCATAGACCAACACCTGACAGGGGGAAGGCAAATCCAATCGGTTACATCGTGCGTTAGAGCTTTGAATGACTTCGATCTGTAGCTGACAAAGATACTCTCAAGATGACTTACCTGGCTTTATGTCAGCCTGTGCTTGGTTGGTTGGCAATGACTGCTGAACGTGCACAGAGAGCTATCCTTAAGGTATCTCATTGGTTAGGACTCCGATAACCCTCTGATAAGTATGTTATATCGAGAAACGAGAGTGCTTACGATGCGCCATCTGTGCGTTTTATCAGTGCTACTTACATTTCATAAAACTGCAGTTGCCACAGAGGTAAACGGATCAGCGCATGCGTAAATAGAAAACCTAAGTGGGACAGAGTTTTCTGCAAACTTGGCAATAAGGCTTTCTCTCGTATTGGCCCCTAACTGTATGAAAAAGTTAACAAAAAGCTTAAAATCTTCCCCTTGAGAAAGTTTGGGTGCAAGAAACAGGTTCAGGATTGGCTGATTGGGCTCAATATTATGCTGAAACGGATCATCACATACACACCAATGCTCATCACATACAGACCTACTTACATTTGGTTACCTTTAGTCCTAAGTTTAATTAATTATGCTGAAACCGTTGCATTTGTTAACTTATCTTTTATAAATTCATATTGTAAATGGAAAGGAGCTCGTGGCTAAGTAATAACCGCCGCACGGGTCGTTCCATCAGGTTAAGCTACGCTTGGCGGGATTGGGAGGAGTCCGTGCCTCGGAAAGCATGTTAAGCCTTTGGTCCCGGCTGTCATTCGTGGATCTTTGACAGTCGTTACGGGTCAGACAGGCAGTCGCGCCATGTAAAATACTGGTATTCAGATGCATCCAGTTAGAATGGAAGCCGACCCCAACCTAGTTGGGAAAAGGCTAGGCAGATTTTTTTTTATTGCATTACCAATTGGTTATCTATACCTATTATTAATTTGAAGTTATTCTTCGTGGCTTTTGTGACCGCGTTGTACTACGCAGCGGATTCTGATACAGTTTTCACCATCATTTAGACACCTAATTTATTCCGGAAGGAAGTCCAGAAAGAAGTCTTGAGATGGAAATAATAAAGAAGTCTTGATGTTCTGACAAGTCGTAAAAACCGGGCGAAGCAGGGGCGGGTCGCTAGGTAAGCCTAAGCGTATGCTGCTATTTCGTTCGCAGTCGTAGTTATGCAGAAGGAGTTCAAGTTAAGTTTCATTACTTATTTATCAGGATAATAAACTACCGGCAGCGACTTTACAAGAATTAAACTAAGTACTGGAACTTGACTGCTGTTCCATAAACTCCGGTTTAGTTTTGAACTTTAAAGCGATACGGAAAACTTTTGACACTGCATCGTGTTTGATTACTGGAACTTCACAGGGGACCTGTACGTCGATTCTCTTCGCATCACTTCTGCTCAGTTGTTTTGTATTTGGTACTTTGAATTTAGAATGCCAATCAAGAAACTCACAGCGGATTCAGATTCGAAGTTTAGAATGAGGTCTTACAGGATCACACGGCCATGTGGTCAAATACGCATTTCGTCATCTCTCAGGATAGACTCGCAACTTGTCAGAAACGGAACTCGACAGATACGCAGCTCGGCAGACACGCAACACGACAGATACTCATTTCGTCAGATATTTGAAACCATCCACCCAGATTGATGTAAACAAAAAAAATAGTCAAATAAAAGAGTAATGATCACTTGATCAGTATTAGGGTTCCGTACCAAAATGGTAAAAAAGTAACCCTTATGGTGCGACTCAGTCTGTCTGTCTGTCTGTCACAGCACAGCTGGATAACTCAAGAACTACAAATGAAAAAAAAAACCTTTTTACATAAAATTCCGACTACACTACCTACTAATTAACCGACTTCTCAAAAAAAAAAACAGAGGAGGTTATCAATTCAAACCCTCAAATTTTATAGGCACACGTATAGAGATTTGGGTATTTTATATAGTAACTTGTGCATTTGCTCTCGAAAAGCACCATTTGGTGAAGTGGAACTGATGATGAAGACCAAATAATATGGCTATCGGAACTACTCAATAATAAGTATTTCACGGGTTGCGGTTCGATTACCAATTTATGCTCGTCCGTCACAATGCATACATATATGGTGAAGTGAAACTGATGGTGACTTCACCATCAGCTCCAGTTCTCCTGGTTAAAAGCAATATTTTGTAAAAGATGATGAGCAGTTGACATTAGGCTAAACGTGCAATGCCGGTGGAAAAATACAATCAAATAAGATCAAAAGACACCTACTTCCGAAATTAAAGTTATTTTTTCACTTTGTGGTATTTTTTTTGGAAGTCTGTTGTTTTTTTTTTTTTGTAAAAAAGTGTTTTATTTGTCGGTATTATTGGATGTAGGTATTTGTAGCTTGGCACAGAGGACACGCTTTTGCTTTTAAGACGTGACGGTCAAAAAGTTAATCATAGGTATTCGTTTTTTAATGAAAAAATACGAAATAGCAGATTACTTTGCTTTTAAATCTTATTTATTGATTGACTGTCGAGTTGCGTATCTGACGAGACGCGCATCTGTCAAGTTGCGTGTTTGTCGAGTTGCGTCTTTGACGTGGTGCAAATCTGACAAGATGCGTTTCTGTCAACATGCGTTTTCTGGCGAAATGCGTATTTGACGACTTGCATTTCTGACGACATACTAGTGATCCGGCAGAGCTCTATCAATAGCTAGGAAAAATTGGTTTCAACGTGTCTACGATGAAAATCCATACCTAGCCCACAATCAATCTGCCTAGCCTTTTCCCAACATGTCGATTGATGGATGGATGGATGGATTTTGATAGACCAATACTTTTTTTTTTTGTGGATGGGCAATCATCAAATGACTTCTCCCGCTCTGGGTGGAGCGGAAGGACGTGTCAGACTTTTACTGACTAAAACCCACCCGTGTTCCTTCAGTTGCCTATGCCAGGGCCAAGGTATCTGTTCAAACAACCCGCGACCCCAGCGGTATCGGCCCTATCGGACCCCATCATTGCTGACATCTCTTTGAGGCGCGCGTGGAACACAATGCGCCGTCGACCCGGGCCTGGTCCTTACTGGACGGCGAGCTACCTACTACTCGCCGTCCGCAAGCCCGCGCCTACGGTGGCCGGAAATCGGCTCTCGACTCCCGCCGCCCAGGTCGTCTCCTGCGGCGACTGAGGGCATGAGGTTGTCTCTCCCTCACGCGTTCCGCCTCCTACTTCGCGAGCATTACTACTTCCCAGAAGGAGATGACGGCCTCCCATGCACTCTCGCTCCGCACCATGGCCTGGACCAGGTTCGTACGCAAGAGATCGCCGCCGCCGATCGCCTACGTGAGAACATGGCGGTGCTCCGCCCAAGCCGGGCAGACCTCCACTATATGCTCCACCGTGTCGTCCGGGCGATCCACACAATGGTCCACGTTTCCTCCCGCCTTATGCAGTACAGGAACCTCCCGAAACAACCGTGTCCGGTGAGGACCTGCGTCAGGCGGAAGGTGAGGACGCCGTGGCGCCTCTCCAACCACTCCTCAAAGAGGGGACTTATCGCCGGCGTTTCGTCTCCTTGCGCCACTCCCACACGTGTGCGAAGACTTTTGCCTCCAGATCCCATGGCGGCAATCTGGAAAGGAGGCTCGCCGCCTCACCGGAGACCGGACGGTATCCCCGGACTAGCCGGATGGCCATGACCCTCTGGGACGCGTTCAACCGGCGGGCTGTTCGCAGCCTCAGGGAACGCGCCCACACCGGTGCCCCGTAAAGGGCCATGGACCGCACGACCCCCGCGTAAAGCCTACGGCAGGAGGCGTTTGGAACCCCTAGAATACCTAGGTTAGGAAGTCAGGAGATAGGATCGTTTTTTATCCCGATAGTTCAGTCAACATTACTTAACCCCCTTTAGTTTTAACCAATTTGAATATTATCGCGAACTTGGAATATTCCTTCGTGCAGTTCAATAAATTACGTTGTTAAGCGATTTCAATCAATAACTGGTTGTCGTTAAGGTTAAAAGACTAAAGAGTATTAATAACCAACCTCTACTAAAAGTTACCAAAGAGAGGGTATATAGATAAAAAACACAGGGAACAAAAAGTCGATGCGTGTACCTACTTGGTTCTGAATCTCAGACTGCACAATACTTAGGTATCATACTTTGACCACTAGACCTTGTTCTTAAAATTAGTTATTACTTGCGATGCCCAATACAATAGTCTCAAGCATTAGAACCTTATATTTTATGACATAAAGTTCATTATCGCACAAACACACTATTAAATAAAATATACAAATGGAACAGATTTTTCGGTATTTCGCACTAGCGTGGCAGGGCGCGCTGTTGATCATTACATAATGAAAATGTGCTTAATTACGAGTGCACTAAGACCGAAATTCGCTATTACTCAAGGGGGCAATGTTAATCACAGACTGTACGTTCACGTAATTTCTGACCTCCGCCGCAGGCAAAAGCTAGTGAAAAATTATTTTAACGTCAATTCGTCAAAACACGGATATTTCTATGAAAAAGTGTTGCCGCAGTCTAATTTTTGTCTTCCACCCTGAGTGCACGCTGTAAAAGGCTGAAAAGCTTTCAGACAGTATTTAAGTATTTACAGCAGATCGAATTAATTGGACATACAGTCAACACCATTAGGAATACCTCGATTTATTATATAAATACTTTATCCTATTGAAAGCTTTTGTTTTAAAAACAGTCAGGAAATTAGCCATATAAAGTTTTCACAACAGTTCTAGAATAGATTCGTTCGTATGGACGTTTATAAAAGTATTCCAACTAAAACTAGAATAAATGTTATTAGGAAAGAAACAAACCAAACTTGATTTTGCACTTGTCAGGAGCAGGCAAGTGTTAAGTGCAAACTAAAGTTTCTCCGTGAAATTCTTTGCATAGTTTATAAAAACTTTGATATAAATAACAGGCCTTTGCAATTTCTTCAAAGATATTTACAGTGGTGTTATTCTGTGAAAAACTTCACAGAATCTCACCACCGTAAGTCTCGAACTTCGTTCAAGTCACTGACTATCGTGAGTCGAACGCGAACTCATATTTTGTGTTTAAAGTAAATCACTGCGGATTCACGACTCGACACCGTTTCTATTTCGAAGTGATGTAGATGTACTGAAGAACTGCAAGTCTCACCCACTCTCGCTCTCAAATGCAATATTAAATCCTTCAGAGGTATTAGATGACAAGATTAATATTTTCACGGTTTGTTTTTGTCGACTTTGGCCGGATTTCAATACGAATGCGTAGTAACTCGTCATACTAACGTATTATTCACATAATTTGTCCGTATTTGCGTAATTCACCTCTCCCATTCGGAATTGGATCATGAAATTGGCATTGTGATTTTGTGATAGACGATTATAAACTGTCGACAAAGTGCAATCTGTTTGATCCGCTCTATGTAGTTGCGGCCATTATAACAATTTACTTGTTTTTGCTCGACATTGTTTAAGGTTTTTGCGTTTGGTGTTTGTACTTTGTACATAATCAATAACAATCGAATCTGTTATATTTGTCATCGTACTTGACGGTTTCTAAATAACTCATCACCAATTCTCATCATTGTTTCCGAAAATGTCCATTATAAAGTGTTGTCGACACCGCGTAGTCCCACGCCACAGACTCCGCGTCAACTGTTACAGCCAGTATCCATTATAAAGTGTTGTCGACACCGCGTAGTCCCACGCCACAGACTCCGCGTCAACTGTTACAGCCAGTATCCATTATAAAGTGTTGTCGACACCGCGTAGTCCCACGCCACAGACTCCGCGTCAACTGTTACAGCCAGTATCCATTATAAAGTGTTGTCGACACCGCGTAGTCCCACGCCACAGACTCCGCGTCAACTGTTACAGCCAGTATCCATTAACTTAAATGCTCTTGTGACGTATACAACGACTCTTTTCATTCTATCTATCACTATCTCCTAAAGAAATTTATAAAAAAGAATCGCTGGATGTCTAGACTTTTCAACCCACTTTTATCTGCGTCTGAGTGCACCGTGCACGCTCTCTTTTTAACATAACATCTAGATATTTATTTGCCCCTGAACCAGACTTAGCACCGTATTAATAAACTACTCTCAATGAGAGCTCGATCTTTAAGCTGTGAAAGTGTTAACGTCATCTGTTGAATTTCATACAACTGCCAACATCTCTCAAGATGGGCTCATTATCTCTCTCCACCACATACTCTCTACGATCAAGATACCATTTCATCATCTAGGTCTAGGTGCAGAAGACTGACGGACGGCGCGCGGCGTGCCTAGTTCATTGCACACACTCGCGCAACGTGTCATTTCCAAGTTTTGATCTAAACTTCAAGTCACATTCATCAAAACTGCAAAAATTATAGAGTTCAATGCTGCGGCTCCGTCGTCAACATTATAGAGTTCAATGCTGCGGCTCCGTCGTCAACAGTTCAATGCTGCGGCTCCGTCGTCAACAGTTCAATGCTGCGGCTCCGTCGTCAACAGTTCAATGCTGCGGCTCCGTCGTCAACAGTTCAATGCTGCGGCTCCGTCGTCAACAGTTCAATGCTGCGGCTCCGTCGTCAACAGTTCAATGCTGCGGCTCCGTCGTCAACAGTTCAATGCTGCGGCTCCGTCGTCAACAGTTCAATGCTGCGGCTCCGTCGTCAACAGTTCAATGCTGCGGCTCCGTCGTCAACAGTTCAATGCTGCGGCTCCGTCGTCAACAGTTCAATGCTGCGGCTCCGTCGTCAACAGTTCAATGCTGCGGCTCCGTCGTCAACAGTTCAATGCTGCGGCTCCGTCGTCAACAGTTCAATGCTGCGGCTCCGTCGTCAACAGTTCAATGCTGCGGCTCCGTCGTCAACAGTTCAATGCTGCGGCTCCGTCGTCAACAGTTCAATGCTGCGGCTCCGTCGTCAACAGTTCTGTAAACTGAGCGTTGGCTAGCCACAGGTGCCTCTCATCTGTTATTGGAGGTTTTATTAACAAAAACAATGAGTTTGAACTTTAACATCGTGTTTAAATGTTTCCACGTTCGAAGGGCAGCCTTTTCCGAAAGCCTTTTGATGTCTGCCCAGTTGTTAATAGGGATTTTTACTTTTATTTCGAAAAGGTTTATACTGCGAGTTTTTCCATTAAATTCGAACGTTTTTACAATGTAAAGACTTTTGATGGCAGCCCGATTTTTTTTTTCAGAAAAGTTTTTAAAATCTTTTGTTCAAATAATTTTCTCAAAAAATGAATGTTCTCGTTTCGTTTCATCTTGATTTCAATTACTTTGTATGTCCCAGTTATCCGTGCTTTAATTTATTCTATCTACATGAAAACTTCTCCATTAATCTGAATTTGGCATCCGTGTATTCCGAATACTGCATTAATGTTCTTTATCTAAGCACACCGTTCAAGCTACTTTACATAATTTCTTGTTTCGTCTAATCTAAACCTTTGTAGTCATAACGCAATTGGCAGAAGATTTGTATGACGCCAATGGCGAAAGAGAATAATCTCCTGTTACTAAATGCAAACTTTTTGGAAGACAGAACAAACGCAAGGCGAAACGAATTAACACCGATGGCCCAGCATCACAGCCGTAGGCTTCACCAGCTCTGCAGACTATGCAAAAGCCTTCGCTGGATGATTACAATCTGACGTCTAGGACTTCCGAACAACCACAAAGTACTTGAAAACTGCATACAAAGGTTTTTTTATAATATAAGCTTGAATATCTTAATTTTTTTCTTTTGGTCTTGATGGTTGGTTAGAGTATAGAAGGAGCCTGTGGCTAAGTAATAACAGCCGCTCGGGTCGATCGATCAGGTTAAGCTACGCTTGCCGCGGTTGGTCCGTGGATGGGTGATCATCTTTACATACCAATACCCCTCCGTGCCTCGTTCAGCTGTTGATCTTTGACAGTCGTCACGGGTCGTCAGAAGCCCGAAAGTCTGACAACCAGTCTTACCAAGGCGTATCGTGTTATACCCGGTAACTGGGTTGTGGAGGTCAGATAGGCAGTCGCTGCATGTAAAATACTGGTATTCAGTTGCATCCGGTTAGATTGGAAGCCGACCTCAACGTAGCTGGGAAAAGGCTAGGAAGATGATGATGATGGTTGGTTAGAGTATTGCTATTATTTTACTTAATTGCGTAGGTACCTAAGGTTGTATCATTCACATCATCGGCGTTTCAATAAAGAAGCTGTTCTCTGGACGTACAGCCCTCCTCCACAAAAACTAACTCGATTGTTTCTGTGCCGTTCGCTGTAGCAACAGATGCAACGCTGACTGGTGGGATCTGTTATTTGTGTGAAGGAACACGATGCTTTCGCTCTTGAAACAATTTACTGTACTCACATAATATAGTGTCAAAAATATTATTTACCCCAACCTTTAACTTACTCAAAAGAGTGTGTTCGCATTTTTAAAATTAATTGAAATCCTACAATTTGTTTTAATTGTCCTCAAAATAAATGAGCAGCATTTATTTAGAAGTTCACATCTATGGCTAGTTTCCGCCGACCGATGGTCTACTTACCAGTCAGGCGATTTGTTTCCCAGTTTGTGTAGGAAACTCTTTGCTAAGTAACGTGTACTGGTTCTGAACTATCCGCTCGACCTGTTTGAGTTTACTAACGTCAAGCGGTCCTTGCATTTGAAGATTAGTTTACTTAAAAGTATAAATAAAGTCCAAACTGGTGTGGGCCTTCAAAACAATGGCGGATATTTCATAAAAAACATTCTATATTAAAGGCAGACTTCAATAAGAACGGTTCCAGACTTCTTGTTTGAACTTTGGACGACACAGCGTAATTGACACTGTGTGTCCACTGATCCAAGTCCAGTAACTTCGGACTTGCTCCATGTCCCGTTGTGTGTCAACAAACGTAACTGTTGTTAATGAATGACATGCATGATAGATCGTCTACGTCGGCTGCCATAAACTCCGCGGCACAAACTTAGTTCGCAACACAACACCGACAAGTGTCCCCTCTACCGATCGACATTCAGACAATTCAGACATTATAACCGCAAACATTCGTATTTTCAATCGGTTCTGGTTCTGCACTGGTTGCCACTCCGCATCCCATTCAGCGGCACTCATTTACTTTCAGATGCGCGACGTCAAATTAATTGCACTGCAGTGAATTCCAGCTGCTCAAGCTGAGTCGTTTTGAATACTTTAAAAAAGCAGCCCTTTCGCCAAGTTCAGTATCGGTTAGGTGCGAAGTTTCTTTTTTAATTGTTAACGACATCTGCAATGTAACATGTGGTAGCCGCCTGCCTGAGCGACGTACTGCAGACAGCGTGGACACAGTCGGAGTGACGTAGTCAGTCGCCCCCAGAGTGGTCTAGGCTCTTTGTGCGGGTCGGAGCCGCGCTTGAGGGCGGGCTGAACGCAAGAATGCGGCGTGCGTGCGGGCGGCGGCGCGGGGCACTCGCGGGGCGCGGGCGGTCGGGGGATGCGTCGCGGGGCGCGCGCGGGCGCGGGCGGCGCGTGCCGCAGTAGCGTGGAGGCCGCCGCGGCCGCTCGGCACTGTCGCTGAGCGCTGAGTCGCCGCACCATCACACCACGGCGTCCAGCCGCCGCCCGATGCGAGCGCGGACCGTCGCCGCGCCGAATCGGCCCCGTCGCGCCAACTGCCCCGAAAGGCCAGTTGCAACTTCCCGGTGGTGCGGTTCCCGCGTATCGTGCGCCGCCGACCGTCATGTGGACGATAGTTGAGCGCGTTCAAAGTGTCGCTCTCGGTACCGCAAAGAGCGAGTACAAATTCGGTCAGGTTGAAAGAAGTAATTGTTGAGGATCCGAGTTCGGGTGGAGAAGCGGGCGCTGCAGCAGCCGGCCGTCACTGCTGCGCTGCCTCCCCTCCTTACCGAAACCCTTGCTTCCTTGTCTGTTGTCATTTCAAATCTTACAGTTTTTCCAAGGTTGGTGACATTGTTTCGCATTTGCGAATTCGAACAATCGAAAATGGTATGCCAAATATCCACCGTCAGTTATATAAATGGAAATGGTCCCCAAATTACCATGTTCCATGAACATTATAGTACTGTTGGCGGACGGAGAACGGCTACGAAATCCCAATGGATTTATGTAGAACTGGGTGACGTGTGTATTAATTGTTAAGTTGGAATGATCGTATTAAGTAAGGCGTCGCACAGGATCGAAGTTCGTGTGTCGCACGATGTCGCACCTTTCATTTAAATGATATAACCGATTTGTTATATTAAATATAGTTTGTGGTAGTATTTGAAATGCCGCCAAGATTTCTGTAGAAAGCACCATCTACAAATATGAATGTCACTAAATGCGCCATTAACGCAAAGATAGCCCCCCAACGTCATCATGTAACCTAGATTTTAAATTATCCTTTTTATTATTAATATAAACTGTGTGCTGGTTTCCGCTATAGGACTTACTTATCGTAATCGAAGAGTTAGATGACACTATCTATTTCGGTCAGTGGTCAATACTACATTTATATTATTATATTTATTTGCGGCTCTCGTAAAACTAATCCGAGGTTTTAACACATTTTCTGTGCTAATTAGCGATTTTCTTTAAAAAACGAATATTCTGCCTCCATAATAATATCCTAGTTTTGGTATATTTTCGGTCGTTACTTCTGAGACTAAATGGAAAGTGTTTCTTTTCGCTTGAAAACCATCCTTTATACTTGGTCTGTACCTACGTCTGTACCTACGCAACTTCATAACGAAGCTTTGAAAAGCTCGTCATGTGAAAAAGTAGGAAATAATGTTTCACCCGAATAATAAAACTAAACGAAGTAAGTACCTATTTGTTTTTATTATATTTTTAAAATTTTCTTAGGATAAATTAGAATATGATAAGTACATAGTATGAATATATAATATATGTATAATACTTACCTGTTTTTAAAATAATTATTTATTTTACGACAGGCTTGTTTTTATAGTATAACCAAC
Organism: Cosmia trapezina; assembly: GCA_905163495.3. Classification (NCBI taxonomy): domain Eukaryota; kingdom Metazoa; phylum Arthropoda; class Insecta; order Lepidoptera; family Noctuidae; genus Cosmia; species Cosmia trapezina. The sequence goes on from LR991019.1 coordinate 623,217, forward strand.
CAATATAACCCATTTCTGTTAGGTACACATTGAGACATAGCTATGTCTACACCTAATAGGTAAAATTATATTATGATACTTATGCTTCGCAGTTACCTTCTTGTTTAAAAACGCCTTTGCTAATTGATAAATCAACCTGAAAACTTTTCACTTCGTTCAATAGTTTAAGTAATCAAAGTCTTGAAACTGTTTACCTATTACATATATACCTACCTTATAAAAACGCCTATAGATAGATAACAAGAAACATCAGCTACAATTAATTACCTAAACTGGTTGTGTTTGTATCTATTATGCATAATTATTATCATTAACTTATACATATCTAAGTAAACTCAAACTTGAACGTAGACGTTATGTATCCAAACAAAAGAACTAACTTTATATTTACTATAATTATGAGTAATTGTTCAGAATATTCAATATTATAACATAAGATAAATAAACCGAGAATTTCAGGATGATGTTAGCTTCTTGTAAATTTTCTTCATACTCGTAAAGTAAAGAAAAGTTCTTCAAATTGTCCTTGGACCTTTATCAAAGAAACACTAATGAAGACGTGTTTGGTTTGAATTGTTTTTTTAGTGTATACTTTATAAGTAATAATGGATAATTAATTTACTTTGTATGAAAAAATTATAATTTAAGAAGTTTTCGAACAAATTAAGTAGAGATCACATTTTTTTTTCCTTTGGTTAGTTGGTTAGAGTACAATTTACATCATCTAGCTATTTCAAAAATAATATTCAATAGTTGAGGCATACATAAAAACTTGTCTGTTTGTCCGGATTGCCTGATGATGATTACTATGAGTCTGTCGTGTTCCACTGCAGAGGAAAGGGCTCTGTTCCGTATTTCCATTTTTCTCTGTTTTGTTTAGGGCCCAATCCAAACATGTCTTTAGCAGTTTTTATAAACTTTTATAGAAACCTACTAACACTGTTGAAACATAAGTACTAATAAAAAAAATCAATAATACAATTTCCATAAAAAAAAAAAAAATAAAGCAATATAGAAAAATATTTTCCCAAACTAAACATAAGTCAAGAAAAGACTCAACAGCTATAAGACTAAAAGACTCAACAGCTATAAGACTATAAGAACCTTCAATACAGCTTATGTTACCTTCGCCAGTCAGAACGCATTGACGGGGAAAAATTGAGCTCTGTTCACTTGCCTCGCAAACATTATATTGAAAATGCACTTGAAATGATCTTAGGTAGCAGAACAGGGAAAAGTATCAGGAATAAACGGCAAGGGATCAGAGAGCTGGCTTTTATTAATGAAGCTTCATTCTTGGTGTTATCTTCTATTAATGAAGTTTGAAGTAGGGGACGTAGTTATTTAGTTTAATTTTAATTAGGTATTACTTTCAACCCGATTTCTGAATTGAGAATTTGAAGCTTAGAAAGGTGATCCCTTCATTGCAACCCGCGAAATTAATTTTTTTTTTTTGCAAAAAAAAAAACGTAAGAAATATCAAACATTGAAGGAATAACAATATAATAGAATATTATTTATTTGCAAACATACGAGTACCTTGTAATAAGTTGACAAATGTGCACATTCTACCCCATCCCACCAATTTTTTTTTTTTGTATAAACGGGGACACCAACGCAACCTTCCAACACCAACGAAGGGTTGTTTCCTTCATGGTCTCTCTCCAGGTGCTACACTGTCAAGAAGAATGCTCTAGCTAATATAGTTCTACGTTGTCACTTGAGCGTCGCCTTATACCGCATAGGTTCATGGGAACGTGTGCTCGAATGTCAACCGAACCGCATAGGTTCACAAGTACTGTAAGCCCGCGGTCGCTTCGCTATTGGATCTTGGTATTTTACATTTATATTTGTATATTTTATGAGTATTTTTTTTGTATTTATTTGTATATTTATTATTATTATTTGTATATTTTGGAGGAGCTCGTGGCTAAGTAATAACAGCTGCACGGGTCGATCCATCAGGTTAAGGTCAGTGGATGGGTGACCATCTTTACATACCGAGACTCCTCCGTGCCTCGGAAAGCACGTTAATCCGTTGGTCCCGGCTGTCATTCGTGGATCTTTGACAGTCGTTACGGGTCGTCAGAAGCCCGAAAGTCTGACAACCAGTCTTACCAAGGGGTATCGTATTACCCAGTCACTGGGTTGTGGAGGTCAGATAGGCAGTCGCTCCATGTAAAATACTGGTATTCAGCTGCATCCGGTTAGACTGGAAGCCGACCCCATGGGAAAAGGCTAGGCAGTTGTTGTTGATTTGTATATTTTATATCTGTGGACTTCGAAAGCTTTTTCTTATGAACCTACGGGGTATCAGGCGACAAACAAGAGGTGGTAAAGTACAGTGAGACAAGTTTTCTTATCTTAAATCTTAACTTTAAATAACTAATAATAACTCTTAACTTCAAATGCTCAATGCCCGTGTGTTAGAGGCTGTTCGGCTACAGAAATGCTGCGGATTAATCAAGGTAAAGCAGCATTTTGCCGCATTATGTCTAAGGATGGGTTACTTGGGTTAGTAATTCTCTCTTAGTCATTCCTAAGGCATCCCACTGCTGCATAATCTCCACAATCTACTCCAGAGGGTCTCGTCCCTCTGGATGCATTTAAAAGATAACTTTGTCAAGACAAAGAGACATTCTATTAGCGATGACGATGATGGAATAGTCGAAAATCTATGACTGACTGACTGACATTAGCTACGGATAAGCTTTGTCTATGTTGAAAGTTGTTATAGAAATAGCAAACGCTTTGACAGCGGTAGCCACCCGGCTAGCAGCACAGGATAGTCCTGTCCGATGCCCGACTGTTATTTAGATTAATTAGTCTACAATGTTCCTCCTAGTAATTCTAAGGGAGTGGGCTATAATCCACCACGTGGGCCCAGTGCGGGTTGTTGGATATCCCATATCTTCGAATTGTTAGTTCTAGGACTTGCCGGTTTCCTCACGATATTCCTTCACCGACTGTTATTTACTTTCTTCTATTTATTTATGTAAATTAAGACGTGTTCCAATGGACTCGAGGAAGTTAAACTATATCACCAGAGTCTGACAGTTCTGACCTTATAATATCAGCAATGCCAAGTAATTGGTTTGTTGAGACCAGCTGGGCAGCCGCTGCGTGTGACATATTCGACCGCAGCTGGTCTGACTCGAAGCCAACACTTACCTTGGGTTCGGAATTAAGATAATATTTGACGATCGAATTGTACTCGACTCGATTAGTAAAAGTCGTTTACGTCTTTTGTTTCTTTGTTGGTACCGGAACGTAATACCGGGATTAAAAGTACCGTTTGCATTAAGTAATCCAGGTCTTAAACTATCTGTGTACCAAATTTCATCCAGATCCTTTCAGCCGTTCTTGCGCGAATCCGGAACATACATCCATTATATTTTCGGCATCAGACTCGTTCCCAAACCATTCAATATTTTTACAAAATATTGAATGTTCAGTTTTGACTTTGTTATAATTTAATTAAAATCACCTCACCATTCTCCTGCCCCTATCCCAATCTATTTGGGGTCGGCGCAACATGTCCTTTTTTTCCACACTTCTCTATTAGTCAAAACTTTCCTCACGACATTTTCCTCATTCATCCTAATTTTCCTGATTTTAATTTGATTAATATTACCTAAGTATTCATTGGAAAACAATATTGAAAACGGGTCTTATCGCGATATTCCTTTTTACGAGGTAAACAGGTACACTTGTTTCCTGTGTTGTTTTTCGTGTTTTCTTGTTTCGCGTAGGTAGGTATTGTATGAAACAGCTGATTTACAGTATTTATGGGAACAGTTTGCACGTCGATGACCCTTACACCGTGTCTACTTCAGCTTTCTCGAGTCACTCGGCAACTACGCAATTTTCAGAGCAAAAACTAAACGTTAGTATTAGTGTGCGTTATCTGTGTACTAGTGCAATATGTCATTCGTTTTAGATTCTTGCTTCCTTGAATCCTATTATACGTAAAATTTCGTAAACTCACGCTTCGGTAAGTCAAGTCTAGTTTAAGGGCCTTAGCACACCTCCGCCACAAAGCCGCGGAACCCGCATGACGTTCCGCTGATATTCCGCTGATGTTAAACAAGCTACACAAAAAAAAACAAGTAATGTTCCACATTATAAACGGATAGAAGTAAATAGAAGCAATTATCAATAGCCATTATATTAAATAAAAATGAAACAGATTTTATGAATGATTTCATCCTTTTCCGATAGTGCGGATCTTCTGTGTAAAATCGTAAAGGGATCCGAAATTGGGTTTAATAGTCCAACTTTTTAAGGGTCGTTAAATAACTTATTATACTTTAGACATTTCGGATACCATTAATTTTACAATGTTCTCTAATCATGAATTTTTTCACATAGAAAATGTTTGTTTATATTGCTATTGCGGGGATACGTACGAGACATAAGTAATTATTTATTTCTTACGTTTGGTTCATTACAACTAAGTAATTCTTTAACAAACAAAATCACATCGATCTTAAAAATATTTATAAACTACTTACTAAAACCAACGTCATCTGTAATTTAACTAAGTAATTTTTTTTTATTTTTTTTTTTGTATTGTTTATTAAATAATAAACAAATAGAATTTATTCAGAAACATCACAAAAACCTCAATAGGTTTGTCCGTATGTTGAAACACTTTTAAGCAATCTTAACACCTAGGTACGTACTAACAAAATCATTAACTATTTAAGGTTAAAACATAGTTTTGATACAAAAAATAATTAAATAAAGAAAACATTGTGAGGACACTTCGACAATTCGACACTTATAATATAAGTACCAACAGTCTAATTTTTAATTTCGACGGAATTCTGACATTTCAGAAGTGTTGCCAATAATAAAACGGTCCTATTATAAACGGAACGCATTTAAGCGAAATAAAAAAAACTTTCTTGAATTTAAGGTTCGAATTAGAAAAACTAAAACTTAAAATTTGACTGACCATTTTAAAATGGTAGTCAGATTTTTTATTATCAAATTATTGAAGTTACAATAATTATTAAGGTAAGTAATTATTTTTCTTTCACAGGATTCCATGTCCACTAATCCTTAGGTTACAAACCTTTTTTAGTACCTTTTTATTTGTAAAATGTTCGCTTCTTGTAACTACAGACAGGAGCAGACAATCTTACAGACAATATTTAAATTTAAAAAATATGTTCTTTTACTCTTTTTTTTCCATTTAGCCCTATAAAATTAATTTTTAGTTAGTGTGCATTGAATGCACAGAATCAACATTATTTACATTGTCATACCTATATAGTTTACTTGATCTTATTCTCTTTCATATCTTTGTTATTTTATAACCAAAACATTCAGTCATGTAGATAACTTATAAAATGATATCTGAAGTGTCACAAATTATAGCTATCAGAATTCCGTCGAATTATAAATCCGACTTGTAGCTTAGAGTCGTCCACGTTTGACAAGCATTCCTATTAAACTGAAACCACATTGAGGTTGAGACTATCTAACTGTCACAAAGACAAATATACCTTGTTGACCTTGTTGTATTATGACGTGCAGGAGGTGACGTTCACCTTAGGGTGATAAAGGAATTTCGAGGTCGAATATTACAACGAGCATCACAAAACATAGATTTGATAGAACTCCCAATTCAATTAATCCAACGAAGATTCTACGTCAACATGGCAGAATCACACAGACATATTAATATAAATAGAACAATTTATGAAAAATAAACGATTTCCAGTCTCGGAGTGAGACATTTAGAATAAAATGAATGGTTTCTATATTTAAGTTTACTTTAATTATAGATTCGTACGCAAGAGACTATTGCAATACATTCGGACGGGTGACATTCATTAGAAAGTCCCTCTCCGTAAAAGACTAGCGCCACACTCAGAGTCGTCATTTATAATAAGAAGTCATTAGCACTAGCATTGGGACAATATGTTTTATTTATATGTAACAAAAGATGAAATGCTGATAAAAAAAATTAAACAACTATCCATATACAGGGTGTTCGGCGCATGGACCGACACGTTTTTTTGGGGGATTGGGGGGTTCATTTGCTAGGTTTCACCTAAAGACCTCCATGTCCTAAGTGTGACGGTAATTGAGATATGTTTTTTTTTGTTCTTTCTTTGAATTACCCAAAATCTCGCCTTTGAATCGATATATTTTTTTTGTTTATGGTTGCAATAGAACAAAATAAATTTTATAATAGTCTGCAATGTATTTTTATTCTAAATAAATTATTATTTGATGTAATTGATCAGTAGAAAATAACTTATGTGCTTCCAAAGTCTTAAAAATGTTTAAATGTATGAAAAATTACTACTCTAAAATTCATTTTTTTTTTAAATGAAGCCATTTTGACCTTATTTTTATCTCAAAAAGTTCTTTAGCTTGTACCCTTTCTAAGGGTATGCTACACGCTATGAAAAACAATTCAAATGTAGTCAAAATACTAGTTAGAGAGTCAGTTATGGAGTGTTTTAAGAAAAGACTTATTACGGTAATTATATTTTTTATTTTATTTCGAATAATAATACATTGTAGACTATAATAAAAATTATTTTATTCTTTTACAACCATAAACAAAAAAAAATATATCGATTCAAAGGCGAGATTTTGGGTAATTCAAAGAAAGAACAAAAAAAAACATATCTCAATTACCGTCACACTTAGGACATGGAGGTCTTTAGGTGAAACCTAGCAAATGACCCCCCCAATCCCCCAAAAAATTGTGTCGGTCCATGCGCCGAACACCCTGTATAACATTAGATATTATATTATATGACTAACTACCTACACAAATAAATACGAAAACAAAAGGATACAAGTACTCGTCCACATCACAGCCATCCGGAGACATGCCCAGGAGACTGGCAGCACGGCCAGCGGTGACCAGCATTCAGTAGATTGGAACCTTGTCATTAAAAATATGTCATCATGAGAACATTTCAATTTTGTTCACAAATGCCAAATTATGCTGATCAATTACGTTAATGATCGATTAACCTTAAGTGACGTCTCTGAGTGCAGCACTAAATGTTATTTAATTACAGAGATCACGTTGATATAAATGGAACAAATATCGTGACACCGACTTGTCTTATGTTATTAAAACGAAGCTAAAAATTACGGTTTTGTTATGAGAAATGTGTGGTGCTTAAGTTATTTGTCATTCGGAAATTCGCCCGTGAATTTTGTGTGTATTTTTGGCACAGAAAGGGGTCAGGATCACTTGCGCTTGTTTTCCTCATCATTATCGGGCGATGCTGCGTGTTCTTGGGTGATCTCCGCCACGCCATATTTATTCTAAAAAGAACATACATTGTTCACTTGACGGATAAATACCTACATAACTAGGTAATAGTTTATATATAATTTAATTGTGTCTATCCAATTAATCATTATTTTAATGTTGCTCAGCTAATAAATACTTTAGTAAGTAACATGTTGTTATTCTACAACAATAAACGAAGGAGAGGGGTTTTTTTTCATCTACATTCATGATATTTAGAGACAAATACTTTCATAAATAGGATTTCGGAAATGCTTCCAAAGAGAACCTCAGACCTCAGCACAAACAGTTGACTGCCTAGATTCATGATTAAGCCTTCGAACAGGGTCCTAGGAGCTGGCGACGTCCATTGCGCTCTACAAATTCTCACATCAAGATAAAGCAAGCGCATCACATGGGAACAGTAGGTATCCAATTCCAAGTATGAAAATACTACCTATAAATTATCTTTATAACACATTTGCTCGTAAAGGGTCTCTTATTTCACGAATTTGAATATCGTAATGTATGTCAATACGTACTTGTGCGTAATTGTAATGTAAAACGCACGGGCTTCTTTTTAATAAGGTAAAACGTAAGGTTTATCAAGATGCTCCGTCTAAAACGAGTTTTTATGTCAGAAAAAATTAACTTTGGGACATAAAATATAAAAAATAAACATTAATTAAATTTAAGAATTAATTCTTTAATTTAATAAATTTGGACAATAAATTGCAACAACAACAAACAAAAACAAAAAATATTAATTTACTTAATTAGTAATACTGGCTGTTTTTGTGCCTTTGCTTTAAAAAAAACCTGTCATGAGCGAGTCGGACTCGCGCACCGAGGGTTCCGTTCCGATTTCTGAAAAAGTGTGCTATTTAGAGACATCGTTTTATTTTTCCTGTAATATTTACATAAACTTCTATCACATAAGATAATTTCAGATTTTTCTCTTTGCAAACTTCGGAGATAAGGGGGGGAACGTTATTTTTTTTTACATTTTTCGTCAGAAGTCGAAAACTATGCGGCCTAAAAAAAGAAAAAAAATGTTTGAGAATGTGCAAACAGCGCTCTTTCATATGATACCCCACATGCCCTAGTAGCCCCACTTTGATTTTTTGAGACCCCTTTTCAGTCCCTGTTGCAAAAAAAACATAAATACTTAAATTTCTTTCTTATTTGCAAAATAGTTGGGTCAACGTCATCTAAAACTATTCTAAATTTCAAGTTGATAGCATTAGTAGTTCTTGAGATATCCAGCTGTGACAGACAGACAGACAGACAGACTGAGTGACACCATAAGGGTTCCTTTTTTACCATTTTGGTACGGAACCCTAAAAAGCGCTGATGCGCGCGCATGGCTAATTTCTGAACAAGTAAAAATTATTCCGCGCGCTTTTTCTTTTCGCTGTATTGTTTTTATTTGAAAATGTCGTCAAGTAATGATGAATTTATTAATTCGACACCGCCAGAAGTCTCAGAGGCAGCGAAAAAGGCTACTTTAAGCCTCTTGCCTGAAAAATCGACCGATAGATACTTAGGTAGGTAATACGGGCTGGTATCCGCAACTCCACGACAATGCGCGTATTTTGCGTATGGATAGATAGATACTTACAAGCGTATCAAAATTTCATCTTATGGAAAACAAGCAAATATCCAAATTCATTTACAGAAAGTGTGTTTTTAAAGATTTATTCGTTTAAGAAAGTCCGAGTTTTATTTATTTCCTCGCAAATATGTTATAAAACGTCGTATGACATACGTGCGCTTTGATAATTACAGCCTCTTCTTTCTAGTTATAAATAAGTACTTAAAAGTTGCTTTTCGTATCTGTGTGACCGTGTTCAACTTCTAACTTCACAACGGATTTTGATCCTGTTTTCACCATTATTTAAAAAATATTATGTGTTTAATAAATATTAACTAGATACATAAAACAAAGAAATCTCGATGTTTTGTCAGGTCGTAAAAACCGTGCGAAGCAGGGGCGGGTGTAATGTAAACTTGAATTAAAACATTTTATATAAAATTTAAAAATGAGTTTTAAATATAAACAGCTCAAACAATCTGGGATCAAAGATTAAAACAGCAAGCCACTTCTTCCTACTTAGCGATCACAAAAGAATCAGAGTAGTGCGGGGACCCTGATTGCATTCCTCGTAACTCCGCGCCCTTTTCTGCGGAAACAATCGTATTTCCCGCGCTGCCAGCCGGTTCCACTTTTCTAATGGCTTGATGAGTATCGGCTCTCTAGGCAAATGATTCCTTTTTCTCCCGTTGCATTGTTTTCTCGCACCTTCCCCCGCACCGACTGATTGTGAAATACGGACCGCAGAGTTCTCGCGTACATTTTCTGCTTCTTTTATTTCATCGCCGTTCCGATGGAACGTTGCGGCGCATGTGGCCTGCTTACACACGATTTTAAACAGATAGGCACATAATGTCCCACTGCCTTCAAACTAAAACAAGAACTCTGAATGCAGCTATTAGGTACCACTACAGTTCTCCAACTCCTGGTGAACAGTCCCTGCATTTGCGATTTCCTTCATAAACTGATAGGACACGACCGAGTTTCTATAAATGAGATAGCTATTCTCAAAAGCCAATGTCTATTTAACCCCTCAAGTGTCGAATGCACCCCATGTGTGCATAAGAAAAACCCTTTTTTTGTTCGGTACATAAGCTTATATCATATATATATGAATGTAAAAAAACATCATCCGATGGAAAACCAATCAAATCATTACTTGTGAAGTTATGGAGTTCGCAGCTAACCTCCCCTCCCCCCCCGTGTCAAATGCACCCCAAGTGTGCAAAAGGACAAAACTTTACATAATAGGTATATAAGCTTAGATCACGTATATATAAACGTAAAAAAACATCACCCGATGGAAAACATATCATTATCAGTAGTTGTGAACCTATGGGGTTCGCAACTAACCCCCAACCCTCCCCACTCGCTGGGGTTTTGGGTCTAAAATCAGCCAAACTCAGACACTTGAGGGGTTAACGGGGGGTGCACTCGAAAGCTGCGGATGACGCGGCATATTCGTTACCATCTGGATGTAGCTGGAGTTGGGGCTGTGCCCCCCCCGCACCCCTGAGGCTCGCAGTTACAATAAATTTGCCACTCTCATTCACGCTTCCCTATTTTACGAAGTTTCTCAACTCTGAATTTCCAGCGTAAATTATTCGGGACATAAATCAATTTAAAAACATTTCTGTTGTTCCGTTGTGACAGCTGCGGTGTTTGGTTGACGCTCTGTCGCCGCCCGCGCCGATCAACGTTCTATGTAACTGCAAAACAAACTTCTGTTCTTGAAATCCCTCCATGATACTGAGACACACGAACTGGGAATTTCTCAAAATTTTATAATTTTATAATCTACCGGAAAACCGATTTTACACAACGAATTTTACTTTTAAATTGTGTTTGGCACGTCAATAACAAAACGCGACTTTGATAAACGACTCGATATTATTCCCGATATTCCGATTCCGATGGCGTAGCTGCATAATGCATTTTCCGTAGTAAGTAAGATTCAAGGTCTACAAAAGAAAAAGTAGAAAAGATCCTCTTTCCATTTTATCGGATTCGATTCCAGTCCACGGCTATCCGTATCTGACATTTTTTCAAACCGGAAATTCCAATTATACGGATTGGCTATTGCGTGGAGGCATGAGGAACCTGCAGATAAAAATAAAACACTTTAGCAGCGTAATATTTCCTGGTTACTTTAAATGAAGATGTACTTACGCTCGGCTTTTATGCGGTGCTTTTTTCTGCAGCAAACGGGATAAGAGCGTTGCTGACGCGTGGCACTTGCTCAACTTCACTTACTGCGCCAGGTACTGCGCCAGATTTTAAATTCTCAAAGCCTTTACAACTCTCTGGAGTGCACAAATTACGTACCGATACACATAAAAACTTTGTGTACACGTTATGGTCGCTGTCGCGGCTGAACAAGTCTTCAGCATGTCGACTGCTGGAGACTGTTATACGCTCCACTTGTAAACGGCATTTAAAAATTTTAAGAGGCGAAATCATAATTGTTCGCAAATATTTTGCTATGAATCATGAGACCGCTCGGTACTTAGGCTCCCGTCAGATTTCCTTGCTTCACATATCAGAACTATTTCTTGTAAATCCACACGCCGCCCGCAGGGTAGCTTCAGAAAATCTCGCAATAGAATTATAACTTTATTTCCTTTTCGAAAACCCACCATCTAGTTCAGGCCCCGCGGCGCGGCGTGAGGGGCGGGGTCGGTTTGTTGCAGAGCTACTGCACTCTTTGAAATAAGCGAGAACTCCGCAAAAACCTTGAAATAATTAATTCTGTGGATGTCAAACAGCCTCAAACATTTGAAGAAGTAGCTGCTGAATATATTAGGTTTTGGTGCAACGCTTTCGCTATTGTTCCTAACACATTTAATTTTAATTAGTTTTAACATAAATTAGTTCAAGACGTACAAGTCATTTTAATTGATCACAGGTCACTTGTACGCGCTATTTCGGCTCGAGCTTTAATAAGAAGTGGGTCAAATCATAGTTGTGTGAAAAGATATCCGCCTTAAGTGGGCTTGGCTCGTTTAATTTTTGATTGCAACTGGATAAGATCCGGGCTTTAAACAGGATGTTCTCGAACATATTTGAGACATTCTTCCGGATTGGGTAAGTGTAGCTGGTTTGACTGAGCCGGAACCATCCGACGGTTCTCACACTGATCTCTTTCAGTGTCGAGCAGACTGATCTACGGTTGCTCATTTATTTGTTCTATTTTGAACGTTATTGATAACAGATACGGGACATGGATTAAAATGAGTTTCATGTCCGACATTAGCCGGCAATTCATGACAAAGTCGTCATTTGAGCCGATCGTGTGTGTGATAACACGGTATTACGTCCGTCCAATCAAACCTTACACCAAAAGCTGTAATTCGACCAAAATCAATAGTGTAGCTAAGCCATAAAATTCAGCTTACCGTGCCGTGGCCTTGAAACGTACATTTTAAATGGGACCCGTACATCTTTAAGTTCCACACAAGAAACCGAATTGGAATTCTATTTACTTTGGTACATTTTTCAGCGGATTGATAAAAGTTATGCGGTTCAGGATTCTGCAAGACAATTTTTGATGTGTGACGCTGAAGAATGTCCTCGGTAGTATTACTGCTTCGTTGTTACTAGTTCCATAAATGAGCCATGCTTAGTTATTGCATGTTGACGTGTGTGTGTGTGACGTATGGGCTATTGGGCGTTTAGTTGTGTTGTGGCTGCTGTTAATTGGTTGGCATGTAAACAGTACACACGTATACATATCTTGGCAGTAGCAGTTAGGGTGGGAGGGGGTGGCAATGTTAGTCGATTCAAGATCGAGATAAACGCTTTGTTTTTGGTAATAAAGTTCATTGAACAAAGAAAATAGTTGAATTAAAGTAGAATCTGCTGACATGGCATTGAAGGGAAGTGACAAACACGTCATACTAACCGGACGTCGCTCGTTTAAAAATTTAAGAAAAGATAGTGTTAGAAAACAAACAATTTCTTATTTTTGTTAGGTATTTAGTGAAAAACTACACATTTTATGTATCTATTAATAAATAAAAGATACATGGGGTAAAACAAAACAATCATTTTAAATACATAGAATAAAAATTGTAATAGGTAGGTACCTAAATTACATTATTATTTTTTCTTAATATGACATGTGTATTTTCAAAATAGGTTAGGTGTAAGCGACATTTCACTATAAGCGAAGCCATTATATCCGAACTTTGTTAAAACATTTTTTAAGAAAACCAAATTAATTCATACTCGTATAAGCGGCTGGTCAAGATAGGCGGATCTTCAGTATGATAGCAAGTGAACGTTCAATTTTGTAGCAAAATCATAATCAGCCTATAAACGTTCCCACTGCTGGGACGCAGCTCTCTGTGAGAGGGAGTGGGCTGTAGTTCACCAGGCGGGCCCAGTGCGGGTTGGTAGACGTCGCATGTCTTCGATGTTTGGTTCCAGGACAAGCCGGTTTCCACACATGCGTTTTGAGCCCGCCTGTCATGTTCGAACTCACGACCTACAACTTGTAAGTCGAGGCCGTCCCCACGGGCCACCTCTGCTCTACAATTTTGTATTTGCTCAGTTCTGTATCGACTCTGAATTAATGGATGGATACGTGTGAATCCATTAGGGCCTGGTGCAGAGCACGCGCCATCCCCCATGGGGGTAGCGCGCCGCTGCCAAGCCGGCGTGGAATGGTTAGCTTGTGCATTGGTACACGGACGATGTTATATATTATTGTTTATCGGAGTAACCGTTTTTGGTGTCGGTTTTTATCTATCATAGCAACAATACAAATTGAAAAATAATGTAATAGATTTTTGGGGACTTACAGTTATTTACTCCGTATTTAAAAATAGTTTACTTAATTCGTTATTTTAATGATGCTTCAAAATAATAGTAAAAATCAATTGAAATGTAATAAATAAAAATAAAACCCATACTTATGCTTATTTGAAAACACAAAAATATAAATAAATATATCGAAACTAAAGTGTTTTCAACATCAACAAATCTTTGATTGAAATACATAAACCGCTGCCGATTGACGTTACGATAACTTCATTTCCGTACGTCTTTATATGTGTCGGTATTACAGTATATCTGCCTGTTTGCTGTAGTGGTGGCAGGCTGACCATGAGCTCCTGGTTTCCATTCCCGGGTCGGGGAAAATGTTATTGGGTTTTTCCATCTAAGTGTCCGTGTACTGTAGGTTAGTGCCCGGTTGATGACAAAACAGGCGCGCCCCCTATTACATGGAACTGAAGCATACCTAGTGACATGTGTGGGCAGCTCTGCTTATCCCCTCGGAGAACACAGGCGTGATGTTGTGGTAAATAGAATTCGTTCAGCTTTTTTATCAAAACTCAATAAAATTGTGCTTTTTCATCCAAAGCTCTTCAAGATACTCACAGCAAAATACCCATTTAAAAACGTTTCTACATATTATTTGCAGTAAATAATAATGCATTGGCTTCTGAAGGCAAAATCTATAACAATTTTCAATATTTTTGGTAAAACATGTTTAAATATATTTTAAATATAGCTTAATAGCATAATGTTCCCACTGCTGTAACATAGGTCTCCTCTCCTCGAGAGGGAGTCGGCTGTAATCCACCACGTGGTGGCAGTGCGGGTTGGTAGATATCACATAAGTCTTCAAATTTTTGGTTCTAGGACATACCGTTACCTCACGATGTTTTCCTTCACTGTTTTGAGAGCAGTGGTGATGAAATAATTTACATAAAGCGCATGTCTGGATTCGAACCAGCGACCTTACAAGTCGGGGCCGTTACCACTGGGCCACCACTGCTCTTATATATTTTAAATAAAATATCAGAATTTATTTAACAATGTTCACTTTCTGTTTCCTGCTATACTGATAAAATAATAAATTTTCCGCTTTATTACGAAAGCTCGGTGTTAAGTTTACACAGTAAATACTTTATACCTACGCCGAAAATATAATGAAACACAGCATTTCATTTTATGAGAAAACGATCGTGTAATTATTTCACATTTAAAAACTTGTTAATTATAAAAAGTGTATTAATTAAAAGTAAGAAGATCGTGCTCATCCGACAAAATTAATTTATTTTCTCATAATTGTTTTACTGATTTATATTACGGGCTGTTAAAGTGAATACATATCATCTATATAAATAAAAACCATTTGCCGAATGTATGTATGTACGCGCATCACTTCAGAACGGTTGCACAATGTATGTACGCGCATCACTTCAGAACGGTTGCACAATGTATGTACGCGCATCACTTCAGAACGGTTGCACAATGTATGTACGCGCATCACTTCAGAACGGTTGCACAATGTATGTACGCGCATCACTTCAGAACGGTTGCACGATGTATGTACGCGCATCACTTCAGAACGGTTGCACGATGTATGTACGCGCATCACTTCAGAACGGTTGCACAATGCATGTACGCGCATCACTTCAGAACGGTTGCACGATGTATGTACGCGCATCACTTCAGAACGGTTGCACGATGTATGTACGCGCATCACTTCAGAACGGTTGCACGATGTATGTACGCGCATCACTTCAGAACGGTTGCACAATGTATGTACGCGCATCACTTCAGAACGGTTGCACAATGTATGTACGCGCATCACTTCAGAACGGTTGCACGATGTATGTACGCGCATCACTTCAGAACGGTTGCACGATGTATGTACGCGCATCACTTCAGAACGGTTGCACGATGTATGTACGCGCATCACTTCAGAACGGTTGCACGATGTATGTACGCGCATCACTTCAGAACGGTTGCACGATGTATGTACGCGCATCACTTCAGAACGGTTGCACGATGTATGTACGCGCATCACTTCAGAACGGTTGCACGATGTATGTACGCGCATCACTTCAGAACGGTTGCACGATGTATGTACGCGCATCACTTCAGAACGGTTGCACGATGTATGTACGCGCATCACTTCAGAACGGTTGCACGATGTATGTACGCGCATCACTTCAGAACGGTTGCACGATGTATGTACGCGCATCACTTCAGAACGGTTGCACGATGTATGTACGCGCATCACTTCAGAACGGTTGCACGATGTATGTACGCGCATCACTTAAGAACGGTTGCACGATGCAACTATTTCGCTAATTCTTTTTTTGTTTTGTTTGATAATGTCAGGACAAAGTTTGTATGACATATGTTTTTTTTTGGAATATTCACTGGAAAGGTTGGAAATTTTGATGGTATTTTTAGGGTTCCGTACCAAAATGGTAAAAAAGGAACCCTTATGGTGTGACTCAGTCTGTCTGTTTGTCTGTCACAGCTGGATATCTCAAGAACTACTAATGCTATCAACTTGAAATTTGAAACAGTTTTATATGACGTTTACCCAACTATTTTGCAAATAAGAAAAAAGTAAAAATATTTATATTTTTTTTTGTAACAGGGACTGCATGGGGGTCTTAAAAAATCAAAGTGAGGCGACTAGGTCATGTGGGGTATAATATGAAAGAACGCTGCTTGGACATTTTTAAACAATTTTTTTTTAGGCCGCATAGTTTTCGACTTTTGTTGAAAAATGGAAAAAAAAAAATAGCATTCCCCTCCTTATCTCCGAAGTTTGCATAGAGAAAAATCTGAAATTATTGTATGTGATAGAAGTTTATGTATAGATTACAGGAAAAATAAATCGATGTCTCTAAATAATTTTTCATCAAAAGTCGAAAACTATGCGGCATAAAAAAAATAAAAAAATGTTTGAGAATGTGCAAACAGCGCTCTTTCATAAGATAACATGCCTTAGCTCCACTTCGAGTTTTTAAGGCACCCTTTCAGTCCCTGTTGAAAAATCTAAAACTGTTCTAAATTAGAAGTTTGCATAGAGAAAAATCTGAAATTATTCTTTGATAGAAGTTTATGTAAAGATTTCAGGAAAAATAAAACGATGCTCTAAATAACACACTTTTTCAGAAATCGGAACGGATCCCACGGTGCGCGAGCCCGACTCGCTCTAAACCTGTTTTTTTTAGTCGGATCAGTTATTCCGAAGATTTTAAAAACAAATTAGTCCTAATAATAATATTGTTTAAAGTCACTACATAATCCTGCATATTCAGTGCGGAACATACTGACCGTCACAACCGGTAACAAATGCCACAATACAAATCTTTAAGTATTCCACATTTATATGAGATTTCCAACAAATGATACATCGGAACGTTGGCATTCTATCTAATATTTTTGGCGAGTGTATTCGAGCTGTTAAGCAAAATTTCCCAGCCGACTGCGCTATGTTTTTGACCTAGATGTGCACTGTATGTCTAAGAGGTCATGTGTCTCGGATATCGCAATTTCGAGTACTAGCCTGGTCAAAGTTCCCGCCGAGAATGGCTCTTTAGGAGAGAGCCACTCGCTTATTATCTACTGAAGATGTTTACAAGAATGGCTCTTCGGGAGAGAGCCATTCGCATAATGCCTACTGAAGATGTTTACAAGAATGGCTCTTCAGGAGAGAGCTATTCGCATAATGCCCACTGAAGATGTTTACAAGAATCGCTCTTTAGGATAGTGCCACCGCTTATTGCCTACTTAAGATGTTTACAAGAATCGCTCTTTAGGAGAGTGCCACCGCTTATTGCCTACTTAAGATGTTTACAAGAATGGCTCTTTAAAAGAGAGCCGCTCGCTTATTGTCTACTGAATATGTTTACAAGAACGGCTCTTTAGGAGTTTACTCGCTTATTTAATTTTTTATTGAAATCAGACACGGTGATCCATAATTTATGTTAGTAGGTATACTTAAAAAACTATGTTAGCGACCAAAGATAAATTATAATTATAACTAAAATACAAAAACACAAACACTTACTTAGGCTGATGGCCTGCTGTTACTGTTTACCATCGACGACGTGAAATGTGTCACTTTGAAGTAGAGAAAGACGATTGAAGAGTTTCTTCAATATAACTTCATTGGACTTAGCCGTCCTAAGCAGCTTGTATCGGCGTTTCTCAATCACAAAAGAATTGATCGAAATCGTTTTCGAACTTGACTCCACATCGGGTCTCAGAATTTTAATTGAAACATTTCAAAAGCGTCGAGGCTCGAAATATTTTTCCACATTGCTGAACACTCGACAGCCACTGCGGTTATCATAATATTATTGGCCGAGCCCGTCAGTGCTACTATTTGTTATCCCGGCATGAAGTAATAGATCGTACATTTAATTCCAACGGTCCAGCATCGGATGGCGTTCGCCAGTTAATAGCTGAAGGGAGAAAAATACCAGCCACATATCATGAGCGCTCCGATATCGTCCGACGAGAGACGGGAATCTATAACAACGTTCTACATACATTTTATTATACATTTTCGTATGAACTTGAGCTTATAGCGCATCCATCGATGTCCGCTGAAAAATCAACTTGATTTTAAAGCTGGATTTACAAGGCGAGCTCCACACTGGCGTTCCAAGAATTTCCATAATAGAGGTACTTAGTTGTGTATACCTATTTAGCCACTAACTAGCTAAATTAGTGCTTTAATGCTAACGTTACGGTTGTCGTGCTTAACGGGCCTAAGCGGTTTGTCGGGAAAGGCGGTTTTACAATAGTGGGCGCATTATTTATGAGAGTCGTGTAATGTCGCCGTTTGGATTTATTCATGACTTCCTATTTTACAATCTGGGCGATCAGGTAAATTGTGTCCACTGCGCACTTTTTTAAATTATTTATCGGTTGACTAACCAAACTGTTTCGTCTCCGCATAATTTGACTTCAAGACTCAGTTCACGATCCCCTCTTGTTTTATGAAAATCACTAGCTTCTGCCCGCGACTTCGTCCGCGTTAAATTTCTTGTACCCCCACCCACCAACCCCGACGTATCGCATCGCAATGCCTGCCCGTGCTATAACTTCACGCTCGGCTCCTAAGGGCCCTAGCGTGATGTTTAATAGACTATATCCTTCCGCATCGCCTGCATGCGCTATTACTTCGCGCTCGGCTCCTAAGGGCCCTAGCGTGATGTTAAATAGACTATATCCTTCCGCATCGCCTGCATGCGCTATTACTTCGCGCTCGGCTCCTAAGGGCCCTAGCGTGATGTTAAATATCCTATATCCTTCCGCATCGCCTGCCCGCGCTATTACTTCGCGCTCGGCTCCTAAGGGCCCTAGCGTGATGTCAAATAGCCTATATCTTTCTCCATCGCCTGCCCGCGCTATTACTTCGCGCTCGGCTCCTAAGGGCCCTAGCGTGATGTTATTTATTATTTATTTATTTTATTATAACATTTTACAAACAAAACCTTAAGCTAAGAACTATGCCCCGCAAAACCGTTTTCACGGTTTGTCTGTGGGAACGGTACAAACGGTATTACAAAAAAAAAAAAAGTTTTTAGTTAAATAGCCTATATCCTTCCACATCGCCTGCCCACGCTATTACTTCGCGCTCGGCTCCTAAGGGTCTTAGCGTGATGTTAAATAGCCTATATCCTTCCGCATCGCCTGCCCGCGCTATTACTTCGCGCTCGGCTCCTAAGGGCCCTAGCGTGATGTTAAATAGCCTATATCCTTCCGCATCGCCTGCCCGCGCTATTACTTCGCGCTCGGCTCCTAAGGGGCCTAGCGTGATGTTAAATAGTCTATATCCTTCCGCATCGCCTGCCCGCGCTATTACTTCGCGCTCGGCTCCTAAGGGCCCTAGCGTGATGTTAAATAGCCTATAGCCCTCCTCAAGAACTGGGTTATAAAATGCAAAAAGATTTTTTCAAATCCGACTGGGGTAGTTCCAGAGATTCGCGTTCAAACAAACTAACAAAAAAAAAACCGGTCAAGAGCGAGTCAGACTCACGCACCGAGGGTTCCGTTCCGATTTCTGAAAAAGTGTGCTATTTAGAGACATCGTTTTTTTTTTTCCTGTTATTTTTACATAAACTTGCATCACATAGAATAATTTCAGATTTTTCTCTTTGCAAACTTCGGAGATAAGGGAAGGAAGGGGGGATAAGGAGAATAGATAGATAAGGAGATAAGGGGGGGAACGGTATTTTTTTTTACATTTTTCATCAAAAGTCGAACACTGTGCGGCCTAAAAAAAAATAAAAATATTTTTGAGAATGCGCAAACAGCGCTCTTTCATATGATACCCCACATGACCTAGTAGCCCAACTTTGAATTTTTAAGACCCCCTTTCAGCCCATGTTGCAAAAAAAATACATATCGTTTTATTTCTTTCTTATTTGCAAAATAGTTGGGTAAATATTATCTAAAACTGTTCCAAATTTCAAATTGATAGCATTAGTAGTTCTTGAGATATCCAGCTGTGACAGACAGACAGACAGACTGAGTCACACCATAAGGGTTCCTTTTTTACCATTTTGGTACGGAACCCTAAAAACAAACTCTTCCGCTGTATTCCACCGACATTTTGCACAACGCCATCTATGGGTAAATTGATAAAATGTCCGCTCTAAACATGTTTGCTCAAGAGGAACCGGTATGAATTAAAGTTATTTTGCGTTTTAGTAATTTTATATTATCTCCGAAACTGTATGACCAATTGCCATACTGTAAAGGCCAAATCTTATCTCCATGATGTCCTTGTGATCATAAAATATCTTATTTTGATAAGGATTAATGTTTTGTTGTTTAAATAATCGTCCAAACGTAAGTATGTCTAAAAAATACTTTTTTAAAACAATAAAAGATGTATAAAAGATAAAATATAAAAGATAGAAATATGGTGTCGCGGACTTTTTTGTAGAATTATTTAAGACGGACCAGACTGCCATACATTGTTATCAATTATAAACAACCGTTTAGGCAGCGCATGCAAAAAAGTCTGTTTAAAGAGGTATTTCTTTCCGACTTGTTAGACAAAACTTGTGATAGCTCGGCTAATATGCATGATATAAATATAATTTATAGCCTATAGCACTCAGGAATAATGTAGCTTTCTACCAGTGAAAAATTTTTTAGAATTGGATCATTAGTTCCGGAGATTACCCCCTACATACAAACTTACAAACTTACAAACTTACAAACTTACAAACTTACATACAAATTTTACCTCTTTATAATATTAGTATAGATAAATAGCGAACTTAAAATCGTTCTCATTTATCCACCGTGGATCTCTGTCTACAGAACTTCCAACTGCTTCAACAACTTGGCGAAACTTCCAAATAACCGAACGCTTAGCACTCAGTCTTGTCGATTTGTAAAAGTGTACTTTTAATGTTGGAAATATAGTTCAATTTGCTATGAGAATCAGAATCATTTAGACGGCGCAAAACGGAATGGTGTTGCCTATATTAATTTATGCTTTAGTTTCATGTTATAAGTGTATATATCTGCGTTGTATCAAACCAAGCGACGAACACACAACATTTGTTTGATATTGGATTATTGGTCCTGTGTAACATTTGGAGGAAAAATAATGGTTCCAGTTAGCTGTAGGTTAAAGGGCATACTTTCTCACTTTCAAATAACGCTTGTGAATTATTTATTTAATTGTCGTGTAACGTTGAAAACAGCTGAAGATGACAATAATAAAAAGCTTTTCATTTTCAGTATAAGAAAAAAACTGTATTTATCTATCTGGCAAACGTATTATTTTCCTAAAACTGTTGTACACATTTCATTTTTATCTGTTAATACATTATATCACATGAAATGAGAGATAAATAAAAACCGCTTATGATTATATACCCAAATGAACAATTCTGAAAAAATCTACTGTAATTCGTATTTCTTAGCTTCCAGTAAAAATATTGTATTACTTAAAATAATTGGAAATATTTTACCTTCAACTAATTATCGTTTCACTTCTTACTTTGAATGAAAATTCCCATATTTTTAAAGATCGACCGAAGACCAAATGTAGAACTTTCACAATATCTTAAGTTGTGAACAATTTCTCTACATTTTTATCTGATGTTCAGTCTGTTACGACTGTACAGCTGATGTTAAGTGGTCACTGCCACATTTAGACATGTCAGAAGCATCGCAGAAATAAAATTGTTTATTCTGCTAATAGGATATTGGAATCATATAAACAAGTCATTTTAAGGCTGCTCCTTCCTAAAATACGGCGAAACTAAGTTACTTTGTAACCATCTTTTACAGTAACTATAGTTTATTTCTGACAGGAAAAAATACACAGTAATCTACAATACATAAGAAGTAATTTCATGAGTCCTGAAATCTATTTTAGTTTGTAGAACTAAGGAAAAAAAATCCTAAATCCAGGTCAATTTCGGTCTATTTTTTCGAGTTGTGACCATATTACTCCTAGAGTTTTCATTAAAAGTGTTCACAAATTTATACTATTCTTTACAAACTAATAAGGAATGATTTCTTGTCATTACTTTTTAAGTTTAATCAACAGATTTTTTGTAAATCGATAATTACTTCATATTTTGCAAGCGTTTTGTCATCGCGCTTCTCTTTCTTTTCTATGCAGTCCGACAGTGACCGCGCTTTTTGCGACGGATAAGCTTAAAAAAAAAAATACTAAATGGAGTCTCCGTTTCCCCCTAAGATGAAATGGCATAAAAAATCTCAGGGGCCAAAGACTCTTCTGCAGTGTAGACGGACGGATCATGTGACTGAAATTGTTTATTGAGGAGAGAACTACACAGATTTTAGTGGACCTGCACCCTAATTGCGTAACACATTATCAATTGGAGTTTGAATCATTTTGAAACAAATTGCTAATCCATTACTTCATATGTTCTAAAAATGTATCTGCTCGACACGTAAATAACGCAATTAATGTTGTCGAACTGTCAAAATGAAACCAACTCCGATTGATAATGTGTTACGCAATTAGGGTGCGGTTCAGTCAATGCAAGCATTTATCAGTAATCGTGCAGCTCAACTCTGTTGTGGAGCTCAGCGATCCGTTGCCAGCCCAGAGACAAGGCTACCGGCAGCCAGGACGCACCAACCAGGACACAGCAACGTTGCTTGCCGGCTAAACTACGTATGCTCATATTACTTACCCTGCCGACTTCTTTCATAAGCACCTCTTACATAATCAGCCTATAATGTTCCTGGGACACAGGCCTCCTCTCGGTGAGAGGAAATGCGCCGTAATCCACCCCGTGGGCCCAGTGCGGGTTGGTAGATGTCACATGTCTTCGAAATTTGGTTCTAGGACATGCCGGTTTCCTCACGATGTTTTCCTTCACCATTTTGAGAGCAGTGGTGATGATATAATTTACACTAAGTAAAGCGCCTGTCTGGGTTTGAATCACAGCCGTTACCACTGGGCCAACACTGCTCCACAAGGTTCAAGGGCCTCCTAAAACACACGATTCAAGCAAGTCTCGGCTGGAACAAACCCAGTACGCCGGCAGCCATCGGACAAACTGTACCGCGACTGTTACATAGGTACACGTAGCATTAAGAGGGCGCACAACACTGTGCAACCTGCACCTTGGAGTTGTCGTGCTTGCCTACAATTGTGTCTGGTGACGCTGTTTCGCAGAATATTAAATTCTTTAAGAAGCATAAGCCTCGTATTAGCCTGGAGGTTGTTGCAATATTACTTGGATAGTTTTCAGTTTCGTGGAACGTTTTGTAATCATGTCTCTGTTAAAGTTGTTAGGAGTTCTGCGACCTGGGAGTTTCGTAGTAGGTTTCTTACTGTTTAGCCAGATAATGCTGAAATTATTTATTGATAGTAATTTAATGCAATAAAAATAAAATCTTGAATAGGCACCTAGTAATTCAGTTTATTTTAACAAACCATTTAGTAGCTGTATATATTCGCCCAAATCAAACTTCCCTATTGAAATTGTCCTTGATACAATTCAACGTTACTCAAAAATCTCGATTTGAGGAAGCTCTAAACAACGTGGATCGATGCCGATCGACTAGTAATGTATGACAAAGGAAACGGAGAGCAGAACAAACCCTTTCAATAATTACAGTATTTACAATGATACAGGGTGTAATATTTAGTGGCCACCGAGCACGTGGCCTCGCCAGCGGCCCAGTGTCAATAGTATGCGGTCGCGTGTGCTCGTGTGGCGCAGGAACAACCTAATTGTTACGATCGCTTTAACGACAGTTTTGTGGTTACAACTACAGCGTGGTCTTTGTTAACACTGTCTTTATGGTTAAAAGAGAAAAGAAACGCTTTATGATACGGCGTCGGTTATTTTTAACTTCAGTTAATGTTCAAGGCTCTGTTTTCATTATACAGTCCCTTAACTGGCTGAACTAAAATGTAAACTTGGGATTCGGAAGACAGATCTTTTTGCAGATGTTTTGAACTGACTAGGAGCCCTAATCTACTTCTGGAGGGAGGTGTGCTGGTTGAAATGATCAACGACGTCCGCCACGGCCCACGTACAACCCGGTCCACTGAAGGACTAAATGCAGGAACCAATGCCAATAACATAGAACATAGATTCGGAAGATAGACACTCCTATTATTTGGAATGGTAAGGATGCACAAAAATCATTTTCAATACTCTGCCCAAGAACGGGTCACACAAGAACTCAAGTTTGCATGCGAACATCTTGTGCAAAAACTAATAATGAGACATGTTCGGCATCCAAAGTTTTTGATTTCCGTGATGATCCATGCCACATCTCGTACGTTAGCAGTAAGCAGCCAACCAGGATAGAACTGGCTCCTAGTGACATGTTTAATTTAGCCGTTCACAGTTGCTAGTCGTTGCGAACACCGCTCTCTGGTGCTCGCCCTACTCCACGTCTTGCGATAATCTATAAAAGTTTGATATAATTAATTTTTCAATACACTTTTATCGAAAACTGGTTCATATCGCACTATGATTAGGTTCACAATGCAATTTATGTCGCACGCGTGCGATTTTTCATTTTCCCACCCGTGTGCGGGAATAAAAATTGCCACAGATAACTTATACCTATACTTAGTTCAAATTGGTTCAATGCCTCTTATTCACAACTCTCTATTCGGAGTTAAATTTTTTTTTTTTAATCTCGGCAAAGAGATAGGCGTTCATATTTTTTCAATATTTAAATAATGTTTCTAGGTATATAGAATATTATCAAAAACCATGATTATTAGAATAAAAAAAACGTTTATGAACAAATTAACATTTATTTGTGTTCCAAACTCAAAAATATTTGAATTTTCTATTTTTCATATTAGGCTGTTTATCGGCTTTATAACTTTGCTTCTCTTTCAACCTGGCGAAAGCAAAGCGCGGAAAAAAAGAATATTTAAATCATAGTTCCCTATTAATTCAAGGAGCTCGTGGCTAAGTAATAACAGCCGCACGGGTCGATCCGTCAGGTTAAGCTATGCTTGCCGGGGTTGGTCAATGGATGGGTGACCATCTTTACATAGCGAGATTCCTCCGTGCCTCGGAAAGCACGTTAAGCCGTTGGTCCCGGCTGTCATTCGTAGATCTTTGACAGTCGTTACGGGTCGTCAGAAGCCCGAAAGTCTGACAACCAGTCTTACCAAGGGGTATCGTATTACCCAGTAACTGGGTTGTGGAGGTCAGATAGGCAGTCGCTCCACGTAAAATACTGGTATTCAGCTGCATCCGGTTAGACTGGAAGCCGACCCCAACATAGTTGGGAAAAGGCTAGGCAGATAGATAGTTCCCTATTAATTCATGGCAAAAATATTTTCCGTTATTTTATGTGTTTTTATTTTATTTCTTCAAAAGTGTATTGAAAAACGTCGTTTGATACTCGTGGACATTTGTTATTGCAGTTCTCGGCTCAAAAACAACCTCGCCTACGGCTCGGGTGTTTTAATTCCGCCTCGAATGCAATAACAAACGTTCTCCACTTGTATCAAAATTCTTAAACTACCAAGAATAAAACAAAGGTGCTTTTCAGAACAATAATCAAAAAAATCTGTGACATATCGTCGCTAATTCAACTAACTGACGTATCTGACATGTTGGACTAAGCCGACAGCCGACCTAACTATAGTAATTTGATACATTTTCCAAGTCGAATCAATCTGTTTAATCGGTGTAGGTGTACATATGCCTTACGGTCCCAATGATAGTGCAAAAATCGAGACCTACCTACAGTTTACAAGAAAAAAGAAAATAGCTTTCCCTGTAAAATTTTCTTCAAATCAGTTAAGTCACTTAATTAGATTAGCGATGATATTTCGGTAGAACTGCTTCAGTCAAAACTTCAACAGTCAATTTGAATACCCTTGAGGTCAAAACTAAACCCCACTTCCCTCCACAAAACCACGATATTTTAACAGAAACATTGGCAACACAGTAATCCTGACAGTTGACATCGCTAAGCCAATTAAATCATCGGGTGCCGAATCAATAGCACCCTCGTATGTGGCCGAATACACGGGTTCAGTGGAGCCGGCTGACGACAACGACAGCTTTGAGTTATGGCAGCGAGTGCAGCGCCTGTGACGTCACATAAACGGTGATTTTGTGGCAACCATTAATGGGCTTGCTAATGATTTGTGTTTTGTCCTCTGTCGCCGGGTGCTGTTTAATTTTACCATCCGAAACCACATTCGACCGCAGTTCAATATTTATTTAGATTGGTATAGCTGTTTGGCTAAGTAATAGCAGCCGCACGGGTCTCTCCGTCAGGTTAAGCTACGCTTGCCGGGGTTGGTCAGTGGATGGGTGACCATCTTTACATACCGAGATTCCTCCGTGCCTCGGAAAGCATGTTAAGCCGTTGGTCTCGGCTGTTATTCGTGGATCTTTAACAGTCGTTACGGGTCGTCAGAAGCCCGAAAGTCTGACAACCAGTCTTACCAAGGGGTATCTTATTACCCAGTAACTGGGTTGTGGAGGTCAGATAGGCAGTCGCTCCATGTAAAATACTGGTATTCAGTTGCATCCGGTTAGACTGGAAGCCGACCCCAACATAGTTGGGAAAAGGCTAGGCAGATTGATATAGCTGTTTTTAGTGTCATTTAGAGTAACTTTGCAAAGATGGCACTGATGACATCTTCAGTAGCAAATTAGTCTTTCAGTACGCTTATATGTAGGTACGCCTTTATTGCCGTAGAGCATTATTCCTTTACTTATTAAGATTATTTCTAAGTTTTTGCATAAGCTTAATGTATTTATGTGATGTGGCTGTGTGTGGATGTGGATCTAAATTTTGAGCCACAAAAAAGTATGAATGAAAAGCAATTGCATGCAGCTGAGATGAGAATGCTAAGAGAGATGTGTGGTGTTACGCGAATGGAAAGAATAAGAAATGAGTACTTACATAAGATGAAGTATGAAAGTGGCACCGGTGACTGAAAAGTTGTGCGGAAATCGGTTGTCATAGTATGGGCATGTGATGCGGAGGAATGAGGAAAATGTCGTGAGGAAAGTTAGTTTTGAGTATGAATGTCGATGGCTATAAGAGTAGGGGAAGACCAAAGAAACGATGGATGGACTGTGTGAAAGATGACATGGCTAGAAAGGGTGTGACTACCGAGATGACGACTAACAGAGAAGTATGGGAAAAAGGACATGTTGCGGCGACCACAAATAGATTGGTTTAAGGGCAGGAGAATGATGATGACCCATAGGTGATGTGGCTGTGATTTTTCTAAATAAATAAATCAATAGGTATACTTACTTTACTGTTAAAAATAAGCCTGTTTCGCATGGCACCACCGGCCAGTCTGCCATGACAGTTTTGAGTTATGAATTATAGCAGCAGCACTGCCACTGCCCTCGCTGTAGCCTCGAGCTTCACGTCACAAATTATAGCAGCAGCACTGCCACTGCCCTCGCTGTAGCCTCGAGCTTCACGTCACAAATTATAGCAGCAGCACTGCCACTGCCCTCGCTGTAGCCTCGAGCTTCACGTCACAAATTGCCGCCAACAGCACGGCAATTATTAGTCACCATATATTATGGCTGCTAATGATTTATTAGTATTGTTGTTTGTCTCATTCAAAATATAAACAAGGAATAAGAACTTCGGAATTGTGTAAAAGTGCAAATTGGCCCTATTCTTAGTTATAATATAACATAATTGGTCGTAAAATAATAATTTAGAGTTAAAAATTTGCTTACTAGTCTATTAGGCTAGATTGCAATGAAATTTAGTTTTTATGAAACAAGGGAAAACAAAGAAAAATCTTATTTTGGAAAAACTGACGCAACATTAGAATCACAAATAAAAAAACATTATGTTTCAAAATAAATATAACAACCTTGCACAAACTCTAAGACTCGTTTAGCTGATAAATAACAAGGGAAGTCCTGACTGACTGACTGACTGACTCACCAACGCCCAGCCCAAACCCTTGAATCTAGAAAGCTGAAATTTTGCACAGAGGTTCCCTTTATAATGTAGACGGGCATTTTCGTCAAAATGTCTACCAACCCACTTATGGGATGTCCCATACATACAAGTTGCAAATAATTAACATTTTTATAACATAGAAGTGTCGAGTAATTATTAAATAGTTCCAAAAGACTAGTTTTCTTTTTTAAATAAATTGCCAACTGAAATTTAAAAAAAAAGTAACAAAATTAAATCCTGAAATGTGGCATCTTACGTCTTGCAGTACTGTCCTTATTATTTGGTAACGGTCATGACCAAAAACGTATCTAAGTTACTATTTATTTACATATATTATTTGAAATAAGCTCCATGTAATAAAAAAATACATACCTAGCAAAATTCGTAAAATTTATCATTCGACTAAATCAAGAATTTGCTAAAATATCCAAAACAATATTAGTAAGCTGTTTTCAAAGTAGGTAGCAGTTTAAAAAAAAATGCCCCGACAAGGAATGAGGACGGTAGTACGTTCCCGTGGGATATTTTCCTAAATCCACGCGGGCGAAACCACAGGCAAAAGCTAGTTCAAAATAATCAAAAGATAGCTCACACAATAAGAAGTTAGCGGCATTCACGAATTACACTAAGCAACGATTTTCTCTTTGACATAGTTAATAGACAATATCTGTGAGTATGAAACAGTCAAACAGCTGTATTATTGCCTCCGACGCGGTAATTAGTGCCTTTGCTTATGCTAACATAATTGGGTTATAATAAGTACGAGGTACCCTGCCAAGTGCCTTCTAATATCAATTTATCGCTTTTGATTTCAATTTGATACAATCTATTGTGGATTTCGTAATGCTAATAGAATTCATTGCTAACAAACCACGGTTAATTCAATCAATCAATTACAAGTCATTTATTCAAACTAGGCAGAACCAGCACTTTACGAACGTCAAAATGACATCAGACAGTCTCCACAAAACGCCCGCCCTTCACCACTTCCTAGTGCTTTAGCTGGGAAGAAGTGGCGCAATAAACTGCCCAGCAGCACAGCTGTCCGTTCAGTTAGAAAAACTGGATTATTTAGAATAGTGCGCAAAATAATGTACACAAAAAAAAATCATCTAGGTATTGCAGACCAATAAATGTCCATAATTTTGTTAGTAAAACATTATCTTAACTCGAATGCCTCGATGTTAGTAAAGAGGAGCTCAACTGATGTATTAGGTATTAACATTGAAAACGAAATAAATAATTGAAAATAAATTAAATTGAAATATTTCATTGAATATAAGTTAAAATTAAATTGAAATAAATAATTTAAAATAAAATTGATAGTACATAATTGAAAATAAACTAAATCTAAAATAAAATTGAAAAAGAAATAAATTATTAATTTAAAACACAGATAATCAGGTAAGTAACATGCAGCCGATAGGCCTCCCCCCGCTGCCGATACTGGTCTGTCTGCAATCATCAATTTATAATCACATCACTACTTCCAGACACCTCTTGTAACCTTACCTTTTTAGGGTTCCGTACCAAAATGGTAAAAAAGGAACCCTTATGGTGTGACTGTCTGTCTGTCACAGCTGGATATCTCAAGAACTACTAATGCTATCAACTTGAAATTTGGAACAGTTTAAGATGACGTTTACCCAACTATTTTGCAAATAAGAAAGAAGTAAAAATATTTATATTTTTTTTTGTAACAGTCCCTGTTACAAAAAAAATATAAATATTTTTGAAAGGGGGTCTTAAAAATTCAAAGTGAGGATACTAGAGCATATGGGGTATCATATTATGAAAGAACACTGACTGCACATTCTTAAACTATTTTTTATTTTTTTTTAGGCCGCATAGTTTTCGACTTTTGATAAAAAATGTAAAAAAAAAATACCGTTCCCCCCCCTTATCTTCGAAGTTTGCAAAGATAAAAATCTGAAATTATTCTATGTGATAGAAGTTTATGTAAAGATTACAGGAAAAATAAAACGATGTCTCTAAATAGCACAGTTTTCCAGAAATCGGAACGGAACCCTCGGTGCGCGAGTCCGACTCGCTCTTGACCGGTTTTTATAATATTACTAGCTTCTGCCGGCGACTTTGTCCGCGGAAAATTACTTGTTTAAACATAAAATACATTCTCTCAATACACACTCAACAATACTGTAGCTTCAAATTAGTGAAAGAATTTTCGGAATCAGTAGTTCCGAAGATTACCCCCTACATACAAACTCACAAATTGTAACTTTAGAATAGATTAAGTATAGATAGGGGTACATATTTTACATATCAATCTTTGATAGAATATAAACAACAAAATTATATCCTAACTAAACTATTAAAAAACTAAAATATGGCGTCGAAAAATTCCTCCGCATCGCTGTCGACTGGTAGAGTACCCAAGAGACTGGCGGCATTGCCACGTTGTATGGCAATGCTAAGCCTCTGGCCAAAGTAAAAGCCAGCCCTCGGGTCACGGGAAGTGTCAACCAGCCGTTTGGAGATTTCGTTGAATAAAACAAGAGCACTTGGACCCCACGGCCCAAGGGTTTCAACCCCAAACGGCTCGAAAATATAATTACCGATAAGGTTACTATATTTCCGCCGCTTGAGGTTTTCCGCAGCCGCAGCAGCAGTGCCAGCACAGCACGCCGAGCCAGGAAGATGGGATGGCGCAAGAGTATCGACACACGTTGCGTCCCACACTAAAGGCCTTCCCACCTTCCATGGAAATAAAGACATCCCGTCCGGTCTCTTGCCATCGTCGCGTGCCAAGCCATTGGGTTCTAATACAGCTGGAACGCCGACGGTGACAAGGGCTCGTCGGATGATGTCATTGATGTTCGCGTGCCGTGCTAAGCGACCCGCACTTCGGCTGCAAGACAGGCCGTGGTGTCCGAGGCTGTTGACAACTTCACCACAGTGACAGCGATGAGGAGAACAACATGGAGCTCCTAGTCGCAGTGAAGCAGCGAGGCGGTTGATAGTATAGATTAAGTTTACTTCTAATATGCAGAGGCGAGGCGGTTGCGACTTTAAACAGCCGGTCGATTCTGTAAAAATCTCACCGTCAAAACTTAGGTGAAGTGAGTTTGTTTTTGCTAGGAATTGACACTATTGACAGCTCACTCCACGCTCACATCACCTAAGTTTTCACGGTGAGATGGTTACAGAATCGCACTGCAGATCTTCGCTTCGCTTCACTATGAAACCGGACACAGCGATATCGCGGCAATGCACATAATGATAATGATTATATAGAAGCAATGCATCCGCCTGACCCCTTTGCTTCCGACCCTCGCTCATCTCCGCTCATCGCTCCGCTTCACGTCCTGTGACGTGACTTGCGTCAAGCGACATACACCCGCGTCATTTGTTTCCGCGTGTCACTCGCGCGTGTTTCTCGTGACCACTGGATGACTTACGGCCTTACCTTTCTTCATGATCAACCCCAGTTTCGATAGCCCACACAAATAAATCCATTACATAATTCCATAACAACTTTATCGACTGCTTATTTCTTGTTTTGATACAGCAATCACAAGCCTTGATTAGACAATACACTAATCAGAGTCTTGATCAATCTTTCAAAACAGAAGTAAAAGATAATATAAACAACAGAACTAGTCTCTAACTAGACAATAAAAACGCTACTGTCAACGAAACGATTCTCACTAAACAATATTCCTAGCTCCAAAGGTATTACCGAGTTAGCGATGCTTGTGCCGAATGCCTCGTTAGTACTACGGAACGTTCTCGGTCACGTTTTAAGGAATTTTTCAACAATATCGACCTGTTTCGAACTAAAGCGATTCGAACATCAGCTGTTAGCCTTCAGTCATAACGCTTTGTAATCCATGTATATTGTGAGGTTTTTGTCATGTGTTTGTAGTTTTTCTGAAGACTTTGAGAGTCTTATATCAGTCAATGGATGCAGACATCAATAAGTAGGCAATGAATCCGGTGTCTATGAAAACACTGCGTGAATCGGCTATTTTGACACCTAACATAACATATTTCGCTCGTCATCATCAGTATATTGTACTCAGTCCAATGCTTATTTCAACAAAAATATTAATTAAAACGTGATTCAATTTTTAAAGTAACGTACTACTGAGTTTTCAATATTATAGCCCTTAGAAACAGTGCTACCATAAAGCAAATAATATAAAAAATATGAAAAACGGTAGCCTACACAAAAACCTCGTCAACCCGGCTGTTAAGAAACGGGTCAACCACCACCCACCAGCTTAAGTAACCTAATTAAAATTGTCAGAAATATATGTATAAACAAAAACATTTCGGATTAAAGTTTTGAATGGAGAACGACATTACCGAGGCAGAAGCATTCATGCCGTCGCAGTTTTAAAAGTTCAGGGAATGAATAGTGTCAACTGTAGAGGAAGAATAACGAACGGCTGAATAGCGAATGAACCGGGTTGTATCTTTAACGATCGTGCATGTGCGCCCTTATTGTCCTGCTGGCATGATATTACGAGATGGGGCTAAGGAGTTACAGGCAACGGCCAAAATATTATTTTCGGCTTGGGTAGAGGCTTCCGTGTTGGTGCAATGCTTCAAAAGGAGCTATACCTACTTACTAGTAGTTTCTTGTCGAGTCGTGACACGGTTTTGTTTGCAACGGTTGGGTTGTTTCCACAAAATTATGAAATCATAAACGTTCTTACAATATTTTCTGCCATAAATTATGTTACACCCAAAGATTTAAATCTTAGATTCGCTCTGCCTCGTCAGAAGATGGTCGCTTGTTTCGTTTTGACACTTCTGACACAAAAATGACGCAGATAATCAAGTCAAGTCTGACTTGATTGTCATGAAAACGCCTTTAGTATTTGTGAGCACATTCTTCTCAGTAAACACTTTTTCGCGCGAGTTAGTACGGTGAGGACAAATCCATAAACCTATATATTCACCATAGACTTATAAAAAAAAGATGGACTCCGCGCCACGCATATCGAAAGTGAAGCACAGTAAGTATGCCGGACCGATTGTACAAACACGCCTCGCGCACAC
Organism: Cosmia trapezina; assembly: GCA_905163495.3. Lineage (NCBI taxonomy): Eukaryota > Metazoa > Arthropoda > Insecta > Lepidoptera > Noctuidae > Cosmia > Cosmia trapezina. The sequence goes on from LR991019.1 coordinate 656,321, forward strand.
ATTTACATCATAGTATGCCGACCGGCCGCCATTACGTGACACGAGCGACGCCGTCTTTGCAGGTACTCAAATCATGCACACATAGATCGGTACGGTGCTTCACTTTCGATATGCGTGGCGCGGAGTCCATCTTTTTTTATAAGTCTATGATATTCACATAGCTACATTTGTAAGTCTCGAAGCTGAAAAATTAAACTGAAACCGTGGTTTTCTCGAGCGAAACAATCAACTGATAAGTGAGAAAGTTTAACGAGTACCTCTGCAAACTTTGATAAGTACCACAGAAAATCCTAATATCAAAAGAATCTTAATAATAATCCCACTAAGCGCAAACAACAGGTCGGCTTTAAAAAGCAACAATACAGAGTTTAACCCTGCGAGAACTGCAATAATCCGTTTCGTTTTATCGTTTTTTATTTTTTTCTTTGATTCTTTATTGCTGAGCCGGTTTAATAAAACGGACTTCGATTATTGAAGTTGGTATTTTTAAAATGGAAGAAATTATTGGCTTCTTGCATTTTGCTGACTATTTTTTGCTATAGTCTTTTTTTGAGATGGTAATTTGATTGTAATTCCTTATGCATAAATATAAGTTTTTGCTAGGTAGGCCTCGCCGGTGAGCTTGAATGAGTGTTATAAATGAGACCTGTTATGGCTGGGACCAATTGGGTGCCAAATTAACCATCCCATCTTACAACAAACAGCTAATTTCGAGTAATTGAATACATGATGAATTAATTGAAAAAATATTGCTCTTTCTTTTTTATAATTATATTCTATACTAGTAAACCCGACAAACGTTGACCTGTCCAAATTTTAATAATTCATACAAAATTTCCATAAAAAATGCACTTTTAGTTTTCCCGAATTTTCCAATTTTCCCGACAACTTTTCCAATTTTTCTCTTCGTGTGAACCTTACTTCAACGAATATTTGGAAAAAAAAATCGGAATTAGCCCAGCCGTTCTCGAGTTTTGCGCTTAGCAAGCAACACATTTAGCCATTCATTTTCATTTATACAACCTGTTTCTTTTGATATAATATATCCCATAACTCTAGGGTATAGATAATGTATTATGGATCATTAAATCTGAATAAATGAATTATAAATTAAAAATTAAATAGCGAAAAAAAAATCAGCAGTTCGTGGCATTTTGACGAGTTATGCGAACATAAATGTAGGGAACAACTGATTTCTTTTTCCGCGATTTTCAGGTTTGGTCCCATAGTAAAAGTTGTTCAAAATGATGGTCTCATTAATAGAGTAGTGGATATAAAAAAAACACGTTGTACTTATAGCTTAATATATGCTCGTGTTGATTTGTCTCGATGCAACAACATGACAGCGGATTCCGTTCTCGCCGTATTTGTCTCGATGCAACAACATGACAGCGGATTCCGTTCTCGCCGTATTTGTCTCGATGCAACAACATGACAGCGGATTCCGTTCTCGCCGTATTTGTCTCGATGCAACAACATGACAGCGGATTCCGTTCTCGCCGTATTTGTCGGTAATTAGCAACGTTGAATACAAAATTATTCAACGTTGGAATAACTAGGTACTTGCAATTAATTCATTTAAGCCTCAATTTATTTACTGATAATTCAATTCAATCTGTTTATTGGATAATCGGATTACTTTAGTCAATGCGATAATTAATTACCTACTTAATTCATTGTGATAGTAAAAGTTATGAATGAGCTTTTTCACAAGTCCATTATTACCTACTTTTGGTCTGTATATTGTATGTACCAAAAATAGAGCCTAGAGCTGAAAGTGAAGCAAATATACTAACATACTGTATGTAGGTATGTACGAAATAGCTCATAGATCTCAATCCCGATAGATACCTACATTGCCTACAAAAAAACCGGTAGGTACAGCTTTAATTACGTAAAATAAATAACGAGAAGTCCACGATTTTAAATCTTTTTATTCAAAAGAACACCTCTAGCAAACGAGAAATTAAATAAAATAATCCTGTGGATACGATAAAAATCGTGTAAATGTTAGAACGCTTGACACAGTCGTTAGCTCCACCAACCGGGATCTATTACCATACCTAATGAAAACACGAACCAATAAAGCGAGGTGTGTTCACAGACGTTAGCTGTCTCCTGGCTCCACAACTTGAATAGAATAAAAGAGGAACCAGTTTAAAAGAAGTTTTAGTCAAGTATAATTGCAGTGTAAAAGTTATATTTGGAGCCAGTTGGTGTTGGAGCAGTCATTAAAAAACTTCGGAGATAAGGGGGGAACGGTATTTTTTTTTACATTTTTCATCAAAAGTCGAAAACTATGCGGGCTAAAAAAAAAGAAAAAATATAGTTGAGAATGTTCAAACAACGCTCTTTCATATGATACCCCACATGCCCTAGTAGCCCCACTTTGAATTTTTAAGGCCCCCTTCAATCCCTGTTGCAAAAAAAAACATAAATATTTTAATTTCTTTCTTATTTGCAAAATAGTTGGGTAAACGTCATCTAAAACTATTGTAAATTTCAAGTTGATAACATCAGTAGTTCTCGAGATATCCAGCTGTGACAGACAGACAGACAGACAGACTGAGTGACACCATAAGGGTTCCTTTTTTACCATTTTGGTACGGAACCCTAAAAATGCCTTTAGGAAAAAAAATATGACAGCTGTCAAACTTTTTTAACACTACTTAGACGTTTTTTTTATTTTTTGAGACATTATTTTATATGTAGGTATGACGTTTTTTGAGACATTATTTTATATGTAGGTATGACGTTTTTTTTTAAACTTAAATAGAAGTTCAAGAGCCTAATTTGTCAGCTGTTAGTTTTGCTATTTATTCTTAAAAATTAACCCTCTTACAAATAAAACACGGAATAAAGTTATATCAGGAATAACAAAGGAATAACCATACATTTTCATAGGTTTAAACTTCGGATAACTTTATTCTGTGTTTATTAGTAAGACGGTTAGCATTCAAAAAAGTAAAAATAAACTTTTAAAAGAAAAATAATTTCAGCAGCAAAACTGATTTTTTTTTCTTTTAAAAGGTATTTTTAAACGTCATTTCGAAACAGATATAATCTCTCTTTGACTTCTGTTACAAATAAAGTTTGTTTACAGAACTGTTGAAAGTTGCAACCGGTAGTTAGTCTGGTCGTACAAAGTAAATGTCGCTATTGGTTAAGTCGAATCGACGCCGACGTCGCTTACACGCAAAGTGGGCACCTGAACAGCCGGCCGGCCGTCCGGCTGTCGGACGGCTGTCGTCCGGCTGTCGGACGGCTGCCGTCCGGCGGCCGGTTAATACCACAAAGAGAATGATATAAATGGCGCAATACGCTCGGATTGCATTGTAGCTCCCGCACAGCGGTTACAAGTGTCAGCGGATTCGTTATTTATGAAACTAACGAAGAGGTCATATACGGTGAAGTTTCTTTTTTACTAAAACTAACAATAATTGGCTAATCCGATTCAATTGTTAAATAATACAAATGTCTATTGATATACTTACTTAAAACGTACGTACGTATATCAGAAACCAAAACCAAATCCCTCAACAGAGCCAATAACTTTGATCATCTTATAACGCAAAGCAGAGCAAAAAATACAATAAAAAGAACACAAAGAAACATAAAATCGCGTAATAAGAGCCATCACTCGTGTCAAAAACAATTGTTCTTGTGACGTCACGCCCTCCACTCCCCAAAAATTCACAAGAACGATTATATTTTCTGGAGCACCATTAAACCGAATAACGGCAACTTACCGCGGTGACGTAACTTTTAACTACAACACAAGCCGTACTGGCGCGTTGCGGAACCGCAAACCGGCCAGAATAAAATAATAATTCAACAACCACCATTAAAACGCGTACATTTAATGTACCTACTTCCTGTCCGCTGCTGGCGTATTTTTCTCAGTGGAACCCTCAGGCCTGGACTCCTGGCGACGTGCCAACACTAGCGGACCTTAGGGCACCCGTCCAGCGCCTTGAGATAAACTTTCATAGAATTATATCACTCGTGACGTCCTCGTTTTAAAAATATATAAAATCGGAAACCAAGCATTATCTCTCGTGCCCACCTGGTAGCGTTAATCATTTCATCGCCGTGATATCGACTCATAAAATCTCCATAAAATGCGATACGACGGCGTTCTAAAATATTTTTATCGTGCAGTCAATAGATTTATCATACAAGAAGATATTCACAGCTAAATAAACATCGGACATTATATTCTCCGTCAGTCGTTTCTCTCGAAGCAAATTCCTTTTTAATAGAAAACACCTACGACATTTTCCGTCCAAGCTGTTTGAGGGATTTAATAGTTAATTCGGCCTTGGCATCACCGGCAACCGTACCAAGTTTATTAAACAAAAAAATCCATTATTTACATCACAATATTATAGAAGTCGCGTGTTGTTTACATATTTTCTTGCTTTGAATATTAAGTTAGCTTAGGTTCTGTAGAGAAATACTTAATGGAAGTTAATACCGCGTTCGAACCGTGAAAAAGACGGCTCACTGTGTGTATACTCGGACGAATACCAAAGTAAACTCATCTAGTAGTGTGTGAGAGGAGAGTATATCGAGTTCAGGCGAAGCGGGGGCCTCAAGCGCTCTTATCTAGTAGTGTGTGAGAGGAGAGTATATCGAGTTCAGGCGAAGCGGGGGCCTCAAGCGCTCTTATCTAGTAGTGTGTGAGAGGAGAGTATATCGAGTTCAGGCGAAGCGGGGGCCTCAAGCGCTCTTATCTAGTAGTGTGTGAGAGGAGAGTATATCGAGTTCAGGCGAAGCGGGGGCCTCAAGCGCTCTTATCTAGTAGTGTGTGAGAGGAGAGTATATCGAGTTCAGGCGAAGCGGGGGCCTCAAGCGCTCTTATCTAGTAGTGTGTGAGAGGAGAGTATATCGAGTTCAGGCGAAGCGGGGGCCTCAAGCGCTCTTATCTAGTAGTGTGTGAGAGGAGAGTATATCGAGTTCAGGCGAAGCGGGGGCCTCAAGCGCTCTTCAGCGGATATTTCCAGTGTTACGAGTGTTATCAGGCTTAGGTTTTTCAAACGAGTTTTTCTTCGACGTTTTTGTTACGTACGTATCAAAATTCAGTTCACGTAACCGATCTGATCGAGATTGAGAAAAATAATCGTTCAGTGACCTGATCCAGTACCTAACTATTGTACCTGGTTGGTCGCCACAGAAATCATTTATATTAAAAATCATTTTATATAAAACTAGCTTCTGCCCGCGACTTCGTCCGCGTGAAATTTATTTTTTGCTCGACCCGCCCCCGTCGCATAGCATTGCCTACCCGCGCTATTACTTCGTTTTCACTTAGCGTTCTTTCAGACTTTTTTTCTTTTTGCTCGGCACCTAAGGGTCCTAGAGCGATGTTAAATATGCCTTCTATAAGATTTGGGCTATCATTAATGCAAAAAGATTTTTTAAAGTCCGACTGGTAGGGTAGTTCCAGAGTTTAGCTCGTTCCTTCACCACATCCCCTTCCGCTACCTCTCCCTCCCCCTCTCACTCACTCTCACACCCACTTCACCACTTCCCCTTTGCTCTCTCTCTCTCTCACCACCCCGTCCCCTCCCTCTCCCCCTCTCCTCCACCTCCAGCTCACCAACCCCTACCCACCCCTCAGCCTTCACCATGTCTTCCTCCTCTCCTCACCAATTCCTGCCCTTTCTCCCTGCGTCCATCATCCTCCCCCTCACACTCCTCACCACCCCTCCCTTGCCCCTCCCCTCCAACCCTCCCTCCGGGGTAGTTTTAAAAAACTAATAATGACAAACTTAGGCAAATATTTGTGCCAAATTTCAAGTCAATTAAAACATTTTTCATGTAAATTGTATTCCCTGTATTCACCCGCACAGGGGTGGAATTAAAAAAAATGGTTTGAGATATTTCCATAGCTTGACTCAAAGATTATTTACACCAATTTTCGAGTTAATCAAGCCACGCAGTAAAATCCTCCCCTGTGAAATTGACTACCCCTTTTCACCCCGTTAGAGGTAGATTTTCGAAAAACCCTGATACACATTATTCTTTATTTTTGGTTTTAAGTATAAATACTGAGTTTTGAGTTAATCTGATTGCGCGTTAAAATTTTTCCATACAAACTTTGAGACCCCCCAATTTCCCTTTAGGGGGTAGTTTAGAAAAACATAAAATCACAAAAATCATAATTTACTTAGATAAATATTCGTGCCAAGTTTCAAGTTTATTAACTCAAGGAATAAGATTTTTCATACAAACAATATCCCCCCTTTTTACCCCCTTAAAGGTCGAATTTCCAAAAGCCCTTTCTTAGCGGATGCCTAGGTCATAATAGCTACCTGTGTTCCAAATTTCAGCCCAATCCGTTCAGTGGTTTCAGCTGTGTGTTGATAGATCAGTCAGTCAGTCAGTCAGTCAGTCAGTCAGTCAGTCAGTAACGCTTTCCTTTTATAGATATAGACTAGCGGACCCGACAGACGTTGTCCTGTCTGAACGATCCTAGAACCCGACTGCAGCGCCACCTACCGGGTCCAATTGTGTTTTATATCTATTACTAGCGGCCCCGACAGACGTTGTCCTGTCTGAACGATCCTAGAACCCGACTGCAGCGCCACCTACCGGGTCCAATTGTGTTTTATATCTATTACTAGCGGCCCCGACAGACGTTGTCCTGTCTGAACGATCCTAGAACCCGACTGCAGCGCCACCTACCGGGTCCAATTGTGTTTTATATCTATTACTAGCGGCCCCGACAGACGTTGTCCTGTCTGAACGATCCTAGAACCCGACTGCAGCGCCACCTACCGGGTCCAATTGTGTTTTATATCTATTACTAGCGGCCCCGACAGACGTTGTCCTGTCTGAACGATCCTAGAACCCGACTGCAGCGCCACCTACCGGGTCCAATTGTGTTTTATATCTATTACTAGCGGCCCCGACAGACGTTGTCCTGTCTGAACGATCCTAGAACCCGACTGCAGCGCCACCTACCGGGTCCAATTGTGTTTTATATCTATTACTAGCGGCCCCGACAGACGTTGTCCTGTCTGAACGATCCTAGAACCCGACTGCAGCGCCACCTACCGGGTCCAATTGTGTTTTATATCTATTACTAGCGGCCCCGACAGACGTTGTCCTGTCTGAACGATCCTAGAACCCGACTGCAGCGCCACCTACCGGCTCCAATTGTGTTTTATATCTATTACTAGCGGCCCCGACAGACGTTGTCCTGTCTGAACGATCCTAGAACCCGACTGCAGCGCCACCTACCGGGTCCAATTGTGTTTTATATCTATTACTAGCGGCCCCGACAGACGTTGTCCTGTCTGAACGATCCTAGAACCCGACTGCAGCGCCACCTACCGGGTCCAATTGTGTTTTATATCTATTACTAGCGGCCCCGACAGACGTTGTCCTGTCTGAACGATCCTAGAACCCGACTGCAGCGCCACCAACCTGGTCCAATTGTGTTTTCAAACCATCCAAGAACCCATTGAAATATACACACAAAATTTCATCTAAATCGGTCCAGCCGTTTAAGAGGAGTTAGGTGACAAACACACGTACAGAAGAATTATATATATTAAGATAACGAAAGAGATCATACTTTCTCACCAAACAAAGAATCCCCTCTGTACAACGTGTAACGTTAAATGCGCAAAACCTCTTAAGGGGTCATTGTACGCATCATTATGAACAACATCTTTTACTATGGGACCAAACCAGAAATCGCGAAAAAAAAATCAGCTGTTCAGTACATTTATGTTCGCATAATTCATCAAAATGTACTGAACAGCTGATTTTGTTTCGCCCGACTGAATCGAACCGAAGACCTCAGCGCTTCTGATCACTAGAGTATTACTACTGTACAAACTAGACATTGCTGTACAAACCTACGTCAGTAATGTCTAAACAGGGACCCAATTCCGGGCCCGAGCTAGATATCACGACCATGGAGATAAATCTCTGTTTCAAATCTCCGCATCAATGTCCGGTCCAAATCTCGATACTATCAACAAACCGTATTCTGGTAGACCATGGAGAAATATTTACAACGGAGAAAATAATCTCGTCTAAAAGACGTTCCATTTTTATCGACTCACTTTGATTGTAATCGATTATGCTACGTTTTTCTTTTTTCATTATTGATGACGTGTTTAATTTATTAAATCCAAGCAAACACATTATAAAAGATAATTTTAGTATAGGTATTGTGTTTCTTTACCTGTGTTTTTTTTTAATAATTACTTACTGAAAATAGTAATTGCAAAGTAGCGTGATCAGAAACGCATTTCGCATGATTTGTGTCCATTTTCTGACGTAGGTAGGTTTTAATTTTCATATTAAATAAGACTATTTTTAATCGTGATTAAAAAGGTGTGGAATAAAATTAGTTGTCATGAACTAAAATTCACACCAACACCTTGACTTCAAGTGCAAAAACAGTACTGTATTTTTTTTTTCTTTTGCTTAAATCTCGAAAACGGTGTGTCCTAGCGCAAAAATAATGAAAATTTAGCCCCCCTTTATGAAACCCATAAACCCCTAAGCCTCTACATGTAGGTACCAAAAAAAAAATACGAATATAAACCTACGAATGTAAATTTTGACAGATGTTCCAACGGAGATTTCATATCTCCATACCTTAGGACCAGCCGTGATATCTCGCTGGTTTGCGATCGAAAAATTTATGAATGGAGATCGTTAGAATAGCATTTTTTCGTTTTCGACGGAGATAAGCAGTTTCTCGACTGATATTTCGACCATGGAGATAATTTCCATGCCACCGGAATTGGCCTCCTGGTCGGTAAAACGTCAACGGTGGAGTTCCCCTAACATCGATAATTCGAGTGACCTTGAGGATCCCCCCCCTTCGCAGAGCGTCCTGCGCGGGACGACCCAGCGCCAATAAATACACTGAAGTTACGTCAAGAATTTATTAAAAAATATTATTAAAATTCTGTAATTTTGTAAGGTACTTGTAATATTTTCGTTATCCCCCAGCAAATTTCTTTAGTCACCTGAAGGAGGTATTCATAAGTTTTCATTCAGGCAGAAACAAGAGGCGAGCCTACAACGGTTGGGTCATGCCGGTTTTGATTTACTCGACTTTCGGCATACTGAAATGGAATGAGACCAAACTCGACGGCCGGTATAGGAGGGTCCGTACACTGCTGACAGCAAACCAACATTCTACATGACGAGAACCTCGTGAAAGCTGAGAAAGAGAAACAAATAAAATATCTCGACTTATCTCGGGGGGTTGTTGACATGTCGAATGTCAGCTCGGCTTTCATTGTGCCGATTATCGTAACGGCCAATGACCCGATGGCCGAAAGCCTCAATCAACACCTCTTGAGGGTATACTTAGGCGGTTGGATGAAGGGCCTGATTCAGTAGGCAATACTCCTCGATACCGGATCGCATTGTGAGGAGGTTCCTGTCTCTGCAGCCCTAACTACTGGTAGCTTGGACCCGACAAAAAATTTTAATTGCATTTTTATCTTTTTATTTTAAGAAATATCTAAAAATGTAATAAGATAAGAAAGAAAACTGATAAACGAAATAATATAAACAATATCGTGAATAACATAAAAACATAACATCACGCCTTGTATCGCCGAAGGGTGGGGCAGAGGAAGATGCGAATCCAACAATGTAACGCGGGTACGAGCATTGTATCTCTACTAGGTCGCGAAATTAAAATATTTTGTTCGTCAGCAGCAACTAAAACTGAAGTGAGAACACTTCCAATGAGTGTGTGTGAACTAAAACTGAAGTGAGAACACTTCCAATGAGTGTGTGTGAACTAAAACTGAAGTGAGAACACTTCCAATGAGTGTGTGTGAACTAAAACTGAAGTGAGAACACTTCCAATGAGTGTGTGTGAAGTTTCCGTTCCTCTACGCTACGCTACGCCTACTACGCTTTGGTAACTATCTTCATCTTTCTGAATGACCGACTCCCTTGACAATCCTAAAGGGTTTAATGAAATAAATACTTCGAGTTTGAATGGGTACCTCCAGAGTAGGAAGGTGCCTACCTACTCTGAATTCAAAATAAATGTCGTCCATCTTCATTCAAATAGAACATATGATGTCCTCCCAGACGGCCGAAGGACCCTTCTGCGGTCAAATCTACCGAAACATTTGAATTTTCCGATATTTATCTATAGAACTTTCTTTTGCTTGTCAGAACAAAACTTTACCTGCGGCTACTTTAGCTCTCATGGCGGATATGTTTGAATTATTTCAGATAGAAGGCAGGTTTTTATGTTTGTTAAAATAAATAATTGTCATAATATAACCTCAGAAATTACACCACGGGAACGTACAGTACTATCGGAATAAAAACTATCCTATACCCTAAACCGGTCATCATTTACATGTGTGCCAAATTTCATAGAAATCCGTTCAGCCGTTAAGCCGTGAAAAGGTAACAGACATGAAAACGTATCCTACACTTAGGGGATCCTTTAAAAAGTTTGCCTGGCTCTCAGAAATGTTGTGATTGCATTACAAACTATCTGAATCATGTACCTGCGTACCAAGCTAGCTAATTGTTGCGAGTTGAGATCCCGGCGTTTAATGAAAGGAACCAGTCTAAAAGTATAGGCAAATATTGGGACATGTTGTAGCATTGTCTGCAGTGTAAATTAACGTTGCTCCTAGCTCTTTGTCTATTTGTACAGTAAGGTGAGGCATATAACTAGGGGTGTATCCGATACCGATCGGCAAACGTGAGTGCGTTTGCCGATATATCGGCGTCGGTTATATTTTTATTGCCGGTACAACGATACTTTTCAAATTTTGCGCTTTAAAAAAGTACTGTAAACGCGCATGCTGATTCGTCTTTCGTTGCAAACGAAGCATGAACGGCGCAGAAACATTTTACTTCCTCAATGAGTTCTGTTGCATTTGAGAGACTATTTTCCACCACAGGTCTCATTCAAACGGACTTGCAAAATCACCTATCTCCGCAAAACTTGATAATACTTACCTACAATGTTTTTTTTTAAACAAAAATCTTATTACACTATTAACCTTAATTACATACATATACATAAATTCACGTTTTCTTCCCATGGGAGTAAATATTAATTGTAATCCTACTAATATTATAAATGTGAAAGTTTGTATGTTTGGATGTTTGTTACTCAATCACGCAAAATCGGCTGATCAGATTTGGATGAAATTTCGTATATAACCTGGATTAAGACAAAGCATACTTTTCATCCCGGTAGAAGGTTCCCGTGGGATAATTTCTGATATCCACGCGGGCGAAGCCGCGGGCAACGGCTAGTAACTAATAATTTCATTTTAAGACTGTATTATTTTTTATAATATTTAAAAAAAAAATAAACCCAACTTCTATTTTATATATTTTATCTTCATTTAAACTCAATAAGCGTATTGGCTTGTACCGTTATCGCCGATGTTTTTATAAGAGTACCGGTTTGGTATCGGCAGAAAGCCGCGTTGTACCGTTATCGCCGATGTTTTTATAAGAGTATCGGTTTGGTATCGGCAGAAAGCCGCGTTGTACCGTTATCGCCGATGTTTTTATAAGAGTACCGGTTTGGTATCGGCAGAAAGCCGCGTTGTACCGTTATCGCCGATGTTTTTATAAGAGTACCGGTTTGGTATCGGCAGAAAGCCGCGTTGTACCGTTATCGCCGATGTTTTTATAAGAGTATCGGTTTGGTATCGGCAGAAAGCCGCATTGCACCTTGTCAGAGGAAATATTTTAGTTAAAAATAAAATGACAACTTTAGTATTGGTTTCTATTTTTTACATTGAACTATAATGGTAAATTCTAGAAAAAGTTTTGTTTAAAACGTAAATGTTCATCATCTATTTCTCTATTGATTGTAATTTCGATACTACAATTAAGTTGCAACTCTCTTATGGTAATAAGTATCACAAGAGGGTTTGCAAGGCAGATGTGAGTAGAAACGCCGGGACGTCCTAGGCCTTATCTAGACGGCCATTTAAAGTGCCTATTGGTAATGTTCTTCAGAAAGGTCAGGTTCGTTGTACGTATAATTATGACCAGAGGCCTTAGTGCGAGTTTTACCACTTACTCGATCGCGTTTACGTTAACGTTGACGTATGTCAATTCGTAGGGAATAATTGTGTTTCCCATTATAGTCACCAGGCAGCGCTTATTCATTTTCAGTACAAACTGACGTTTACGTTAACGTGATCGAGTAAGTAAAAAAACTCGCACTAAGCCCTAAGATGTATGAACGTAAACGAGGCACAGGATTATGTAAGTATCGTAGCAGGTGGCATGCTGTGGTTTCTGCCTACCCCGATCAATCGAACCAATCAATCAAATAATTTATTTGTAACGAATGTAGGTTACATTAAAATACAGGTGGAGTAGATAAGAGTGAGCCATGTACATTTTGCCTGGAAATAGGCACGCAAAATTAATAAAAATTAGCTATTTAAAAAAATAAAATTACAAATTAAAATGTCACAGTTACAATTATTACAATGTATATACATTAAATACACACACGTAACACGTATAGTACACGTTACACGTATAGTATATGCCTAGCCATATCTCAAAATATTGAAAATAGCAAGAACTTAGATCAAGTGTAACATTTAAAAACCGGTCAAGAGCGAGTCGGACTCGCGCACTGAGGGTTCCGTTCCGATTTCTGAAAAAGTGTGCTATTTAGAGACATCGTTTTATTTTTCCTGTAATCTTTACATAAACTTCTATCACATAGAATAATTTCAGATTTTTATCTTTGCAAACTTCGGAGTTAATGGGGGGGGGGGGGGGGCTAAAAAAACATAAAAATTAGTTTGAGAATGTGCAAATGGCGCTCTTTCATATGATACCCCACATGACCTAGTAGCCCCACTTTGAATTAATAAGACCCCCTTTCAGTCCCTGTTACAAAAAAAAAATATATATTTTTACTTGTTTCTTATTTGTAAAATAGTTGGGTCAGCATCATCTAAAACTGTTTCAAATTTCAAGTTGATAGCATTAGTAGTTGTTGAGATATCCAGCTGTGACAGACAGAAAGACAGACAGACAGACAGACTGAGTCACACCATAAGGGTTCCTTTTTTACCATTTTGGTACGGAACTCTAAAAACACTTTTTAAATACTAATACGGGTACGTCCTACATATTTAGAGCGTTTAAAAATGTCAAGTTATTCTGAATTAGCGGAAATAATATAGGTTACTTACGAGGCTTTACATATTTGGCACAAACATGGGAATAAAGAAGTAATATCGTTAGATGTGGTTACAGATTTCCATCCAATTTTCTTTTTCGTTCGCTGCGCTTGCATTCAACTTATTATTAAAGCTAAATTAGCTTTACATAGTATTCACTTTGATCTGTAAAAATAAGTAAGTATGTTTTATGTTTTCTTTCTTATGAAATGATTAATGAAATGATTTATTCTGTAAATAGCGTAATCAGAATCACTTTTACCCGTCATTGTTATAAAAAATAAACAAAGCTAAAGTCGACGTTTCCTATCTGACTTTCTGAGAAGAAATCGTGAAAAAACGACACATCACAATAAAAAAAAATCTTTAGAATAAAAAACTCATCACGACGGGAATACCTATACTACCCACATTACGCCAGTTAAGTTATTAATAGAAGGCGAACCTATTATCATCAACCAGGCACAAATCCAGACTCCGGACAGTCTGCTACTAAGAAATTCCTGATGGCAAAACCCAAAAATATTTTGCCCATGGGAATCGATTCCAGAACTCAATTAAAATGACGTTCTAAAAGACACTCATCTGCAAGAGCCCTGTAAACATAACACTCCATTTTTGGGCAGTCGTGTAAATAAAAACAGTAGTGTATTAAACAGCTCTTGGTTTATAAATATGGTCCACTAAACACTCGTAAAGGCTCTTACAGACAGAGGCGATATCGCGGTCGCGCCGCGATATTTCGATATTATATCCGTAGAAAAATATCGCGTCGCGACGCGATATCGCCTCTGTCTGTAAGAGCCTTTACTTTCACGGGCAGTTCAGATTTACATTGGAAACAATGTTTCATGTTTAAGCTCAAATATGGGAGCAAAATGTTGGATGTATTGTGTCTATTGACTCAGCTAACTGTTTCACACACTGCGAACTATTACGGTAAAATGTTCCTTTTAAATACATTTCACTTAAGTACCTACAGCCAGGGAGTTAATTGCTTATGTTTATCATATTAAACACTTCGTCAGTATGTTAACAAAGAATGACTGTTATAATGTTAATCTAAGAACCATTGAAGTTGGTAGTCAACATGAATATTAAAACTGTAAAAAAGAAAGTTTAAGTTTATATTTTGATTACTTTTAATTTGCTTAACTACATAGGTAAGTGCTTATGCCCGCGACTAGCTTATGCTCGCGACTTCGTCCGCGTGAAATTTCATGTCCCCCCGACCCACCCCGTCGCATCGCATTGCCTGCCCGCGCTATTACTTCGTTTTCGCTTAGCGTACTTTCTGACTTTTTTTCATTTGGATCGGCTCCTAAGGATCATAGCGTGATGATAAATACCCTATAACCTTCCTCAAGAATTGGGCTATCAAATGGAAAAAGAATGTTTTAAATCCGACTGGTAGTTTCAGAGATTAGCGCGTTCAAACAAACGACTCTTCAGCTTCATTATTAGTATTATATTATATAGATATATATTATATAGGTATATATTCAATTTCAATCTATAAGCGAATTACTATAATGACACTAGTGGCCGAGGAGCCCAGAGAATTTTTGAGCAAGCATATGCAGGGTGAAGAGTTGATAGCTGGGGGTAGGTGATCATATAGTTTAATAAGGTGGCCGTCAATTGATTGATAAAGCTGGCAAAGCTATAAGTAACACCACAAATACTAAAATGATTGATTACCTTAATCTAACGCTTGTTTACGTCGTCACTTTCCACTCAAGGTTTTAATGTGACTCCTGCAAACCTCTGCAGTTGATATCGTTACTTATCTATTGATTGTTCGTTTTCGTGAGTTTTGTTAAAATGAGCCTCAAAGCTTCTGCTTAGGCCGCTAACTAGATCAAATGAAAGATCATGAGATACAAATGTATTCCGTAGTTTTCCTATAGGTACTTTCCCACAGCTGGGCAAGTCCTTCCAGGAACTCTTTTCCCGCGGCCTCTCGAACCAGCCCTCGTGGTACGTGTCCAGGTCATCTCGCCACCTATGTTTGGTCCAGTCTCAGCGGCCTCCTATGTAACGTGTTAAACTCGTGATTAACAAAAAAGAAACTGGTAAAAAGTTCAAAGAGTCTGGAAAGTGTTATTTAAAATTGCAAAGAAGAGAAGAGTTTTAATTCCTTTGTGCGAAGTACACAAAGTGCTGTTCGTTCATGCTTCCGTTATCATTCTTACAATATTTTTATAATGAAGGAGATCTGACCGTTTTTTCAGTTGTTTGTTATTAAAATAACTTAAAAAGAAGCAGCATTTCCCACGAATATAGATTCTCATTAAAATGGATTGAAGTATTTGTATCGGCGTTATTATAATAAAAAAACCGGTCAAGAGCTAGTCGGACTCGCGCACCGTGGGTTCCGTTCCGATTTCTGAAAAAGTGTGCTATTTAGAGACATCGTTTTATTTTTCCTGTAATATTTACATAAACTTCTATCACATAGAATAATTTCAGATTTTTATCTTTGCAAACTTCGGAGTTAAGGGGGGGGGAACGGTTTTTTTTACATTTTTCATCAAAGTCGAAAACTACGCGGCCTAAAAAAAAATGGTTTAAGAATGTGCAAGCAGCGCTCTTTCATATGATACCCCACATGCCCTAGTAGCCTCACTTTGCATTTTTTAGAACCCCTTTCAGTCCCTGTTACAAAAAAAAATATAAATATTTTTACTTCTTTCTTATTTGCAAAATAGTTGGTTAAACGTCATCTAAAACTGTTCCAAATTTCAAGTTGATAGCATTGGTAGTTCCTGAGATATCCAGCTGTGACAGACAGACAGACAGACAGACAAACTGAGTCACACCATAAGGGTTCCTTTTTTACCATTTTGGTACGAAACCCTAAAAACCTACGATAAAATACCAATTCTACCTATCTCGAATTTAAAAAAACACTACAAATGTTGGATGAAAATATGAGCAAAAATATTAGCAGAACATGACCATCATGTTTTGCAATCCCAACCGTTAATCATCACAATTTTATATTGATGCTGATCATCATCATTCTCCTGCCCTTAAACCAATTTATTTGCGGTCGGCGCAACATGCCCCTTTCTTCCATACTTCTCTGTTAGTCGTCATCTCAGTAGTCACACCCTTTCTAGCCATGTCATCTTTCACACAGTCCATCCATCGTTTCTTTGGTGTTTCCCTGCTCGTATCGCCATCCACATCCATACTCTAAACTTTTCTCACGACGTTTTACTAATTTTATTGATGCTGTTAGTCTTACCAAGCGGTATCGTATTACCCAGTTACTGGGTTGTGAAGGTCAGATAGGCAGTCGCTCCATGTAAAATACTGTTACTCAGCTGCATCCGGTTAGCCTGGAAGGCAGATTGATTTATAAAATAAAGAAAAATGTGAAAAAGTTATTACGCTTTCACCAGAAATTGATCTGCAGAAGTCTCTCACGATTGCCATCTCCTACATTATTTTCCTACTATTACATCGTTGTACCTACAAGTCAAGGGAAAATATTTCCCTCGTTTGCGTAATAATCGGCAGTGGCAACACAGCCTTCTCATGAAAAAACATGATGGCATTTGGCGCACATCCATATTGCGATTTTTATGTCAACATAACAAATAAGTATCAATTGTTGTTGTGTTGTAGACATATTAATTAGGATTATTACGACATAATAATGGAGCTCGAGAGTATTGTTTAGGAGATGACTAGTAAATAGTTTTTTGATAATAAGTATTTATAGTGGTGCAGTCAGGGAAACAAATTATTTATTTCTCTGAGCCACTACGTCAAGTTGTCGTGCTATAGGCATTTCATGCAACTGTCAAGGAATGACAGTTCTGATTTGAATATACGTGTACGGGCTATTTGAGTTGCTAGTTCATTTGCTTAACAATTAATTTACCTGACATTGTAAAGTTTGTTTGTAGAGCATATATATCATTTTTGTACGCAACTCTCTTCTTCTTCGCTTCGCTCTAGAGAGAACAGCGACCAATTGTGTCCAATGGTTAAAATCATAACTGAAGAAATCCAATAACTGAATTTTATTTTAAACGACCACCTACAATTATTTATTCCGTTCTAATACCAACATTGCGTGACGTCATGTCATTGATGCGTAGTTCATATGTGGCGATGTAGATGCCGCCACACCAACAAACCAATACCACTGGTATTTGTTTGAACTCGTATTTATTTTCTATTCCAAACGGATACCTACCACTTTTTAAATAATTAATAATGTGCGAACGAATACGAACAACTTTTAGTTATACAATTAGTTTATACAATAGTATCCGTCCGGAATAGAAAATAAATATGAGTTCAGACAAATACCAGAGGTATTTGTTTGCTGGTATTAGATCGGAATAAATCCCTACAATTAACAAATTACTTGATAACTCGATTGGCCAAGGCCAAGGTGGCGTCTCTATCTGTTTCACGCACATTGTTGAAATGGTGTGTACCATGTAAGGAAGTACCTGTGAGTTGTGGACTTGGAGTTATTGACATTCAAAAGTGCCCTACTAGATGTATGTGACTATTTGAAATAAATGATTTGACTTTGACTTAAAAATGCCTAGGCTGCATTACCAACCATTTTAACTCATTAAACAGAATTGGCATAAAATCCAGTTTCAATAAAACACTCTTTTTTTCCTTAATCAAGAAGTAATCTAGGAAGTGTCATGCCATTTTGGAATTCAGACTAATCGCGCCATCTTTTGAAGTCACTTACCAAAATAGCGAAGTACATTTATTTACAGTAAAGTTGGTTAAACTTGGGTGATTTTGAATTCAATGTTGGGCTAAAATCTAACATTTTATTTAAAGCTGAGGCAGATGTGTTTCAATGTTAAACTGACATTTACAGAAGGGTGATGCATGGTTACATTACTGAAAAATAAATCGAAGAAAAGTAATAAAAGTAATAACAGGACTTGAAAGATCACCAGGGTGTCAGTTTTTATTTTTTATTTTTTGATACGTATACGTGTAATATGAACAGTACACGACCAAGATTTTTTTAAATATTTTTCTGCTAGCTGTCACGACTTGGCTGTCACGCATTTCACATTGATTTCTAATGCTAATGGTATAAAATTGTAGAACATAGAAAAGCCACATAAAATAAATTTTTACAAACACGTTTTGATAAATAGTTAGATTTAATATAATATAATATTTGTTGTTTGTTTTTTTTTTTTCTTTTTGCAGCATAGGTACTAATTAATTTACTTGTCATTGCTTTAATTTTTTTTTTTACCTTTTCCTCTATAGTAATTTTATTCTAGGTGCATCGTCTTCTCATAATATAATTATATAATTAATGTAGAACAAAATATTGTAAAACAGTTTAAAAGAGTAACGGTGGAGTTTCTTGGCCATTCTTCTCCAAACGAAACTACCTTTTGGCAGTGGAACTGGAATGAAATTCTATTTTTTATAAATTGTGACGTTCAAAAGTGCCTTTTATGTGCCTATTTGAAATAAATGACTTTGACTTTATAAGAAAGCTAATACACAGGTAAAAAGTTAGGCCCTGTAACTGCTTCATATAATGTACATAATGTCATTCATGAACGCTTCTGAAATTAAGCGAAACCAGAACTGCCCTTCTTCTTTCAAGTTCTCACAGCCTACATTACTTTACCACTTATCATCACTCATTCGAATACAGACTTGCAAAACTAAATGCTAAGCTAATATTGTAGTTATGAAGAATGTGAAGAGTTAGCCACTAGCCCCCCTGCAGGGCGATGCGTCACCACAATATTGACCGGCTGCCACACGTATCGGCACTTCACTACACAAGAACACAACGGCTTGAACATCTTGTGAACTGAAGCTTACCCCCGTATTCTCAAACACTACTTAACACTCAGGAAGTAACACTCGAACCACACAAAAACCACAGTCAGGATGTTGAAACACTTTTGAGAAATTTACGTATTTACTAACACACTGGTTGACAGGGTCGTCTTCCCGTGACCCAAAGTCTGGCTTTTACCTTGGCCAGAGGTTAGCATTGACATACAACGTGGCAATACCGCCAATCTCTTGGGTACAGTTAACAGCGATGCGGAGGAAGTTTTGTCGCCATATTTTGAATGTCAATAGTAATGGAATAGGTACCTACAGTACCCGGCGATAAATATTGCACATCGACCTTTGGAAAGAGACAATCGGCTAATTTCGGGTTCGTAGAGCGTTATCTCTGTCGCACACTACCTATGTGACGTTTTGTCAGTCGTTGCTCAAGTGCGATGGAGTGTTAGTTCAAAATATATATTTAGAGTTCTTAACACCCCCAAATTTAAATAATTTAAAGTTGTACTATGGCATCTTTAGGAAAAAGAGGGAAACCTTTACGAGATCGGTCACGCGAAATTATCTACAAAGTCGTTTATAAATATTTTGTAACCGAAGCTGACAAATTTAAAAACAGCTGTAATTTTCCAAAATAATGAAATACGTTAACATAATGTGAACATGTTTTTTTTTAACCCAACCTAAAGCCATCACCTAAAGAAATTTGGTGTATTTAATACAAAGAATAAAAAGAATTATCAAAAGAAGCAAATCATAATTGTATTAACAGCTCCTAATAGATACCGGACTGTTTGTATTTCGTGCGACAGAGATCTCTCTACGAAGCCGAAATTAGCCGATTGTCTCTTTCCAAAGGTCGATGTGCAATATTTATCGCCGGGGACTGTACCTATAATTTGAATTCACTACTAACTAAAAAAACTAAACTGCTTACTCATAAACTAATTTCCCTTACATAATAATACAACATTAGTTTTTGTTTATACTAAACCCGAAAATGGGTCATTGTACTCATCATTTTGAACAATTTTTTCTATGGGACTTCACTTTCCATAATTTGAATATACTCAAGTTTTGCACTCCCGTGTAGTTTAAATGACACTTCATTAAGCATAAGAATATAGATTAGTTGTTTAAATAAATTCTGAATGAAACACTATGAATAAGTCAAGCTTATAGACGGCTTATCCCAAGCTGCGGTAAAATGAAATGAAATTATTTATTCTGTCAAATAGGTTATCGGAATTACTTTTACACGTCATAAAAAATGTATTAAAAAAAACAAGCTAAATGGAGTCGACATTTCCTATCTGACTACCCTGAGAAGAATTGGCGAAACAAACTCAGGGTAAAAGAATCTTAACCTTCTTTACATGTTTCTAAATACTGACTAAGCGCACAATAAATAAAACTATAAATGTTATTAAATCTAAAGGTCAGTGAGTTTCCGAAAACTACAAGTATATTTTCATACATTTTGTACCACTGGGATTTGTGTCGCATATTTTATTTGAGACCACATTACAATTCCCTGATGACGTCAGAACTTGATCGTTAAGAGGAAACGTGGGTGCTCTTTTCTCCATACAAAAAGATACAAACGCTCTCGCCTGTTTTCTTTCTGGTTAATGACCATAAAGCAATGATTTTTTACAGAAATATAAATATCAGCTACTTGTATGCCCCTATGTTTTCCTTTTTGATGATATATTATTTTTATAAGAACTAGAACCCTAAAAAAATGCTCAAAATTGCCTATTCAGACCGCTGTCAACAGACGCCTAGTGTACCAATTTGACAACTATTAACGAAAAAAGAAAAACATAGGGGCATAGTATATATCCTTCTTATTCAGTTTATGAAATATCTTTTAAATTGGTCCAATATTGGAGGAGGAAATAGGCGAGAGCCAAACCTCGAAGTGTGACTTTTTACATAGGCTATTTAGGCGGATCTGCAGTTTTCCTTATCGCACGAATTCGAGGGCGGAGCGCTCGCAGAGCGACAGCAATACCTTCTTAAAATACCTAATTTTCAAAAGTCTGGCCACCCGCCTTTTCTCTTAAGGACTGGTATGACGATCTTATACTCGTACTATCTTCTTTGCCACTCGTATCGGCACGAGTTACATATATTACTCGTGTCATGGTTAGCCTGTCAGCTGGGTTGTTAGCCGGGTTGACAGGCCAAGTTACGCCGCATGTTGTAAAGTAGGTATTTACACTCATGGAGGATGTAGTCTAACTTTTTAACCGACGAAAATAAGGAGGAGGTTCTCACCTCGACGCGTATTTTTGTTTTATTTTAAGACCACGCAGGTCTTGCTACATGGAAGTCCGATTTTGACGATTATTTTTATTTGGATATAGACCTCGAAATTGGTACTAATAACAATTGAAAAATAAAATCTACACTTAAGGCCGTTTGTCCACTGTCATATCAACGGGACGTCAACGAGAACGAGATGACGGCGCCGAAGTTGCGACACACACATATTTTACTAATGGCCGCACACCACTACCGGTACGTCACGTTTGGTTCGAATAATCTCGTTTCTCGTTGACGTCCCGTTGACGTTGTGTGGTGGACACAAAGTGTAAGGGTAGAAAAAACTTTATTACAAAAAAATACAACCAACGTCCAAAAACAACACTACAAAGTGAAAAAAATAACTTTAATTTTAGAAGTTGGTGTCTGGTTAAATGTATTTTCGTTTTTTGCCATTGACTTCCAAAACTGTTATTTTTCACATTGTAGTGTTGTTTTTAGAAGTTGGTTGTATTTTTTTGTAAAAAAGTTTTTATTTTTCACTTTTTAGCTGTGATACCTAACCCACACAAATTCTAATACCACTACCGGCAAAAGAAATTAGAACATCATCCAGTTAAAAGTGGGTAAAAAATACGTGTTATTGAAGCTAACTCAAAAACGACCAAACAATGTTAATAAATTTTATGGGACCAACTTTGAGCTGAATGAAATAAAAAAAAAATCTCTGTAAAAAGTTATGCGTGATCAATTGATCATACACACATCACATTTACATAACATCACATTTAACAACATACAACACCTGAAAGCACGTCTCTAGTCTCCTCTCCGGAATCCGTACCCCGAGCCCCAAGATACAGACTAACTGTCTAGTTTGGGGCTCACTTAACCTAGCTATGATAAGTGTATAAGTAATATTTTAAGCTGCTCATTCGTCCCAATTTGTTGCTAACATACCTGCTTACTATATTACCTGGACAGTAAACTATTTTCTATTTGTATACATAAAAAAAAATAAACAAATATACCTACATGTTGACTTGAGAACCTTTTTTTTTCGTTTTTTTTGTTGGTTAAAAAAAGGAGTGAATTGATTTTTCTCAAATACAAATACTTTTTATTTGTTGAACATAGTTGTTTCCCACGTGTTGTTGTTGTTTGCTTGTTGTTGTTCTCCTTCTGAACTTTTACAAAACAGTTATCAGTGATCTTTTGCCAAGCATGGTATTTCTAGCAGTCCAAACTCTACAAAAGCCCCATGAATGAAAACTTAATAAACAATACATTCATACATCAGCCACCGCATCCTTTTTGCATTTAATTGCAGTTCATTAAAGTATGTAAAATAATTACCGAAACAGCGTTTCATTAAGCTTATAATTGTCGCCCACGAGAATTCGATAGCGAAGCGTCGGATTTTCAATAATAAATCATTATTGTTAACCCGTGATATTATAATCTCACTGACGATTATTGATATTTCGTTTTCCATTTCACACGTATGAAATATTATAATGTGGGTACTTGGACAAGAATATTATGCTATACCTAGGTACCTTATTTGCTTAGTGCTAATTTGCATATTTCGAGCCTGCAAGTGTTTTATTTGTACGTATACGTATACTAAAGAGGAGCTCGTGGCTAAGTAATAACAGCTGCAGTTGATTGCCGGGTTGGTCCGTGGATGGGTGACCATCTTTACATACCGAAACTCCTGCATGCCTCGGAAAGCACGTTAAGCCGTTTGTCCCGGCTGTCATTCGAGGATCTTTGACAGTCGTTATGGGTCGTTAAAAGCCCGAAAGTCTGACACCCAGTCTTACCAAGGGATATTGTATTACCCAGTTACTGGGTTGTGGAGGTCAGTAGGCAGTCGCTCCGTTTAAAATATGAATAAGGTGATTACGGAATTGAAATTAATTATTTTTACCAAAAAAAAATCCATTTTTGAAGATTGTGCCGACTGTACTCAAGTTTAAATTTTTCGTCCCAACCGCATACAAAATATTAGCTATTCAGAAAACATACAGTAAGGTTTATACCGCTTAATTTAATTTCTCCATTGTAGAGTAAAGAAGCCCTAGGAGTGGGAGATTAGCTGAAGAGCGATGCCGTGCTGCAGGTTCACATGGCAGTGTGCTCGTGTGCCCAGCAACAGCTATTACTGGCACCAGGTTAAGGTCACTGGCGACCCGACTTGTTGAAGATCATGTGCTGAAATGTACGGCTTTTGTTGGTATTTGTATGAGCGTGGATGGTTAGTGTGTATTGATTTAATATCTGTGTGCACTATCCCATGTGAAACTATATCACTGATACGTATTTGTCTGAATACTGCAAAAGTTTTTGAACCATCGATAATTGTTTGTAGGAGCACTTTCTGATAATTGTTTGTTGGGGCACTCTGTGATAATTGTTTGTAGCAGCACTCTCTGATAATTGTTTGTAGGAGCACTCTCTGATAATTGTTTGTTGGAGCACTCTCTGATAATTGTTTGTAGGAGCACTTTCTGATAATTGTTTGTAGGAGCACTTTCTGATAATTGTTTGTAGGAGCACTTTCTGATAATTGTTTGTAGGAGCACTTTCTGATAATTGTTTGTAGGAGCACTCTCTGTAGTGTCTCTGTGTGTCTCTGTGTGTGTGTAGCGCTGCCACCACTACACCAACGCCACTCCGTATTTTTGTATTCTCAAGAAAATAGTCAAATAATCAGAAAGTGCTCCTACAAGCAATTACCAGAAAGTGCTCCTAGGAACAATTATCAGAAAGTGCTCCTAGCACTTTCTGATAATCTAGCCTCCCAGATCCAGCAGATACCCACCCCAGCCAGTATTAACTGAAGACTACAAAATGAATACGAAAAAATTTATACCTACTGTACCATTTATTGTAAAGCGTCTTCCTTTGTGGTCTGTAATCCGACCGGCCGGCGGCCGCTCTTACAGAAACGTCTTTATGTTTTAATCACTACTTCAGTATCTTTGACGCGGGGAACCCTAATTAATATTACTTCGTTATTTTACTCGATTTTAATTAAAGAGAAAGAGATAGCGGCTTCTGTGATGTGTCAACAATTAAATCAGATTGTTCCGTTACGTAATGTAGCTGTTACTAAAAGCGAATAACAATTACATAGTATAAGAAGTACATAAAAAAACAAGATCTATAATATTTTAAGGAAAATATCGAGTACCACCTAGGTATTACATAAAAAGAAAAATAACTCCGAGATTTTTCGACTTAGTAGTGTTAAATTAAAATGTCGCTTTTAATGTCGAAGTAGTATTTTTATTTATTACTAGCTTTTGCCCGCGGCTTCGCCACGTGGATGTCGGAGAATATCCCAAGGGAACCTGCTACCGGGAATTCCTTCCTTATTCCTTGTCTACATGATAAGGAGAACCTCTGTGCAAAATTTCAGCTTTCTAGGTCCAAGGGTTTGGGCTGGGCGTTGATGAGTCAGTCAGTCAGTCAGTCAGTCAGTCAGTCAGGACTTCTATTTTTATTTATATAGATTCACGTCGACTTCCGCTTGTGCTATTGGAAGCCTATTAACATAATTAAAAGGTCGCTTTTAATAATTAAATTGCCATAACTAAATTATTAACTTATTGTCCTGTAGACGATCATAGAGCATTAGCGATGCGGAATTATATCTCTAGCTAGATTATACAATATTGTCGTGACTACTAGTGACAGATAGTGGCTTGCGGTTTTATCACAACATATCATTCAGTAACTCCTGGCTATACGAAACCATGCTTAAAAGGTTAAAATCGTTTATTTTATTTGACAAAAATATAATTTAATGTATTGTGTTGCGTAAATTATTTTGCATAGGTACTATTGTATAAAATCAAGTTCTTCTAACTGAACAGACAGCTGTGCTGCTGGGGAGTTTGTTCCGCTACTTCTTCTTCCCAGCTAAAGCACTAGGAAGTGGTGAAGGGCGGGCGTTTTGTGGGGACTGTCTTACTGTAATTTCGACGTTCAAAAAGTGCTGATTCTCAGCCTAATTTGAATAAATGACTTTTGATTTTGATTTTGCTACTTTAATCATCCCAAGTTTTGTCTATAAATGCTAGTTTTTACGGTTCCGTACCAAAATGGTAAAAAAGGAACCCTTATGGTGTGACTCAGTCTGTCTGTCTGTCTGTCACAGCTGGATATCTCAAGAACTACTAATGCTATCAACTTGAAATTTGGAATAGTTTTAGATGACATTTACCCAACTATTTTGCAAATAAGAAAGAAGTAAAAATATTTATATTTTTTTTGTAAAAGGGACTGAAAGGGGGTCTTAAAAATTCAAAGTGGGGCTACTAGGGCATGTGGGGTATCATATGAAAGAGCGCTGTTTGCACATTCTCAAACATGTATGAATTTTTTTTAGGCCGCATAGTTTTCGACTTTTGATGAAAAATGTGAAAAAAAATACCGTTCCCCCCCCCCCTTTATCTCCGAAGTTTGCAAAGATAAAAATCTGAAATTATTCTATGTGATAGAAGTTTATGTAAAGATTACAGGAAAAATAAAACGATGTCTCTAAATAGCACAATTTTTCAGAAATCGGAACGAAACCCTCTGTGCGCGAGTCCGGCTCGCTCTTAACCGGTTTTTTTTCAATCGGCTACTCTGAAATGTCTGCCTACCTCCTAACGCCAACCGGTGTTAGGATTCTGGATGTGAGTGTTATTATTCAGCCACACCTAGTGAGGAACCGAGTGTCTGGGTCCCCATGCAGTAAGAGGTGACTAAGTATTAAAATATCAGGGCAATCTGGCACACTGTTCGTCTCCCTACTCTACGTCAAATAAAGGCATCATGCCGTTTAATTCGGCGTCTCCTCCAATTTGTCGTTCCTGTACGTCGTACAAAGAGCAAGTTTGGAGCGGCCGGCCGGAGCGCCGGGAGCGGAGCCGCGATATCGCGACTCCTTCGCATTCAATATCGATGCATTCGTAGCCCAAGTTTCCAACAATAAAGTACCAAGTTAGGATTGGATGCGCTCGCCGTTACCTGCAGTATATGCGGAATGCAAATTAACTTAAGTAGATATTGCATTTTATTCTGACAATGTATGATCTTTAATTAAAACTTTGGTTTTTTATGGTTCAGCATTATGAATGGTAAGTACCTACTTATTTTTATGTGTTACGATTAAATGGAGATCGGCTTTATTTATTTCAAAGAGCGTATTGGATTTTTTAAATGAAAAATCAGCTAATAATCATCATTAAAATACTTTGTATCAATTGAAAACACTAGTATCACTTGAAGACTACTAACTTCGTTCGTAGATGACTAAAACCGACTTTTATGTAGATAAAGCACGCGATAATAATGTGACATTCAGTATCAAACCACTTTGTACTGTATTAAGGTCGTTCAAAAATCGCTGCATTTACCATCCACTGCATATCCGCGGTATGTGTGGGGATCAACAATATTAGGAATAAACCCGATCGGCAATAATCGATCAAATGGGCGGACGATTAATTAATGGGCAAGTCGATCATCTAGTCTTCTTATTAGTAGGTGGGCGTCCCGCCATGTGCATTATCGATGGTCGATTCGCTCGGCTTCGTTCCACAAATCGATTTTTTCTCCACCCCACTAGGGCTGAGGACGGCTGTGACCTGTGCTTCACTGACTGATATCTATAGTTGCAGTGCAGTCATTCTGAAATATTCACAGCTTTCACCGTAGGATGCCATGAATATTTATCTGTCGGGTTCAGTAATATCGCTGTCGGTAAAAAACCCGTACAGCTTTAATAGTGCAAGTGGAAGTTAGCGTGATGAATGTGGAGTACCGCCAGGCGACGGAAAACTTGCTTTTTAGTGTCCTATTTCTGCGAAGTGCGGAATAGTAAAAATGTATCTAGATTTTTCGCCGGGAAATCGTCTGCACCACATTGGAGAGATTGAAGTTTTGTATGCCGCAAGCTTGGTGCTACGGATTCATTTTAGATTGCGTTTCATGTTTTTTTTTTTTTTAATCATATGAACCTAAGTTTTAGTATTTTAATAATATACCTTTAGCTTTCAGTTTATTAAACGAAACTTGATGGTTAGGTATTTTTACCGCTAAATAATGCCTACCTTCCGGCTTCTTCATCAGATCGTTTCGATGGTAACATTTTCATCAGAACCATTTATTTAAAGCTTCGTCATAGTCGCTTAACTATTTTAATCTTATCGCTATCCGTGAAATACTTATCATCGTTGAGGAGTTTCCGTGGCCATCTTTATCAGTTCCACTTCACCAGATGATACTTTCTGAATGCAAACGCTTGATTTGTTGATGAAAATACCATAATCGCTATATGTATGCCTATAATATTTGAGGAGTTCCCTCGATTCCTCATGGATTACATCATCAGAACTGAGTTTTGATAAAAATGGGACCAATCTGGAAAAATACCATTTCAAATAAAAAAGAATTTTCCGAATCGGTTCATAAATGACGGAGTACTGTGGTAACAAACATATAAAAATAATAAAAAAAAAAAACATACAACCGAATTCAGAACCTCCTCCTTTTTTGGAAGTCGGTTAAAAATGAGTTACGGTTGATCGTAACTTGTTCTAAAAATGGCGGTAATTATCAGTACTGTATTTTCTCTCAACGTTGTAGCGACGCTGATTAAAAGTATTTTCATACACTTTATGGCGCTGGCAAAGATCCTGCAGCGAATTAGTCCATGGTCTTTAAAGAAATTCTCGGAGCATTTTTTTTCCAACGTAACATAGAAAGCACGCTTGCAGAAGCCGTTTATGAATACTAGGCCAGGAACCGCTGAGCCCCACATATAAACTTGTACTTTAATATCTCAGAAAGCCTTGCATCGTATCCCAGCAGACATATAACGAAATTGAGGGAACACGTCTTTAGCAATGCGTGCTCTGTGGAAGGTTATGTCGAACATTTTAGTGGATTGAACTTTGGTATTCATTGGAGGTGATGTAGGTAAGATCTTATACAGAGATTTTTAAAAGTACGGGACAAATCATGTATAAAGCTATTGTATCAATATTAGATTTGTTTCAGCCATAAAAACTATTAACCAAGAACTTAGAGCATCCCCAAACCTATACCTACCATAAAGTAAAGAGGTCCTTTTTAGGGTTCCATACCAAAATGGTAAAAAGGAACCCTTATGGTGCGTCTGTCTGTCTGTCTGTCCGTCTGTCACAGTTGGATATTGTACCTCAAGAACTACTAATGCTATCAAATTTAAATTTGGAACAGTTTTAGATGACGTTTGCCCAACTATTTTGCAAATAAGAAAGATTTTTTTTTTGCAACAGGGACTGAGTAAGGGTCTTAAAAATTTGAATGGGACATCATCATTTGATTTACTAGGACCTGTAGGGTATCATAAGAAAGATGCTGTTTGCACATTCTCAAACATTTTTTTGTTTTTTTTATGCCGCTTAGTTTTCGACTTCTGATGAAAAATGTAAAAAAAAACCGTTCCCCCCCCCCCTCCCCTTTATCTCCGAAGTAGCACACTTTTTCAGAAATCATCAACAAAAATTACATATTACGGAACCCCCGGTGCGAGAGTCCTAGTTGCTCTTGACCAGTTTTTTTTTTCATTTACTAGAATGTATTCCTCAAGGCGACATACATGTTTGGGCCACATTTTCCGAGTGTGCGACTGGGTCCCCGACGAAGCTTATCAAGTAGGTACCTACATTGTGTAACATTTCGAGTGTTGATGGAATTTATTTAATGAGAAACCGGGAATACGACCTCACTGAAGAGTTTCAACACGTGGAGAATTGTTTTGGAACGAATTATGGAAATAATCATTGTGTCATTTTTGGGACTGAGCTAGAAATAAAAGCTAGAAACAATAACAACTCTAAAATAAGAAACCGGTCAAGAGCGAGTCGGACTCGTGCACCGAGGGTTCCGTTCTGATTACTGAAAAACTCTGCTATTTAGAGACATCGTTTTATTTTTCCTGTGATTTTTACATAAACTGCTATCACATAGAATAATTTCAGATTTTTTTCTTTGCAAACTTCGGAGATAAGGGGGGGGGAACGGTATTTTTTTTTACATTTTTCATCAAAAGTCGAAAACTATGCGGCCTAAAAAAAAATAAAAAAATGTTTGAGAATATGCAAATAGTGTTCTTACATATGATACCCCACATACCCCACATGCCCTAGTAGCCCCACTTTGAATTTTTAAGACCCCTTTTCAGTCCATGTTGCAAAAAAAATATAAATATTTTTACTTTTTTTCTTGTTTGCAAAATAGTTGGGTAAGCATAATCTAAAACTGTTTTAAATTTCAAGTTGATAGCATTAGTGGTTCTTGAGATATCCAGCTGTGACAGACAGACAGACAGACAGACTGAGTCTCACCATAAGGGTTCCTTTTTTACCATTTTGGTATGGAACCCTAAAAAGGTATATGCATTCGTATTAAAATAGGTTAAAATAGGCAATGAGAAATCTGCAGTCCGCTGAGGTGTTTGGTGTTCCACAACAAAAAGACAATGAATAATAACAATGGCTAAGGAAGCAGTTTAGAATATCAAACTTTTTTTACTTCTTCCGGAACTCTTCATACAAATGCACATAAATATAAAAACAAACTGTTCAAATACAAATATAGCTTTGCATAGTTGCACTCCTGCAGTGGTGAACTCCGTATCACGCGATATTGCATTCCGAAGCCGTGTTTATTGTGATTCTATGTATGTTATAACTTGTATTGCAACGTTTACTGCATAATAAATTTACTGTTTCTTTATAATAAGTTTAAGAACACTAGTCTAAGTCAAAGGACTTTTATTTTCTTAGTTTTTTACATGCTAAAATCTAACAGACTTAAAAAAATTAATATGTACAAGTATAATACAAAAAGGAGGATTTTTCGATGCCCCATGATTTCCCATCATAGGGCATCGAAAAATTCATCCGCATCACTGTCGAAAGGAAAGGTGCCCAAAAGGCTGGCAGCATTGCCACGTTGTATGGCAATGCTAATTCTTTGTCCAAAAAATAGGCCAGCCCTTTGGTCACGTGTAGAGTCGACCAACCGTTTGGCGATGTCCCGAAAAACCAAAAGGGCACTCGGACCCCATGGTCCTAGTGTTTCAACCCCAAACGGCTCGAACATATAAGTCCCAATAAGATTGGAGTATTTGCGCCGTTTGAGGTTTTCCGCACCTGCAGCAGCTGCCCCAGCACAGCCTACCGTGCTAGGAAGATGGGATGGCGCAAGGGTGTCGACACACGTTGCATCCCACACCAAAGGCCACACATATATAATAAATTGTATATAAAGGTACTCCCATTCAGTGGTGAGGAGTGCCCTCGTGCGGATCGCTGGTCCGTTCTGAATTGTTGACAGATTGATGTTTTTGGCGGGTAATTGCCAAATTGAGTTTGGAGCCGTTATGTCAAAACAATAACAGCTTAGTTATACAGGGTGTAAATGTAAATAGCTTCAATTTTTTAAGGGGTCATTGCACTCATCATTAATAACAACTTTTACTGTGGGACCAAACCTGAAATCGCGAAAATAAAATCAGCTGTTCAATACATTTTCACAAATTATAGGAACATAAATATACAGAACAGCTGATTTTTTTCGCGATTTCAGGTTTGGTCCCATAGTAAAAGTTGTTTATAATAATGAGTACAATGACTCCTTAAAAAATTGCCACTTACACCCTGTATAAAACATGTTGTTCTATTCTCATTTTGGTTATGAATAGCATACAATTGTTATTAAAGCCTACATAACAAAAGCTCGAAACCACTGTTCAGTAAACAACATTTGATTGAATAACAGTCATGCAGGTTTAGTTGAAATTAGTCTGTATAAATATAACTGATTCTAAGCTCCGTAATAAGGCATGAAGTTAGTCTAACAGTTAAAATAGACCTACCGGGAACTCGGCAGTTCAATTTGTCCGTTGTTACAAAACAACGTCATGCTTCTTGACAGGCCGTGTGTTATTATGCGGTCGATATGCCTGCACGATATAATGGCGATGACATTTTCTGGAAAGTTCATTGGAAAGATGTCATTCATGATTCATGAGCCTATCAAAGAAATTGCGCCTCGTCCCTAATAATACGTAAACTATCAGACGACTTGTCAGCGTCGTAGTTTACCTAATAGACATTCAATTTGTAATGTGTTACCTAACATTACAAAACATGTTTTTGTTTGCCGAACATGTGTTTAAAATAATTGATTAAAATGGTAAACTCTCCATACCGGTGCACATGGTACAGTGTTGCCTAGTTTGGGCAATGTAAAACCCTAATATGTATAAAAGGAGGCTCCGAAAGCCAAAAACAGTGAAAGCTGGTGAATGGGCGACGCGATACGACGCTCGGAAACATTTGGATTTTACTTTTTTCTGTCACACTCAGAGCTGTCTGGAGTCTTTTATTTTTAGTTACTTTATCGCTGTACGTTCGTATGGCTCGCTGTTCGTATAAGTTTATAAGTTTATAAGTTTATTTATTTCGTAATCAACAGGTATAACAGATACATTTTAGAGGCCTTCTTTTAAGTATGTAGAAATACCTGTAACAGAAGACCTCCCTCTTCTTAAACTACATGTACACAAACAAAGCCTGTTAATCAATAACAAAATAAGTGGGTAGGTACATGAAAAACTAAAATTAAAGAATTTTAAAATAATTAAATATACTTGAATTCGTAATCTCAGATAATTTACAAAAGATACTGAGAGAAAAAAAATAAAAATAAAATAAAATAAAGTAAAGTAAAAAATCCAATATTTTTGTTGATCATGTCGTGTGACATTGAGTTTGTCGTTCCATATTTGATAATTATCTCAGACTCCGATTTCAAGTATGGTGATGTGTAGAGTGGGAGTGTGTGAGTGTGGGGGTGTGTGTGTGAGAGGGTGTGTGAAGGTGTGTGTATGTGAGGATGTGAGGTGGTGTGTGTGTGTGTGTGTGAGGGGGTGTGTGTGTGTGTGAGTGAGTGAGGAAGAGAGAAAGGGAAACCAAAAGCATATTATTAGTGTGTAGGATGAGGTATACACTTGCATATGTATTTATTAATTAAATTATCCGCGTTTTCATTTATTCCTTATAAGTAAGCTTTTTATATTATTATACTACTGGATTAAGAAGTGCTTCAGTTTCTTCATAAGTGAGGTTTTTTAGCCATCCATTCAAGGTTTTCTTGCATTCGTAATGTGTTTTTTGGTAAATAGGAAGTTTTTTACTAATGGCATTATAAAGAAGAGTAGTTTGGGCACCATATTGTCGCTTTGCGAATGCAGTACGAGCCCTAACCCCCGCTATACGACCATACCTTCTTCTTTTCCTGAGAACACTAGCATCAAATACCGTCGTTTTATGCATTTTTAAGGTAGACATGAGAATAATATATAACTTTCTTACAGTTAAAAGATCACATAGTTTGTAAAGCTCGTGTGTAGGAAAACGATACGGTTTAAAATATATAGTTTTAAGAAGGGCACGCTGTGATCTTTCTACATCTAGGAATTTGGTCTTGGAGGCACCCCCCCAGATAGGAATGCAATAGGTTAGAACGGATTGGGCTAGAGCAGAGTATATTTGTTTAATAAGATTTGCTGAAGCAACATGCCTTAGTAATTTGAAGATCCAAATCAATTTTCTGATACGGTCACTAACCAATGCTACGTGATAGTGCCAGGAGAGTCGCTGGTCAAGTACAATACCCAGATATTTCGTCTTTTCCACCTTTTCGATAGTCGGACATGCGCAATTAGTGTCCTGAATATTGTAACAATGGTGTATCTTTACACTGAAGTTAGTTCCAGGCTGGGTTCTGTTACTTAAGGAGAAACACATGTAGGTAGTCTTCTGGCTATTCAGCGTAAGTAGATTAGTTCGTAGCCAGGAAGCAACTCTAGATAGTCCCACTTCCGTATCCTTCCGCACAGAATCCCAATTATCGCCGATAAAGACCAGCGCTGTGTCATCGGCATAAGAGAAGACCCGAGCACCACCTGCCTCCAAATCACATAGGTCATTGATGTAAATTAGAAACAAGGTGGGCCCGAGGACGCTCCCCTGTGGCACACCAAATGTTATATTAGAGTCGCTGCTTGTATACTGACCAATTCTAACCTTTTGTGTTCTAGTTGTAAGGTAACTTTTGAATAATTCAAGAGGTGTGCCCCTTATTCCTATGTATTCTAGCTTGCGTACAAGAATGGGAACAGAGACTGTATCGAAAGCCTTTTTTAAGTCAAGGAAAACTGTGAGGCATTTTTTTCCTTTATCAAGGTTTTCAGTAATGAGAGACGTAATAGCTGTTACTGCATCTTCAGTCGATTTGCCCTGTCTAAATCCAAACTGTGCATTAGATAATATTCGAAATTTATTAAGGAAGTCTAGTAATCGTTTGTTTAAAAGTTTCTCTAATATTTTTGATAAAGCAGGCAATACTGATATAGGCCTATAGTTACTGACATCATCTTTGGGCCCATTCTTGTACACAGGCGTAATTGTAGATTTTTTTAAGAGCTTAGGGAAGATACCTTTACTAAAGCACAAGTTCGCTAGATGAACAATAATTGGGAGTACCTCTTGCTTTGCTAATTTGAGGAAAATTGTTGGGATGTTGTCCCAGCCAGGAGCACTATTTGATCTTAAATTCATAAGTAAATAATGTACTTCATCTATGTCAGTATCCAATAGAACAAGTGATGTTAATTGAGTATTATCTGCTCTTAAGTCAGTCCTAGCATCCAATCTAGTATTCGGCAAGATTTTTTCTGCAAGTTGTTCACCTATTCCTACGAAATAATCATTAACATGATTGACTGCTTCAATTGGCGACAGCTTTCCTTCCAATAGTTTAGTGTTGTCTGCATTGGTTTGCTTCATATGCGTTATGTTTTTAATATTTGACCAAAGTTTTTTACTATTTTTGGTAGAGTTAGCTAATTGTTCCCTCTCATACCGGCGCTTCAGTTTTTTAATTAATTGATTGCAATAATTTCGATATCTTTTATAACTAATTTTTAGTATATCATTGTGCATGTCATTTTTTAATTTCTTTTGCATTTTATTTCTATTTCTGATACATTTTAAAATTCCGGGCGTTATCCAGGGTTTTATGGTTCGCTTAGTTTTGGGTATAACAGTCGTAATAGTATTTTCCTGTAAAGATTCCGAAATTTTTTCAATCAAAAGTTTCACTACAAGGTCAGGATCATCAGAAAAAATGAGTTCGCCAAGATTTTTGTCTACTAAAGATTTCAGTGCCATATCAAAATCAGTACAAGTTTTTGTCTTTTGAATTTTATTTTTTAGCTTGATTTTAGATAGATTTAAGAATAATAGAGAATGATCAGTAACAGATGTATTTAAGACAGCAATGTGAGCAGATAATTTTTCCTTACTAAGCTTTAACATAAAATGGTCGAGGCAATTGTGTAGTCTAGTAGGAAAAGTGTGTCCAGCCAAAAGTCCATGCATAGTTAACATTGCAGAATAGTTTTGTCTATTGTTACGCTCCTGGGCTTGCTCACCTAGAGTTGGCGTAAGATTTATATTTAAATCCCCAGTCAAGGTAATGCAGTTACAGGATTTTATGGAGTTCAAATATGTGTCGAGAGAGTTAATAAACATGTCCGCGTTGGCATTTGAAGGGGATCGATATACCGCCAGTATAATATTGTTATCATTAGTTTTAATTTCTAAAGCTGAGGCATGAGTCAATTTAATTTCTCTGACATTTGCTGCAATATTATTGGTGACGTACACAACTACTCCGTCGTTTTTATTTATATGATTTGTTGTTTGGAAGGATGAGAAGTTCGTAATAGTGGGTATAGGTTTAATAGGATTAAGTTGACTTTCAGTTAGAATCAGGATATCCGGCCCAAATTTTAGACAAGACAGAGTCAGTTGGAGATCATCTAAGTTACTATAAACGCTTCGTATATTTTGGCAGAATATTTTGCAATCATTCTTTTGTACTTGTATGTGCTTAGACAAGTCTTCAATATCACAGTGAATAGCCTGAGCGATATTTGAATTGTCTATTTCATTGAGTGTGTGGAGCGAACTATCCATTAAAAAGATTAACAGGTCTGAGGATGAACTTCGAAACATATTTAAGTGCAAAATATTTACATAATTTTGATAACCGCGGAGTATATGCTTGTTGTGAGATTTCTAAGTGTGGGAGAGTGTATGTTTGTGAGTAGAATTCGATTGTTGTATGAAGGAAAGTATGCGTTAATGTGAATGTATGTGTAGTAGTACAATTATTTATAACAAAAAAAGTTAAAAGAAACATAATTTCTAAGAAAACAAAATAAAATAAAAAACGTAAAGAACCGTGTAGAATTAACAAAATGCCAGGGTATACATATACGTGGGTTGCAGGTTTACGGTCTAGTCAGATTTCTTGCGTAAGCTGGTGGATCTGAGCTTCAGACCTGACCGTTATTCTTTGCGACGTTTCATCTCTCTTTAAATATACTTTGCCGTAGGCTGTCCAGCAGAATTTAAATTTCTTAGCCTTGACTAGATCACGGGCAAGAAAGTGCAGCCGAGAGCCTTTCGCAGTAAGCTGTTCCGATACAAAGATGGGAGAATCCGTATTTGAGCGGCATCCAAGATGTTTTGCGGCCAGCTTGCTTTGGTTTCTAATATTAAAAGACTTACACATCTTGAGCAGTTCAGTCTTCAAAAGTGTTGAGGAGGTTTCTACAATGATGGGGCTATTTTGTTCATCCTTCTTGCTACTCACTCTGTACACGTCTTTGATGTCACTTTTCTCAATTTTGCAATCAACGTTTTTAGACAGACAGAGTACCATTCCAATCAAGTCTTCTTTCGTTTCTCCACTCGTCTTCGGCACGTTTTTTAACTGAAAATTAGATTTTCGATTTGACATTTGCATATCTTCGATTTTGTTTTCTAAAACCGTAATATAATCTCTGTCCTTGACGGCCTGTTTTTCCAATTGGTAAATTTTATTAAGCATATCCTTGTTTTGTGCTGCGAGAAAGGCAACCGAGCTCTCAATGTTTGTGTTCGTACTCTGTATGTTTGACAAAGCAAGGCTAATCTTACTCAATTCTCCTTCAATTTCCTTCCGTTGCTCAGCCATAAGAGAAGATATAAAACTCTTAATATCGGTGTCGTCATCCCGTGGCCTTTTAAAGCGAGAGTGAGCAAAGTTTGGTGGTGTTTTTTCTTGTCTCAGTTGCTTTAAGTCCGATTCTGACATTGATTTATTCATTTGGCTTTCCATGATACTAGGACAACAATAACTATAAGGAATCAAGGCACTACGCTTTTCTATCAGTGAGACGGACACTTGTAATATTATAAAATAATCCGCATAAAACCGTACACGCCACCAGAATACCAGCCGTACAGGAAACACAGGTGATTTGGTTGTTCGTATGGCTCGCTGTACGTTCGTATGGCTCGCTGTTCTTTTGTTAGAGCTTCAATTAAAATCATTTCAGTACGTTACAGCTACGACGCTGCTTTACAAATGCGGTCTTTTTTAGGGTTCCGTACCAAAATGGTAAAAAAGGAACCCTTATGGTGTGACTCAGTCTGTCTGTCTGTCTGTCCGTCTGTCTGTCTGTCACAGCTGGATATCTCAACAACTACTAATGCTATCAACTTGAAATTTGGAACAGTTTTAGATGATGTTGACCCAACTATTTTACAAATAAGAAAAAAGTAAAAATATTTATGTTTTTTTTGTAACAGGGACTGAAAGGGGGTCTTATTAATTCAAAGTGGGGCTACTAGGGCATGTGGGGTATCATATGAAAGAGCGCTGTTTGCACATTTTCAAACATTTTTTTGTTTTTTTTTAGTCCGCATAGTTTTCGAATTTTGATGTAAAATGTAAAAAAAAAATACCGTTCCCCCCCTTTATCTCCGAAGTTTGCAAAGAGAAAAATCTGAAATTATTCTATGTAATAGAAGTTTATGTAAAGATTACAGGAAAAATAAAACGATGTCTCTAAATAGCACACTTTTTCAGAAATCGGAACGGAACCCTCGGTGCGCGAGTCCGACTCGCTCTTGACCGGTTTTTTTTTTATATCTTTATTTAGAAAAGGCTTTAATCGCTAAGCGATTGTGCCAGCCTCGTAGTTTAACAATTACATAATAGATACAAAATAGGTAATGACTAAGATCTTAACTTAATTAATTTAACAATCAAGTAATATAACTTAACAGTAACTCTGTCTGTTACCGACTCACGCTTAACGGCTGAACGGTGAAATTAGGCACAAAGGTCGACCATGACCAGACATACGATCTATCCCGGTAGTAGGTTTCCGTAGGTTAATTTCCGACCTTCACGTGGGTGAAGACGTGGCAGAAGCTAATTAGTTACCTACACAGCAGAAAAATGTTTCAATCGATTTTATAAAGACGATGATTTTTGTCCTGCATCAAACAACCGATAAAAGATATTCATCTTCATCATCATCACAGCCTTGTTCCACCCGCCGCTGAGTGCAGGCCTCCTCTCTGTTGTGCCGCGCCTCCCTGGACCGTGCGAGTCTCATCCAGGTCTTCCCCGCGACTTCCATTGCACCCACCTGGCTATTGGTTTCCCAACGCTCCTTCTGTCGTAACCACATAAAAGACTATACGTTGAAAAATCTGTACCTTGTAAATACTAGCGCACAAGCCGAGCTCACCGTTTGAACACGGATTGTTCTGCTCACTTTTATTACGATTTTATATTGTACCTTGTCAATCGTGTTTCCTACACCGTCGAACATAATACGGTGCTCAACTTAGTTCTAAACCTGGCCGCCTGCGTGTAGCCCGGCCTTTACTTGACAAGTTTGAAGGCACTCAGTAGGCGAATGACGTAAACAGTGAATAATACGTTTTGTATTTTATACGGAACTAATGATTTTAAACTTTTGGTTTTTTCTCGTAATAATAAAATTAGCAGTAAATGCAATAATTTCAAAACAATAAAAAGCTAATCGGACAAGAGTAACGGTCAAGTGCGGCCATTACCGCGTCTACTGCCGTCCCCCGCGCCCCGCTAGCACAAGGACACTCCACGATACTAGCATAACACGCAGAGCTTCCACTGCTTGGATAAGGCAGGCTTGGTTGCGGAGGCCTATGTTACGGTGAAGAATACGTAAGTCCTAGCACTTATTTAGTTAGTATTTTTAATTTCATACTGTCTAACTATCAAAGATATCGTAAGTTTCGGGTATTTTCAAAGACTTGAAAATTATTTTGTCCTTATTTTTAGAACACGTTCGCATAACTTACCTGCAGCACAATGGCTGACTCTCACGATTCTTAATTCCAAATAACAACAACAGGAATTCATCGAGTTCTGCAGTTGACTGTACATAAGCCTTAGATTCAATTAACCGCTGCGCTGGTAGCGCGCCAAGTGCTTGTCCTGTCAGCTTACATGGCACCGCGTTTTTCAGCCTGCAGAACTTATGACATAGGTAATACTAAATAACGTTTTATTGTGGCTGGAAATGTCAGTTTCATGTGTAAACCTTTTGACACTTGAAACTTGAAACCTTACTGGATGGCTCTATTAATACATAATACCAACCGGGTGACCACGACGACGCCTCCGACTTTTTTATTTTTGCGTATTTTTATGGCATTTATTTTTATTGTTTAGTGCAGGGATGCACAGACCGCGGCCCGCGGGCCACATGCGGCCTCCCGGCAATATGCCAGTGGCCCAACAGCAAAAATATTTATTCCCTCGTACCTACATTTGAAGGAAAAATATTGCCGTTTTTTCACCATTTCAGCTGAAGCTGCACCAAAGTTCAAAACGATCAAGATTTTCGCAACAAATTGAACTTGTTGAACTTTTACTTCTGCATTGACAAAACTATGTAATAGTACAAAGATTTGTGTACAAATGCCCTGAAATGCTCCAGCTTATTTGCTTCTACTTTTATATTACATGTGAACAAACTTTTTCGGTATTGAATAATAATAATGAGCCAATTGTTAGAAAGATTGTAAGCACAATGCAGGTGCCACGCTTCAAACTAGTATATTATTGTTAGACAGATTGTAAGCACAATGCAGGTGCCACGCTTCAAACTAGTATATTATTGTTAGACAGATTGTAAGCACAATGCAGGTGCCACGCTTCAAACTAGTATATTATTGTTAGACAGATTGTAAGCACAATGCAGGTGCCACGCTTCAAACTAGTATATTATTGTTAGACAGATTGTAAGCACAATGCAGGTGCCACGCTTCAAACTAGTATATTATTTTTTTAATTAAATTTTTGGCTATTTTTATGTTTTTAATTTGTGCTGGTGGCCCGCAATTAGTTCTCATTTGCCGAAGTGGCCCATGGTCTCAATAAGTCTGTGCATCCCTGTTTTAGTGTGTATTATCAAAGTGAAGATATACATAATATTATAATATCTTTATTGCAGACATTAATTCAGTCCATATTAGCACATTTAACCTAACTCAACCCTACCTAACAAACAAGGTAACCTTAGGATGAATGATAGGTCTCGCTGGCGCTCGACCGCCATTCATCTGAGGTTACAACATGGGTACAACAATAAGTAACAATTTCTAATCTATAAAAATCAACTGCCGAATGTATAAACGCGCATCACTTCAGAACGGATGCACCTGTTTGGCAAATATTTTTTTCTATTGTGTTTGTAACTGTCAGGACAAGGGTTGTATGAAAGAAAATGTTTGAAAAATTGTACGGCAAAGTGATAAATTTTGGTTAAAAAATCTCGTGAGATCTTCAAAATTTTTACAGAATTGACAGATTGACGTTTAGTTGTTCAGAAAAAAAATGTTGTTTAGGTTGTTTTGTGAAAAAAGTAGGTAGTAAAAAAATATTTTAGAACGTTATTAATTGTTATACCTGCTATTTGTAAAAACATCAGCAATAGTAATTTATAGAACTCAGTGTATAACGTTGTGTTATCTATCACTGAATTGCCTTCATTGTTAAGAAAATGCGACCAGTGAGGCATCAAAAAATCGGAAAGAAAAATTAGAAAAGTTGCCGGGAAAACTGAAAGTGCATTTTGTACAGGAATTTTGTATGAATTATTGAAATTTGGTTAGGACAGCATCTGTCGCGTCAGCTAGTTGCAACAGTTATAAATTACCATAAACTAGATTTAAAGCTGGCGCCGAAATCAGGCAACATAATATATTATGTAAAGTTTTCATAATAATATAATATAGCCAGTGAGGAGAGCGAATGGGAACGGCTAGACGAAACCCACGTTAGTAGAGTGCCTACAGGTGTACATATTTAGTAAGATATATACATTGTGTTAAAGTAATTGCGTGCACAGCTTAGGGGTTTTGAGTATCATTAAAGGAACCCAGGAAAAAAAAATAAAAACACAAAAATAGTACATTGTGATGATACAAGGGCGGGAAGTTGGTTATATAACCTACACACCAGTGTGTAACACGACGTTTTTCAATACAGTTGTGGGAAATAGTAAAAAACAAATCAAAGAATTTATTTTGAGAGTAGTTTTTAACATGGAATAAATTTACCACAATCCATGTAGATGGTTTATATTTGCCACTCAATTCATGAAAATAAGCTAACAATTCATGAAAATAAGCTAACAAGTATGTATAAAGGTTGCTGAAAATGATTTAGTTTTCTTTTGTTTTTTCTATAAAATAAAGTGATCGTAAGTCGCCATATTCTCGAGGTTTTTGGGGGGGAAAATTTCATCTTTCGCAGTTTTCGTCTCAGATAAAATATCGGGTGGAGTTAATTCCATATCATCACTCGTACTTGAACTCATAATCAACTTATCACACAAAAAATTATAGTTTTCAGAAAATGGCGCGTTTTTGCAACTGGACATTTTTTTTTTACAACGAAAACAGCCTGACAAATGACAAATGTTGATGTGAAAATAATTAAATTAAAACTGGTAATAAAACGGCGAAAATATTCAAATATTTTTGGGAGTTATATGTTCGAGCCGTTTGGGGTTGAAACACTAGGGCCATGGGGTCCGAGTGCCAACTTAGTTTTCCAAGACATCGCTAAGCGATTGGTCGACTCTTCACGTGACCAGAGGGCTGGCCTATTTTTTGGCCAAAGAATCAGCATTGCCATACAACGTGGCAATGCTGGCAGCCTTTTGGGCACTTTTCCTATTGACAGCGATGTGGACGAATTTTTTGATGCCCTATGATCCGATCCCCTCCTTTTTTTATACAATGTACATATTATTATTTTAAATCTGTGTTAATTTATATATTACTAGCTGACCCGACAGACGTTGTCCTGTCTTAGCTATGAATATTCTAATGTAAACGCGCGAAGTTCCTGAAGGCGCAAGCTGAGCACATTTTGAATTGTTTAGGAAAACTTAATTTATATTTTAAGAATGAACCTAAGATTTTTTGCTGAAAAGTAAAATACCGGAATAAATTTATACTTAGTAAAAAGTCAAGAACATGAAAATGATTAATTGGAGCCAATTAATTTGAAAAAAAAAATTGTTTTGAGTATGAATGTCAATGGCTATATGAGTAGGGGATGATCAAGAAACGATGGATGGACTGTGTTAAAGATGATATGGTTATAAAGGGGGTGACTACCGAGATGACGACTAATAGAGAAGTATGGAAGAAAGGGACATGTTGCGCAGACCCAAAATAAATTGGGATAGTAGGTTGTTACCATAGGCCTATAAAAAATCTGCCGCTGGGGTCGCGGGTTGTCTGAAGGGGTTACCGCGGCCTTGGCATAGGCAACTGAAGGGACACGGGTGGGTTTTAGTCAGTAAAAGTCTGACACGCCCTCCCGCTCCACCCAGAGCGGGAGAAGTTATTTGATGAATAAAAAATCTGAGGTTGTTACTTGTATCAAATCTCCACATATTTAGTACAGTAGTGTTAGTAAATTGACGTTATAACAATAAACTGTGTAGAAGTTTCTTTCATACAAACTTTGTCCTGACAAATACAACAAAAAAGAATTAGCCAAATACGTGCATCCGTTCTGAAGTGATGCGCGTACCTACATACATTCCGCAATTGATTTTTATTTTAGAATACTACATAAGTAGCTGACCCGCCAGACGACCTGTCAAAAATTCAATAAATCGAACGGCAGCAAAACAAATAAACAACTGATTATAAAATGAATTTGAATTTGGAATTCTAAAAAGAATGAAAGTTTCCCGACATTGCCCTGCCCTTTCATGTATGAGAAAATGAATTTTCTTCATATTTTTTTGTGAATTTTCCTATGTTTTTAATATTTATTCTGCTATTCGGGACGGAGACAAATACAACAAATCAAAAACCATGAAAATTGGTCCAGTAGTTCTCGAGTTATAAGTGTTCGAACAAACCCGACTTTGTTTTATATATATAGATGTACATAAAGAATAAATATTAATAAATTTAGTTTTTCCAAAAAAAAAATCTGGTAATTAAATGTGTTAAACAACCATATAAAAGACTTTTGAGAATTCAATGCTAAGACGTAGGTACGGATTCATTCATTTTTCCTCGTATAAAATTTATACCAATTTATTCTATGTATGAAAACTCCTTGCTACTAAACTTTTTAAATTGACTTATAAATTTAAAACTAAACTGCAAAACTAATGATGGAGCTCGTCAAGAGCTCGTAAACAAAAGTCACGACCGCGTAACGGAAAGATGTCTGTGCAGAAGATTTAATTTTCGAATAGCCTCTGAAAGTACGCCATGTTTAACAACTGTATTTAAAAAATATTGTAAGATCAACCTAATTTAGTACCTACTAACTTAAAAAATAGCAATAGGTTAGAATTAAAATTATTTTATTTGTTTAAATGCTCCAACTATCGAACGCGTTGTCCTTACTTTGTCCTTCATTTCTCGCGTCCGAATAGGAGCCGTTTTCAGTGTAGCAGCCCTTAGTATCCCTTAGTATATATAGAAAACGGCTCGCGATATTTTTAATTCTAAACGATTGCTACCTATTTTAAGTTAGTAGGTACTAAATTATTATAGGTATTATTATTGATCTTGCAATATAATAGAAATTTGGGGAAATGCCGGAAAAACGAAGTTGCAAAAATTACAAAGAGTACAAAATAAGCTCATAAAGATATTGATTCGCTATCCATACCTAACACCAACTTGTAAAATTTTTGAAGAAACAAAACTAATGAATATCAAACAACTATATATATATAATACTTGCGTTCTCATTAGACAAATTATAGACAAAACCATCCACACTAACTTATCATTTATAACAAAATCTCAAACTACTAAACGCAGTCTTCGTCGACCAAGTCTACTTGTTTTGCCAAGAATACGCACTTACTATGTTAGAAATAATATAACATATGAAGGAGCACAACTATTTAATAATTTACCCACCTAAATAAAAAGTGTTAGCTCTCTCAGCAGTTTTAAATCTCGACTATCCAAACACATAACTGAAAACTGTCTTGGCTAAAAGTCCTCCAATGTTCAAAGTTGAACTGCTGAATGAGCGTAGAATAATATATAATTATAATACTATACATTATACTTTGGTGACGGTTACCTAAAATAAGTTTACTGAAGGTTTCTTGTCTGTTCTCATGTAGATGGCATTTTTTGTCTTTTATGAGAATAAATGATATAAACCTAAATATTTTATTTTTTTATTTTTCCTGTTTTCCTTTGTCGATACTGAACCTACCCCTAAGCTATGGCATGCAATTAATTTTTAACACCCTGTATATCTGATATCTGGGTGTCAGACTGAACTTCTCTATTGTAGCCATTATTTTAGTTAGTATTTCCTAGGTACATTCGTTATTTTCAAGGTATTTTTTCAAAAGCAATACAGTTTCATTCAGCGCATAATCCTGTAAGTGGGACGAGTCGTCACACCAATAATACAGACCACACGAATGCCAGCTGAGCTTAACAGTCGGCAGAGATCTCTAGAGTCGTGCCAACTTTTAAAGAAAATATTCGACAAGCTTCTCCTTAAGACCTGAGATATCTTTTGAAACTTTCTCCCATTGTAAGTGCCGCGAATGCTGTGTTGAAGGTTTCATTCAGAACCCACTTCATGTGCTTCAGCGTTTTGAAAACCAGCAACAAGTACCTAGCTATCGTACCACATTCCACTCTTGGAGGGTAGATGCTTCGTGTAGGTAGTGTAGGTATTTCTTGGAGTGTATTCATCGTTGGTCTGCAGTGGTTCCCAAAGTCTTTTGTTTCATAGACCACTATCAAAATAAAGCTGGATCCGGTGGACCGCCAGCCTCTCGCAGCACCGCCATTTTAACCGGTTCTGTGCTTCTCGCATCCGGCGGATTACGCGGTCGCTACTCCAGAACCTTTCCCATCGGCCATCTGTTCTTTGAGCAATGTGCCCTGCCCACTGTCACTTAAGTTTGACAAAACTTCGGGCAATGTCGGCTTTATTTTATCGGCTATGTCTATGGCGTGCAGTTATGTGAAATAGCCGCGCGAGTGGCGACTGGCGAT
Source organism: Cosmia trapezina (assembly GCA_905163495.3). NCBI lineage: Eukaryota > Metazoa > Arthropoda > Insecta > Lepidoptera > Noctuidae > Cosmia > Cosmia trapezina. Next base: position 701,130 of record LR991019.1, read on the forward strand.
GCTAACATTCAGGGCCCCAAGTCTGCTATTTTTTACATTCCAACACGATCCCATTGTCACTGCATTGTCATTTTGCTAAAAGTTCGTAATCTGCTAAATTCATAATTTCATACAATGGAGTGTCAGTAGTTGACCATTATGACGCCAATACATTAGTAGACTACCAAACTTGTCAAAATCAACAATTATGAAATCAATGATAGACCATTCTGACACTATTGTAGTAGCACACTTCAGGCCCAGCTCAGCGCTGCCTGCGCACCGGCCAGCCAGCCCCGCTTATCTAACTTACTGATAAGATGATATGTTTATTGTTATTTATTTCTGTATTATTATTGTTTTACAAACATCATATCGACCGTCAACTTGATTGTAATTGTGTAATCTGTAACACAATGTTACAATCCTGGATTATGGTCAAGCAATGTTATATGTCGGTCAGTACTGCTTACCTCTAGACATAATTATAATAACTTTTAAGTCTTCGTTTTCGGTAGGGCTTCGAAGTATAATTTTATTAAAATTGTACAAAAATATATTTCGTTAGCTGGTTTCAAAATCAATCAAACCCTTGCCTTACACAAAATCTATCTACACAATATTAAAAGAAAAAAAAAGTGTTTCATGTCTGTTTGTGTGGCCGCGTTATACTTATAAACTACGCAACGGATTTTGATGCTGTTTTCACAATCATTTAGACAATTTATTCCTGAACGTTTATGTGTACAATATATGAATACCTACTTAACTTACATTACTGAAATCACGATGTTTTGTCGAGTCGTACGAACCCTGCGAAGCAGGTGTACCGCTAGTGTGTAATAAGAATTATTTCAGGAATTAATGAACACCAGCCTGTCTTGCAATGTGTTGTTTCAGGAATTAATGAACACCAGCCTGTCTTGCAATGTGTTGTTTCATCAGCCGCTTCTACAGAAATTATGTTATTTCTCCTTCGTGTCAATTGTCTATCCATTTTTGAACTACCCTCAAATTGGCTGTTGTCGAGGTGTGTCGTGCGATACTCGAGTTCTATTAAATTGATTAACGAGACATCATTGTTTATGTTTAATTAACTGTTTTGATCGTTCATTTATTGGTATTGTTTTATAATTCAAGTTCTAAAATAAAAATAAACAAGCACTGGTCGGTGAAAACCAACATTCTTCTGCCCATAATGAAAATTAGAATTAGAAATGTTATCTCATTCGTAATTTTAAGTATATTATTTAGTAAAAAATAATATTAATTATAATTCCACATGAAGTGAACCTCGTGAAAGCTGAGAAGGAGAAACAAATAAAATATCTCGACTTAGCTCGCGAGGTTGTTGACATGTGGAATGTGAGCTCGGCTGTCATTGTGCCGATTGTCGTAATGGCCAATGGCCTGATGGCCGAAAGCCTCGATCAAGGGCCTGATTCAGAAGGCAGTACTCTTCGATGCGGCTCGCATCGTGAAGATAATTGTCTCTGAAGCCCTATACACCGACCGGTAGCTTGGACCCTGTTCCGGACACCGGCGGACCACAATTTTTTATAATCTTTTTAAAGAAATATTTAAAAATATGTTTGACATGGAAAAAATGTACGAAACAGTAATTTAATTAGCTGGTAATCAGCTGCATCTGGTAAGACTGGAGGCCGACCCCAAAATAGTTGGGAAAAGGCTGGACAGATCATGATGACTTGATGAGTTAGCAAAATTAAACCCGCACTGTATTGACTTCACAAATTACTGCCAAAATCCATAAATTTATATTTTTTCGTACTTTTGTAGCTTCTGCCTCAAATGTTTTAATAGTACATTATTGCAAAGGCCGTGAAATAGGCAATTGCAGGTCGAGTATGAGTTTGAAGGCCGAGCCGTAGGCGAGGACTTCACTAATACGAGACAGGCAATTGCCATTTCCGCCGAGGCTTATATAGTGCTTTTCTCAAAAGAATGCAGGGAAATAAAATTTCCATAATTTTTCAAGTTAATGCAGTTTTTAACATGAACTGTACATTTCAGCATGGAATAAGTTGCCCATAATGTAGATACCTTTTTACTTTTAGCAATCTCATTAAAATACGCCAAAAATACTGTTTCGGAGAAAATGTTTACTTTTTCTCGTTTTTCCAAATCATAAAATTTTCATATAAGTACTTTCATGTATTTTTCTTTTGACTTCGCTGGAAGCAGGTTTTCCATTGGCAATTTGGCTTCTGATCTTAAATCTGGTGGAGTACAATCAATCTCCATTTCACTCTCTGAACCTTTGTAACTCATGTTAATAATTGTTTAATTTATATTTATTATGTACTAATGTAAATAACAAATCAAGACGAATTTTCAGCTTTGCCGCCAATTTTCTATTTATCATATGTGCCGAAAGGCAAACGCATTTATGGCTATACAGCCACGTGAACGCAATTTGTACTAAGCAGAGAGACTTAAGCTTTGGAATGCCAAGAATGATAAAAGAGATCCAATCAAACAGTATCTAATAACCCCAGCACGCCGTTTCATACAACATTGCTGGAGCGCTCCAGCAATGTTGTACATTGCTGGAGCGCTGAATGTTCCAAATTCAAAAAAACGCTCCTGCAATGGATTTCATTTTCTTTGACCGTAAATTCGATACTTCGCGTGTTCTTTTTTCGAAAATAATGACAACATTTCCATGCATGTTTGAGAAAAATAAATTTAAAAAAGTAAACAAAATGTTTTGTTCCGGACTCTATCATATTGCACTACTAAAACCACGCCAGTTTTAAAATGGAACACCTGGACCGGTTGTCATGTAACTTAGCCCCGATATTAATTATAAAAAGTTTATTAGCGCCGGTAAATTTCTGCCAACTGTCACTGGAAAGCGCTATATATTTTTCGGGGTGCAGTGGAGCAAGATGTCGCTCTGCAAAACGTGCTGAGAGTTTCAAGTTGCTGGGACATAGAGAAAATAGAGTAGACAATGCTTGTTTGACACCATCACCATGACTTTCCTATTCCTTGGGTATATAAGGTCCCATTAAAATAGATGGACAAATTTTGACAGGGTGTTCGACTCATGAATATGAACAACTTTCACTATGGGACCAAACCTGAAATCGCGAAAAAAAAATCTGTTGTTCAGTAGGTATAGGTAGTCTACACCAAACTCGTCAAAATGTAGGGAGCAGCAGATTTTTTTTTCGCATTTCAGGTTTGGTCCCATTACAGAAGTTGTTCATATTCATGGGTAGAACATCCTGTGATTTATCCATCTATTTTAATGGTACCTTATATAATGTAATGTATGAAAGTGTTTGTCAGTCGGGCAGCTGCTTTAGGCACGGTTTACTTTTGGAAAATGGAACCGTTATTCTTTTGTTTTCAGAGGGTTCTCCTTGCATCATCAGTATGTAAGCACAGCCGACCTCGCAATCACTATGACAACAACTATTCCCTCTACAGACCATCATCATTCTCCTGCCCTTATCCCAATTTATTTGGGGTCGGCGCAACATGTCCTTTTTTTCCATACTTCTCTATTAGTCGTCATCTCGGTAGTCACACCCTTTCTAGCCATGTCATCTTTCACACAGTCCATCCATCGTTTCTTTGGTCTTCCCCTACTCTTATAGCCATCGACATTCATACTCAAAACTTTCCTCACCACATTTTCCTCATTCCTCCGCATCACATGCCCATACCATGACAACCGATTTCCGCACAACTTTTCAGTCACCGGTGCCACTTTCAAACTTCCTCTTATGTACTCATTTCTTATTCTATCCATTCGTGTAACACCACACATTCCTCTTAGCATTCTCATCTCAGTTGCATGCAGTTGCTTTTCATTCATCCCTTTTGTGGCCCAACATTCTGATCCATACAAGACAGCAGGTCTAAACATTGTTTTATATATCTTCCCCTTAAGTTTAAGGAAAATCATGGAGGTAAAATAACTGTGGACGGTCTGTAGAGGGCTACAGACCGTCCACAGTTATTTTACCTCCATGATTTTGCATCATTTTCAAAATAACAGTGATCTTTAGTATCGATGCAATAAGGTTAATTTTCAGTTACTACAATTGACAAGCCTGTCAAAATCACAGTGATATTTACTTTAATGTACCTACTTAATTGAAATTTCATTATGGTTGAAACAATCCAATTGTTACATAGAACAATAATAATGTCTTCCTATCTAACTGGATGCAGCTGAATAACAGTACTTTACATGGAGCGACTGCCTATATGACCTCCACAACCCAGTTACTGGGTAATACGATACGTCTTGGTAAGACTGGTTGTCAGACTTTTGGGCTTCTGATTTCCCGTAACGACTGTCAGGCATCTCTTTATACGTAGATAATTCACCAATGTTCACCTAATTGTTAATACGAGATTTCGTAACCTCGTTTCTATTACATTTTGTAAGACAGGAAACTTTGTAATTCAGGTACTTTCCTACTGAGGACAGTTAATCACCACTATAAACATTCACGAATGCAGCTTCTCGTGATCTCGTCGCGTTCTATATTTTTGGCACAACACTAAATAGTTCACAAAAAATGTTCGGTCGTAATTTTTTCGTACTTACATTTTATTACTAGAGAGTGTTACATTATTGATAGTGTTATAGTGACGAGGTACAGCCACGCCTTCTAGTAATTAATTATTGTTTCGCCTTATCTTCGCTGTGTTCCGCTAAACTAAAGTAGAGTTGCAAGTATCTATTCGATGTTATTATCGAAAATATAATTAAATAATCTTTATTAATATACAGTGTGAGTCTTCATAATCTGCACAAACTTATGGATGTGGTGCAGACCATCAAACTGAACAACTTTTTCCCGGGGACCAACATCGTAATCGTGGAAAAAAAACAGTCGTCCCTTACAAAATTTCAATGCCTACTTGACCAAATGTATGGGACGACTGTTTTTTTATGGTTACCTACGATGTTGCTCTCCGGGAAAAAATTGTTCAGTTTGATGGTCTGCACAACATCCTTAAGTTTGTACACATTATGAAGACTCACACTGTATCCTAATTAATAATTGTTTCTTTTAAAGTGCCAAGCCAGTGCGAGCCGATGGCAGAGTACCATACCTATCGATTTAACCACTATGTATGTTCTACGATTTTTTGTAGTTTTCGAGTTTATTTTTTTTAGTATTTTACCTGATTTAAAAAATTACTTATATCTTTTTTTTGGGTCAACTTTGAACAAGAATGTACTAAAGAGTTCATTATTTGCTGAAATCGGTTGTTGAAAGTGGTGTATCTGAAATCTTGTGACTTTCGTATTTTATAATTTAATATTATCTTAGTATATTTTTGTCAATCCTGATATTTACTATTCCTCTACGTTTAAGCAGAGCTCAGTTGATCATAAATACATAATTTCTATACCTACTACTATCCTTAACCAATACCATTCATATGAAATGCGATATCCAAAATAACTCGAAAACTACAAAAAATCGTAGAACATACATGGGGGTTAAATCGATAGGTATGGTACCTACTCTGCTATCAGCTCGCACTGGTTTGACACCTTAAAAGAAACACCCTGTATAATAAGTGATGAAATTAATCATATGAGCGTTTTGGATGGTATGTCTGTTAGCTCGTAAGACCAATTGAAATAAATAAATAAAATAAATAAATAAATGGTTGACAGGGGAGCAGGCAAGAAGAAAACGTTTTGCGGCGACCCCAAGTACAATGGTATAAGGGCAGGAAGGTGATGATACAGTTTGAGACCTATTTTTCTTGAGAAAACTTTGCTGACTTCACACTAGTCTTCCACTTGTTATATCGTCGCTAATTTACCTAACTGGCGTATCTGACAATTTGGACAAATCCGATAGCCGACCTAACTATAGTAATTTGATACATTTTCCAAGTCGAATCGATCTGTCTAATCGGCGTATCAGTACCTATGCCTTACGGTCCCTATGATAATGCAAAAATCGAGACCGATATATACACGTTTACAAAAAAAACCGGTCAAGAGCGAGTCGGACTCGCGCACCGAGGGTTCCGTTCCGATTTCTGAGGAAGTGTGCTATTTTGAGACATCGTTTTATTTTTCCTGTAATCTTTACATAAACTTCTAACACAAAGAATAATTTCAGATTTTTAGCTTTGCAAACTTCGGAGATGAGGGGGGAACGGTATTTTTTTTTTACATTTTTCATCAAAAATCGAAAACTATGCGGCCTAAAACAAAAATAGTTTAAGAATGTGCAAGCAGCGTTCTTTCATATGATACCCCACATGCCCTAGTAGACCCACTTTGAATTTTTAAGACGCCCTTTCAGTCCCTGTTATGTTACAAAAAAAAATATAAATATTTTTACTTCTTTCTTATTTGCAAAATTGTTGGGTGAACGTCATTTAAAACTATTCTAAATTTCTAGTTGATAGCATTAGTAGTTCTTGAGATATCCAGCTGTGACAGACAGACAGACAGATAGACAGACAGACAGACTGAGTGACACCATAAGGCTTCCTTTTTTACCATTTTGGTACGGAACCCTAAAAAGAAAAATAGCTTGCCCTGTAAAATTTTCTTCAAATCAGTTACGTCACTTAGTTAGATTAGCGACGATATAGTTACACACGGCTACAGAACAAGCTACAATACATTTCCAGTATAAGCTGACCTCTCATTGCACGGAACTCCTATATAATGCAAGATCAGCTTATACTGGAATGATAAGACGTGTGCACTCAGACCCAAAACTAGCATACGATTAGGTATTTATAACATAACATACCTACCTAGGTACAACATCACACCGGTATTCCCCGCAGAGTTAGGCAGAGCTGGTGTACAGTCAGCAACAAAAGTCGATTATCACTTTCGAATTTTAAAATCTTAATTATTGAGAAAAATTGTTAATTAAAATCGGAACAGATGTAAATTTTAAAGGAAATTAACTCTTACCTACTAAATGAAATGCTAAAAAGCAGGTTATCGAATCATTTTGTGTTAATTTAGATGATGTCAAAAAGTAGCAGTGTTAACCGACTTCTGTTACTGACCGTACCTACAGTACCCCCACATTTCTCCAGTTTTGTTTCACGATTATTTTATGATTTAAACCCGCTGATGACCTAATAACTTTTGCAGTGTGAAACGGAACGTTTTGAAGAATATAATTCATTGTAATGACACTGAAGTCTTCTGAGTTTACAGCAGTAGAAGCAGATTATTTGTCGGCATGCCTGTATGACCAGAGGGGCAACTCTCTTATTTTTAACAACGTTCGCAATATCATCTCAAGACTCAATCTGTCAAAAATTGTATAGCGTTTACCTAAATTTTTGACATTTGATTGACGCTGGCATGAGAGATTGTGAACGTTTTTAGGTACGAGAATTGCCCCTCAGATGTATGAACGTAAACGAAGCAAAAAGAGTTTATAGGGATCGCATGAGGTGGTGTTCTGTAGTTTCTGCCTACCCCCATGGGAAAAGGCGTGAGTTTATGTACAGTCAACGGCCAGAAGTCCACTTACACCGCAATGACCATTATTGCCTGCGCAATACGGGCCGCAGCGCCGAAGAAGGTCATAAGTAAACTAATATTGCTATGCCCATAGACTTATAAAAAAAGATGGACTCCGCGCCACGCATATCGAAAGTGAAGCACAGTAAGTATGCCGGACCGTTTGTACAAACACGCCTCGCGCACACATTTACATCATAGTATGCCGACCGGCCGCCATTACGTGACACGAGCGACGGCGTCTTTGCAGGTACTCAAATCATGCACACGTAGATCGGCACGGTGCTTCACATTCGATATGCGCGGCGCGGAGTCCATCTTTTTTTATAAGTCTATGGCTATGCCATGGTTTTGTGAGATTGCTAGTCGACTTCTGGCTGCTACTGTACCTATGATGTACAGACGCCAGTAGGTCAAGCCATCCGAAACTGTCAAATTATCATAATCAACCTTGAGCCTTTAGCGATTAAGATGAAAATCTATTGAATAAATTTGAAAAATTGTAGTAGCTTGTTGTGCTACCGTCTGTACGTATGAATGTAGGCAGATCTCTACCTACTGTTATTTCGGGATATTTAACCAACGGCCCTTTTGACGTCTCCTTCAAGGGTTACGTAACCTTGAGTGACCCCGGCTTAAGCCTACCTCTAGTCGTATGTTACCGACGGAAATATACGATCAGCCGTCGCGCGGCGGTCAGCCGGATCGGTCGGCGGCGGAAGCTGTTGCCTACTGCAACGATACCTACACTCGATGCCTTTACTAGGGTCCCCCCGCTGTGTACCAATATTCAGTAGGTATTAATTGGATACACAGTCGAAACTTATGACTATACCTAGCTACCCCAACAGAAATGGTAAATTTACGAAGCTACTTAATTAGCTATTAATTATATCTGTATACATACTGTCAATACTTGCTTTATCCATAGTAATATAATATAATTATGCGAAACTCGAGTTTCGCAACCCGTTTTCTATAACCCGTGTCTGTCAGCATGTCTGAGCACTTTCACGGCTTTCCAAGTCTTAATGGCTGAATGGATTTCAATGAAATTTGGCACATACCTATGTAGGCAATGACCTGTGTTAGGACATAGCTTATTTCGATAGTACGTTCTCATGGGATAGATATCAGTCAAAAGTTAGAATTTTGGAATAAAAGCAAACTACGTTACGATATTTTATGTCTGTAAATGTACCTATGTGCAGATGTGGTGGCAGGAGAATCCTAGTACGACGTAACATTTTGCCGTCATATCTTTGTACGCAAATATTAACTTAAGTAGAATCAAATATTGGATATCAAAATTACAAATATTAATTAACTTCGTCGTAAGAAATATTGCCACAGGAAGAGCCATCTTGGAAAACGAATAAATTGGTGATCGCAGTTTATTATTATAACGATGGGATACAACTTATTCTCTTGACATCTTAATTTTTTTAATTCACTGATAGACAACCACAGTCTGAACCGCTGGGTCTAGTAACATGAAATGAAGGCTTGTCCTCCCTAAAATGCGGCGAAAATAAGTACCTAACTTTGTCTCCATTTTTAACCGACTTCCAAAAGGAGGAGGTTCTCAATTCGTCGGAATATTTTTTTTTTTTTTTTTTTACAGTAACTATAGCACCTTTTTGATAGAAAAAAATACATAAGAAGTGATTTCATGTGTCCTGAAATCTATTTTAGTTTGTAGAACTAAAGAAAAAAAACCGGCCAAGTGCGTGTCGGACCACGCACAATGAAGGGTTCCGTAGTTGAAAAGAATTTATTCCAAAAACAAAAACATTGTTATCGAAAAAAAAAATTTTTATGTGATTAAACTAGAAATTAATAATTTCCGGACTTTTTCCTCTATTTGTACTGTGAGACCTTGCGTCTTGCCAAATTTCATAATTCTAAGTCAACGGGAAGTACCCTGTAAGTTTTGATTTATTTGCGAGTATCAAAATATGTCGTAATATGGCCATATTTTTTTATCGCGTTAACTTAGAAGCTTGAATTTTTTAGAGCTGCAGGGGCCTATAGACTTACGTATTCGATATTAATTTCAACTTGATACCTCCACGCGTTCCTGAAAAAAAGGGTCTTGACAGACTGACAGACAGACAGACAGACAGACGCACAACGAAGTGATCCTATAAGGGTTCCGTTTTTTCCTTTTGAGGTACGGAACCCTATAAAGGCAGGTCTATTTATGTATTTATGTCTATTTTTTCGAGTTTTTACCATATTACTCCTACTGTTTTCATTAAAAGTGTTCATAAATTTATACAGTTCTTTACAAAATAATAATGAATGATTTCATGTGATTACTTTTTTAGTCCAATCCCTATATTTTTTGTAAATCGGTAATTACTTCATATTTTGCAAGCGTTGTGTCATCGCGCTTCTCTTTCTTTTCTATGCAGTCCGACAGTGACCGCGCTTTTTACGGCGGACAAGCCTTAAATAACAAAGGTTAGCACTAAGGAAGGATTTTTGAAAATTCATTCCCTAAACGGCAAGTTCGCCATTTGTTCCGATGGGAAATCGCATCAGGCCCACCGCTTGTACCAACTACTTTGTCTACCTTGTTCCACATCAGGCCCACCGCTTGTACCAACTACTTTGTCTACCTTGTTCCACATCAGGCCCACCGCTTGTACCAACTACTTTGTCTACCTTGTTCCACATCAGGCCCACCGCTTGTACCAACTACTTTGTCTACCTTGTTCCACATCAGGCCCACCGCTTGTACCAACTACTTTGTCTACCTTGTTCCACATCAGGCCCACCGCTTGTACCAACTACTTTGTCTACCTTGTTCCACATCAGGCCCACCGCTTGTACCAACTACTTTGTCTACCTTGTTCCACATCAGGCCCACCGCTTGTACCAACTACTTTGTCTACCTTGTTCCACATCAACGGCAAGAGAGAGAAAGAAGAAAGGTCGACGAATGCAGCCATCAGTTTAGATTAACCAATCAGCGCGGCCGGCGGTTCGAAAGGTCCGTATCAGCCAATCAGCGTTGGCGATTCATGGAACATAGCTAGTTACTTGCAATTATCTAGATTGGAGTTCTGAAAAAATCTAGGATGAAAGCGAATGTCTAAACGTTTTAGAATTCTCGAATTGATTGCTTTCCTATTAGGTACATACATAATTAGATATAGATTGGTGGAATAAGCGAGTTGTAAATGTATACGCAAACGTTTATAATTCCATGATTCATCTCCGCTCAGTGGTATCCACGGAAGCTAAGTGGAAACGAGATGTGTGAATAACGAAATTCTATTGGTTATTTAAAATACATATACGGAGGCATAACTTTTAATAAAATAACAAAATCTGTTTGTTTAAGGCGAAAGCGCCAGGGTAGCCCGCGAAATTCAAAATTTTGCCTCAAATCTAGCGATTTCATGAAATCATGACGTTTGAGATAAATGCTAACTTATGGAGTTGTATTGCTGATTCTAATGATTATAATTCTGTAAAGCAATATTAGCTACGGCCGCGAATCATATTTTAATCAACATACAAGCTCACACTGACCTACAAATTACAATAAACGTAAGAAATTTTGAATTTCGCGGGCTACCCTGGCGCATCAACCTTAACTAGTTCTAGACTAAATATATTCGGCACCTATACATGAAATGTGTTTAATTTTGACGACAAATCATAGTCAATTCTAATTTCATCCGTACTGGAGTTACCAAGGGATAATAGCGTATAGTTATACTGTCGCATGTTTCCGAGCTCAATCTGTTTAGTCGCACATCAAATCTGATCAAGGCATTGCACAGAAAGTGAGGCTGGGCTTACAAGCGGTGCGTTGTATGTCAGCTGTCGGAAGCGGTTATTGCGGCGCTTGCAAGCGGAGCGAGAGACACGAGCGGCGGGAGCGATGCGAGCGTCGGGAGCAAGCTGTCGCGCTTTGAATATCAAATGCGTTACGCGACAATGTGCCTTTCCGTACCAATACCCCGGTACTGTTAGCACGACGGGGAATGCTAAGAGAATTACTTGAAATGTTTCAGTGCCTAATTAAATAGTGACATGGCTCTAATTGGTTTAACAAGGAGGAGCTCGTGGCTAAGTAATAACAGCCGCACGGCTCGATCCATCAGGTTAAGCTACGCTTGCCGGGGTTGGTCAGTGGATGGGTAACCATCTTTACATACCGAGACTCCTCCGTGCCTCGGAAAGCACGTTAAGCCGTTGGTCCCGGCTGTCATTTGTGGATCTTTGACAGTCGTTACGGGTCGTCAGAAGCCCGAAAGTCTGACAACCAGTCTTACCAAGGGGTATCGTATTACACAGTTACTGGGTTGTGGAGGTCAGATAGGCAGTCGCTCCATGTAAAATACTGGTATTCAGCTACATCCAGTTAGACTGGAAGCCGACCCCAACATAGTTGGGAAAAGGCTAGGCAGATTGATTGAAATGGCTCTAATTGGTTTAACTGAAATAAATGTTTTGAGATTGAGTTTGGTACTCTTTAGGGATCTGGATGAGTCCAATCATTCAGAGCCTTTGAAAGCAAAATCAGTTCTGGATGTAAGTAATAGAAATTACAAAAATATTTATAAATAGTGGGCGATGCAGGCTGCAGGGTCCAAGCTAACGGTGATCAGGACTCCTTTGCAGGAAACCCCTTAACCCCTTCGCTTTGGTATAAAATGTTAATCTAAAAATGGACTATCAAACAGCAAAGCCATGTTCCTCCAGTTACTGATGATTGTCACACCTCGCTCGGGCGACCCACGGATCATTACCGCCCGCCGATCAAACTGACGACACTTTTAATTTCAAATGCAGCTCGCCTATGCTTTTAGCGGCCATGCGAAATTCAGCAGGCAACGTGTCGGTTCAGGCCACAAATTGTGCATTAAACAGTTTCCCAGAATATGTCGCCCATTCGACGGAGCTTATTTAAGAGTACTGGGTTATGGAATATGTGTGTGGCATGTCAACGATTATTATTGGGTTTATAGTATCAATTTTTGATGCGATTTGGTGGTATTGGCAATGATTTAGTAAGAGCTCTAATCGATTATTTTCAGTTGACCAGTTTATAAATTCAAAGATAGGCGGGCTGAAGGCATTGCGGGTGTGTGAGGCATTGTGGCTTCGATCTGAGGTTGGCAACGCTTTGGCAAACCTACCTACGTTATATAATAGACTCAAAGTAAAATAATTTATTTGAAGTACTTACCTACGTTAAAAATAAAAAACCGGTCAATACCGAGTCGGACTCGCGCACCGAGGGTTCCGTTCCGGTTTCTGAAAAAGTGTGCTATTTAGAGACATCGTTTTATTTTTCTTACGTCTTACATACACTTCTATCACATAAAATAATTTCATACTTTTCTCTATGCAAACTTCGGAGATAAGGGGGAGGGGGGTAATGGTATTTTTTTTTTACATTTTTCATCAAAAGTCGAAAACTGTGCGGCCTAAAAAAAATAAAAAAATGTTTAAGATTTTGCAAACAGCGTTCTTTCATATGATACCCCACATGCCCTAGTAGCCCCACGTTGAATTTTTAAGACCCCCTTTCAGTCCATGTTGCAAAAAAAAACATAATATATGATATATGATTTTTCATTCGGGGATTTCATTTTCAAATATCTTTATTTAATCAAAATAACTTAACAAAATGCACTTAACTTAAGCTACATTTACACATAAATTGAAGCACTATATGAGGCTAACGATTCGCCTTTCAAAGTTTTCGAGACTTGATCTTAGCAACTGATTACAACATAAACTCGACGCTCAAACATAACAATGGGAACATGATTTTAATAGTGCAAGTTATTTAGTAAATCATAATTTTGCTACTTGCATGTAGGTATATCAACAAAAACTATTTAAGTAATTAGCTGATCGCGCGGTGAATTGCATTTGCAAGTAAATAAAACCGGTCAAGAGCGAGTCGGACTCGCGCACCGAGGGTTCCGTTCCGATGAAAAAGTGTGCTATTTAGAGACATCGTTTTATTTTTCCTGTAATCTTTACATAAACTTCTATCACATAGGTATAATAGTTTCAGATTTTTCTCTTTCCAAACTTCGGGGAACGGTATTTTTTTACATTTTTCATCAAAACTCGAAAACTATGCGGCCTAAAAAAAAGAAAAATAATGTTTGAGAATGTGCAAACAGCGTTCTTTCATATGATACCCCACATGCCCTAGTAGCCCCACTTTGAATTTTTAAGACCCCCTTTCTGTTGCAAAAACAAAAAAATATTTTTATTACTTTCTTATTTCCAAAATAGTTGGGTAAACGTCATCTAAAACTGTTCCAAATTTTAAGTTGATAGCATCAGTAGTTCTTGAGATATCCAACTGTGACAGACAGACAGACAGACAGACAGAGTCACACCATAAGGGTTCCTTTTTTAACCGACTTCTAAAAAAGGAGGAGGCTCAATTCGGATGTTTGTATTTTTTTTTTTTTATGTTTTTTCGCGCATAACTCCGTCGCTTGCTAACCGATTTGAAAAATTATTTTTTTGTTGGAAAGGGTATACTTCCTTCCTACTTATTTTTGTCAAAATCCAGTTCTGATGATGGGATCCTGGAGAAATCGAAAGAACTCTTCAAATATTATAGGCACACGTATAGCGATTTGGGTATTTTTTTATAGTAGCTCGTGCATTTGCTCTCGGAAAGCACCACTTGGTGAAGTGGAACTGATGATGAAGACCACAGATGGCTACCGGAACTACTCAAATAAAAATATTTCACGGGTTGCGATTCGATTACTTGACATTAGACTATTGTAACTTATACAAATTATAAACAGACCCACTAAAAAGCGAGAAATAAAAACTTTTTAACAAAAAAAAAAACCGACTTCCAAAAATCACTACAAAATGAAAAATAACTTTGATTTCGGAAGTCGGTGGCAAAAAAAAAAGAAAGTAAATAAAAAACGAAAGACACCGACTTCCGAAATCAAAGTTATTTTTCATTTTGTAGTGATTTTTGGAAGTCTGTTTTTTTTTTGTTAAAAAGTTTTTATTACCATTTTGGTACGGAAGCCTAACAAGCAACCGCGTGACCGTCAATGATCAGCGGACGAAGCCTCTCTGCCGCCCGCGCTCCCATGTATCTTCGGCCGGACCCGGAGCGGCAGCACGCAGCCCGCATCCATATACGTAATTCCCGTCGAAGTGGCGCTGCTGAAGGCCTGCTGTCCAGCAGTGGCTGTCTTTAGGTTGAAATGATGATTATGGTGATGTGAAGACGATTAAAGAAGTTAAAGAATTTATCCCAAAACCAAACTTAATAAAAAAAAATCTCAAAAAAAATTTTTTAGGTAGGTACTTACCTACCTACCTCCTAGGTAGGATGTGATAAAATTATAAATTAACAATTTTCGGACTTTTTCCTTTACAGACCTTGCTTCTTGACAAATTTAATTATTCTAGCTCAACGACAAGTAGATTTTGATTTCCTTGCGAGTATCAAAATATGTCGCTTAAATGGCTGTATTTATTTATTGCGTCGAGCTCTAATGTAAGGGGACATAAACTTACGTATTTTATATTAATTTCAGTTTGATACTTCTACGCGTTCCTGAGAAAAAGGGTCTTGACAGACCTGAAAATATTTTTTATGTGACTTTTCGGACTTTTTTTCTTTACTTGTGCTGTAAGTCCTTGCTTCTTGCCTCATTGTTCTAGGTCAAGGGGAAGTACCATATACCTAGGTTTTGATTTACTTGCGAGTTTAAAAATATGACGTAGGTATATATGACCGTATTTTTTATTGAGTTGATTTAGAAGCTTGATTTTTTTAGAACTCCAAGTAACCATAGACCTACGTATATGATATTAATTTAAAGATACCTCCACGCGTTCCTGAGACAAAGAGTCTTAACCGACTGAGGAGTGCATAGAAGTGATTGGGTCGAACGCGACCGTCCGGTCCCCCTCCATCAACGATTTGGACCCACCCGAACAATACGTAAGAAGATTTGCACTAATAATATTGTGCGCGTACGCCGCCCGCCGCCACCTCCGAGAGGACGAGTGTTGATTGGACGCGCAGCTCTTGTGCAACAGTTAGCGAGTGCGCCGGCGCCGCCCATTAAGTGGAAGTTGTCACACGGACATCCAATTACGCTTGCCTCAATCAACGACATCTTTTGCTAATTAGTGAAGGTCGGCCTCTCAATACTCATAGAACACTATGTGCAATTACTTCCTTGTATTATCTGCTTGTCTGGTTACTAATATGGATTCATTGAATAAATCTATGTCGGACACGGAAATGAATACAGCGGGCACGCATAAAACTAAAACTCGCGCCAAAAAAAGGTGCGGACAGGAATTCGATGTGTCGCTTTGGTAATCAGTTAGTTAGATGAATTTAACTGATAGACAGACAGACAGACGGACAATGAAGTGATCTTATAAGGGTTCCGTACCCAAAGGTTAAAACGGGACCCTACTATTACTAAGACTCCGCTGTCCGTCCGTTTGTCATCAGGTTGTATCTCATGAACCGTGATAGTAAGATAGTTGAAATTTTCACAGATAATGTATTTCTGTTGCCGCTATAATAACAAATACAAAAAAATAGAATAAAATAAATATTTAAGGGGGCTCCCATACAACAAACGTGATTTTTTTGCTCGTTTATGCTCGATATTGATAACGGCAATAGGAAATATTCACAGAATATTTAGTTATATATTGACTTTAAAAATAAATAATAAACGTGATTTTTTTGCCGATAATGGTACAGAACCCTTCGTGCGCAAGCCTACTCGCACTTGGCCGGTTTTTTTTCCTTTTGAGGTACAGTCAACGGCCAGTAGTCCACTTACACCGCAATGACCATTATCGCCTGCGCTATACGGGCTGCGGCTCTTATACCTATACGGGCTGCGGCGCCGAAGAAGGTCATAAGTAAACTAATATTGTATGCCATTGTTTTGTGAGATTGCTAGTCGACTTCTGGCTGCTACTGTACCTACGGAACCCTAAAAATGTAATTAAATTAGCAATCAGTTTGATTTTGTCTAGAATTTAGATTGTCCTATGGAGCAGGACCAGCATGTTTCCAAGCATTCGTGTCTTGAATATAGGTATAAGATGTGTTAAGCTACTAACGGCTTTTCATCAATTATTCTACTAAAAACTGAGTAAAGCAGCGGGCATAAAGTAACACAATATTCCGTATATCCTGTAACTTCTTCTATATATATATTACAGCTCGCTCGCTCGAGCCCGATCGGTAGATCTCAGCCAAATTGTGCAGCAAAACTTGACTGCTCAATTTCTCCGCGCAATACCTGTGAGGCGAACAAAAGCTTCTTATTACAAGCCAATAGAGAGCTTATAGGAACAAAGGCGATAATGAAGCACCTAGGCCAACCACTAAAGAAATAATTCTACCTGAAAATTGAGATAGAAGTAAATAAGTTGTTAGGAACAACGGATCGAGTGTTACATTCTCTAGGGTCTGGTATAAATTGAGTCAATCGGGCTGTTTGTAAAGAATTAGACGAAAGTTGTTGAGTTTAAAGCGAGGTTCATGAACCCGATACAAAGGAGTCTAATGCTCGGACTTTTAATTAGCAGTAAAATGACACTTCTTATCTGTCATTTCGTTAAAAAAAATGTTCCCATTTGATAGCGAAATGACAGTGAAAATGACATTAGAAGTGTCATTTTACTACAGCTAATTAAAAGTCCGACCACAGATTCGCTGCGTCTGTAAACGTGCCATAGTTAAGGATGATGCTCCAGGGTAGCCCGCGAAATTCAAAATTACTTACGTTTTTTGCAATTTGTAGGTCAGTGTGAGCTTGTATGTTGATTAAAATATGATTCGCGGCCGTAGCTAATATGGCTTTACAGAATTATAATCATTACAATTAGCAATACAACTCCATAAGTTAGCATTTAGGTACCTCAAACCTCATGATTTCATGAAATCGCTAGTAAATGCTAACTTATGGAGTTGTATTGCTAATTCTAATGATTATAATTCTGTAAAGCCATATTAGCTACGGCCGCGAATCATATCGCACCCTCATTTCGAAACCGTTAGGTGCTAAACGAAATTTTCACGAAAATGAGATAATAACGCGATCTTACTTATATCGGCAAAATCTACATACTAATTAAATTATATTATGACTACACACCATAAAAAGAAACCAATAATTTAATAAATACCTAATGCCAGAAATATCTCATAAGTGTTCATTACTATGTTATTTAGAGGTAAATAGTCATGCAAAAATCAAAATCAAAATCTAAAAATCAAAATATCATTTATTTGCTAAAAACATGGTATAAAAGATGGTAATGCTATCGCAAATCTTTTGTTTAGTAACAGTTTCGAAATGAAGGTGCGATATTTTAATCAACATACAAGCTCACACTGACCTACAAACTGCAAAAAACGTAAGAAATTTTGAATTTCGCGGGCTACCCTGGCGCTTTCGCCTCTCAAGTGTCGAATGCACCCCATGTGTGCATAAGAAAAACCCTTTTTTTGTTAGGTATATAAGCTTATATCACATATATATAAATGTAAAAAAACATCATCCGATGGAAAACCAATCAAATCATTAGTTGTGAACTTATAGAGTTCGCAGCTAACCTCCCCTCCCCCCCCGCGTGTCAAATGCACCCCAAGTGTGCAAAAGACAAAACTTTACATAATAGGTATATAAGCTTAGATCACGTATATATAAACGTAAAAAAACATCATCCGATGGAAAACATATCATTATCAGTAGTTGTGAACCTATGGGGTTCGCAACTAACCCCCAACTCTCCCCACTCGCTGGTGTTTTGGGTCTAAAATCAGCCAAACTCAGACACTTGAGGTGTTAATATATACCTACTTGTCGTGTTGGCTGTCAGTGCTGACAGGTAAGTAGTTGCACTACAGGTGAAGAAGAGCGTACTTACAATAATTGGCTACCTACCTGTAAAGAAAAGCTTCATTTTGCGTGTTTGAGCTACGTTATTGGGTAGGAATTTGTATTATTTTCGAGAGGTTTAACTTGATAAAGTTGTATCACTAAAACGAAGGTAGCTTGTTGTGAAATTATTGGGTCGTTTCATTATTTTGGAGAGCCTAATTTTGTATCAGCACACATCCGGGGTTAGTCCTATTTCTGCCGGCACACAACATTGCTGTAATCCGGTTTGAAAGTTATAGGTGCCGTGAAATTAATGCTATTACAGTGTGAACTTGGCCATGCCCATTGATTGTTTCCCATTATTGTGCATTGTTTTATTACCTATGACGAATTAGCACAATTTAGTTGATACAACTAATCTAGTGGTAAACAAGTTTCTCAGGCATTTCTCAGCCCGGCGTCTACACCTCTGCCTGACCCTTGGGTATTACAGGCGTGATGTTATGTAAAAAGTTAACGCTAACCCGTCAAACGCCGATTTATAAATAAATAAATAAACCATTTGTTTCAGGCGACACAGGCCCATAGATAAATACCTTAACCTAAACATACCTACATACTTGAATATAAACAAAACTACTACTACTTTATATACTTATGAACCGCCTATTTATGTACATGTCAACGTGTGCTCGAATGTCAACCGAACCCCATAGGTTCACAACTACTTAACTGTAAGCCCGCGGGGGCCATTCGATTATGATATTTTACGGTTATAATCACTACATAGTATAAAACAAAGTCGCTTCCCGCTGTCTGTCTGTCCCTATGTATGCTTAGATCTTTAAAACTACGCAACGGATTTTGATGCGGTTTTTTTGAACACATAGAGTGATTCAAGAGGAAGGTTTATATGTATAATAAATGCGGGCGAAGCCGCGGGCAAAAGCTAGTATATTATACGATATACGTTTATCCTACATATTATATAAAGTTTTCTCCTTATGTACCTACACTTATTATGTCCGACGGTTATGTAAATTAAAGTTTAGACAATATTTTTATGGTAGCTACACCAAATTAAACCTTACATAAAAATAAATTATAAACTAGACAACATACAACTGGCGGGCTTATCGCTCACTGCGATCTCTTCCGGGCAGTCTTGGGATGAACAGGGATTTACAACAATAACTGTTTACATAGCAACAATAAATATTTTTATTTTTTTGTGAGTGAGAATAATAACTGTTAAACGATCACATTTAAAGGTAAATGCGCCATTGAAAGCTAAATATTGTAATATGTCAAACTGCTGCTACTAAATAAATTAAGCCCAGTTAAACCGTGCTCCTTAGTCAATTACTAAGGGTAAACACGTAAAATTGCAATGCTCGAACAGCATGTCGGCACATTAGGGTGCAATATCAACTGACCCAACGGTCGGCCATTCCCGCCGCGCAAAGCGTCGTGCATGACTCGACAGTAAAACAACGCTTTTTTAAATTACCCTCTTTACTAAATCGCATGAAACAGCCGTGTCATTTCATTTTTAGGGTTCCGTACGTCCCAATGAAAAACGGAACTCTTATAGGATCACTCGGGTGTTTGTCTGTCACAGCCATATTTGAATTTCTTTGATCCAAAAACGGACGTAACGCAAATACCTACCTAAATGAATTTTGAGGGGGTCACTTTTGGGAGGTAAATAAGTTTTGCAAATTGTAGCGTGTACTATATGAAATGAAAACGGGCTTTTTCATAGTTTTTAAAGCTATTTAAGTGACCATTCCCCCCTGTCAAAATTATCTCCGGAACTAAAGAGGTTAGGTTTTTTTTTAATACATAAAATCGTTATAGTAAGTATCCGTCGCGGCGTTACCACTGGGCCGCCACTGCTCTCGACTTGAGAATAGCTGTTTTTTTTCGCGATTTCTGTGTTTGTCCCATAGTTTTTCATATGAGTGCAATGACCCCTTATCAGTTTTTCAGTTATTTCAATTACACCAAGCTTACCTTAAGCGCTTGCTGAGCTACATATTCTACATTTTTTATCAAGTGAAGCTTTCCCACTGCTGGATCCCTTCTATTTGATCATCATTCTCCTGCCCTTATCCCAATTTATTTGTGGTCGGCGCAACATGTCCTTTTTTTTCATACTTCTCCATTAGTCGTCATCTCGGTAGTCACCCTATTTCTAGCCATATCATCTCTCACACAGTCCATCCATCGTTTCTTTGGTCTTCCCCTACTCTTATAGCCATCGACATTCATACTCAAAACTTTCCTCACGACATTTTCCTCATTCCTCCGCATCAGATACCATGGCAACCGATTTCCGCACAACTTTCCAGTTGTCGGTGCCACTTTTAAACTTCTTCTTATGTACTTATGTCATAATCTATCCATTCGAGTCCCTTCTATTTATTTACATTTATTTATTCAATCACTGGCAATCTTCATTTAATTCATGGCTGGTCACGGCCAATCGTCGTTGAGTTTTGTTTGTCTATGTCCAGGCATTCATAGAGATCTGTCTAGTCTATTGGTTCTGCACGAAATCATTGCAATACTTGTTTTACTGGAAAGTGAAAAGAAACCGGTTTAGTGTCACTGTTCATTGATTCTGTTTTCGATTTTTGTATATCTATTTCAAAGTTTAAGGTTTAATTCATCACAATAATTAAAGCTTTATGTAGATCTTTTTGTTATTTTCCCTAGTATCTAAAATACAATGAAACAGACAATCGTTCAGTTGTTAAAGGCGCTTAAAATATTTAAATTACGAAACATTTGTTATTAGAACAATAACCACCTACTCAAATGATAATTACCTCGAGAAGATTAATTGATAGGCAATGAGCTTTTCAATCAATTGTTGAATTTACGCAATTATAAATATGTATTTACTTTATTGTCAAATACAAGGTGTAGTTTTAATCACCGTTAACCTCTTAAGGGGTCATTGTACTCATCATTATGAATAACTTTTACTATGGGACCAAACCTGAAATCGCGAAAAAAAATCAGCTCCCTACGTTTTTGTTCGCATAACTACTAGGTATGTTCATTATTGATGAGTACCTACAGTGACCCTTTAAGAGTTTGACGTTGATAAAAATTACACCTTGTATATTATATTGTTAACGCTTATACTAGCTTAACCACGGCTTCTTCCGCCTGGAGTTCCACTATTATCCCACGGGAACGTACACCGAGATAAAAAGTATCCTAGGTATGCCCTAACCCTGGTCATCCTATATGTGTGAAATTTCATGTAAATCCGATTAGACGTTTTTGCGTCATTGGGTACTCGTAACAAACATCCATCTTTCACAATTATAATATTAATTATATGATATACCGGTAGCACAGCCTGCAGGCTCGTTCAGCTCGTACAGCCGTATGTCGGATGCTTCCCTTCCGCTTCAGCAACTGTTTAAACCGCCATGTCAAGTGAAATTCGAAATAACTGAGGTGTGAGAAGTGGCGACAGCACCAGTGGCTCGTGAAAGTGAAAATTATAAAGAGAGTTGAGCTTTGGCATCAAATAGCTCCGTGTCAAAGTGGAAACCACATGGGTCTTCAGAAAAGAGTGATGGAAGATGGCAGAGAGGTTGGTTACAAAAGAAGTACTAATAGTTACATAATTATAATTGAACTGTTTTTAATCGAATATTTTATGAGAGGACTCGGTAAGTCCGTGGTAGCTGAGCGTGATGTAGGTAATGTGTTCGGTACCCAGATCGAACGAAGTGTTATTGATTTTTTAACCGACTTCAAAAAAAAAGAGGAGGTTCTCAATTCGTCGCGCATATATATTTTTTTTATGTACATAATGTAATAAAATATAAAAACCTATACCGATTTCTCCGTCAATTGTGGACCGATTTTGAAAATTCTTTTTTTATTTGAAAGAGTGTTCTCGAAGCTCGAAGAGAGCTCTCGAAGTGATCCCAGTGTCACCAAGTCTGATGAGGGGATCCCATGGAAATTTATGGAAAACCTCGAATTTATAGGCACATATATAGAAATTTGGGTATTTTTTATACCTTTATACTCGTGCATTTGCTCTCGGAAAGCACCATTTGGTGAAGTGGAACTGATGATGAAGACCGCATAATTATGGCCATCAGATCTACTCAATAATATGTATTTCATGGGTTGCGATTCGATTACTTACGAATTTATGCTTCATGCATATGGTTTTACTTAGGAGAACTCCTCAACAATTAACGTCCCTGCATCGGGAAAAGCAATATTTTGTATAAAGATGATGAGCAGTTGACATTAGACTATTGCAACTTAGATAAATTACAAACTGACAAAAAGGTGAAAAATAAAAAACTTTTTTACAAAAAAAAACTGCAAAGTGAAAAATAACTTTCATTTCAGAAGTCAGTGGCAAAAAACTAAAATACAATTCAAAGACACCGACATCCGAAATTAAAGTTATTTTTCACGTTGCAGTTTTTTTTTTTTGTAAAAAAGTTTTTTATTTTTCTAAGAACTTCTCAATAAATACTTAGCAGCACATTGCAATGGATTAGTTAGACACCTGTCTTCCCGTTTT
This sequence comes from Cosmia trapezina, assembly GCA_905163495.3. Lineage (NCBI taxonomy): Eukaryota > Metazoa > Arthropoda > Insecta > Lepidoptera > Noctuidae > Cosmia > Cosmia trapezina. The sequence goes on from LR991019.1 coordinate 724,087, forward strand.
ATAAATACAAGCTTGCTGTTCTATGAATGTACTTATTCACCACACATATTATTATACAAGGATAAGGATAAGGTACTTCCCCTCACTGCCCCGCTGAAAGTTTCCTCCCTGTACTGTATATCCCTACTCTGTGAAAATTCCACAAGAATCCGCGCATAACAATATTACGTCTTGCGACCACAAAGTTATGTGAAGCGACGCTTATCAGCATATATTTTTCACCAAGTTTTGAAAAGTGTGAACTAACCGAGAATTTATAGCTGCAACTATATTTTTAACTTAGATCTACAGCTGAATGCACTTGAGTTTTTACTTAGGTACCTACTACTGTGTTATTTAAAATGACTACGCGGATAGTTTTTTTTTTTTTTGTTTTCGGAACCGTGTGAACAAATCTTAGAGCTTTCTGTAACTGAACACTGAACTGTGCTTTTCTGTTCATGTTTGCACTTATTACGGTATTGTGTAAAGTCACATAAACTATGTATGTTAGTTATATGTATATACGTCTGTGATAGTCACCCTCCTAAATTCCGGTACTTATAACCACTTGCACAGTCAACTATGTAAATTCCTTGGAAGATATTTTTGAGTAAGCGAAGTGCGTATGTACACCGACTTGTACTTACATACCTATGTTAAAACTGAAGTAAACTTGTCTATAGTTTCGCCACAGGGACCTGAAACAGTTTTAAGTATAAATTAATAATCTTAATAGTTGTTAAATTGTTATTGATAAAAAAGAATACTTGGGTAAAAAAATAAAGAGCCTACCTATTTGCGTGCTCACAAATTAAATAATTTATTTCGTCTTAAAATATGGATGATTAAAATCGAATAAAAGGTTAAAAATGGGAAGATAATCACCCGTGACGTACGTTGTTATAAGTAATAGAAATGAATTGTTTATCAAATTGACTATTTACCACTTTAAATTAAAATATGGATGATTAAAATCGAATAAAACGTTAAAAAATGGGAAGATAATCACCCGTGACGTACTTTGTAATGGAAATTAATTGTTTATCAAATTGACTATTTACCACTTCAAATTGTCCGTATATTCAAATCGCAACTGTCATTCTTTGTCCACTTGTAAGAAATGCGTGTGTCAATTTGATAAGCAATAATATTTTTTTCATTTATTCACCTAAAGACAACGCACAGTCTAACCCGTTGGGTCTAGAAGCATACAATTTTGCACAAGTGTGGTTTACAAAACGAAAGTGAGCACTAAGAACGGATTTTGGAAAATTAATCCCCTACTGGGGTTTAATAACGGATGAAAGTTTGTTGTATTTCGTTCATCATTTTTGCGGACGGGATGGGGAATAAAGCATTTAAATGGGGTTTAAAGTAACTAAAGTGCTTATAAAATCGATAACCCCTGAACTACATTTATTGTTATCAAAGCTACAGTAAAACAATAAAACACTCCTAAGAATAGGTAAGCAAGACTTATTATTTCAATAAATCTGAAATGAAGAACGGATTTCAGACGTAATATTATGTCATAAAAATAAAACAACCGCTCAAAGCCAACACTGAATCCAACAAGAAAATGAATCGCTTTAGTCTAACCGTGCCACAAAGTAGATTATTTAAATCCACCTGATTTTCTTTAAACTAGATTTATAGTTACGGATTCTTAGGCCTCTGGCTCAGCGGCGCAGTGGACCGGGACTGGAGGGAACTGAGCCACAGCTGAGTAAACGAGCTGAGTAATAGCTGATTGAGATGTCGCATCCTTATGTTCTACACATGCTACAAAAACTATCTACTGTTTTCTTTGCGTTAGCATTAGTTTTATTTTGTGAATTAGTTTTTATTGCAGTTAAATTCCTTTTGTAGTAAATTACCTATATGAATTTAAGAAATTTATTGTAACCGATACCTATAGATTTATGCCTATTACATGTATAACAATAAATGTAAACGGGAGCCTGGATCTCACGACACAGGGAATCCTAGTGTGAGCTCCCATTCGAATTTAATTTCTTAGACACTAAATTATTCTTATTCTTTTAAAAGCCTTCTTTTCTTGATTGTATAAATCAATTAAATAACAGGATATACATAAATAGCAGATTGTCTGATTAGCATAGCATCATCAACCTCCAACGTTCCCACTGCTGGGACACAACCTTCCTCTCTGAGAGAAGGAGTGGGCTGTAATTAGCATAGCATCATCAACCTCCAACGTTCCCACTGCTGGGACACAACCTTCCTCTCTGAGAGAAGGAGTGGGCTGTAATTAGCATAGCATCATGAACCTCCAACGTTCCCACTGCTGGGACACAACCTTCCTCTCTGAGAGAAGGAGTGGGCTGTAATTAGCATAGCATCATCAACCTCCAACGTTCCCACTGCTGGGACACAACCTTCCTCTCTGAGAGAAGGAGTGGGCTGTAATTAGCATAGCATCATGAACCTCCAACGTTCCCACTGCTGGGACACAACCTTCCTCTCTGAGAGAAGGAGTGGGCTGTAATTAGCATAGCATCATGAACCTCCAACGTTCCCACTGCTGGGACACAACCTTCCTCTCTGAGAGAAGGAGTGGGCTGTAATTAGCATAGCATCATGAACCTCCAACGTTCCCACTGCTGGGACACAACCTTCCTCTCTGAGAGAAGGAGTGGGCTGTAATTAGCATAGCATCATGAACCTCCAACGTTCCCACTGCTGGGACACAACCTTCCTCTCTGAGAGAAGGAGTGGGCTGTAATTAGCATAGCATCATGAACCTCCAACGTTCCCACTGCTGGGACACAACCTTCCTCTCTGAGAGAAGGAGTGGGCTGTAATTAGCATAGCATCATCAACCTCCAACGTTCCCACTGCTGGGACACAACCTTCCTCTCTGAGAGAAGGAGTGGGCTGTAATTAGCATAGCATCATGAACCTCCAACGTTCCCACTGCTGGGACACAACCTTCCTCTCTGAGAGAAGGAGTGGGCTGTAATTAGCATAGCATCATCAACCTCCAACGTTCCCACTGCTGGGACACAACCTTCCTCTCTGAGAGAAGGAGTGGGCTGTAATTAGCATAGCATCATGAACCTCCAACGTTCCCACTGCTGGGACACAACCTTCCTCTCTGAGAGAAGGAGTGGGCTGTAATTAGCATAGCATCATGAACCTCCAACGTTCCCACTGCTGGGACACAACCTTCCTCTCTGAGAGAAGGAGTGGGCTGTAATTAGCATAGCATCATGAACCTCCAACGTTCCCACTGCTGGGACACAACCTTCCTCTCTGAGAGAAGGAGTGGGCTGTAATTAGCATAGCATCATGAACCTCCAACGTTCCCACTGCTGGGACACAACCTTCCTCTCTGAGAGAAGGAGTGGGCTGTAATTAGCATAGCATCATGAACCTCCAACGTTCCCACTGCTGGGACACAACCTTCCTCTCTGAGAGAAGGAGTGGGCTGTAATTAGCATAGCATCATCAACCTCCAACGTTCCCACTGCTGGGACACAACCTTCCTCTCTGAGAGAAGGAGTGGGCTGTAATTAGCATAGCATCATGAACCTCCAACGTTCCCACTGCTGGGACACAACCTTCCTCTCTGAGAGAAGGAGTGGGCTGTAATTAGCATAGCATCATGAACCTCCAACGTTCCCACTGCTGGGACACAACCTTCCTCTCTGAGAGAAGGAGTGGGCTGTAATTAGCATAGCATCATGAACCTCCAACGTTCCCACTGCTGGGACACAACCTTCCTCTCTGAGAGAAGGAGTGGGCTGTAATTAGCATAGCATCATGAACCTCCAACGTTCCCACTGCTGGGACACAACCTTCCTCTCTGAGAGAAGGAGTGGGCTGTAATTAGCATAGCATCATCAACCTCCAACGTTCCCACTGCTGGGACACAACCTTCCTCTCTGAGAGAAGGAGTGGGCTGTAATTAGCATAGCATCATCAACCTCCAACGTTCCCACTGCTGGGACACAACCTTCCTCTCTGAGAGAAGGAGTGGGCTGTAATTAGCATAGCATCATCAACCTCCAACGTTCCCACTGCTGGGACACAACCTTCCTCTCTGAGAGAAGGAGTGGGCTGTAATTACCATAGCATCATCAACCTCCAACGTTCCCACTGCTGGGACACAACCTTCCTCTCTGAGAGAAGGAGTGGGCTGTAATTACCATAGCATCATCAACCTCCAACGTTCCCACTGCTGGGACACAACCTTCCTCTCTGAGAGAAGGAGTGGGCTGTAATTAGCATAGCATCATCAACCTCCAACGTTCCCACTGCTGGGACACAACCTTCCTCTCTGAGAGAAGGAGTGGGCTGTAATTAGCATAGCATCATCAACCTCCAACGTTCCCACTGCTGGGACACAACCTTCCTCTCTGAGAGAAGGAGTGGGCTGTAATTAGCATAGCATCATCAACCTCCAACGTTCCCACTGCTGGGACACAACCTTCCTCTCTGAGAGAAGGAGTGGGCTGTAATTAGCATAGCATCATCAACCTCCAACGTTCCCACTGCTGGGACACAACCTTCCTCTCTGAGAGAAGGAGTGGGCTGTAATTAGCATAGCATCATCAACCTCCAACGTTCCCACTGCTGGGACACAACCTTCCTCTCTGAGAGAAGGAGTGGGCTGTAATTAGCATAGCATCATCAACCTCCAACGTTCCCACTGCTGGGACACAACCTTCCTCTCTGAGAGAAGGAGTGGGCTGTAATTAGCATAGCATCATCAACCTCCAACGTTCCCACTGCTGGGACACAACCTTCCTCTCTGAGAGAAGGAGTGGGCTGTAATTAGCATAGCATCATCACCCGCCAACGTTCCCACTGCTGGGACACAACCTTCCTCTCTGAGAGAAGGAGTGGGCTGTAATTAGCATAGCATCATCAACCTCCAATGTTCCCACTGCTGGGACACAACCTTCCTCTCTGAGAGAAGGAGTGGGCTGTAATTAGCATAGCATCATCAACCTCCAACGTTCCCACTGCTGGGACACAACCTTCCTCTCTGAGAGAAGGAGTGGGCTGTAATTAGCATAGCATCATGAACCTCCAACGTTCCCACTGCTGGGACACAACCTTCCTCTCTGAGAGAAGGAGTGGGCTGTAATTAGCATAGCATCATCAACCTCCAACGTTCCCACTGCTGGGACACAACCTTCCTCTCTGAGAGAAGGAGTGGGCTGTAATTAGCATAGCATCATCAACCTCCAACGTTCCCACTGCTGGGACACAACCTTCCTCTCTGAGAGAAGGAGTGGGCTGTAATTAGCATAGCATCATCAACCTCCAACGTTCCCACTGCTGGGACACAACCTTCCTCTCTGAGAGAAGGAGTGGGCTGTAATTAGCATAGCATCATCAACCTCCAACGTTCCCACTGCTGGGACACAACCTTCCTCTCTGAGAGAAGGAGTGGGCTGTAATTAGCATAGCATCATCAACCTCCAACGTTCCCACTGCTGGGACACAACCTTCCTCTCTGAGAGAAGGAGTGGGCTGTAATTAGCATAGCATCATCAACCTCCAACGTTCCCACTGCTGGGACACAACCTTCCTCTCTGAGAGAAGGAGTGGGCTGTAATTAGCATAGCATCATCAACCTCCAACGTTCCCACTGCTGGGACACAACCTTCCTCTCTGAGAGAAGGAGTGGGCTGTAATTAGCATAGCATCATCAACCTCCAACGTTCCCACTGCTGGGACACAACCTTCCTCTCTGAGAGAAGGAGTGGGCTGTAATTAGCATAGCATCATCAACCTCCAACGTTCCCACTGCTGGGACACAACCTTCCTCTCTGAGAGAAGGAGTGGGCTGTAATTAGCATAGCATCATCAACCTCCAACGTTCCCACTGCTGGGACACAACCTTCCTCTCTGAGAGAAGGAGTGGGCTGTAATTAGCATAGCATCATCAACCTCCAACGTTCCCACTGCTGGGACACAACCTTCCTCTCTGAGAGAAGGAGTGGGCTGTAATTAGCATAGCATCATCAACCTCCAACGTTCCCACTGCTGGGACACAACCTTCCTCTCTGAGAGAAGGAGTGGGCTGTAATTAGCATAGCATCATCAACCTCCAACGTTCCCACTGCTGGGACACAACCTTCCTCTCTGAGAGAAGGAGTGGGCTGTAATTAGCATAGCATCATCAACCTCCAACGTTCCCACTGCTGGGACACAACCTTCCTCTCTGAGAGAAGGAGTGGGCTGTAATTAGCATAGCATCATCAACCTCCAATGTTCCCACTGCTGGGACACAACCTTCCTCTCTGAGAGAAGGAGTGGGCTGTAATTAGCATAGCATCATCAACCTCCAACGTTCCCACTGCTGGGACACAACCTTCCTCTCTGAGAGAAGGAGTGGGCTGTAATTAGCATAGCATCATCAACCTCCAACGTTCCCACTGCTTGGACACAACCTTCCTCTCTGAGAGAAGGAGTGGGCTGTAATTAGCATAGCATCATCAACCTCCAACGTTCCCACTGCTTGGACACAACCTTCCTCTCTGAGAGAAGGAGTGGGCTGTAATCCACTACGCGGTATATGCCACATGTCTTCGATTTTTTTTGTTCTAAGACATTCCGGTTTCCTCTTAAGTTTTCCTTCACCGTTTTGAGAGCAATGGTGAAGAATTAAATTACACAAATTAAAATGCCTGCCTGTATAGAACCCACAATCACAACAACAACACAACTACAACTCAACAACAAGACAACAACAAGAACAATATGTAAGTTGTAACCATTGTACTGAAATTTCATCATCATCATCATTCTCCTGCCCTTAAACCAATCTATTTGGGGTCGGCGCAACATGTCCTTTTTTCCATACTTCTGTATTAGTCGTCATCTCCGTAGTCACACCCTTTCTAGCCATGTCATCTTTCACACAGTCCATCCATCGTTTCTTTGGTCTTTGTACTGAAATTTAATGATAAAAAATCAGTGATAAGATAAAATTAAATTCAATCAGAAAGAAAAAGATTACCAAACCCCTAAATTCGTTCTCATTAAGCATCAAGTGTGTGTGGTGTTGGTCACGAACACTTGATGCCGCGATCCGTAACCGGCAGCGCGCCACTTGTCGACCGGTAATCTTTTAAGTAATCCGTTTTGTTACGATTGGCTATAACAGCGTGAGCGGTTGATGTATCTGCTGTTATATTTTATTGTCGATTTCATTGGCTTTAAATCGAAGCTTCGGTTTCGTTGAATTACTTGTTAGAGCTTAAGTATTGTAGATGTAAAGGAGATTGCCTTTATTTATGTTTAGCCTGCAAGTTTGCTAATTCATTTGCATTTTTCGATTAGGTAGGTTGTCTAGTTGCTTCTAAATGAAGAATAATCGTCTTTCTTTCGACTACAACGTACTAAAATTCTCTTATCCCAACTTATTTGGGGTCGGCGCAACATGTCTTCTTGTTCCATACTTCTCTATTAGTCGTCATCTCAGTATAGTTATCTCCTTTCATCATACATAGCCATATCATCTATCACACAGTCCATCCATGGTTTTGTTGGTATTTCGCTACTCTTACAGCCATCCAGTCATACTCAAACAAAACAGTCCCTCAAAAAAAATATTTTGACTGCATTTTCTTTTTTCAAAATTACACTCTGTAAATAACAGTCTCCTCTGTCACCACAGTCATCCCCAGTGTCCTCTGTCACCAATTATCTATAGAGTTACCTTTGTCTATTCGCGCTATTATGTCATCAAAGTTACCTGCTCCAACATGGTTATTAGCCTCTGCCTTCAAAGTTCCAACAACGTTATCCAAGGTGTTATGTGTGGCCGGCTGCTAGCTAGTAACATAATAAACAGGTGCTTCAGGTTGTCTCCGTACAGAGGGCTGAAGCGCATGTACACTTAAAGGCTCTTACAGACAGAGGCGATATCGCGAGCGATATTGCGATATTATCGCGTCGCAACACAGCTACGCGACACGTCGCGACGCGATATCACCTCTGTCTGTAAGAGCCTTAACTCAATTTACACGGCGCTATTCAATACGGTATTTTACTCAATAGGAGAAAAAGCTAAAATCTGTTTTCTAACACTATGAAAGTAGCCGCCATGTTACTACGTCATACGGCTGTGAAAATTAAAAAGTGTCAATGTCAACTACCAACTGATCAGCGTTTGAAAAGTGTTTGTTTACACAGCCAACTGACGTCATGACCACAGAGCAATATGGCATCCACTGAGTCCAGCGTTTTCGCGCGAAATTTGAAAAATGCATTTTTATGGCACTGAGCGATTGAATATAAATGTTGTGTTTTTTAGGCACTATCTATCTAATTGAGACACTTTTCAAAAATGGGTGTAGGTAATACCTATTGCCTAGGGCAAACCTACCTCATTTTGAAGCAACTTAAAATTAATGCAAGTCATTTGTTGCTGCAACTTTACGTCTAGAAACTTGCACCGTGGACACGGAGCTTTAAAGCCACTTCACGTTCAGTAAATATAAGTTTATGAACCATGTAAAAATATACAAAAAACAACTATACGGAACACTATTACTGCGCGTAGCCCGACACGCACTTGGCCGGTTTTTAATCTTGCTTTCGATCAAAGTTACTCGATGGCTTCGTCGTTTAAGTTTAAAAAAACTAAGTTGTGTTTTTCAAAACTTCATTTCGCAAAAGTTTACAAGAAGAAAACTTCACTTATTTTATCTACACAAACTACTTATTGCATTACTTATGTAGGGATATTAGTTATGATATTGAGCGTAGCTAGCTACTTTTATCTACACAAACTACTTATTGCATTACTTATGTAGGGATATTAGTTATGATATTGAGCGTAGCTAGCTACTTTTATCTACACAAACTACTTATTGCATTACTTATGTAGGGATATTAGTTATGATATTGAGCGTAGCTAGCTACTTTTATCTACACAAACTACTTATTGCATTACTTATGTAGGGATATTAGTTATGATATTGAGCGTAGCTAGCTACTTTTATCTACACAAACTACTTATTGCATTACTTATGTAGGGATATTAGTTATGATATTGAGCGTAGCTAGCTACTTTTATCTACACAAACTACTTATTGCATTACTTATGTAGGGATATTAGTTATGATATTGAGCGTAGCTAGCTACTTTTATCTACACAAACTACTTATTGCATTACTTATGTAGGGATATTAGTTATGATATTAAGCGTAGCTAGCTACTTTTATCTACACAAACTACTTATTGCATTACTTATGTAGGGATATTATAGTTATGATATTGAGCGTAGCTAGCTACTTTTACCTTCTATGCATAGGTAATATAACTACATTTTTAATAATCCTAACATAATGGCTTAAAACGCCTAGTTAATAGAACCTTAGGCCATGTCTTTCGGGGGAATCAAAAACCGCAATGTCCATAAATAAGGAAAAATTAGTTATCTATGGCGTAAGAATCTACAAATTAAAATAAATATTTGTGTATATTTTTCTACAGGACATTGCGGTTTTAGTTGCGTTTTGAACGCAATTAAAACCGCAATGTCCTGTAGAAAAATCAAAGTATGCTCCAAATACAGCATTGTCCATGAGTGTATGTATCATATATACGTTTCAAAATAAACAATGTCCATCAAACGCATGCAACAAAAACAGCTAAGTCCAACCAATCTGTTTCAGAAACCGCAAAGTCCAACCAATCTGTTTCAGAAACCGCAAAGTCCAAACTATTTATTTAATTTTGATGTTATTATAACGAATCTAAGTATTTTTATTATTAGGGCATCATTAGACAACATATCCACTTTCATTTTCTAATATTCCAATTACCACTGAATGTGCAAATAATCCATAATTATAAAAAATATACCGGAGGACTTTTTTTACCGTCTCGAAAAAAATTGGGTGAACAGAATAGAAGCCTATGGCATACCTAGTTTTTTTTTTTTTTAATAGCTTAGACAGAAGAAATTACCAAAGTACCAATAAATATTACTAATTCGATGTAAACTTTTCATTTTTGTACCATAAAAATAGAAATTTTGAAAAAAAATAATAAATCGTTTAAAAATATCGAAATTCAAATCATAATATGATTTGAATTTCGATATTTTTAAACGATTTATTATTTTAATTAAATTAAATTAATTTAATTAATTTAATTAAATTAAAAATCAAAAATTCTAATCATATGCAGGCTGCAAATTATGCAGCCTGCATATGATTAGAATTTTTGATTTTTTTGATTTAAAAAAAAGAAAAAAGTTAGGTAGGTATGCCATAAGCTTCTATAATAGAAGCTTATGGCATACCTACCTAACTTTTTTCTTTTTAAAAAAAAAAAAAAAAAAAAATAGTTATATTAGGTCTTTACCTATGAAATTGCCGTTCTGCAGTACTGGCCATTTCAAATCAAAATAATTTTTGTTGGCTAAGAATTCTAATTTCAAATTAATTTTATTTTAAAAACATGGATTTTTTTTTCCAATAGTAGTCATTTGTTTATTGATTAGTGTTACATTTTCATCGCATTTCAATCTTTTTCGTCATCATGGATACGTTAAAAATTCGAGTAATTATGGAATATGAGTACCGTCGTGGCAGCAACGCGGCACAAGCGGCACGCAACATCAACGACGTTTACGGAGCTAACACTACAAACCAACGCACCACCTGTTATTGGTTTGCTCGCTTCCGTTCTGGAAATTTCGACCTGAAAAATGAACCTCGCGGTCGTCCGAAGACTTTGGTCGACAATTACGAATTAAAGGCGATTGTGGAAGCTGATGATACACAATCTACGGCTGAATTAGCAGCAGCTTTCGACGTTAGCGTCAAAACAATATTGGTCCATTTGCGTCAAATTGGCAAGGTAAAAAAGCTTGACAAATGGGTGCCCCACGAACTCAATGATCGCCAGCGCGAAGTACGCGTCGAGACGTGCCTTGCACTGCTCAACAGACACACAAATGAAGGAATTTTGAACCGCATTGTTACCTGCGATGAAAAATGGATTCTGTTTGATAACCGCAAGCGCTCAGCAAGTTGGTTGGATCCTGGTTCAGCACCTAAACAATGCCCTAAACGAAAACTTACCCCTAGAAAAGTGATGGTCACTGTTTGGTGGTCTAGCGCCGGTGTGATTCATCACAGCTTCTTACCAAACGGGGTGAGCATTACTGCAGATGTGTACTGTGAAGAACTGAACACAATGATGGAGAAGCTGGCACATCTCCAACCAGCATTGGTCAATCGCTCGTCTCCGCTGCTCCTGCACGACAACGCGCGACCTCATACTGCACAGCAGACGGTCTCCAAGTTGCAAGAACTGGGGTTGGAAGCTCTCCGTCATCCGCCCTACTCACCAGACCTTGCGCCTACAGACTACTACTTTTTCCAGAATTTGGATAACTTCTTGGCGGGAAAAAATTCAATACCCGAGAGGCAGTACAAAATGCCTTTGAAGAATTTGTTGCCTCCCGACCAGCTGATTTCTTTAAGAAGGGCATCAATAAACTGCCACTGCGTTGGCAAAGATGCATTGATTGCATGGGTGATTACTTCGATTAATACAAATAAAAAATACATGAAAAAAATTCGTTTAAATTTTTTCATACAAAACGGCAATTTCATAGGTAAAGACCTATTATTAGGTGAACGGAATAGAAGTTCTATTCCGTTCACCTAATATAACTATTTTTTTTCGAGACGGTAAAAAAGTCATCCGGTATATTGTGGACAAAGCACGATAATGGACATTGCTGTATTTGATTCTAATAGACTCAGATACAAAATGATCACTTACCGAACATCGTAGAAATACTTCTACATCTTACTCAATAACATAGTGGAGTTGACGACAAAGATTTATAATTTAATCTCACAATATGTGTTCGTGAGATCGATCGGGGATGACAAGAGATTAATAGGATGGATCTGCGGATAAGTGGGAAAACGGCTGCGTCTCGACCGAGATGTGTATGAGGACAGGAAGGGAAGCGATCCAAGTCCCAAAGGAATTAATTGCTGACTAAATAATTGAAGTCCTTTCGTTGGTAATAACTTCGTTATAGCGTGTTCCGATAATTAATTGTGCTTATTCGATTGAATGTTAGTGGGACATATTGAAATTTAAGTAGAATGCGCTAAGGTAGCCCGCGATACTAAAATTTTCTTACGTCTTTTGCAATTTGCAGGTCACTGTCAGGTTATATTTAAATGTTCATCAAAATTCACGACCTTAACAAAAGTAGTTATAGAATCCAAGCCAAGTTAGAAATGTCCTCAAATGACATTGAATGATTTCATTAAATAGTTGAATAGTAAGCAATCAACAGGGTAATTTGAACTTGAGAGATTTTAATTATTATAATTCTGAATACATATTTTTTACGGTCGCAAATCATATTTTTATCAACATACAACCTGACCAACAAATTGCAAAAACGGTAGGAAAATTTGGTTTTTAGGGTTCCGTACCAAAATGGTAAAAAAGGAACCCTTATGGTGTGACTAAGTCTGTCTGTCTGTCTGTCTGTCGGTCTGTCGGTCTGTCTGTCTGTCTGTCTGTCTGTCTGTCTGTCTGTCGCAGCTGGATATCTCGATAACTACTAATGCTATCAACTTGAAATTTGGAACAGTTTTAGGTGACGTTTACCCAACTATTTTGCAAATAAGAAAGAAATAAAAATATGTATATTTTTTTGCAACAGGGACTGAAAGGGGGTCTTAAAAATTCAAAGTGGAGCTACTAGGGCATGTGGGGTATCATATGAAAGAGCACTATTTGCACATTCTCAAACATTTTTTAATTTTTTTTAGGCCGCATAGTTTTTGTGTTTTGATGAAAAATGTCAAAAAAAATACCGTTCTGCCCCCTTATCTCCAAAGTTTGCAAAGACAAAAATCTGAAATTATTTTATGTGATAGAAGTTTATGTAAAAATATGTCTCTAAATAGCACACTTTTCACACACACGCACACTTTCAGAAATCGGAACGGAACCCTCGGTGCGTGAGTCCGACTCGCTCTTGACCGGTTTTTTTAATATGTAAAGCCAGATTTTCTCTTTATCTTGAAAACATACAATAACAAAGGTAGGTGCCGGAAAAAAACAATGCACTTTTAAACTTGATAAAAACTAATTTTACTACGCCCATTAACCATCGCTACAGCATTTCTATGACAGCAGAAATAATAATTAACAAACAAAGTGAATTTCTGAAATTGCCATAGTTACCAAACTCCAAGTGGTAACTCTGCACATAACTGATAGCGTCCAGTAAGTCGTTGCTCGTCGCTACTGGGTGACCGTGAAGCTTGCTTTGCGATACAAATAAACTATTAGTTAGTTTGGATTTTTAAAGTTAAATATGAAGGAGAGTTGGCAAGTAGTTGCTCCAGGGATAATTCATTGTTCATCAAATTGACTAGGAACTTAAATTTTCCGTATATTGCAATCGAAACTGTCATGTCAATTTGATAAATAATTAATTTCCCTCGCCGTTTAAAACGTTTGTATAAGAACTAGGAATTGGGAAGAAATTAGAAGGTGACCACGAAAAATATTTAGGTAGGAATTTAGGGAAATACTATAGCGTATAAGATTGGAATACTATATGAAAGATATGAAAAGAAAACATGTAAGTACATATTGAGAAAACCGCTCAGCTGCGGAAGACACATAAAACTTCATCAGCCCCAAATAAATTGAGCTAGGTCAGGGCGAGGTCACTGGCAGTACGCAGTGACACAGTGAAGCGTTACGATCAGCAATATTGCTCTTCTAGCACTCGTAACTTCACGCCTGTAAGAGGGGGCGAATCTATTTCCATCTACTGAAATCCAGTCTCCGAGCTGCTGAGAAATTCCTGATGGAAAAACCCAATAACACTTTGCCCGACCTGAGAATCGAACCCAGCACCTCATGCTCAGTAGTAGCGCTAGCACTGGACCCACGATACAGTCTATCATAATTAATTGCAACTCCGCAATAAAATCACAATAGAATTCACTTTGACAGCTCAACATTTCAACATCCATTGCATTTGTAATCGTGAACATGATTTAGATTTCAAAAGCAAACTGAGGTCAATTCGACAAATAAACAATATGGTGAAATTGACAAAATAGGTGTTGTGATTAGGAATGCGTTACGTGATTAGGGCAATAGGAACGATACATCCAAGCTTTGGGTATTTGTCACAGAAATCTAAGCGTTAAAGTAATTCAATTTGTCGATTTTTGTTTTTGTATCTTTTGCTCATTTTATCATCAGAGCCAGCCTTGTTCCACCCACTGAGCAGACTGAGCTCAAGCCTTCTCCCTGTTGTGCCATGCTTCCCTGGTCCGTGCGAGACTGATCCAGGTCTTCCCCGCAATGTTCTGAATGTCATCCATCCATGCTGCTGGTATGCCAACACTGCTCGCGTGTCTCGGCTGTCATTCAGTAAGGACTCTACTCCACCTACCATCATTGTGCCTGCATTAGAATAATAGTTCAGTCGATTTTTTGTTTTGCATCATAAGTTGATTCAAGCTGTGTGTGTGTGTGGAATTTCGTATTGGCCAAAATGTCGAACGTCCATACAAACTTTCGTCTCCTACTTAACTCTTTAAGAAGTAAATTTTCGTCAGTTTTCTTCTTTTGTGCTCACCTAGTTATATAAAGATCATGCTTCTAGCTAGACGCAGCGGTTAAGGCTGAGTGTTGTATGTCTGTATGTCCGTGAATTTAAGATTGAGATGGCTACCATGGTCTTAAATCAAGCAGTCTGTCTTAAACTAATTGCATTAATTTGTTTCTTGTATTATTTGTGACTTCATTTTTAGGGTTCCGTACCTGAAGGGTGCCAAACGGAACCCTATTACTAAGCCTCTCCTGTCAGTCTGTCTGTCAGCGGGCTGTATCTCATGAACCGTAATAGGTAGACAGTTGAAATGTCCACAAATAGTGTATTTCAATAGCCGTTATAACAACAAATAAAAAAACGAAAAATGAAATGAAACGATGATGATGTGATGATATGATGATGAACTATGGACCCCCCCCCGTCAAGAAACGGGTTTTTTTTAACAAATTTTATTATTTGTGTACTCGAAAGTTTAGTTTCAGGTTTAAAGTAATTTATTTAATTAAAAGTTATGATTCTTTGATCATTACATTTTATTATGTTAATGTTTGTTATAGCCATTCGGGTCCATCTATCAGGTTAAGCTACTCTTTCCGGGGTTGGTCCATGGATGGGTGACCATCTTTATATAATCCTCGTTGGTGCCGGCTATCTATCATCAGTCTTACCAAGGGGTATCACGTTACCCAGTAACTGGGTTGTGGAGGTCAGATAGGCAGCCGCTCCATGTAAAATACTGATATTCAGCGGCATCTGGTTAGACTGGAAGCTGACCCCAACATAGTTGGGAAAAGGCTAGACAGTGATTGACTTTACTTTGAGGTAGCTGTAGGTTTCACCAACACTGTTTAAAATAGCGTTACGATTTTTGCCCAAAATTGGCTGCCATAACTTGGAACATTAAAATACACATACCTACATTAACTCACGCCTTCTTCCCATGGGGGTAGATAAAAACTACAGGACGCTCCTTCTGCTTCGATGACGTTCATGCATCTGGTCACATAGGCACGCGCGCCGTCGCCCGCCGCCGCGCCGGTTGAAAACAACTTTAAAATATTCGTGGTTTAATGTCGTGATGTTTAATGATTTAATGTCCAGCAGTTAAAGGCGTCGCCTCTCATGCACGAGGCTGTGAGTTGATATTCGTGCAAGAACAATGTGTTACTTTTTCAATTCAAATGTACTTGTGTAGGAAAAAATCGGGAGGAAACATAAACTTACAATTAATATTAGTCTGAAATCGTGAGAACACCTATAGACTTACAGTTAATATTAGTCTGAAATCGTGATGAAACGACTTACAGTTAATATTATTGACATGGTGAGGAAATCTAGACTTACAGTTAATATTAGTCAGAAATCGTGAAGAAATCTAGACTTACAGATAATATTAGTCTGAAATCGTGATGAAACGACTTACAGTTAATATTAGTGACATGGTGAGGAAACCTAGACTTACAGTTAATATTAGTCAGAAATCGTGAGAAAACCTATAGACTTACCTACAGTTAATATTAGTCCGAAATCGTGATGAAACGACTTACAGTTAATATTATTGACATGGTGAGGAAATCTAGACTTACAGTTAATATTAGTCAGAAATCGTGAGGAAACCTAGACTTACAGATAATATTAGTCTGAAATCGCCAATAAATCTTGAGCAAGCGTGCTGATCATACATATAAGAAAGAAGGTGGTGATCAATGCTAATGACTTCTCTGTATGAGAAGAAGTTTTTGCCCAACAGTGGGAATAAAATAGGCTGGTACCTGTTAATACAAACCAATTTGATCTACTAGGTTAAGCGGTCACTGTCGCGGACAGTCAAATTAGGTGGGTATTTACAAAGTAAATACAAACTGGTACAGGTCGGAATGGCCGTATTCGAAGCAACCGTTTACCGAACACCTTTTGTTTCTCTTGGGACATGCCCACAAGAAGGCTCCCGGTGTTTCCACCTGCCTGGAGCTGCGGAGCTACATGCGGTACAAAACGATTATATCATTGGATTTGTAAAGGTTCAACAAAGAAAAAATGTCACGCGGTTTTCGAGAAATCATCTGTACGTTATAGACAGACGACTATTTATAAAGTTTTCATACATAACATCATGCCTGTAATACCCGAAGGGTTAGGCAGAGTTGTACCTACCTATACATAGATGTACCGAACAGCTGATTTTTTTTTGGAGGTTTCAGATTTGGTCCCATAGTAAACGTTGTTCATAATGATGAGTACAATGACCTCTTAAAATATTGCCTCTGTTTACACTTACATCCTGTATAGTACACCCATTTTGTCAGTTATGTTTAAGTCCCATGTAATAGAAGGCGAGCCTACTGCCATCAGCCGGTCACAAATCCAGGCTTCGGGCTGCTACTGAGAAACTACTGTTGGAAAACCTAATAACAGTTTACGCGACCTGGGGACCGAACCCATGACCTCATGCTCACCACAACGTCGCGCTGCAACCACCAGACAAACGAGCCAGTCACTCTGGTGAGATTCACTTTAAAGCCCCTATCGACGAATCTCTCAAAAACGAAACATCCTGTCGGTGAACAG
Organism: Cosmia trapezina; assembly: GCA_905163495.3. Taxonomy (NCBI): domain Eukaryota; kingdom Metazoa; phylum Arthropoda; class Insecta; order Lepidoptera; family Noctuidae; genus Cosmia; species Cosmia trapezina. The sequence goes on from LR991019.1 coordinate 741,251, forward strand.
TCCAAAGGAGACACGACTGTCGGAGAAAGCTTGCAGAATCCCTACAAACACCTAATAAAATGGAAACATTTCTTTTGTTACCTATAGGTACTCAGTGAATGTCCAGCAAGGTACTAGGCTGTCGTCGTTCAGCAATTAGGTTATGTTCAGAAGCTCCGTCTTTTGAATATTTAACGTATCTTTGATACGGATTAACTGGTTGATTTACTTTCAGTAGGAGTCGGAACAAGTGCTTGGGGATTACGTTAACGTTAGGTACACTAAACTTGTACTTTTGTTCTGATGGGGTAAGCAGAACGTGCAGTATCGACCTTTGTTTTTGCTCGATCGCTATTGGCGACCAGCACCGAGTGGGGTTCCAAACATTCCCTCGTACCTTTGAGCTTAATTGTATTATTTTATTTGTTACAATTTAGATAACCATTTTAAAGGTAATCGAATGATCCAACACACGCGCCACCATCAGCGAGACATTTGTGTCAGCATGGCGTACTCTCAATTGCCATCAACTCTTTCAAGTCAAACAACACACATCATAAACCTAATACGTAAACGGATATTAATCTGTGATGGTACTCATATTTACAAACGTGAAAAAAATATTTTAAATTAATTATACAAAATTATCCTCTGTTTTAAGAACTGTTTCCAATTTATTATAAATAGAGATAGAAATAATATTAATTTGCGTAAAACGTGGTGTATAGAGATGACAATATAAGGTCCCATTAAAATAGTTGAACAAATTTTCACAGGATGTTCTATCCATGAAATGAACAAGTTTTACTATGCTGGGACCAAACCTGAAATGGCGAAAAAAAAATCTTTTTTTTCCCGTGATTTCAGGTTTGGTCCCATAGTGAAAGTTGTTCATATTCATGAGAACACTCTGTGAAAATTTGTCCACCTATTTTAATGGGACCTTATATACATTAAAGAGCATACAAATATGTTTCCCGTTTAATTTGAGAGATCAATAAAATTTTACAACTAAAACGAAAGAAATCATTATTTGAAGTTGAAGCCACAGCTTCTACAACAGTGTACAAACAACAAATACTTTCTACAACAGTGTACAAACAACAAATACTTTCTACAACAGTGTACAAACAACAAATACTTTCTATAAATCCGCATGCGGAAATCGTTCACAGCAATCCGTAGCCGCATCAAAAACCGCGTGACACATTGCATGCGGCGCGGCGTAAAAATGGTTAGCGCAATAGGTGGAATGCAGTGGAATGTAATACCTCGAAATACGTGGCCTGCACTAACAGCCGATAGATTGTTTAACTAAAAAATAACTGCAGGGAAGCTACACGTTACAAAATATCGCTCCAACCGTTTTTTCTTGGTTTGGTTTTAGGTTAGCTGTAGGCAATATTGACCGTGGAATTTTCAGTGATTTTTAAAACTATCGCTGTAAATGTACTGTTTTTAATTTTGACGTCTTAAAAGAGTTACAATAAGTTCAATTCTTAATGACAAAATCAATACCTAAAAGTAGAACAAAAATAGTGTAGGTGAGGGGGTACCGGGGTACGGTTTGTCATATCACGAAGTAGGTAGGGGTAGGTACCTATGCAGAATTTTCTGCAACTATTTCTACGGCACGAATCGATGTTAATAAAGTCATATCAATCGAGTTAATTTCATCATTCAATCGGCTCGAATAAAATTTTATCTTTCAATACTCGTATTTAAAACGAATCGATTAAACAAAATATGTAGGGGTCGCAAAGGATATTATATGAATTATCGGTATGGCTTTGTTTATACTGGTTGAATGTAAATATTGACTGTATCAACCCTGAGGTTGGGCACACATGATCGCAACCGCAACTGGAGGATGATTCGAAGAGTTTTGTAAACATTGGATATCATTTGCGTCGAGTGTAGCGTTACGATGTTGTATGAAACAAAATGCAACGTAATTTCGTTTGACTTAGTTGAAAGTGGCCGGGTTACTTCTTGGCCCGACTTTTGGAGCATTCTGAAATGGACCTGGTTTCAACAACAGCTACTTTTCAACACTAAACTAATCATATCTACAATCAGCAAACCTCAAAAAAAATAATGAAACGTTTGGAAAATTTAATAGTCCTTAGCTGTGGTCGCGAATGGTTCATCTGCGAGCAGCCTTATTCTATTTGGCACTCGACCTCTGCGCTCGGAAATGGACGTGAATTCATTTTCGCTGCGGTAACCGATTGATTAAAACTGGACAAAAATTTAAAGCACTTTTGAATTTATTTTGGCTCTTTGGTTTTTTCGGTTTACAAATAAAATGAATGAAAATTACTTATTGTGCTTTTGTTGGTATCTTAATAAAATGGCCCTGCGCGTAATATTATTTTTTTTTTCCTTTTTGGATTATTGGTACACTGTGAACAAAAATTTAATGTAGGTACTTAAACCATTCACAGTTTTGTTTTCCTGATGATATTGAATTAAAAGTAAATAATATAAACACGACACTTTTGTTTATGAAAATATTATGATAAACGTGTTGGTTCATCACCACTTTTTCTTTATTTTTCTCATTTAACGTGCTTTCTAACATCACTTACCTAACTAGTCACCACCAAAAGTGAAGATCGATAAAATAACCACCAACTAGCAGGCGGCAGGCTCGCGGCCACTACGAAGCGCGTCAAATCATTTCCTACAAGTGACGACCGTGGTCGCGGCTTCCGCAATCAAATCGACGACCGCCCGAGCGTACGACCAATACAGTCTACCAATCTGAATGCTTGAACGGCTTATATGACGGTTAAGGCTACGATCAGATGGCTAAATTTTGAAGCGCGTTTTCAAATCGCACACCTTGACGTCATGGTATTTACGTATAACCACAGGACAGTTTGTTCTGTGCGTATAACCGTGTGCTCTTTGTAAAATGTGCTCTTTGAAATAATTTCTTGACGCAGGCGTACGCGCGTTGACGCGCGCTTTGCTAGATATGTGTGCCTTGAGCGCGCGCTTCCATCGCGATCGCGTGAATTTTGGTAGTTTTGTTTTTATATATTTTATAGACATTCTGAATTCATTAAATAATTTAGATTTATTGTCTCTCAGATTTGCATATAATCTCGCAAACAAGCTTATAGAGCGTCTATTCTTATTCTTTTTCTATATTTTGTTTATGTAACCACGAAATAATAGCTTCATCCACATTCATTTTCTAGGCTCCACCGAAACAGACTGTGAGTCAGACGAGCACCCGAGGGGCGTACGTTAGCGCTTGTCATTTCAACTCTTTTGAAATTTGATCGCGCGTTGACGTGCGTCGACGTGCGTTACATCTGAACGTAACCTTAGTCGAAATACGTGTGGGATAATAATTACAACTACAGGAAATTCTTCTCTCATATCAGCATAACATACGAGCATAGCTCATGTGGTGTTGTGGTGGTGGTAGTGACAGCCAACCAGCAAGACGGGTCGCTGTCACCACTGTCCGCGCCAAAGAATTACGTATTACTACAACGGCTTTCAACGGATTGACATACACTGTTCGATAGCTGATGTCAGTGATGCCAGTGACATACAATTTTGACTTTTCCGTCATCGTTATCGCTGATAGAATGCCACTTTGTCCAATAGGCCCTCTCGACATAATACACATTCAACCTCGGAACGCTGTTCGACAATGGCAGCTTCCGCATCGCCGTCGGTCTCCGACTGGGTGCTGCCATCGTCGAGCGTCATCGGTGTTCATGTGGCAGCGACGTCGACAGGAACGGACTCCATGGACTATACTGCCAACGCAGTGCTGGCAGATTTTCCCGCCACGGCTCCATTAACGACATCATAAAACGGACGCTTGCCACCATCAATGTTCCTTCTCTATTAGAACCTTTAGGGATGGTTCGTGATGATGGCAGGCGTCCGGACGGCCTGACGTTGATCCCCTGGGAGCGGGGAAGGGCTCTTGTTTGGGACGCTACGTGTGTTGACACGTTAGCCCCTTCCCATCTCAGCGGATCGGTTTTAAGGGCCGGAGCCGCGGCGGAAGCCGCAGAAGAGGCCAAGCGATGCAAATATGTGACGCTTTCTAGCGACTACATATTTGTACCGCTTGGCTTCGAAACTTTTGATCCTTGGGGTCCCAGTACTAAAAAAATTTTCAAACAATTGTCTCGTCTAGTTGACGCCGCTGGTGACAGGAGGGCTGGCTCATTTCTCGCACAGAGAATAGCTATTGCTATTCAACGCGGAAATGCAGCCAGTGTTAAGATAAGATAAGATAAGATAAGATTTTTATTTGTCCAAAACATGAGTATACACACATGGCATGCAAGATGTTAAAAAAAATATATATATATCTGTCATGTTTTGCCTCATCGGCGTACAAATATAAGTAGGTAAGTTATTTATTACATATGTACATATTTCAAATAATTATTAATCATTAATCCATTATTCAAAACTTAACACTTCAAATTACAATTTAAAAATTAAAATGTCCTACAAAACAGTGTCATCAACTCCATATAATAAAATTAGTCAATTGAATGTCAAAGTAAAAAATAAAAATTAGTCAATTGAATGTCAAAGTAAAAAAAAAAAAAAAAAAAATTATATGTCAATAAACAAAATTAGATTATTTTATCGTTCTTGGTACCATGCCTCATGGACACACACTTTTGTTAGATTTTTAAGGTTTAGTTTTAGTTTTATATTTAATTTAACAAATAGGTATTATATACAAAAAATAAAACTTTAAAAATTCATAAATATATTATGATGATCAGACAGAGTAAACTTAACACTTTGCGAAACATTAGACGAGACTCAATAGCAGTGTTATTACTGCTATAGCCGTATAGCGTAAGGTAATCTCTCTGAATCCATCAGAAAACAAGTGGTGCACACTAAATGATAGATGCGAGTCGCAAGCAGGAGCCGTTTCGAGTTTCACATTCAGCCAGTAGACCGTCGTCCAATGTGGGGGTGATGCGATTACCGAAGCCGTCTAGACAGGGCAATCGTGCGGGGCGTGAGGGGTGAGACGCGGGAGGCGCGAGCCGGAGCTGCATACTTCCACCGTGTTCGTAGCTCGGGACTCGATTTTCAGGGCTATCGTGTTGATTTTATTATTGTTTTAATTTATTATTATTATTTAATTTATGTACACAGAAAAATATGGAGATACAGTACATTTGAGTACCTGCTTGCTTATTCCTTAAGTTTTTTTTGAACGGACGGTACGAACTTGACTGATGCTAGGCGAAAAAAAAATTAAGATTTTTCCGTCACGAAATTCCGTCACGACCCTTGTGTGTTTTGTTTTTATATTCTAATATTTAAAAATGTTACTTATGTATGTATGAAATGAAATAATAGAAATAATAATAATGGCATCAGTGCCATTTTCATGGTTTTTGAGTCCAAGATGGTGGATGCAAAAATTTTCAAATTTTTCGTCATGGGTATCGTTTTCATGGTTTTTGAGCTCGCCGAAAACGGTAATGAGGTTAAAATGAAAATCCAAGATAGCGGCTGCGAAAATTTTCGAATTTCTCGTCAGGGGTGTCATTTTCATGGTGTTTGAGCTCGCTGAAAACTAGAGGTCAAAATGAAAATCCAAGATGGCGGCTGCGAAAATTTTCTAATTTTCAATCATGGATGTCATTTTCATGGTTTTTGAGGTCGTTAAAAAACGATATTGAGGTCATGACGAAAAATTTTAAAATTTTCGCAGCCGCCATGTTGGATTTTCATTTTGACTTCACTATCGGCTTAACAGTCCTAGAAAATCATAGAAACGATACCCGTGACGATTTGAAAATTTTCGCAGCCACCATTTAGAATTTTGATTTTAACTTCGTTATCATCATCAGCGACCCCAAAAACCATGAGAATGACATCCACTTCGAAAAAAATTTACTTAAAAGAAAAATAATAAAATAATTAGAAAAAAAAAACTTAAGAAATAAGCAGGCACTCAAATGTCGTTTATAATAATAACAATGTTGATGACGATGTTAATCTCAAATCAACAAATTAATTAATTGATATCGTTTACTTGGGACAACCCTTGCGGTTGCGACAATGTCTAGACGTTGTCGGCATTTACCACGAGATCAAAGGCGTCGTCCTACTGTATGTTTTTATACTGTGATACTACAGTGCCTCGCTGTCATTCGCACGATATTACGGCGTCTGCTCGCTGTCATTCTTTCAAGTGTCATGCGCCCCGTCAAAATGAATCACGAAAAATGCTCATTCGATGCTTCCTTGAATTTTGTTGTTGTATATATTACCATAGAATTAATAGGCTTATATTACCAACTAAATACATACACAGCATTAATCCACAATCTTTGTCATCATTTCTAGATCTCGCATGTACCATCGCGGACATTTGCGGTGAACCGCTTTTGAATCTTATTATTATAATTCAAAAAACCGTTCAAGAGCGAGTCGGACTCGCGCACCGGGGGTTCCCTTCCTATTTATGAAAAAGTATGGTATTTAGAGACATCCTTTTAATTTTCCTGTAATCTTTACATAAACTTCGATCACATAGAATAATTTCAGATTTTTCGCTTTGCAAACTTCGGAAATAAGGGGGGGGGGGGGGGATGGCTTTTTTTTACATTTTTCATCAAGTCGAAAATTATGCGGCCTAAAAAAAATGTTTAAGAACGTGCGAACAGCGCTTTTTCATTATGATATCCTACATGCCATAGTAGCCCCACTTTGAATTTTTAAGACCACTTTCAGTCCCTGTTGCAAAAAAAAACATAAATATTTTTGTTTCTTTCTTAATTGCAAAATAGTTGGGTAAACGTCATCTAAAACTGTTCCAAATTTCAAGTTGATAGCATAAGTAGTTCTTGAGATATCCAGCTGTGACAGACAGACAGACAGACTGAGTCACACCATAAGGGTTCCTTTTTTACCATTTTGGTACGGAACCCTAAAAATTAATAAGTATTAAGTAATAAGGTTGAAAAGTGGTTCACCGCAAATTTCCGCGATGGTACCTACATTTAAATTAGGAAAGCACGGCACTATTAATTGAAAAAAAAAAGTAAAAAAGTGTTGTAAGTACGAGTAACGTAAAGTCTTGCCAGCTTTATGGAATTGCAACCTAGTTATGGGATTACCTACCTAAGTTGTATAATTTGTAAAGGTCGCGAGTTTGTTTTTAATACGGATTTTTTTTAAACTCTACGGCTATGCTTTATTACTTTGAAAATCCTTTTGAATAAAATTAAACCGCTGCTAAACCTAAGTTAGTGTTATTTCATACAGTTTAACATTAATTGCATTATCTGGTCGAACCATTAATTGTTACAAATGGATCCAATAAATCTGAGCTACTGATCCTAACATTGTTTGCGCGCTTCGGTATTCTGTCGCCTGTCTCACACGGGCTTGCATGGCCTGAATCGTGGGCAAGGAACGCAATTCTCACATGACAGCTATTTGGCCTTTATTCTGAAGTGGGACAATGACATGTTGGTATAGATAGGGCAAAATATGATATGGGAACAGCTCTGACATTGTATTGAACAATAAGGTGCATTATGTTATGCAGTAAGTTGAGTGTGGTGTTACACGGATGGTTAGAATAAGAAATGAGTACATAAGAGGCAGTTTGAAAGCGGCACCGGTGACTGAAAAGTTGTGCGGAAATCTGTTGTCATGGTATGGACATGTGATGCGGAGGAATGAGGAAAATGTCGTGAGGAAAGTTTTGAGTATGAATGTCGATGGCTATAAGAGTAGGGGAAGACCAAAGAAACGATGGATGGACTGTGTGAAAGATGACATGGCTAGAAAGTTGGTGACAACCGAGATGATGACTAATAGAGAGGTATGGAAAAAAAGGACAGGTTGGGCCGACCCCAAATAGATTGGGATAAGGGCAGGAGAATGAAAACATGAAGTTGCACCACCAATAAGTTGTAATTTAGCAACATACCATTTTATTGATAACTAGTTTCTGCCCGCGACTTTGGTACTCGGCAACTTCCCATAAGTGAAAGAATTTTCGGAATCGGATCGTTAGTTCCGAAAGTTACCCCCGTACAACTATATACAACACCAGTTTATAATATTTTAGATTTCGTCCGGCAATCTCAGCGCTTGTTACCGGGCAATAAATATTTTATTTATTTACATTGCCGCTAATTGTCCGACAACAATTATGGTGATTATGGCAAGTCTCTGTTTGACCCTCAAAGACCTTTATATTGAGGGGAATGTGTCAAGAAGTGCGTTTACGTTCTGGATAAGGGTTGGCTGTGTAAAAGTACCTTTTAAAGTACATAATTTAGATCAGGTTTTGTTGATACTGATGATGCAAAAGTAAATCTGTTTTGTAGATAATACGCTTGATAATAATATTGTTTATAAGAATAATTGAGTGTTAAAAAATTAGCTACAACATTATACCTACCTGCTTGCTTTAATTTCGCTGTTGTTTTTAAAGCAATCACAAGATAAGATGATAATGTAAGATTCATAATTATAAGTAAAAATAACTACCATTTTATCTGTGGTTATTTAATTATTTATAGTATGCACAATGTTGCTTCGTGAGGCGGATTATGAGCCTGAAATCTAGAATCTAAAATATTAACGTACCTACTTAGTTGGTCCGATTTCTGGCATTTAGCACTAACTTTAAATAGTTTTTAGCTGCTTAGATGAACTACACAAACATAAGTAGGTATGGACCACTTTTAAGTACCTACCTAAGATTAAATCTATTTTTAAGTCATTATAGTGTTCATCTAATTATGAACTACAATATTTTTCCACTTACAGATTCTCATTATTTATAACATAAACTTGCTATGAAATAAACTTGTATGAGCATAACAAGTTTATTTCATAGCAAGTTTAATCACAATTTAAACGTAACAGTAATGAGAAAAACCAAACAATACAACGTCGTTCCTTCAGCGGTGCACACATACCTATACCCCAGCGGTGCACACATGTGCCCCAACTGTGCACGTTTGTACCCCACGGTAAAACTGTGGTTACAAAGTTAAGACAGAACTCAAACCGCGAGCGGCCCGCTCGGCTATGATTCGTGCTACTTGTGTATAGTTGGTTTTAAATGCAATTTTTACTAATAAAGCCAACTGCTTTGTTGCTCTCTTTGATGATAATCTATCGATAGATCGAAGGGGTTCATCTTCAGACGAATTATCTTTAAAAATCTTGATTCGTAAAGAAAACGTTGTCTAGACATTTCTTCTGTATCGTAAGTGCGTCTATACACAAACACTCAGACTTTTGACAAGTATCTGCTTGTCTATACAAATATTATTTTTCTGTGTGAAGGAAATTAAACTCGGAACTTACTTGTAGCGTAAACCTTATCCACTAGGCATGACCGTTCCACCTGAAATGAAATGAAATTGTTTATTCTGTAAATAGGATATCGAAATCACTTTTACACGTCATAATTTTTATTTTATTTTTTTTAATTAGCTAGATGAAGTCGACATTTCCTATCTGACTACCTTGAGAAGAAATGGCGAAACAAACTCAGGGGTCAAAGTCTCTTTTAAAGTCCAGACATAATCTTGGTATGTGACCAAGATTATGTCTGGACTTTGATCATGTGAGGACCATGTAGATAGATCCATGTCTGAAATGGTGTTTTGAGGAAAGAACCATAAAAATTTGAGTGGACCTGTCCAGTCAGTGCAAGCATTTGTCAACAATCGTGTAGCTCAACTCAGGATTTAAGGATTTACCTGTTCTTTGTCTTGTTAAAACACGAACAAATTATTATATTAAAATGTTCGAGATCATTGCAGAACGTCACCCCAGCGGTGACGTTGGTGCCTAGCTGAACCATTAAATAAATAAATAAATTAAATAAATTAATTTATTAACATAGACAACAATGATCCATTAGTGTTAGTTAGTTAGTACAAAAGAAACTTAAAACGCTGTTTGACAGGCACTACTATTAGGTTCACTCCAGCACAATGCGATAGGTTCGCTTCGAAACTTGGAACCTTTAGAACCTTCGTTACGACCATTCACATGACGTGGCAGCTCCGTCACAGTTGCCGCCAATAAGATTACGTGACGCGTGCTAACTCCGTGAGGTGCATGCCCGGTGACACGGGCAGGCCTTCAACACTCCGTAGGGATGCCAATCACAACGGTTACTTGGTGTCTCAGCAGTGCTCCCCACTGTTGCCCACATTGCCGGCGTAGTTAACTTTTCGAACTATCATAAAATATTCATTTAAAGTGTTATCTATGACGCAGTCGGAAAAATAATGAGGTGCAAATAAAAAATAACCTATTATTTACATTAAAACCGCTCATCATCCTGCGAGAGGTCAGCTTACTGGCACAGCATGTTTTTTTTCGACACATTTTATCCGCCATTGTCTCAGGATAGAGCAATAAGTGATATAAAAACTTGAATGTATTAATTCAATGACAGACGCCATGTACCGCTGAGCAGCAAGAGTTCCAAGTAAGTATAGCGAAAGTGAGCACTACATAACGAAGTGTTTTTGAAGTGTGTATTTTTTGCCGATGGAAAATCCCAACGAGTACACGGCTTTTAAAAGATTATCACTTATGTGATAAACTTTAAAAACAATTCACAACCATTCGACAGGGCGTCAAATCGAAAATAAGGCATTTCCAATCAGGTACTAATTTGCCTTGCCTCCGACAGCAAATCGGTGTCTGAAGACTGGCGGTCGTCTGTTGTATTTAAACTGACAAAATTTTCGGATTTTGGGTTTGTGAACACCTTCAGAGGACTCTTTTGATTTTAATTGATGATTGATTCGGCACGTAACGGTTGTGAATAAATAAGCAGTTCTCATTCAGGTAGTATAAACCAGACTGACCCAATCATGTTCCCTCAACACTACAAAAGAACCAAAATTTTAATTGATGATTGATTCGGCACGTAACGGTTGTCAATAAATAAGCAGTTCTCATTCAGGTAGTATAAACCAGACTGACCCAATCATGTTCCCTCAACACTACAAAAGAACCAAAATTTTAATTGATGATTGATTCGGCACGTAACGGTTGTGAATAAAAATAAGCAGTTCTCATTCAGGTAGTATAAACCAGACTGACCCAATCATGTTCCCTCAACACTACAAAAGAACCAAAATTTTAATTGATGATTGATTCGGCACGTAACGGTTGTCAATAAATAAGCAGTTCTCATTCAGGTAGTATAAACCAGACTGACCCAATCATGTTCCCTCAACACTACAAAAGAACCAAAATTTTAATTGATGATTGATTCGGCACGTAACGGTTGTGAATAAATAAGCAGTTCTCATTCAGGTAGTATAAACCAGACTGACCCAATCATGTTCCCTCAACACTACAAAAGAACCAAAACTACTACTACTACTCAACACTACTATCCTTTAGAAACACTCACTGTAGCAGTCGCCCTCAAGGGCTAGACAAGACAAACAGACCGTGATAGGCGACACAGCATCGTCCAGCACGGTTGTATGTTCCGATGTGTACAAACATTGGTTTGATCAAGGAACAAGCATGTAGCAAGCACCCGTTAAGCACTATCGGCGGATTTCTATCATGACCGATCATGTACGATGGCTATCTCGTTCTATCATTACCGATCATGTACGATGGCTATCTCGTTCTATCATGACCGATCATGTACGATGGCTATCTCGTTCGAATCTTCTTCATTATTAAAGTGAATTCCTTTATATTTAAGGCTTCCTGTGTAACAAATAGAAACATTTATGTTTTTTTTTCAAATATCTAAATGGACAGACGTACAGTCAAGGAATAAGTATGTTACGTACCTTATGGTCAATTTTTAAGTACTTGCACCTTATTATTTTCCCGACCACGTCATATCGGCTATGTGATCTGTTGAAAACAACTTATAATTATGTTGATGTTGATCTACTCTTTAATAAGTACCTACCTTTTTTTTTTTTTTTTTTTTGAGGGTGGGAAATCATCAAATAACTTCTCCCGCTCTGGGTGGAGCGGAAGGGCGTGTCAGACTTTTACTGACTAAAACCCACCCGTGTTCCTTCAGTTGCCTATGCCAGGGCCGCGGTAACCCCTTCGGACAATCCGCGACCCCAGCGGCAATAAGTACCTACCTACTACCAGTCTGTTTTCCTGTTTTTTTTCACGTTAATGGCTGAAAGAGCTATGTTACCAATGATACTATTTTAACTTTAAGACAATTCTGTATTTTTCTATGCACAAAGATTCTAACAACAGTGGTATACATTATTTCTCAGCCTTAAAAATAACCCCCTACGTATTATTTTCAACCCCTCACGCGTTGGCTCTGAAACAATACCACCCCTCGCCCCTCAGGATTTAAATAGAGCCCTCAGCAGGCTGGCTACATAAATATGTATGACGATGGCACTCGGAGCCGCTATCAGTTGCCACTTGACCGGGCCCCAAGTTTTTACTACACGTCGGTGGGAACATAGCTGGGTGTAGTTCGATTCAAAGTTAATGGCGGCTCGAAAGCTAGCTGCGTGTGCAGCTAAAGTACGATTCAAACTAAAAAACCGGCCAAGTGCGTGTCGGACTACGCACAATGAAGGGTTCCGTAGTTAGGATGAATTTATTCCAAGAACAAACTTAACATTATAGTTGAAAAACATGTTCTACCATACATTCCAACAGCAAATGTAAGTTTGTACTCACAATATTGAGAGATTTACCATGTTATTTTAAGACCACAAACTTATTATAGGTTTTCCTGTAATCTAGAGGTATAGAACTATTATCTGTATTGTTTTCAAAGTTTTAGGCTCAGTAGTTTAGGAAATAAGGGGGATTTTCGTCTATTTTCTTAAATAACTTTAAAAAAAAATATTTTAGAATTATTTAAAAAAAATATTTAGGACCCTCATAGTAAGCCCTTTCATTTGATATGTCACACGGTACAATTTACAATTTTTTTTTTATATAAATGATAAATGATTTATTTTCTGTAAGTAGGTTTGTACAAACACTTTTACACGTCAAACATATTTTTTTTTTAAACTAGATGAGTTCGACGTTTCCTATCTGACTACTCTGAGAAGAGTAATTTTCTTATTTGCCCCCTAAAAGTGACCCCTAATCAAAATTAATTTATTTACTTTAGCCGTACGTGTTTGGCTCACAGAAATCCATATGTGCACCAAATTTCAACTTAATCGGTCCATTAGATTTGGAGCAATTTGGCTGTAACAGACGGACAGACGGACAGACAGACAGAAAGACAGACAGACAGACACAAAAGTGATCCTGTAAGTGTTCCGTTTTTTCTTTTTGAGTTACGGAACCCTAAAAAGAGCGGAATATTATCAAAATCTTAATTCTTAAATGAAAAAAAAACTTAATTGAGCTTAACTAAATGGAGCCAAATGACTGTCGATTTGACTGTACCGGCACGGTCTGCACTCACAGCCAACTTGCGAGCCGCCACTCAGTCTGAATCGAACTATACCTATAGAAGTAGGTTGAACTATACCTATAGAAGTAGGTTGAACTAGGAGATGTGCTGAACATGCTGCTGAACGTTTTGGAACGGTTTGATTAAGTTGATGTATCTAATGTTACTGTTGATGGATTACTAGAACAACAGCAGATTTTTGTGAAGAATTATTGACTTTTTGACCAACATAATTATGTAAATAATCAAATGATTTGCCTTTTTCTGTCACATGACTCCAGTTCCCTAAGCCCACACATCCTTGGGGATTCTAAACAAAACTCGGATCCTAAACTATTGACCTCTCATGCGCCGTAAACTAAGGAAACTCGCTGTTTGCGGTCCCGCGGGCGGCGACACCAGGCACATATTAAAGACCCCTTCACACCAACAGATGCAGCGGATCACGGATATAAAGCCGAGTACGCCTCGCAACGGCAACGATAACAATAAAAACAAAAACAAATGTAGCCTAGCTATCAATCAACTTATGACGAGATACAATAATAAAAATTGTGATTAAAAATTAAATTAGAAGAAGAAAAATTAATGTACTGTACCAAATTATGCGTCCAAATTTTTCTTGTAGGATAATTAGGTATTTAAAAGTGTGTGCCAGCTGAGCTGAGCTGAGCTGAGCTGAGCTGAGTGTACTGTGTGATGACAGTTTGACGTTTCAAGATGAGTTTGACTCGCTCGTGTTGGTGGAGTATGTGAGAGTGGCGAGCTGCGCCGGAGCAGCATGGCGGCCGTCGCCGGCCTGTACGGGCTGGGCGACGAGCAGCGCGCGCGCCACCGCCGCGGCCAGGCCAACGCGGAGCGCTCCGAGTCCAGAGACGACAACACTGAGGCGTGAGTACCTAGCTATACATCGTGTGTCTGGTGGCAGCGCGGTCGGCGGCGCGAACGAACCCTTGGAGTTGGCACTCGTTGGCTTGGAGTTGCCACACCACTGTCACTTAAAGGTTGTGTTTTTGGTTGAATTCTATGAAGTAAAATTCAATATAATCTGAACTTAGTCGGATGATTTTCTTTTTTTTTGTATCGAACCAAGAAATCGTCAGTAGTATTTAATTTGCAGGCGGCGTTCAGCAGTTTCTGCCTATACCCTCATGGGAAAAGGGCATGAGTTTATGTATGTGTAGTTTACAAAAACGCAATGGTGCAAACAATTTTTCTTTTGGGTAGTAGACTTCAACCTTAAGCGTTTTAGCATGCAACCTTCGCGGTAATTAAATACTTAGATTACGAGACAAAACTTGGATTTGAATATTATGGAGCTTAGTCGTCAGTTAGACGGCCCCGGGCCGAAAGCTAGCTATAAAAACATGTATAACAAATAAATTAGAGTTCTACGTGAATAGTCTACGAATTAAACGGTCCCAAGAAGTGAGGGTCCTTCAGATCCTTACCGACCAAATTAAAATAAGGAAAACAAACGGACATTATAAACACTTAGAGGCGCCTTATTTTATTACGTGCGCCGCTACTGGTTATTACGTGCGCCGCTATTGGTTATTACGTGCGCCGCTACTGGTTGATATTAGTGCTCGTGATAATCGACATCAGTTACATAACGATAACGGGGCGTTTATTGTCCTTGATCTAAAATGATTTAGTTTGACGATGTAATCATTATTAAAAAGCTTAAACGTAATCAGCATCATTTTCCTGCCCTTATCCCAATTTATCCGGGGTAGGAGCAACGTGTGTTTTTTCGTGTACATCTCTATCAGTCAGTTCAAAAATTTATAAGTATGGACTTTAAGGCGAAAGCGCCAGGGTAGCCCTCGAAATTCAAAATTTCTAACGTTTTTTGCAATTTGTAGGTCAGTGTGAGCTTGTATGTTGATTAAAATATGATTCGCGGCCGTAGCTAATAGGGCTTTACAGGATTATAATCATTAGAATCAGCAATACAACTCCATAAGTTAGCATTTACCTCAAACCTCATGATTTCATGAAATCGCTACATTTGAGATAAATGCTAACTTATGGAGTTGTATTGCTGATTCTAATGATTATAATTCTGTAAAGCCATATTAGCTACGGCCGCGAATCATATTTTAATCAACATACAAGCTCACACTGACCTACAAATTGCAAAAAACGTAAGAAATTTTGAATTTCGCGGGCTACCCTGGCGCATCAACCTTAATCAAAAATTACGCCAACAAAATTCATCGGCACGAATCTCCCTTCCGACGTATAGAGTCTGGGAAGCGGTGTACACTTCTGTTAATCCGAGAGGTTCCTAACGTGAGGACACACAGACCCGACTGTTTAGCTAAATTGATACATTTGTTAACTCGACACTTGAGTAAAGCTAAGCTCTGCTTACGTGTTTCTGCAGGACATCTATCTATATGATTCACATACAGGTGTCAGGGACACCGATGCACAAACTGTTCACATGACATTTTACGCCGGTTATTTAAAAAAAAAACCGGCAAAGTGCGTGTCGGACTACGCACACTGAAGGGTTCCGTAGTTGGGATGAAATTATCCCAAGAACAAACTTAACACTAAAGTTGAAAAACATGTTCTCCCATACATTCGAACAGTAAATGTAAGTTTGTACTCACAATATTGAGAGATATACCATGTTATTTTAAGACCACAAAGTTTTTATAGGTTTTCCTGTAATCTACAGGTGTAGAACTATTTTCTGTATTTTTTTCAAAACTTTAGGCTCCGTAGTTTCGGAGATAAGGGGGGGGGATTGTAAATTTTAGTCTATTTTCTTAAATAACTTTAAAACGATTTATTTTAAAATTATACAAAAAATAAATTTGAAACCCTCATAGTAAGCCCTTTCATTTGATATGTCACACGGTACAGTTTGCAAAACTTTTTTTTTGTGAACGTGACCCCCATATTCAAAATTCATTTATTTACTTTAGCCGTACGTGTTTGGGTCACAGAAATTCATATGTGTACCAAATTTCAACTTAATCGGTCCATTAGATTCGTAGCAAATTGTCTGTGACAGACGGACAGACGGACAGACAGACAGGCACACGAGTGATCCTATAAGGGTTCCGTTTTTTTTCCTTTTGAGGTACGGAACCCTAAAAACCGGCCATGTGTGAGTCGGACTAAAAATCTGCTGTTCCATACATTATGACGTAATTGAGTCTGTTATATCACTTTGCCAGGTCCAGACATCCCATCTAGTACTTGCTCGTAAGATAATCACAAACGTTCGTTATTTCGTAGTTTAACTTCCAGAATAAAAGAAAAATCCGGCCAAGTGCGTGTCGGACCACGCACAATGAAGGGTTCCGTAGTTGAAAAGAATTTATCCCAAAAACAAACTTAGCATTGGATTAAAAAAAAAACAAATTATGTCATAAAATTACAAATTCACAATTTTCGTACTTTTTCCTTTACTTGTGCTCGGAGACCTTGCTTCTTGCTATTATTCTAGGTCAACGGGAAGTACCCTATAGGTTTTGATTTACTTGCGACAGTTGCGAGTATCAAAATGTGTCGCAAAATGGCCGTATTTTTTTATTGCGTTGACTTAGGAGCTTGAGTTTTTTAGGACTTCAAGAGACCATAGATCTACGTATTTGATATTAATTTCAACTTGATGCCTCTATTCGTTCCTCAGAAAAAGGGTCTTGACACACTGACAACTATAAAAATATTTTTTTATGTGATAGAATTACAAATTAACAATTTTCAGACTTTTTCCTATATTTGTGTTGTGAGACCTTGCTTCTTGCCATATGATGATTCTAGATCAACGGGAAGTACCCTATAGGTTTTGATTTACTAGCGAGTATCAAAAAATGTAGCATCAATGGCCGTATTGGGGTTCCGTACAAAAATGGTAAAAAAGGAACCCTTATGGTGTCACTCAGTCTGTCTGTCTGTCTGTCACAGCCGGATATCTCAAGAACTACTAATGCTATCAACTTGAAATTTAGAATAGTTTTAGATGACGTTGACCCAACTATTTTACAAATAAGAAAAAAATTAAAATATTAAACAAACAAAGCCTAAAAATACATCCTAGATAGTTTCGGTTTAAAAGGAAATGAGGTTAAGAAACACTCAATAACTAAGTATTAGCATTTTGTGAATATAAAGCGGCTGTTTGAACGAAGCCCGCGCTTATTGCCTGACAGCTTCGCGTAAGCATTCATTTGTTCCTCTATCGTTCTACCAACATTTTGATTGTGGTCAATATTCCTACAGCGGTATTATTCTATATAGATATGTATAGGAAGAGCTGCTGCTCCTCTCTTTGTGGGTACTATTTTCTGTTGATCACGACGACCCTTCTGAGTGATTATCAAAAGGAGAAAAGCTATCATAGCGATGTGTTTAAAAACCAATAACACAGCAGCTATTTCATTGTATACAATCAAAAGGTACAACAAAAACCTACATTATAAAGCATAGAAACAAGAATTACACAAAACTTACAGATACATTGCAGCCCGCAAGGTTGGCCACAGATTAGCTATAATAATAGGATACATAACATTGAAAATAATCGCTAGGGTTACAAATACATGCTTTTTGTACCTATTTTTAATGATTCTTTAATAAGAAATTCAGATAGGGCGCTGTCAAATGTTTTGCTGCTTTATTTTAGTTATTTATGCAACTGACGTATAATAAGGGGTATTAAAACACGAATGTGGGTTTATCACACGAGGCGAAGCCCAGTGTGATAATAGTATCACATGAGTGTTTTAATACCTAATTATGTACAGTTGCATACAAGACTTTATCTACATCCATGTTATCAATCCTGTATAAAAGGTTCTGAAACAGTTTTTTGCAATACTCGTATCGAACATGGCGGCCGGCGTCATAGTATACGACGTGAATTCGAATAAGTTCTTTTTAGGGTTCCGTACCAAAATGGTAAAAAAGGAACCCTTATGGTGTGACTCAGTCTGTCTGTCTGCCTGTCTGTCTGTCTATCACAGCTGGATATCTCAAGAACTACTAGTGCTATCAACTCGAAATTAGAACAGTTTTAGATGACGCTTACCCAACTATTTTGCAAATAAGAAACAAATTAAAATATTTATAATTTTTTTGCAACAATGACTGAAAGGGGGTCTTAAAAAATCAAAGTGGGGCTACTAGGCCATGTGGGGTATCATATGTAAGAGCGCTGATTGGACATTCTCAAACATTTTTTTTCTTTTTTTTAGGTTGCATAGTTTTCGACTTCTGATGAAAAATTAAAAAAAAAAATACCCCCCCCCCCCCTTATCTCCGAAGTTTGCAAAGAGAAAAATCTGAAATTATTCTATGTGATAGAAGTTTATGTAAAGATTACAGGAAAAATAAAACGATGTCTCTAAATAGCACACTTTTTCAGAAATCGGAACGGAACCCTCGGTGCGCGAGTCCGACTCGGTCTTGATCCGTTTTTTTTAAATTACGGCGCTGTTGTAGTGAAACGCGCGTGCATTACAATGTTCTTTTTTTGAAAACGAGTTGCATTATGAAATTCAGTACAACATTAAAACACCCGTTTGGATGCTATTATGGTTACCATGGTTACTATGACACTGGCTGTTTTAATGTTGGCAATAAGCTAACTGTTTTAGAAACTTTTATAGAGGATTTATAGCATGGGTGTAGGAAAAAATTATTAATATTACTCTGAGTGATAATTTTAGAAATAAGTATCGCTCTTAATAATCTAAAACATTGATTATGAATTGCAATAATTGACAGTGATTGACGAGTTGTTTAGTGTTAACTATCAAAAAGAATTGGAAATCTTTCTAAACAAACAGTCATCAAAAAATTATATATAAATATTTGTCAAATTAATCCAGAATCCCCAATAATAATAATTACAATTCACATTACAAAGTTATAATTAGACCAGTGTGTGTTGTAAAATTTAAACTAGCTAGTGTTACATACGGCGTTGGTAGTTTAACACTACTTGTATCCAAAAGTTGTCCAACATTACACTAAACTTGTAACTTCCCTCCCAAGTTAGGTGGAACAATACTTTCACCTTAACACGTTGGCTGCCATGAGCATCACCGGTGGGATCAGAAGCTCATTTTTCAGGCGGAGTTTTTGGGGGGCCGAGTCAATCTTTGAATGCTATTTTGTAGAGGATACTCTATAGTTACTAACTAAAACTTGACTATTTCGAATTTTTAGGTACCTATTTCAAGAATAATATGAATGTATCAACTGAGGTTAGAGTTTAGAACGGAGTTAGTGTGAACTAGTGTGCTAAGTTAATGTGTCACCGGTGATGCTCATGGCACCTCAGTAATAGAACAATGCTTTGAGCATCACCACCGGTGGGATCAGTAAATTTGTATGGGGCGTGGGAGCAATACTGTAGGTATACTATGGTGGGCAGCCAACGTGTTCATAGCTTTGGCACTTACGACTTTCTTCTTCGAGTTATTCAAAGAACTGTGAATAAGGACTGCCTAGGAGTGGTGGCAAGCGCTGCTGAGCGTGAGGTCCTGGGATCGATTCCGGGATCGGGCAGAGTATAATGGCGTGTTCCATCTGACATTTGTCAGTAGCAGCTCGGAGTCTGGATTTGTGCCCGGTCGTTGGCAACGGGCTCTCAACCTATTACGTAGGACTTAAATATAACTTACTTAAATTGACTTATATCTATGTACACCACCGCCTAACCCGTCGGGGATCACATCTCTGTATCTAAGTGTGAGTTTACAACATTGTTTGGAATATACTCACAAACGTCATAGTTGTATACTTTTGTGTACTTTGATGGAATTTTGGTGTTCTTTTGGAAGTAGGAAAGGTAAGGTAGGATTTTTTGCCAAATGTTATTTGAAACATTGATAAATTGTTTTATTTCTTCAAGTAGGTTTGTACAAACATTTTTATAACACATTTGCTCGTAAAGGTTCTCTTATTTCACGAATTTCAGTATCGTAATGTATGTCATTACGTACTTGTGCGTAATTGTAATGTAAAACGCACGGGTTTCTTTTTAATAAGGTAAAACGTAAGGTTTATCAAGATGCTCCGTCTAAAACGAACGGTACTTTTTAAATCTTAGCAAAGAGTTTTTATGTCAGAAAAGTGGTCAACATTTTATGAATAAAATTAACTTTGGGAGATAAAATATAAAAATAAACAATAATTAAATTAAAGAATTAATTCTTTAAAAATATTAATTTACGTTATTAGTATTACTGGCTGTTTTTGTGCCATTGCTTTAAAAAAAAGCGCTGATGCGCGCGCATCGCTAATTTGTGAAGAAGTAAAAATTATTCCGCGCGCTTTTTCTTTTCGCTGTATTGTTTTTATTTGAAAATGTCGTCAAGTAATGATGAATTTATTAATTCGACACCGCCAGAAGTCTCAGAGGCAGCGAAAAAGGTTACTCTAAGCCTCTTGCCTGAACAATCGATCGATAGATACCTACAAGCGTATCAAAATTTCATCTTATGGAAAACAAGCAAAGATCCAAATTCATTTTCAGAAAGTGTGTTTTTAAAGATTTATTCGTTTAAGAAAGTCCGAGTTTTATTTATTTCCTCGCAAATATGTTATAAAACGTCGTATGACATACGTGCGCTTTGATAATTACAGCCTCTGCTTTCTTGTAGCCTCGGTTGTAATTTTCAACTTACCGCACTTATATCATAATGTACTATTACACGTCAATTATATTTATAAAAACTACATGAGGTCGGCGTTTCCTATCTACTGACTTATGAAGAAAACTGTCAAGATTTATCTTTGCTACTGTCTAGTACAGACTACCGCAAATCAGCACTTCAACATTGACAGAGGGTGGTTTTCGTAGTGCAAGTGTTGCCACTGAAATTCGGTAGTATGTTGTTATTTTTCATTTTCTATCTTAAAGGAATCAATCACTGAGTCGTACAGGTAATAATCTGAAGCCGGTTCCAGCAATACTAATTTGATGCCTGCATTGCGGTTTGCTGGTCAACGCGCTTCTATAGTATCCGTTAAATGATTTAAAACTAGTGGAAATTTCACAGAATTGAATAACGTCGTTATTATGTAGTAACTTTGATTAGCAATTAAAATACCTACTTACTTAATTTGTTTTACCGGTAGTCGGCAAATGGTATTATTGGTCAGTTAAGGTATGGAACTGTAACTAGTTAGTAACGCTGTATATCATTAAAAAGCATAGAGTGAACATTAAACAAGCTTCCTCGAGTAGCGATATTATCGCGTTTATGCGGCGCCCGCGCACGCTGCGCAATCAGCCTCGCTGCCAACTGGCTGGCTCATATTGTCTTCACAGCATGGGGCTCTCAATCGTTTATGCGGCGCCCGCGCACGCTGCGCACTCAGCCTCGCTGCCAACTGGCTGGCTCATATTGTCTTCACAGCATGGGGCTCTCAATCGTTTATGCGGCGCCCGCGCACGCTGCGCACTCAGCCTCGCTGCCAACTGGCTGGCTCATATTGTCTTCACAGCATGGGGCTCTCAATCGTTTATGCGGCGCCCGCGCACGCTGCGCACTCAGCCTCGCTGCCAACTGGCTGGCTCATATTGTCTTCACAGCATGGGGCTCTCAATCGTTTATGCGGCGCCCGCGCACGCTGCGCACTCAGCCTCGCTGCCAACTGGCTGGCTCATATTGTCTTCACAGCATGGGGGCTCTCGATCCGGTCGCGCCTGTACGAGCGGAACGGAGCTGTGGACCATCCGCAGCTGTACGTGTACAGAGTTATTGGATAGATGTCGCGGATGTAGAAGAGGTCATTTACAACTTAATTAAGCCTTATGAACCAAATGAATGCAAATGTCAACCATTTTCAACCATTTTAGTCAGAAAACCTGCTCAAAATTATGACAATTGTAACGATTTGTAGCTTTGATTTAAAAACTATTAAAAGTAATTGTCATTTTATGGCTGACTAGCTTTTGCCAGGGGCTTCGCCCGCGTGAAGTTTGGAAAATAACTCACGAAAACGTAGTATTATAATCTATCTCTGTGCCAAATTTCATCCAGATCCGTTCAGCCGTTCTGGCTTAATTGAGTAACAAACATCCATCCATCCAAACGTTCGCATTTATAATACAAGTAGGATTAATATTATATTAATTGTTATTATACTGTATGGATTGAAAGAAAAAAGAAAGAAAGAAAAATTGTTTATTCTGCACAAATAATAAAGATTGCGAGCAATAACCCTGTATTTTGATGTTTACATGATGATTAAAAACTTACAAAAACCAGGGTGGTTTTTCTTCGCTATTGCGTTAGTACTATTATTTTTTTATTCTGTGGCTATTGTTATAATAAGATTTTAATAAATTAATTAGTTCTATAAAAGAATCAATGATCAAATAACTACCGATTTTTGTAAAGTCAGGATTCTTTTTGCTTAGAAAATTTACTTTATATAGTTCGTATATCCCAATCATAACTGTAAATCTTTGACCATTGTATGAAATGGCTATAACATGGTAATGGCAGCACAGGGGTGTCAATTCACTAAACATACAGGTCAGTGCGAAGCAATGATGCTCGCGAAGGAGGAGGCGGAACGCGTGAGGGAGAGGCAGCCTCACGCCCTCAGTCGCCGCAGGAGACGCCCTGGGCGGCGGGAATCGCGGGGCGATTTCCGGCCACCGTAGGCGCGGGCCTGCGGACGGTGAGCAGCGGGTAGCTCGCCGTCCGGTAAGGACCAGGCCCGAGTCGACGGCGCGTTGTGTTCCACGCGCGCCTCAAAGAGATGTCAGCAAGTGACGGGGTCCAATAGGCCCGACGCCGCTGGGGTCGCGGGTTGTTTGAAGAAGATACCGCGGCCCTGGCATAGGCAACTGAAGGAACACGGGTGGGTTTTAGTCAGTAAAAGTCTGACACGCCCTTCCGCTCCACGCAGAGCGGAAGAAGTTATTTGATGATTTCCCACCGTCAAAAAAAAAAAAAATAAATAAAAAAGGTAGGAGTTCGTTCCATATAAAACAATGGTATTCAGCTGCATCCGGTTAGACTGGAGACCGACCTTAACATAGTTCGGAAAAGGCTAGGCAGATTTTTGAGTCAGGGTTTCCCTGCCTGTACTAAGAATTTAGCATTTGTGTATATGCATATAAACTCCTTTGCAAAAAAAACGGGCACCTTACAGTCATTGGCTTTTCTATGAATTATATTAATATTTTTAGTATGTCATTAGCATAAATGACTAGAAATTTCTTATTATCATTGAGAATATAGTTTTTAACCCTTAAATCCTGGAATCGGTGTTTTAGTCAATGTAAACAGAGAGTCGTGTTCAAATGGAAATTTTTAGGGTATAATTAAATTAAGACTACGAGTATTTTTATGGTATTTTAATACAAAAAAGACATTAAAAAATAAAAATTAATAACGAGTATGATCCCCCCTTGCAGCGATTACGGCATGTAATAGTCTTGGCATGCTTTCCACCAGGCTTTTGATGGTGTCCTGTAGAACGTGTTCCCACTCAGCCGAAATCACACGTTTAAGCTCCCTGATGTTTTGTGGAAGGGGTTGGACAGATCTTACTCGCCTTTTTAGGAGGTCCCAGACGTGCTCAATGGGGTTAAGGTCGGGGCTCCAAGCTAGCCAATGCAGACGACGAATACCGACCTCTTGCATATAAGCATCTACGTCGCCAGAACGGTGGTCCTGAGCATTATCGTCCATGTAAATGGCATCTTCACCAATTACAGTCAGTGCGGGCTGTGCATGTTGACAAATTATTCCTGTTATGTACCTTTGCGCATTTAGTGAGCCATTTTCAATGAACACTATCTCGGTACGATAGCTAGAAGTTACGCCCGCCCAGAACATAACGGACCTTCCACCATAAGGGGTGATTTATTCAAAACACACGTCAGCATAGCGTTCCCCTGGTCTTCGTAATACTCGCTAACGTCGGTCCTCACCATTCAGACAAATTCGACCCTCATCGGAGAAGAGTACGCTACTCCAATTACCTAGTGTCCAAGATAGACAATTTCTAGTGAACCTCAGTCGAGCAATACGGTGCTCACGGAGTAACTTGGGGGCCCGCGCTGGTCGTCGACTGCGTATATCAACCGCTAAAAGCCTCCTCCTCACTGTCCATAGGCTAACTTCTGTTCCTCGTACCTCTTCAAGGTTTCTTTTGAGGTCTATGTAACTGAATTTGCGGTTCCTCAGCGCCCGAGTCACTAAAAAGCGGTCGTCTCGTGGTTATGTGCAACGTTTTCTCCCAGAACCTTGCCTTCTTTGAACGGAACCTGTCTCTTGGTATCGAGTCCGGGTTCTATGGAGGGTTGAACAGCTCACGTTTAACCGCTGTGAGCCGTAACATTGGCTACACCCTACTTCCAACAGCGCTATAATTTTACTAGCTCTTATTGCTTTTTCTGCCATTACAATCGACACAAAGATATCTGTTTTAAGTCACAATAAGGTAGGATTATGCGACAAACATAAATTATTCTAATAAAAATAACGTATAAAGTTAGTTTTAGTTGCCTGATAACCTTTTAACCGCAAACCCGCGAATAGTAAGTAAAAAGTCATAAACTGAAAAAGGTATTATTATTTTTAAAAACAACGGTTTCGAATTTGAAATTAACTTTTTTTTCATACCCAGACTCTTTATTAAGTGCCAGTAACATAGTTTGGCTATTAAAACCTCTTTAGAACTAAATGATTACCAATAATGTACAAAAACCCAAACCGCCCGTTTTTTTTGCAAAGGAGTGTATATATGATATATATATGCATATATATATCCATCAATCTGCCTAGCCTTTTCCCAACTATTTTGAGATCGGCTTCCTGTCTAACCGGATGCAGCTGAATACCAGTATTTTATATGGAGCGACTGCCTATCTGACCTCCACAACCCAATTACTGGGTAATACGATACCCCTTGGTAAGACTGGTTGTCAGACTTTCGGGCTTCTAACAACCCGTAACGACTGTTAAAGATTTACGAATGACAGCCGGGACCAACAGCTTAACGTGCTTTCCGAGGCACGGAAGAGTCTCGGTATTTAAAAATGGTCACCCATCCACGGACGAACCCCGGCAAGCGTAGCTTAACCCGATGGATCGATCCGTACGGCTGTTATTACTTAGCCACGAGCTCCGCTGTTATTATATCTATCATCATAAATTAAACAGAATGCTGCCTAACGGGGATTAAGTAAAGAAGGTAGCAATGTAAATTCAAAGTGACAGTTCATCTCGCCGCTCCGTACCAAACTCAAACGAAAACTTCCTAACAAGATAGAGTGTATTAATACTCTCGGTGACCTCGAAATCTTTACTCTGTTTCACTTGCACACATCTTTATCTAACACGACAGAAAGAGACAAGTGATTTTATTGAGAATCAATTTGAATGGAGAGGTTACCTCCGCGCCCTTCGCAATTAACATTTCGATTTCCCAGAGGAGACTAGTTGTAGAATCTTTTTTTAGAAATGTATTTAAATAATGTATTTACATATTTATATTATGTATGATGTATTTATAAACAGTGTGTCGTTCCCAGAGTCGAGTTCATTGTTGTTTACGGTTTGTGTTTAACTTATGAGTCGCCAGCTCTTTTAATATTTGTAAAGGAATTATTGTGTAAAAGTTAATAAAAAATTTTGATAGCAGGTAAAATTTTGGGGTTAAAGCTTGAAAAAAACTATCCATGTTTTTAAAATTATTCTCTAAAAAAGTATCTCCTTCCTGATGTTGTAGTGTTATAGCTACAATAGATACAGACTATTTCATAAAATTTTAATAATATGTACTAAGGCGTTGTTGGTAAAGCTTATTCCCTTTTCTTATAATTACTTAACAGAGTATAAAAGGCAGAAACACTTCACATAAAAAAATATCTAGTCCATTCCCTAAAAACTCTTGTATCAAAGTCCCAACACTGAATATCTGTACGTCCCCGTCTCTCTGAGAGCTTCAAAAGGGCTAACCCTAAACAGACAAGCGGGGGCAGTGGGGGCATTGGGGCGTAATTGTCGGCGCCACATTCATTACCGCGGCGCCTTGACCTTGAGGCCTTACGTAACCACGCTGTGCCGGGACAGCGGGGGCAGCCGGGGCAGCCGGCTCGACACACACAGTCGGCCTCGAAAAGATGACATGAGAAGATCTTATTCCTATAATTTTGTATCAATGTGTAGCCATGGATTGACAAGAAACAATGATTTATTTTTATATCGTAGCTTGATGAGACTTTTCTTTTAAGCCCAAGAGCGCCCGAGAAATCTTCCGGAGGGTATCCTAGGAACTACTAAACAAGTCATGACAATATCAATATTTTGCATTATTTTATTCGAATAAAAAAGCAAATAAAATTTTCATTTTAGCCAATCAAAATCAAAAAACATTTATTCAAATTAGGCTGAGAATCAGCACTTTTTGAACGTCGAAATTACAGTAAGACAGTCCCCACAAAACGCCCGCCCTTCACCACTTCCTAGTGCTTTAGCTGGCAAGAAGAAGTAGCTTGTTATAAAAAGTTATACCAAGACCAACAAATGAGTTATGAACCTTATGAAGCCGATGAAATGGAGCACGTAATTTGTCCTTATTTCTGGTGTTAGTTATTTCAATTAGTATACGAAAAGTTTACCTCTCTTAATTTTTTTTTAAATTAATTTATTTATTAGGCTCACTATTACTTTACAATGTGTACATTGCAAACTTAAGTCTAAGCGCCATTACATTACATTACTTAGAGAAAAGCACAGCATGCACTACATTATGCGCAGATAATAACACATTAAAACAAGTAATACATGTTTTAGATAAAAATAAATAATTAAAAGCTAAATTGATTACAATAGATTACACAGATTCAATTAAGTCGGTGCTTGTGGCTAAGTAATAACAGCTGCACGGGTCGATCCATCAGGTTAAGCTACCATGGGTGACCATCTTTACATACCAAAACCCCTCCGTGCCTCGGAAAGCACGTAAGCCGTTGGTCCCGGCTGACATTCGTGGATCTTTGACAGTCGTTACGGGTCGTCAGAAGCCCGAAAGTCTGACAACCAGTCTTCGTATTATCCAGTACTGGGTTGTGCAGGTCACATAGGCAGTCGCTCCATGTAAAATACTGGTATTCTGCTGCATCCTGTTAGACTGGAAGCCAGCGTAGTTGGGAAAAGGCTAGGCAGATGATGACATAAATTCAATTAAATAAGATAAGATTTTATTTTTGATCATTTTTATATAAGTTTAGATTAATATTTCATTTTAGAATAAAGACATCCATACAACATAATATATTCGGGCCTAAATAATAACTATTGTCAAAAAACCTAATATTTCTTGGCTATGTTTCTAGTCTAGTTTTAACCTACACTTTGACTCAGATCAGTAGTTATGCGTATACCACAAAAAACAATTAAATCAATCTTGCGAAACGAAGTGCTTTTCAGTTTTGTGTGTAATCTAGCTTCGGTATGTTTGGCTATTAAAACTTTGAACATTTTGTATCAGTAGCGCTATAGTTATGAAGGTGGGAGAATTGCTTTGTCCGACTTTATTGCCATTAAATATTTAAAGACTAAATTAGAATCTGGAGTGTATAGCATACCTACATTGTGATTCTAATTTTGTAGGCTTAATTAATCATAATAATATGTGTTACAATAGAGACAAAGGAAAATAAACTTAATTACCACCCTAAATACAGACCAAAATCAGAAGAACAGCCAAAACTGTTACTACCTACTATAAAAACAATCCTAGTCCCGGGTCATAAGCACCTATAAACCGCTTGACACTATATAAGAGTGACTTCCTAACATAGAATTCGTAGCCGCTACGCCGCGTAGGTGTGCTACGAACGCCTACGCGGGAAGCATAGACAGCGCGGCGTCGTAGACAGTCTACGGAGGTCTACGTCAGTGTTGTTTTTACTTTAAAAGGGTATTAACCTATTGTTTAATACATTCCTAAATAAGTATAAATTAGGTTCTATTCTATAATTATTTTATGAATAATAAATCTATTACTCGTTTGAGTGTGTAGACTTCGTAGGCTTCGAAGGTGAGCTACGAACGCTTAAGCGTAACTGTACGTAGACAGTGCGGCACCGCAGGCGCCTAGTTAGCGCCTGGTAATGTTTCATTGGCGACTGTTAACTGTACGTAGACAGTGCGGCACCGCAGGCGCCTAGTTAGCGCCTGGTAATGTTTCATTGGCGACTGTTAACTGTACGTAGACAGTGCGGCACCGCAGGCGCCTAGTTAGCGCCTGGTAATGTTTCATTGGCGACTGTTAACTGTACGTAGACAGTGCGGCACCGCAGGCGCCTAGTTAGCGCCTGGTAATGTTTCATTGGCGACTGTTAACTGTACGTAGACAGTGCGGCACCGCAGGCGCCTAGTTAGCGCCTGGTAATGTTTCATTGGCGACTGTTAACTGTACGTAGACAGTGCGGCACCGCAGGCGCCTAGTTAGCGCCTGGTAATGTTTCATTGGCGACTGTTAACTGTACGTAGACAGTGCGGCACCGCAGGCGCCTAGTTAGCGCCTGGTAATGTTTCATTGGCGACTGTTAACTGTACGTAGACAGTGCGGCACCGCAGGCGCCTAGTTAGCGCCTGGTAATGTTTCATTGGCGACTGTTAACTGTACGTAGACAGTGCGGCACCGCAGGCGCCTAGTTAGCGCCTGGTAATGTTTCATTGGCGACTGTTAACTGTACGTAGACAGTGCGGCACCGCAGGCGCCTAGTTAGCGCCTGGTAATGTTTCATTGGCGACTGTTAACTGTACGTAGACAGTGCGGCACCGCAGGCGCCTAGTTAGCGCCTGGTAATGTTTCATTGGCGACTGTTAACTGTACGTAGACAGTGCGGCACCGCAGGCGCCTAGTTAGCGCCTGGTAATGTTTCATTGGCGACTGTTAACTGTACGTAGACAGTGCGGCACCGCAGGCGCCTAGTTAGCGCCTGGTAATGTTTCATTGGCGACTGTTAACTGTACGTAGACAGTGCGGCACCGCAGGCGCCTAGTTAGCGCCTGGTAATGTTTCATTGGCGACTGTTAACTGTACGTAGACAGTGCGGCACCGCAGGCGCCTAGTTAGCGCCTGGTAATGTTTCATTGGCGACTGTTAACTGTACGTAGACAGTGCGGCACCGCAGGCGCCTAGTTAGCGCCTGGTAATGTTTCATTGGCGACTGTTAACTGTACGTAGACAGTGCGGCACCGCAGGCGCCTAGTTAGCGCCTGGTAATGTTTCATTGGCGACTGTTAACTGTACGTAGACAGTGCGGCACCGCAGGCGCCTAGTTAGCGCCTGGTAATGTTTCATTGGCGACTGTTAACTGTACGTAGACAGTGCGGCACCGCAGGCGCCTAGTTAGCGCCTGGTAATGTTTCATTGGCGACTGTTAACTGTACGTAGACAGTGCGGCACCGCAGGCGCCTAGTTAGCGCCTGGTAATGTTTCATTGGCGACTGTTAACTGTACGTAGACAGTGCGGCACCGCAGGCGCCTAGTTAGCGCCTGGTAATGTTTCATTGGCGACTGTTAACTGTACGTAGACAGTGCGGCACCGCAGGCGCCTAGTTAGCGCCTGGTAATGTTTCATTGGCGACTGTTAACTGTACGTAGACAGTGCGGCACCGCAGGCGCCTAGTTAGCGCCTGGTAATGTTTCATTGGCGACTGTTAACTGTACGTAGACAGTGCGGCACCGCAGGCGCCTAGTTAGCGCCTGGTAATGTTTCATTGGCGACTGTTAACTGTACGTAGACAGTGCGGCACCGCAGGCGCCTAGTTAGCGCCTGGTAATGTTTCATTGGCGACTGTTAACTGTACGTAGACAGTGCGGCACCGCAGGCGCCTAGTTAGCGCCTGGTAATGTTTCATTGGCGACTGTTAACTGTACGTAGACAGTGCGGCACCGCAGGCGCCTAGTTAGCGCCTGGTAATGTTTCATTGGCGACTGTTAACTGTACGTAGACAGTGCGGCACCGCAGGCGCCTAGTTAGCGCCTGGTAATGTTTCATTGGCGACTGTTAACTGTACGTAGACAGTGCGGCACCGCAGGCGCCTAGTTAGCGCCTGGTAATGTTTCATTGGCGACTGTTAACTGTACGTAGACAGTGCGGCACCGCAGGCGCCTAGTTAGCGCCTGGTAATGTTTCATTGGCGACTGTTAACTGTACGTAGACAGTGCGGCACCGCAGGCGCCTAGTTAGCGCCTGGTAATGTTTCATTGGCGACTGTTAACTGTACGTAGACAGTGCGGCACCGCAGGCGCCTAGTTAGCGCCTGGTAATGTTTCATTGGCGACTGTTAACTGTACGTAGACAGTGCGGCACCGCAGGCGCCTAGTTAGCGCCTGGTAATGTTTCATTGGCGACTGTTAACTGTACGTAGACAGTGCGGCACCGCAGGCGCCTAGTTAGCGCCTGGTAATGTTTCATTGGCGACTGTTAACCTGTTTCTGTCCATTTGTGTGAGTGAATTCTTGTTTTTATGTTTTGTACATTATATTCTATGTACAAAACATAAAAACAAGAATTTCTGTTTATTTAAATGAGAAGAAAAATCTGTTTATCTCATTGAATACATATGTGTATAAATATATTATTAAAATTAAATTGCTTATCTATATAAATTATTACACATCTAAGTATTCACACTAGGTATTAAATTAATTAATATCATTTTTAATGTTTGAATGAAAAAAATTATAACATTTAAAAATAAATAAAATATACTAACGTATATATGATTATTGTGAAATTCGAGAAATTCAGTCAGTAATAAAATGCTCTTTTGAACTTAGACTTACTTAAAGCGCAGTAAAGTGACTGTATATATCAAAAATATATCAGGATAAAAAAAATTAAAGGTGTACTACAGTCTAATACTTTGAAATATTTATCCTGGACTATTATGTGACTAGGATTGATAACACGGCTGCTTTTAGGAGAAAGAGAGAGTGATACTGCGATTGCTTTTTAATAGGTTTAAATATTAAAATACTTTACAGAATATGTACTGTTTGTGTTTCTGGTTGATTATCAAATTTTAAGAGTAACTCTTGTTTTTTTTCTCTAGATTAACGGCCATTCGTAACTAAACTTGTACTGAAGTTCAGAATTAGGCTTCTTGTTTTTGTGGCCGATAAAATGTGAGTGGCTTCTCAAGGCCCCAATAAATTGCCAGATGATAGACTTAACAGCTCGGCGGAGCTGGAAGGTTTAATAGAAATACTGAACCACTCATCAGAATATTGTCCAGCAGTGGTGGCCCAGTAGTAACGGCCCCGACTTACGAGTTGTAGGTCGTAGGTTGGAACGCAAGTAGGTGCATTACTTTGTGTAATCAAAACGGTGAAGGAAAACATCTTGAGGAAACCGGCATGTTCTATAACCAAAAATTCGAAGACATGTGACATCTACCAACCCGCACTGGGCCCGCGTGGTGGATTACGGCCCACTCCCTCTCGCAGAGAAGAGGCTTGTGTCCCAGCAGTGGGAATTTTATAAGCTGATATGCACCAGAATGTTATGGAACTGGCGATGCACCCCGGCTTCGCGCAGTTTTAGCGACTTGACAAAACATAGAAATTTATTTATTTTAAGGTTAAAATGAATGTATTACACACATAAGCCTTCAGGAATAAATTCTCTGAATGATGGTGGAAACCGCATCAAAATAGGTTGCGTAGTTTAGAAGAACAACGCGGTCACACAGACAGACACGGAAAGCGACTTTAATTTGTAAAATGTAAAAAAGAAACTGTGTTCATTTAAGGGCCCTCGCCCACGGCGACTTTTTGTAGCGATGCAGTAGCGATGCTGTCGAACGTCCGCATCGATACAGTCGCGAAGCGGTCGCTAGCTGTGTGCCCTCGCCCACGGGCCCAGATTCAGTCGCGATGCAAACGCGATACTGGCGCGCTTCTGTCGCGATGCAAACGCGATTCAGTAACGGCACAAAAATACCTGCGATCGCTACAGTTGCAAGATGGACTCCGTTGAGGCAACATTCGTCACGTCGTCTTTGGTGCTGCTTTTACGTAAGCAGCCGAAGCGTAGGCAACGAAAGCTCGGTTCTCCACTCACGCGCCACCCTCCCTCTGTTCTCTCCCCGATGTCGTCCACACGGTCGCGCGTTTGCATCGATACAGTCGCGATACTGTAGCGCGGCATCACTTCTGTAGCGCTTTGCAAATGCGACTAACGCGCGTTAGTAGCGATGCAGTCGCGCGTTAGTAGCGATGCAGTCGCGCATTTCGTAAACGCGTGACAGCATCGCTACAAAAAGTCGCCGTGGGCGAGGGCCCTTAGATTTAAGCAGAAAATTAAAAATTAACAAACTTAAAAAGCCATATGCTTTGTAAATGGTTTTTTTGTGTGTTAATTTTTAATTTAAACAGAAAATTAAAAATTAACACAAAAGAAACCATTTTCAAAGAAAATACCAGTCTGAGGCCTGAAAACACTTCCATGTTAATACAAAGCTCTGGGCACACTGCGGCGCATCCCGCGCGGGGCGCGACTGCGGGCTCGATTGTTTTAATGATTAGAAAGTTACGCGACTATCCGCGCCAGTTGACACAATCGCTCGTATTACCTATGTTTGTTTGTTTACTTTTGAAAAAAGAAAGCCTTCTCGGAACCAGAATGCCTATTGCATGACTGCAATAGGCTAAGAGCTGGTTCCGAGAAGGCTTTAGAATTTTGAAGTTGAAAGGCAACTTATTACATTATTCTATTTCAGTTAATTTTGAAGTTGAAAGGCAACTTCAAAATTAACAGAAATAGAATAATGTTTTAAATTCGTTTAGTGCTCAACGTATTTAGTAATTTGTGGTGCACACTTTTGAACGTCATATTAAGAAAAAAAATTAAGCTAGATGGAGTCGACATTATTCCTATCTGACTACTCCTGAGAAGAAATGGCGAAACAAACTCGGGGGTCAAAGTCTCTTATAAAGTTCAGACATAATCTTGGTCAGAAAGCCCATGTAGATTAGCATCTAAAATGGTCTTTTGAGAAAAGAATCACACAGATTTGAGTGGACCTGTCCAGTCAGTGCAAGCATTATTGTCCGTAATCGTATAGCTCAACTCTGTACCTAAGTACGACTCGACGAATAATATCAATGAAAGGACATTTGGGTACGCCGTATAAAGTACTCAAACTGCCAGACTATATTAGTACTGAGTTTCGAGTTAATCCGACAACGCGTTAAAATTTTTCCTTTCTAACCTTGACAACCCCTAAAATACTACTACTACTGTGAGGGGTTGTTTTAAAAAACTAAAAGTGTCAATCCTTATTATTTACTGAGGCAAAAAATGCCAAGTTTTAAGCATATTAACTAATGAAATAAGATTTTCATGTAAACTGTATCTCCTCTCACTCCCACAGTGGTGGAATTTTGAAAATCCGTTTGGAATGCTTCCATAACTTGACTCAAAGACTATTCATACAATTGAAATGTCCAAAGATATTTATATTTATTTATTTATTTATTTTAATTTTTTTGAGTTAATCAAGCCACGCCGTATTGGGATACAGGGCAATGAAAAGGCTGGCATGTTGGCAAAATATGCAGCTAAACATGGAAAAGTAATCTGGTATAAAACCATGCAGGGTCAGCCTTTTGGTGTGCCCTGGTTTATGAATAGCAATTTAAGTAGAAACTCAATTGTTACAGCTCATAGATTCAGATCTGGACACATTCCATGTAATAAGTTTGCTTTCATGATGAAAAAAACTAACTCGCCTAATTGCGTGGAGTGTGGAGTTGTGGAAGACGTACATCACTTATTGTGAACCAAGTATTTAAATTGGTTATTACTATTTGGGCGATGTGTGTTTTGTTTTTGTGCTCACACCATAAATTATTATTGTAAATCTATAGGTGAGGACTTGTAATTGGCTTTTTGGTACTATTGTTTCCTTTTTTGTTTGTTTTTATTAGCTGTAAGTCCTCCATGTTCTAAAATAAATAAATAAATAAATAAATTGATGGACTGTGTTCGATGTGAGTCTAGTAGGAAGGATCTGTTCGAGGTATTGAGCTTGAACCGACTTGAAATAGGCACATTCCATAAAATCCTGTCTCAGCCAAATGGTGATGATGCGAAGAGTCTGTTCAGGTTCATGACCCAAATGTAAGCTGTAGCAGTGTGTATTTAGGGTACTATGGGACTGTCATACGCATTGCGATTATAAAAGTCCCTAATAAAAAAAATAAAAAAATGCTCCCCTTCAAAATTTAATTACAATTTTTTTCCCCTTCTGGGATCGATTTACAACAACCCTAAAATCTTATTTGTGTGAATTTTATGTCAAAAGTATAAATACTGAGTTTCGAGTTAATTAGACCCCGCTTTCAAATTCTTCCACACAAACTTTAACATCCCTATACCCCCCTTAGAGGGGTAGTTTTGAAAAACTAATAATGACAAACTTTATTACTTATTTAGGCAAGAATTTTTGCCAAGTTTTAAGTTAATTAACCAAATGTATAAGATTTTTCATGTAAATTGTATTTTCTGTTTTCCCCACCACGGGGGTGGAATTTTAAAAAATCCTTTGAGCTCTTTCCGTAGCTTGACTCAAAGACTCTTTAAACCAATTTTCCAATTAATGAAGCCACGCAGTAAAATCCTCCCCTGTGAAATTGACTACCACTTTTCACCGCGTTAAAGGTAGATTTACGAAAAAACCCTGATACACATTATTCTTTATTTTTGGTTTTAAATATAAGTACTGAGTTTTGAGTTAATCGGATTGGTGTTAAAATTTTTCCATGCTAACTGTGACACCCCGCCCCATTTCCCCTTTTGGGGGGTAATTTAGAAAAACAAAAAAATCACAAAAATCATAACTAACTTAATAAATAATCGTGCCAAATTTCAAGTTTGATAATTCAAGGAATAAGATTTTTCATACAAACAATATCCCCCCTTTTCACGCCCCTAAAGGTCGGGTTTCCAAAAACCCCTTCTTAGCAGATGCCTAGGTCATAATAGCTATTTGTGTTCCAAATTTCACCCCAATCCGTTCAGTGGTTTGAGCTGTTGATAGATGAGTCAGTCAGACACGCTTTTTTTTTATAGATATAGAGATAACATTCAATGACAACCTTGTCAATATGTGGTATTTTTATAGGCTATTTTTAAACATAAATGGTTAATAGTTAGCTACTATCATCATAGACATCTAGTGACCTTACTGGTGATGTTTTTCAGAAAGTTCAGGTGGTGGTGGTGGTGGTAGGTGGTACTTCGTCGTGCGTGACAGATGTAATGAAAGGAGTATGTAAGGATCAAAACTATTGTAAAATAAGGGGTAATAACAAGAGTAGCAGTGTAGTCTGATAGTACTATATTCGTGGTTAATACTTTACAAGCTAGTGACACATAAAAAACATAAACAAGGCCGTAACTACGCTTATTTAAATTGGTGACAGACATGTATAAAAGATTATTCACACATGCCAGTGCATCTATAATATGCGACCTCCAATACGCCCCCTTAATCTATTACACATGCATAGAAAATTATCTATTACACAAAACACTTGGGTATAGAAAAAATAAAACATATAGAAAACATAAAACATCAAAACATCTAACTACTCATCCACCCCCTTAATAGAATAATTTGACAGGGATAAATCCTTTAAAAATTCTCTAAGCTTCGGGCTGTGAACACTTTTAGTTAAGATGTCCGCTATCATCTTATCAGTTGACATGTACTTTATTTCAACTTTGTTAGCCAGTACACACTCACGAATAAAATGATACTTGATATCTATATGCTTTGTTCTATTATGCATCATTTTGTTAGCTGCAATTTTATGCGCCGACTGATTGTCATTATAAATTACTACCGCTTTACTATCCACAGCTGTCAAACTGTTCAGTAAACTACGTAAATATAGAGCTTCCTTCGAAGCTTGACTCAATCCTACGTACTCTGCCTCTGTGGAGGACAAGGATACCGTCGCTTGCTTCCTACTCTCCCATGATACTATATTTTGACCTAATTTGAAAATTAATCCTGTGAAAGATTTTCTATCAAGTGCCCCTCCCCAATCTGCATCAACATAGCCTCGTAAATCTAAATCTCCCGACTTCCTAAAAGTGAGACAAAGGTTAGACGTGCCCTTCAAATACCTTAAGACCCGTTTCGCACATTTAAAGTGTATTTCGTCATAACATGAATTAAATTGTGAAAGTACACTCACCGCATGTGCTATATCTGGTCGCGTATTACATGCCAAATAATTTAGACACCCTATTAAGCTTTGATATGGCAGATCGCTATGGGAATTTGTCGATCTTTCTAATTTCATTCCGACTTCCATGGGAGTCGAAACTGGCTTAGCGTCCGTCATGTTAAATTCATTCAATATGTCCGAAATGAACTGTCGCTGATTTAGACAAATAACATCTTTATCTCTTCTCAGCCTCATGCCTAAAACATGCCTAGCCGCGCCTAAATCTTTCACTTTAAACTTGTCAAGCAAACCGGTTTTTAATTTTAGCTTTTCTTGTTCACAATTTCCAAAAATAAAAAGATCATCTACGTAAATAACGACAATTAACTTCTTATTATTTTTAAGTTCCTTTTGATACAAACACGGTTCTATTTTTGATTGCACAAAACCTAAATTGAACATCTCTTTGTCCAATTCCTTGAACCAAGCATTCGAAGCTTGTTTCAATCCATACAAAGAACGCTGCAGTTTACATACTCTGGTTTCTTGACCTTTGACTACTGCTCCTTTTGGTTGGAACATGTAAATATCCTCTTTAATTTTACCATATAAAAAGGCGGTCGTGACGTCCCACTGGTCAATAAACCAACTGTATTCAACAGCTAGCGAGAACAACAGACGTAGAGTAGAGCTTCTAACTACTGGAGAATAAGTCTCAGTATAGTCTACGCCACATACCTGTGTGAAGCCCTTTGCTACTAGTCTAGCCTTGTACTTTGTTACCTTGCCATCGCTATCTCTCTTAATTTTGAACACCCATTTGCACTGGATAGGCTTCTTATCAGCTGGAAGATCCACCAACGTCCAAGTCTGGTTCTCCTTTAGTGACATAAGTTCATCGTCTATCGCTTTTTGCCATAAGTCACCATCGGGTCTCGCCAACGCTTCATTAATAGTCAATGGATCACCATCAAGATTGCTCTCCTTGGCATACATAACATTGCATCCGTACCGATCGACTTGTCTCCGTTCTCTTACTGGATACCTTCTTTCCGATTCAGTCAATACATCATCAGGTACGTGCTCTGGTACTACAAATTCAGGAGGTTCAGTCCCTATCTCCTCCAATACTTCCACGTTCTCGTCTACAGCATCACGGTACACATCATCGTGAGCCTCCAAGGGTTCAGATCTGCTTGTAGATCCGATGGATAAACTGGTAGGAACAGTATCTGTATTCAAGTTTATTATCACTTCCGACTTTTCCACGTTTTCTTTTTGAAGAAAAACGTTTTCCAGAAATTTGACATCTCTCGCAGTTGTCACTTCACCTGTCTTAGGATTCATTAGACGATAACCCTTCTGATTATCTGGATATCCAATAAAAATCATCGGTTCCGTCTTCATGTCCAGTTTGCGTCTCTTTTGTTTTGGTATCAATCTATACGACAAACAACCAAAGATTTTCAGATGACTAACATCCACATCTTTTCCAGTCCAAACCTTCTCTGGTACTGTATTGTTCAATGCTTTCGTGGGGCTTCTGTTCTTTAGGTATACAACAGTATTAACAGCCTCGGCCCAATACTTCTTGCTCAGATTTGATTCTGACAGTAATGTTCTGGCCTTTTCTATTATAGTCCGATTCGCTCTTTCTGCGACAGAATTTTGTTCCGGCGTGTACGGTACAGTCGTCTGGTGTTTTATACCTGCAGACTTCAAAAAAGATTTAAATTTACCATTACAGTACTCTGTGCCGTTGTCAGATCTCAGACATTTAATAGATTTACACGTCTCATTCTCAACTTCCGCCTTGTATTCACGGAACTTATCAAAAGTTTCATTTTTGTTCTTCAAAAAATACACATGAGTCTTCCGAGTATAATCGTCGATAAATAGAAGAACATACCTCGAACCACCGAACGACGGCTCCTCGATAGGTCCACAAACATCGCTAAAAACCAACTGTAAGACCTCGTTCGCTCTCGTACCTTGGTTTTTAAAGGGACTTTTGCATGTCTTTCCTTCGATACATGGAATACACGGCTCGCATAAATCGGTACTCTTATATTCCATACCGCTTACTAAAACTTTCATTTTATTCATATAATTACGCGATAAATGAGCTAATCTTTTATGCCAAATGTTCGAAATATTTTCATTTTGTTTTGACAGTGTCACATTCACGACGTTATTTTTATTTTCTGTCAATTCATAAATTCCGTCGACCTCTTGACATCTTGCAACAATTCGATTCTTATTTTGAATCATGCAACCTCCTTTGTCAAAATTCATGCAATAATTCTTCTTGGTCAAATCGCTCACCGAAATTAAGTTCATGGATAAATCAGGAACATGTAAAACGTTTTCTAAAATAAATTTTTCGTTTTCGCTGACTCGTGGTTCAGCATTTCCTCTTCCTTTCACCAATAACTTCTCGCCGTTTGCTACTGAGATCTTCATGTTGCCCTTTTCAGGTGTATAAGACAACAATTTGCTTTTATCGTGGGTCATATGATTTGAGCACCCACTATCTAAATACCACTTATCTTTGTGTATCGCCTCCTTCGTATTCAGGCAGATATTCGCGGTTTTGATCCGCTCCTTGCATTCGGACGCCTTGTGTCCTTGCTTGTGGCACTTAAAACACTTGTAGACGAACTTCTGCTTACGATCGTTAGTTTTGATATTAGATCTTGCATCGTTCTGTACTTTACGTGTTACTAAGGCTTGTTCGTACTCTGTGTTCAACTTACTCTGTCTACTTCCTTCTTGTAACAATTTCGTTTTAATTTGCTCTAACGTGATCTCTTGTCCACTATTATCTACAGCCATGATAAGAGGGCTGTACTCAGCAGTCAATCCACCCAGCAAAATCGATATGATCCAATCATCAGGGATTTGTGCATCGATATCGGACAATTGTTGTGTCAGGAATGTAATTTTGGATATAAAGCTTTCCATAGAATCAAAGTTCTCTAACTTACAGTTGAAAAGCTCTCGCTGAATATGTATACGTCTTCCCCAACCTTTGTCTTCATACGCTTTCTGTAAGCTGTTCCAGGCTTCTTTCGCAGTCTTCGCATTGTAGACGTGGGTAAAGCACTCTGGTTCTAACAACAAGCATATTGTCGTTCGTGCCTGCCGGTCTACGTCAGCATTTACTACATTTGTAGAAATTACTCCCCACCAGTTTTTATTCTCCAAGTAATTTCGCACCAAGAACTTCCAGTTTGGGTAGTCTGACGATCCTTTCAGCTTCTTAATACCACTTATGCCAACTTCAGTTGACATAATTGAGATTTCGTAAGTTTCACAATTAATATTTAAACCACTCCACTTATTAAATGCTCTAGCACTATCAGAGCATGTATAAGACCATAACCTATTGTAAAATAAGGGGTAATAACAAGAGTAGCAGTGTAGTCTGATAGTACTATATTCGTGGTTAATACTTTACAAGCTAGTGACACATAAAAAACATAAACAAGGCCGTAACTACGCTTATTTAAATTGGTGACAGACATGTATAAAAGATTATTCACACATGCCAGTGCATCTATAATATGCGACCTCCAATAAAAACAGGTGGCTTTCTGTAGTTTCTGCCTACCTCCATAGGGAGGAGGCGTGAGTTTATGTAGTTAATTTTAAAAATAATAAAAATCCACCTTACAGGATTTTAACCCTGTAGTTTTTCTATTCATTCACAAAAATCAATACGGACAAAATTTGCACACCGAAAACGAATTCCTCTCACAGATAGCACAGCTTCTGTGTACAGAAATTTAAATGCCGATGTCTCACAAAAGATGCTGCATCCGTACTGCAACCGCTCTTATATGCACTCGTTTAACTCAAGAGGTTCATAGCGTCGTATAAATAGCGTAGAGCCATAAATAGCGTGGCGTTATAAATAGCACAGCGCTATAAATAGCATAGTGCTTTGCTTTTAGAAAGTTAAGTAAACTATACTAAGTTCATTTTTTGAAAGCTTTGTTTATGAATTTAGAGTTGAAATATGTAAAGTTGCAGTACTTACTGATCTACTTTACTGAAAATATCGTTTATTAATTGTAAATACTTACTATTTTTAATTTATGTCACAGAGGCAGCTGCTAACATCAAACCAACAATAAAAGTAATTTCATTACAAGTTATGAAAGGAAGTGCATTTTTTGAGTCGATACCGGTTTCAGCCCATCAAGAATGATGATGGTTACAGATCATCATTTTCTGAAAGTGTTTCTTAGCTTCACAGTTTGTATGTATATCACGGTGATATCTATAAATAATAGGTTCTGTGTGAGGCTGGCTTAGCGATATACATAACACCAAGAAACAGTTTGTCAAAAAAAACTCATGAATATTATTCAATAAAACCTTGAACGGGCTTTGACCCCTGTAGCTTTCATGCAGAAAGCGTTAGTTAGTAGCACGCCATCTAGCGGCGATTGGCAGAACTAACCACAGGGCACAGTTTCACGCTACAGCCGCCAATGCTCTGCGAATGGCACTCTAGCGGAAAATTGGAAAACTATGTTAAGGCTGTACTTAGTTCCACTGTTCCATGTAGTTACTGCCGCTAGGTGGCGTTTGTACAAGTTTGTTCCATCATCGCAGTCTAGAGTCTAGATGGCGCTCGGATATTCAGTGGAAAACAAGTTCTGCCTGCAATATTATAAATTCATACATCAAGATTTTCTCTCATGTTGCCGCAATCTACAAATACGGGAACAGCTCAGCTAAAAAGAAAGGGCAAGACTTGAAAGAAAGCGCTGAATTTGCATGTAATTATGCTTACATTAGATTTATTTATTTATTTATTTATTTATTTTAGAACATGGAGGACTTACAGCTAATAAAAACAAACAAAAAAGGAAACAATAGTACCAAAAAGCCAATTACAAGTAGCAAGCCTCACCTATGATGATGAGTTGAGTTAGATGATGAGTTCTTTTATAGGTTGCATTAAAACGACACACACAGCTTATTATCTTTTAATATGGAGGTGTAAGTACTTTAGATACCGACTTAGTTAGGTGCCATATTTAACTTTGAATTTCCCATTCGCATAATTTTAACACATTTTCAAAAACTGAAGAACTTAGTAACAGGTATTCTGTAACAGCTGGAGACACTCCTATTCTGAAAATACAATATAATTAAGGGTGGCGATGGAAACTAACTTACATTTCTGAAATTCCGCTCCAATCTGATTTGTGATATCTGAGAAAATGTGAGCTTTCGTTGAGCGGAATACCTACGGCTCTATATTGGATTTTTCTATGTCTAATTGTATAGGTACCTCAAAAGTTTTTATGACCTTTAGACTGGGTGGATTTTTGAGACGAGGCAATTAGGGTACTTCAATCGTTGTAGTCACAGAAAAACCAGCCAAGTGCGAGTCGGACTCGCGCACGAAGGGTTCCGTACCATTATCTATAACAACGGCAAAAATCACGTTTGTTGTTTGGGAGGCCTCCCTTAAATATTGGTTTTATTTTAATTTAATTATTTATTTGTAAAGTCAATAAATAGTTAAATATTCTGTGAATATTTCAAGCGTCTACCTATTGCCGTTATCAATATCGAGCAAAAATTATCAAAAAAATCACGTTTGTTGTATGGGAAACCCTTAAAAAATTATTTTATTCTGTTTTTTTAGTATTTGTTGTTATAGCGGCAACAGAAATACATCATCTGTGAAATTTCAAATGTCTAACTATCACGGTTCATGAGATACAGCCTGGTGACAGACGGACAGACAGACAGACAGACGGACGGACGGACAGCGAAGTCTCAGTAAAGGGGTCCTGTTTTACACTTAGGCTACGGAACCCTAAAAACTGTCTTATGAGATTTTCCTTACTTTTTGAAAAATTTTGAACTCATTCACAGATTTTCAAAAACACGGCTACTCAGCAAGAAAATGGGCCATTTTCACAATAACTTTTTAATGTCAATCGGTCCTGTTTCTTGAATGTGTTTTGATACGGTTTCATAGTAAATTAATTTCAAATTTTCGCTACGAGCCTACGACCAGGCAGGAAATGTATGCTACGGAAGTGCTACGGCGTAGCTCGTAGTCAGTAATCGAGTTACCGTATACTTCCTGCTAATTTTAATTTGATTTAGGTACCAGGTAGGAACTAGCATCGTTGACTGGGAAATTATGTTCTGTCATCCGCTGCATGCAGAGCTAAAAGTAAAAAACCGGTCAAGAGCGAGTCAGACTCGCGCACCGAGGGTTCCGTTCCGATTTCTGAAAAAGTGTGCTACTTAGACACATCGTTTTATTTTTCCTGTAATCTTTACGTAAACTTCTATCACATAGAATAATTTCAGATTTTTCTCTTTGCAAACTTCGGAGATAAGGGAGGGGAACGGTATTTTTTTTTTACATTTTTCATCAGAAGTCGAAAACTATGTGGTCTAAAAAAAAGAAAAAAAATGTTTGAGAATGTACAAACAGCGTTCTTTCATATGATACCCCACATGCCCTAGTAGACCTACTTTGATTTTTTAAGACCACCTTTCAGTCCCTGTTGCAAAAAAAATATAAATATTTTAATTTCTTTCTTATTTGTTAAATAGTTGGGTCAACGTCATCTAAAATTATTCTAAATTTCAAGTTGATAGCATTAGTAGTTCTTGAGATATCCAGCTATGACAGACAGACAGACAGATAGACAGACTGAGTCACACCATAAGGGTTCC
This sequence comes from Cosmia trapezina, assembly GCA_905163495.3. Lineage (NCBI taxonomy): Eukaryota > Metazoa > Arthropoda > Insecta > Lepidoptera > Noctuidae > Cosmia > Cosmia trapezina. The sequence continues at coordinate 784,593 of LR991019.1, forward strand.
TTTTTTACCATTTTGGTACGGAACCCTAAAAACTTAAGAAATTTCATAATTTTAATCACACTAATATTATAAAGGCGAAAGTTTGTGAGTATGTGTGTGTGTTTGTATGTTTGTTACTGCTTCACTCTCAAACGGCGGGACCGATTTTGATAAAAATTTGTTTGTTACGTAGATAGCTTATACATAGGCTACTTTTTATCCCGGTCTATGCGAGTGAAACCGCAGGGCGCAGCTAGTATTATATATTCTAGAGCAACTAGTTTTTAATCTTATTTCCTTTGTTATCACTTATTTTTGAGAATGCCAGATAACCTGTAATTGGCGACTGTGTGTCCAAGGTTATTGTTGTGCTTTATATTTCTGTATACAATATTTGTATTTCTTTATACATCTGAACTACTTACAGGTAACAATGTTGAAGCAGCTTTGGTAAATCGGTATTAATAAAAAACTAATAAAAATACAGTTGATTGATTCAATAATTAAAATAATGGAGTTGCAGGTACCTGCTAACATAATATGAAAACTAATAAATATCAAAGAAATGTAAAAATTAAATGTTCCGTAACAAAAGATACACAAATGAAACAAAGATTCAACCATTTTGGCGCTACTTTTTGATGAGTCTATGAATATGAATATTCTATGTACGTAACCCAAATACATAGCAGCAAGGTTTAAGAAAGAGAAAGAGGATGTTATGGCTACCTTATATGATTTGGGTAATTATTAATTAAAAAAGAATTGAAACAATACCTTACAAAAATTAATTAAGTATAATACTACAATTTTATATGGTTTTGGAAGTGGAATTCATTTCCAAGAATTATAATTAATCATAATATTGGTGTTACCGAAAACGACGTTAAATCGCATTCATATAATTTACTACCTCACATTTTTAATCGTGTGTATGGATGGGAACTTTATGTTAGTTATAATGATTCCGTCCATTTGTTTATACTACCCATTACTACTGCCTATTGATAAAATAGAAACTGTTTGCTTTCAACTTTCAATAAAAAGATATGTAAAAGTAAAATCTTTAATTTTATAAGTAAACATACGTATGAAGAAATAGAAAACTTATTAAAGATAGTTAGATAGTAAATGTCTTTTATACTCACCCTCTCACACTCTTTCACTCACTTTCACACACTACACACCGAGAGGTTAACACTCCACACACCATTTTTGTTTATTTTGTTTTAAACTTTTTTCTGTGCTATGATATACCTCCTATTAATATTATGTCTAATTAAGTTAGTAATGTAATGGTCATCATAAGGAAGAGCGCTGATGTCCGAGATACAGATATTTTTATCTAGTTCAGACACAGATGCCTTCAGTATAAAATTAAGAAAATTTGATTGGGTCCTCTATATCTGTTCAAATGTAACATATGTTGTGTCAAATAAATATATTATTATTATATTATTATTAACTATCCTTTGATCAGTCGGCCAAATCTGTCCGTGTTTCTATCCATCGATTGGCAACGCCTTCTCTCAAAATACTGCAATAACTGCTCCTTAGAAAGAAACACCTTATCCATTAATCTTTATGTACGTCATGACAACATGACAGCACACAGGCGCCGCAATCTATTTAGAAATCAAATCGAGCCGACTATCAATGATGGCCGTGGGCCTCCCATCACGAAAATTGCCAACATTCTTGACTCATAAGAAACGTTATTTCTCTGCATATTTCTATACAATTAGTTTAACGAAATCAATACCAACAATTGTGATTGCACACGACTGCCCAACATCCAAAGAAACCAATTGAATGCCGGCAATGCCGCACAGGATCAAAACCGCGTCACGGAGCGCAACATAATTCGAGCTTAGCTGGAGTCGTAGGCAGCGTGGCGCCTCGCCTGCCAAGGTTGGGGGCGCAAGTAATGGGGGCCGGGGAGCCACCCCGCGACTCCGGGAATGATACAGCAGTGCGACGCCATCGCAGGGAGAGGGCAGACGCCGCGACGCCCGCGCGACCCGCTTTGTGGGTCAGTAGGGATGCTCCTTGTAGGCGCAGGATGCTAACGATGCCAGCGATTTAATGGTGTGTGCGGATGGGGACTTTATGTTAGTTAGTTTGTAATGGTATCACTGTATCACAATAGCTGACTAGCATACTTACATGAACATTTGAACAGTTTCAGAATTTACTTAGGTACACAAATAAGTATATGTTTTGGCGCAGATCTGAAAGGGGTGCTGGACATACTAAGATTTTTAGTGTGTAAAGTAGTAATTTCAGTAGCGATTTTACCAAAATTGCATATCCAATTTACCAAGAGAAGAATGTGCATTAGACTAAAATGGCTGGATGACAGATCTATACCGGATGACTTTTTTTACCGTCTCGAAAAAATTGGGCGTATTAGGTGAACAGAGTAGAAGCCTATGGCATACCTAGTTTTTTTTTTTTAAATATCTTAGACATAAAAAATTATCAAAGTACCAATAAATACTACAAATTCGATGTAAACTTATCATTTTTGTACCATAAAAACAGAAATTTTGAAAAAAAATAATAAATCGTTTAAAAATATCGAAATTCAAACCATATACAACCTGCATATGAATAGAATTTTTGTTTTTTTTTTTTTTTTTTAAAAAGATAGGTATAATTCATTTAATTCATAATTCATTTATTCATTAAATATAAGCTTACAGTTTATACCAAAACGCTTATATCTATGCTAATTATTACACTATAATCAAATTACATTATAATGTCAATAATAAAAAAATAATGAAAATTATAATAATAATAAAAATAAATAATAGACTCTGCAATCATTGTACCGATAATCGTTACGGTTAATGGCCTAATAGCACAGAGCCTCGATCAACACCTCAGGAGGCTCTCATTGCGCGGCTGGATCAAGGGCTTGATTCAGAAAGCAGTACTCCTGGACACGGCACGCATAGTGAGGAGGTTCCTCTCTCTAGAGCCCTGACCACCGGTAGCTTGGACCCTGTTCCCGATATCGGTGGGCTACTATTTTTATATTTTTAAATGTTTTTTTTTTATTTTTGTTTTTATAAAAATATTTAAATATATAAATGATATGTACATAAATGAAATACAGGAATATAATAAAATAAATAAAAAACTTATAATTTCAAAAAACGAAGTAAGACAAAAAAAAATTTCAAACAGGTAGAACCTTACATCAACTTAGGAACTACAACTACTTAGAACTACAATTACTACAACTACAAGTACTACAATTACTTTTTGACATTCAGGTAAATATAAACATGTTTTGCAATTGTACTTTGCGAGTCAAAAAATATATGGTAGGTATGCCATAGGCTTCTACTCCGTTCACCTAATATCACTTCTTCCCCACTGCTCAACTAGATTGCTCAACTAGTTGAGCAGTTGAGCTGTAGGACAGAGTTTGTATTACCGAACATTTATGCTCTATAGCTCAACTATTTTTTGCTCAACTTAGTTGATCAGTAGGTCATCCTGTTGTAAAATCGAACATATAACCTACTGCTCAACTGCTCTTGAGGCACGGGCCACTAATCTATTGATTTAATATGAAAAATAATAAACATACGAAACTTGAAATGCAGCCCTTTATGACGTTATGTGGACAACATTCTAAAGAAAAAGGGCTTCATAAAAATTATCAGTATGTTAGGAGAGCGACATAGAACCAACAACGTGCTCGAAAGTTGGCATTCAAAAATTAACAAATCGATAAACAAAAACACTAAGACATTGTTAAGATTATTAAAAGTATTAGCTGACATTGACGAGCTTGCTGTAGATAAAACAGCGAAGAGGAGAAGAAAGAAGTATATACCTATACAACGTGTAATGCTTAATGCGCAAAAAAAAATCAGGTGTTCAGTACATTTTGACGAATTATGCGAACATAAATGTACTGAACAGCTGATTTTTTTTTCGCGATTTCAGGTTTGGTCCCATAGTAAAAGTTGTTCATAATGATGAGTACAATGACCCCTTAAGAGGTTTTGCGCATTTAACGTTGCACGTTGTATACATAATGATGATATAATTATTTACATACAAAACAAACGCAACTAATTCATTCAGAAATCTCAGTTGGGCACGCTCTCGAAAAATTACGATCACACATTCAACAAGCAAAAAGAAGAAATATAAAATAATAATAGTTAGTTTTAGTTTTTTTGATGGTCTGACATTTTGAGTACCTACTTTATGCGACCTACCCAAATGTCCTTTCTTTGGTATTGTTCGCCGAGCTCCTTAAATCCTAAGTTGAGCTACACGATTGTTGGCAAATGCTTACGCTGACTGGACAGTGGACAGGTCCACTCAAATTTGTATAGTTCTTTCCTCATAAGACCATTTCAGACATGGATCTACATGGTCCTCACATAATCTGACCATGATTATGTCTGGACTTTAAAAGAGACTTTGACCGCTGAGTTTGTTTCGCCATTTCTTCTCAAGGTAGTCAGTTATGAAAAGTCGGCTTCATCTAGCTTATTTTTATTTTTATTTTTTTAATATGACGTGTAAAAGTGATTCCGAAATCCTATTTACAGAATTAAAAAAAATATTTCACGTATATTAGGGTTACCTACTTGCCGCCGGGGTCGCGGGTTGTTCGAAACAGATACCGTGGCCCTGGCATTGGCAACTGAAGGAACACGGGTGGGTTTTAGTCAGTAAAAGTCTGACACGCCCTTCCGCTCCACCCAGAGCGGGAGTAGTCATTTGATGATTTCCCATCCACAAGAAAAATAATTAAAGTGTTATTCGAAGTTTTCTTAAAAAAATATATTATATCTTATATATATATAGGAGCTCGTGGCTAAGTAATAACAGCCGCACGGGTCGATCCGTCAGGTTAAGCTACGCTTGCCGGGGTTGGTCAGTGGATAGGTGACCATCTTTACATATCGAGATTCCTCCGTGCCTCGGAAAGCACGTTAAGCCGTTGGTCCCGGCTGTTATTCGTGGATCTTTGACAGTCGTTACGGGTCGTCAGAAGCCCGAAAGTCTGACAACCAGTCTTACCAAGGGGTATCGTATTACCCAGTTACTGGGTTGTGGAGGTCAGATAGGCAGTCGCTCCATGTAAAATACTGGTATTCAGCTGCATCCGGTTAGACTGGAAGCCGACCCCAACATAGTTGGGAAAAGGCTAGGCAGATTGATTGATCTTATATATATATAGATATCTTAGTAGTTGGTGAAGTTTATTATTAATATGAGATTTGGAGTTTTTATTTCTAGTCTTTAAATATAGTTGTGCAGTTTTAGTTGAACAGCGGGTATTACCCACTGCTCAACTATTCATAGTTGAGCAATTACCAGTTGAGCCGTGGTAATACCCATTGCTCAACTTTATGCAGTTGAGCAATCTAGTTGAGCAGTGGGGAAGAAGTGCTACCGCACTATACGCATTGTTTATTGATGCTTGTGGATATGTCACAAATACTCGTACCTATACATTTATACTTCGAGAATTAGTTGTTGTTAATACTTTGATAAGCCAAATTACGCTGCTGCTTGTAGGTACAATAACACTTTTAGTGAACATCGCAAATGCTGACAGCAGTATTCGGTTTCAAATGTTTTGCGCCCGCGCAGTAAATAACGGGTTGTGACTTTCAACGCGGTCAACTTGCGGGTATCCGGCTGCCGGATATTCAGCGCTGCCTACCGAAGCCTTACCGAATATATCCGTCTATATAGGTACCTACATTTAATACTTTTAGGGTTCCGTACCAAAATGGTAAAAAAGGAACCCTTATGGTGTGACTCAGTCTGTCTGTCTATCTGTCACAGCTGGATATCTCAAGAACTACTAGTGCTATCAACTTGAAATTTGGAACAGTTTTAGATGACGTTTACCCAACTATTTTGCAAATAAGAAAGAAATAGAAATATATGTATTTTTTTGCAACATGGGGTGAAAGGGGGTCTTAAAAATTCAAAGTGGAGCTACTAGGTCATGTGGGGTATCATATGAAAGGAAGCTGTTTGCACATTCTCAAACATATTTTTATTTTATTTTTTTAGGCCGCACAATGTTCGACTTTTGACGAAAAATGTAAAAAAAAATACCGTTCCCCCCCTTATCTCCGAAGTTTGCAAAGAGAAAAATCTGAAAATATTCTATGTGATAGAAGTTTATGTAAAGATTACAGGAGAAATAAAACGATGTCTCTAAATAGCACACTTTTTTAGAAATCGGAACGGAACCTTCGGTGCACGAGTCCGACTCGCTCTTGCCCGGTTTTTTTAAATAATATTAATATCCAGCTGAAAGATTAACGTTCTATTATTATTATTTTACCAGCAAGTTAAATTAATTCCTTGGTTAAATAATGAAACTACAGCAGGATGTGGACAGGGTGTAAGGGACAGCCCTCCGCAGATTGATAGGGTGAATTCAGTACATCATACTAAGATGACCGGTACATGAAATTATTTCAGGAACGTTATGGGAATCCAATAAACCTGATTTGTTTTATTACCTCGCACGCAATGTATTGCTTCCGTGGCAAAACGCACGTAGCGAACGGTAGCGCAGTGAGTGTTCGGCTGCCCCACCCGCCACGGGGTCAATTCTCGCGCCACTTGGCTTAAACTAGCGACAGCGTAGTGCACAAGTTAGTTGAGTAGGTAGATACTTACGCGCAGGTACAGTAAAAGCGACAATAATTTAGCCTTCATTTAATTATTTTTATAACTGAAAGATGTTTAAAGTGGTGTATGGTACCTACTTATTGGTCAGTTTGTCAAGTACGGGTAGGGTTCAATGAAAAATAAAATAAGTAGGTTTTATGAAATAAGGAATAATGTTTTTATTTTGTATTTACGATGATGGCTGTATTCCCTCAAAAACCTTTATCTTTTCTGGCTTGCCTACGTAAAACGTTGTATCGTCTGCGAGGCATTTTTAAACAAATTAATACAAAAGTATTTTCCGCTCAACCAACAACAGTCTAAAACTTAACGAAAATAACAAGCAGACACCTTTCACACAGCGGGAATTCCGCTTTGGTAAAGCGAGTAAAGATAACAAAATAATAAGCACTAGAGTTAATTTTGTGCCAAACAATAGCTACAACTAACGTTGAAGTGGTTTTCGTTTTTTTACCCGACTGCGGCAAGTTAAAAAAGGAGCGTTATGTGTTTTTACCATAAGTACAATGCTTATTACATAGAAAAATAATGTAAATCAATCAGTCTTATTTCAATAGGTATCAAAAATTAATCCTACCTTAGAATCGCTCCGGTCGTATGAGATACGGCTCGAAATGACCTCCACCGAGACCTTCACACACATTGGCACGGCGCAGGGTCTCCCCGTGCAAGCGGGTCAGCAAGTTGGGATCTTCGTTGCAGCTGTAGCGCAGCTGCTGGAATGTGTCTGTGATTCAATCTCGCATTTCTTCCTCACTCGCACATGCACTAACAAACACTTTTTCCTTTACGTAGCCCCACAAAAAGAAGTCTAAAAGTGTGAGACGCGGGCTCCATGATTCCGGCGCAATAGTCGAGCTGCAGTGCGTGTGCCTAGGCGTGGATTTTGACGGACCAGGTCTAAAACTCTTTCTACAGTTGCACCGCGAAGTGGTCTTCCGGCGCCTTCTTGATTGGGAACTATGGGCTGGTTATCTAGCACTCGTTGATAGACATTGGTAATTATCCGGGAGTCTGATGGATGCCGACGGTCAGGATACCTATCGATGTAATTTCTGAGCGCTTCCCTGGCATTTCCCCGAGCTTCCCCGTAGCACATTATCATTTCGCCATATTCACGAGCTTAGTGCTCGTGTAGCCATTTCTCACAGACAACAACACAAATGGGTAAGTACGTAAACTTCACGACGCGACTGCGCGAACAACAGCGAGCGATACTGCGCAGGACACAGTCGCAGGACAACTAAACTGTACTAATGACTACACGAAAAATCACACACAAAAACAGTGTTGTCAACTACTCAAAAAATTTTGCATGTTTCTTGCAAAAATGTTGTACAAAAATACCACTATTTTTAAGCTTGACTAAATGTTAGAGCTGTTATTTTTTTTGGAGAAATGAAACGATTAATTTGTCAATTTAATTCAAAGTTTATGTTAAGCAAATTAATAGTAGTGATAGCCCAGCGTGATAGAAGACTGGGCTTCCATTGCAGAGGGCTTACGTTCGATTCGCGACTCGACTACCAGTCGGTAGCTGCCGTAAAGCCATGAAAAGGCCCTTGGGTGGCTTGGAAACTGGATCCAGTGATCGCTTGAAAAGTAGAATTAATTAAGTAATTAGGTATGTACCTACCACGAATACTCAAGGGCACATTATGTGCGTTTTTCCTTTAGAAATTAAGTGCACTAAAAGATTTGCATTTAACATTAGAGGAGTTCTTATGTGAACCAAGTTTGATCTAACATTTTCGTTCACAAATTGAGGTTTATTAAGTTGGCAATACTGTTGCGACTCGGTAAATCGGAGCGTCTCGCTTGTCTCTATTGTATTGTATGCAAGTAGTATGCGGTGAGTTTGATGAACTCTGAAGCTATGCAGAAAGTGAACAGCTGATTTCGCGCGTAGTACGTTAGAGTATTTCGACATACATTGCTGTTTTTTGGATTTTAGCTGTTTTATTTACATAAATGGAGTGCTGCAAACAGAGAATGTAATTTTACATTGAAATAAAGGAATATTAGCCAAAAAAACGTTAAAAAAAATGAAACTTTTCCTGAGAAAATTTCCGGTGGAATATGATTCACAATAAGGAGCTGAATGCACCCTGTTAATTTGTGGAGGGCTGTCCCTTACACCCTGTAGGTCATCTTTAGCAGACAGAAACAGATATTCATGTTACTGTGAATTTGTCACTGATAACGTCTACTCGCGTAGCATAGGTAGGTACTCGTACTACTGAAATATCCGAAACATTACATACATGAAAATCTGATACATGATCGATAAATATTAGACGAATAATGTTTTACTGGTATTACAGAAATACGCCTCTGCCAACAACCTAATAACCGCATTCAGTAGGTATGCTGACTTGGCATCACGTCTCGGTTCTGCTGACGCACTTTGCGAAGGCCCTGCTGGGCACAAGTGTACGACCTTTGAAATATTGTTATCTTTTCTCTTGTAAATGTTAAAACTAAAATTCAAGTAGGTTTTATAGTGTTTAAAAATTAAAATGTCACATCCACTAAATTTAATTTTACGTTATAAATTAACACTTTTTCATGATTTCATCATTCAATAAATTCACCAAACCCTGAAAGTTTTCTTATTAGCTACTAAAAGATAAACAAAGTAACGGAAATTATTGGTAAGCAAATTGACTACCTACTGAAATTATCCGTATAAAATGGCTATTACACGGAAAATTGACGAAGTTTATCAATTTGCTAAATAGTTAATTTTCCCGATTTTAGGAGACCGTAACATCACACAATCAACCGCAGTTGTTCACCCCTTCGTATTGCAGTGATCCGGCAGGTGCCAAGAAAACCTACAAATATAACAGTTTATCATAAAAAAGAAATCACTTAATCACCTACAACGTCAGTAGTTCGCGACTGCAGCTTCACTCGCCGCTCGGCTGACGCGGCAAGGTGGAAAAAGGAAAAAGCATCAGGTTGCTTCGAGTGTACTTATTACATCTAGATAACGATGTTCTATCTCACGATTTGTATTAGATGAAGATTAAATCACTGTTGATTTATTTTGTGGAGTTGATAAATATTACAGTATGGGCGTAGATAGATCCAATTTGGCAAACGATACCGATTCACTGTGTTCACTTACATGAGAGCAGCATATACATGTATCCGGATGAAAATTACAATAATAGATTATATCTGGTTATTCATTTACGTTTACTTCATAAATTTATAATTTTAGTGAAAACTTCTAATGTGGAAACTAGATTATTCGTTTTCCAAAGCTAAGCAACTAATATCAAGACTAAATGACAAGACTAATCGTTGCATCTAAGGCCGTAATTCTGAATAGACTCGTAGCTCTGAGATAATACTGAGCATATATAACGGTTTAGCGTTATATTGTCAGGTGACGTCATCACACATAATATCACAAGTTGGTAAAAGTAAATATAATTAAGTAAATAGGTAGATGGGAAAACAATAGTGTAGGAAGTATCATAATGTTCCGTAATGCTAAAATATATCGAGTCACTTTAACTTTTCGGAAGGAACATGGCCGACGCGTAGCATAAGGAGGATATATACATAGGTAACTGTCTTCTACTCCTTTCACACTTTCTACTCTGGAATAGAGTTCAGTAAGCTCGCTATAATTATATATCATGCCTTTTCTCAAGAATAGAGCACTCTAAATCTCTCTTTATCTGTCGTTACCTAAGTATTCAAATTATACTGCGGCCTTGCCAAGAACAGCACTCGGAAGAACACGGCGCACATATTTCGAGCTGACATTTAAAACTGAGCCGCTAAACACAGCCCGTAGTGGCCCTTCATTACTAGGGAGGCCCCGTGGCCGTGCAAAGAGACAGACAGAAGCCCATTTTTCGACCGAAAATAGGGCATCCCACCGCGCCGTGACGTCATCCAACCTGCAGTACCCACAGCGCCGCGGCGAAGCAGAGTGCGCCAGTTCAATGCCCTTTGAATTAGTGATGTTTTGTAAACAAGTATTTGGACAAAATAATTTCTTCTGAGTTGATAGATTTGGGAGGTGTTAGTTTTGTTTCTATTATCCAAATAGCACTTCATTTAATTAAATAAATACATAAGGCATTTGGCATAAGTTCATTATAATTTTACATTTTCTACTTCAAGAAAACAATTCTCCTTTTTTTTGTCTTAATTAAACGATTTCGAATTGACAAAAACAGGATCCAAATATCATATTTATATAATTATTATTCTTACTGCACTCCCAAGAATATTTTAACGATATCACCATGGACTATATTATTTGTGTTGTCCTAGATACAAAATACTTAATCCTCCTGTAGGGCTTATTTATAATGAGGCCAGGCTCACGGAAAAAGGTCAGGTCCTGCAGCCTTGCAACAACTGATAAGGCTGATTAGTAGATTGCTAGGTTCCATGGGTCCTTACAACTAAGTCACAGTTTATATCCAAGCTCTGGAAAATGAAGAGAAATATTAATTTCTTCTTTTTCCCAACTATGTTTGGGTCGTCTTCCAGTGTAACCTGATGCAGCTGAATACCAGTATTTTACATGGAGCGACTGCCTATCTGACCTCCACAACCCAGTAACTGGGTAATAGGATACCCCTTGGTTAGACTGGTTGGCAGACTTTCGGGCTTATGACGACTCGTAGTGACTGACAAAGATCTAAAAATGACAGCCAGCTGTCATTTTTAAATCCCCCAGGGGACCAACGGCTTAACGTGCTTTCCGAGGCACGGAGGAGTGTCGGTATGTAGATAGTCACCCATCCATAGACTAACCGCGGCAAGCGTAGCTTTTTTAACTTGATGGATCGACTCGTGTGGCTGTTATTACTTAGCCATGAGGCTCTCGAAATATATTCGAAAATTATTTTTCCAGAAATATTAATTTTGTGTAAAGTTACGTTAATACGACTCAGGGAAGTATAGTACCTATTTATTTATTTCCTTGTGCATTGCTGTAAACTAAATAAGTAAACAGACAGATCGGTCTAATAGAAACCTAAGCGGCGATCACGCTACATAATCAGCCTGTAACGCCCCCACTGCTGGTGCACAGGCATGCTCTTTCTGTGAGAGGAGTGACCCACCACACGCGGACCCAGTGCGGGTTGGTGGATGTCACACGTCCTCGAATTGTTGGTTTCCTCACGATGTTTTCCTTCACCGTTTTCACGATCGCGCTAACTTGAAGCAAACTATGTTTTTTGTAGTTCCTAATTACTGAAAATTAGGTAAGTATGCATTTTTTTTTTAATGCTAGGATATTTGTCGTTGGGACACCGATTATACAATACCTGCCTGTACTAACAGTAAAATAATACCGTAACTGGTATTATGGTGCTGCACAATAATGCTTCCAGCATTTAAGTATGAAATTATAACTAGATAAGCAAACTTACGAGTACGTAGTGCCTCGCATACAATTTTAACAATCATAAAATGAAATCTAGTGAAAAATGGGAGGCTGTCGCGAGTCGTGTCCCCACAATGAGAGTCTTTCATAAGGCTTTGATGGCACAGATACTGTCGGAGAGGGCCGTAACAAGCGGTGGATGGCCGCCACTACGCGGCCACATAAAGGCCGTGTTTGCACTACCCGCGTTCGATAAAAGGCTTCAAAGAGTAGTCTCCGCGCGCAGATTGCATGTTGCAATGTTGTCACGGCGGCGGCGGCGTGTCGAGGGTGGCGATAGTTTCGAGTCAAGTTGATATTTGAGTTGAGAAAATGCGGGAGATGAACGTGCAATGCGGGAGATGAACGTGCAATGCGGGAGATGAACGTGCAATGCCTGATCTTTGTTCTTTGTTGTTTTGTTGACAATAGGTATGGCTATTGCCCATTTCCTCTTATAGAACTAAAATAATCTAAAGACACTTCTCACGAAATCAAACTAATTTTTAACAGTTTAATTTTTTTTGGTTGTTTGTTTGAACGCGCTAATCTCTAGAATTACCAGTCGGGTTTGAAAAAATCTTTTTGCATTTGATAAACAAATTCTTGTGGCGCACCGGTTGGAACGAAGTTCCGTTCGCTGTATATTATGCTCAAGTGTCAAAAGTTTTTGTTTTTAAATAAGTAAGTACAGAAAACTCTGTAAGTATTAAAAAAACAAAAAAAAATGGACACTTGAAACTTGCTTGAAACTGACGGCATAACGCTTTTTCGTTGCGTCACAATTTCTGCCGCGTTCCAAAAAAGTCAAAGAACGCTAAGCGACACCGAAGTACTAGCACGGGCAGGCGATGCGATGCGACGGGGTGGGTCGGGAACACAAGACATTTTACGCGGACGACGTCGCGGGCAGAAGCTACTTATTCCATAAATAAAATCCTACTTTAGCTCAGACACAAATACAATTTCGGTACTATCTCATAAATTTCCATCGGCTATGTATGTAATATTGCGATTCCTTCCTATGATATTGCAATCCGCTTCCTCGCTTCAGAATGCAAAAACGAGTAATCTCCGTACGATAAGTATAAGTTATGTAGGTAGGTATGTCACGACGATGTGCTGCGGATGCACATCCACATGCCCTCGATGAATTCCGGAGCACTGGAGTACCGGAATATTCACTTCCTAGGAATCCTCTCCTGTATTGTCGGTGAAACACAACACAACCATTAGCGACGCAATCTTAGAATAATACATGAATATCTGAAACCCAATTAGTCGGAATTCGGCATTCTCCGAGCGCCTGATGTCGCCACTAGTGTATCTATGTTATGCGGTTTCGTGTGCCTTTGTTAGTCATACCATGCAGAATCTTATGTTTGTTGGATAGCTGCAGTCAGTTTTGCGAGAAAACTATCATACTAAATAGTAAAGTAAATATTAGAGAGAGTTTTGCAAAATATTTAGCAAATTAGAAGTGTAGCTGGAAAGCGCCGAGTGGAGCGTCGTCCGCGCTGTGGCGGCACGACTACTGCGGTATTCAGCCCCGTGCTGCACCCTGCCGACATGTGGAGGCAGCTCCGATAGCAGTCAGCTGACCAACAGTCTTGGCTCCTTTGTCTGCGGTGCAATCTACATTATTTGAAGTTTTCATCGACTCAACTTTGCGGACGACGGTTTCGCACTATTTCTTTAGTTTAAAACTGTCGGTCTAGGTCTCACAGTTTTGATAGAACTTTGCAGTATTACTTGAGTCAAGTTTATGTTTTGGAGTTCAGTTTGTAGGTGCAGATTTTTATTGTTGAATCCATTGCCGTCACCGTTCATCACCGTACATAGGTACCTAATCCTTCTATGGGCAAAAATATTGTGCAGAAAATCCTCTATCCAATTATAAATACAAACAAGGTAATACACAAATGTGATAATTACAATAAATAATAGAACAGTTTAATAGTACCTAGTGTCTGCCTTCAAAGAAAAAAAAAAATAAAACAGCACAAAAAAGCTTTTGCTCGAACAGATACATTTCAGTGGGGTCAATCCGCAATACGCAAGTCCTGCGAAATCGCAGCGCGGCTGCTCCCCCGGCTGCGGAGAGTGCGGCCCCCCAGCGGCCCCCATGCGGCTTGTCACACACCATCTTTACACCGCCACTAACAAACAGCTCTATTTCTGTCCACAACCTACTCAATGGACCCATACGAGGTCATAGAACATCTAAAACATTTCCAAGTCTCCCCGTCGCAGTTACGTCGACTAAAGAACTATATTTGATTGAAGTAGTAGCTGAGTGTCAGCTGTGTGGGGAGGGAGGCAGTAGATAAAGTAATATTTTATGTTACAAGGAGTTTGGGGAAATGTTGGCTCGCTTTCGTATTTTTGTGTGCTAAGACTTGGCTGCCTGGCGTGGGTGGTACGTATTCCCGAAAGCACTCGTTCAGAACTTAATGGTATCTTTAAATAAATCTGTGTATTGAGGTTTAAAGCTCCGCTTCTATTTTTCTAAAATCAAGGTTAGACAGCAACAGCTATAAACAACAACACTCATTGTTGGACAACAACAGCTATAAACAACAATACTCAATGAAAAGAATATGTTTCCAAGGTCCGCCTCGGCAGGGAATGCAATATCTCCACGAACAAAAGCATCGATTCGATCCTGCGTAATCCCGAGTGGCACTGACATACTTAAGTCCAGCCCGGTGGCCCCGGTGGCCCCGCTGCCCTACTTATGCCGTAAGGAGGGAAAATGGCAGCGCCATGTAAGTACTTCCAATGAAGATACGTCATCAACAACGGTTCTTGTTGTTGCAGTATTTTCTATTACGTAATAAGATTTATCATGGACGAAATTATAATAAGCTTTCAGGTGAAATGGCATTCCTTTTGTCCTTTCTCCTCGCGTTATGTGCATCGCGCACGCGCAATGATATGAGCGCATATTTTGAATTCCGCAGCGGTCAATATATATAGGCTTAGTATAGGTACCTTGCATCTCACCTTTGAATGTTCTATGCTGCGTAGATGATGAAGTGAATGCGAAGTGAGGCGCGCCCGAGACGTCATGAGGTATTGTCGTCGATAGAGAGGGTGGTATTACATGCGTCGAGTGGGTGGCGTCACGTGGAGCTGAATTATTTGTTGAAAGGGATCGGTTTCTTGTGTACCTTCTATTGTGGAAAATTTTGAGGCAATTTTGCAGTAAACTTCGGGCAATGTC
Organism: Cosmia trapezina; assembly: GCA_905163495.3. Classification (NCBI taxonomy): domain Eukaryota; kingdom Metazoa; phylum Arthropoda; class Insecta; order Lepidoptera; family Noctuidae; genus Cosmia; species Cosmia trapezina. Next base: position 799,898 of record LR991019.1, read on the forward strand.
TTTGGCAAAGGTGTTATATTGTGTAGCAATTTGAGTGGTTAAATTGCATTTCAACTTTTCACGATAAGTCAAAAATGTTTTCCGTTTGATGAAACCGTGTAAAATCTCCACAAGATTTCGTCGTAGCAAGGAAAGCACATGTTCACCTCGAGTCTGTACTACACATGTATTACAGATGGTCGGCTTAGTATTTATACTTTCTCCAACATGTCCATATTCGCCCAGTCCCGCCCTCCACGTCTGATGCGCACACGACATGCAGTCTACTGTCGTTGCAGTTAATGCTGCCTACTACCCAAAAGTATACGTATCATAACGATCTGATTAAATGTTGTTCACTCCACATGAAGGTCGGGCTACTTGGCTCAAGTTGCACTGCCGAGCCGCAGCAACCTTGGATCTAGATCAGTGAGTGAACCGGCGGCGCCCAGTCTGGCCTGCTCAGCCACGTCGTGCACCAATTGTGACCGTACCGCCGGCACACCGCGCCGGACGCTCCTCACATCACGTGCAGAACCTGCAGCCCATGTAAACCTTTCTTATATAACTACTCAAGCTTTACTATCTCTAACACGAATCATGCTTCTTGCTTTACCTGATAAGTAATCTCATACATCGTCAAACTGTAGCGAGCCTCGCAGACGACAAACATCGGAAACTGAATTAAATTCCAGCCTGTAATAATAAGGGCAAGGAAAGCGAGTGTTTTCCTAGGAAGTGGTGTGTAGGGTGTTCCGTGCGGCGGTGCGGCGGTGCGGGCGTGCAGCGGCGCGGCGCGACGCGCGCGTGGCAGGCGCGGGCCGCGCCGTGCGCTGCGGCGGCTGGCGGCCGGTGTCGATACGCGTGCGGGGCGGGGTGCCGCGCGGGGCGGGGGGCGGGACGCGGGGCGCCCGGGAGCACGCACGCGCGCCCGCTCCAGTACCCTGCCGTCGCGACGCGGCGACACACTCGTCGGCCCGTGCCCTGCGACCGCCACGCGGATCTCCGCCGAGACATGACTCGCCGCACCCGGTGAGGCGCCTCCGCACGCGGCCCGATCTCGCATTACGTAAGGAACCGTCGCCGCCGACGCTCCGCCACCGGCGGTCGCCATACCACACATATCCAAAATATATATCGTATCGTTCTCACATAATCATCGTAATACTAGTTAACGTTAGTCGTCCATCGACAGCGATAAAAGTTCGCGCGGCAGAACGCGCGCTCGGGGCGGTCAGAGTTCGGCGGTAAAGTTGCGCAGGTAGCGAGTAGTGCGCGGTGCGCGAGGCGGCCGCGGGCGTGCCGCAGTGTGCGGCGCCATGCCACCGCGGAGCGCGCCGCTCTGAGCGCGGTATGAGGAGCGTCGCGGGCCAGGCTCGGGCGTAGCGCGGCAAGCCAGCAGCGGGCTGGGCATGGCGCGCTCGTGAGGTGGCGGGGGCGGCGCGCGCCACGAGCCGGCCGGGCCAGCCGGCCGCTCCGCCGCGGGCCAGCCGGCCTCTCCGCCGCGTCCCCGCTGCAGCGCACCAGCTCCGAGCCGATGACACATTGTCGTTGAGCAGCCACCATTGCTCGCATAGAGTTGGTCGAGAAATGGGGGCTGACGCCTGTCCTCAGGCCGAGGCAGGAATGCCCCCGGGCCCCAGAGGAAGGTGGAGACCAAAGGTTCGTATTGCCAGTAGAATATAGAGTCACAGTATCATCGGCCTAGAGTCGCGAGGCAGCTACGGGGGCGGCAGCTAGTCGTCGGTCGTAAAGCGGTTTGCGGTGAGGATGTGTCCCGCTGACGTCACAGTACATGTGCGCTGTTGCGCGCGCGCCACACGCACGCGCTGCTCCGCGCGATGGACTACTTCCACATGTGCTGGTGAGTCGGGGCTGCAGCAGGCGTCGCTACTAACATCTAACACTTGACATCCGACCTGACATCCGGTGAGTGCCGTCTTAGGAATTCCGTTAATGTCCGCGTCACATCTCAACTCCGGCCTACATTTGCACGGCGTTTTCGCTGTGTACAAAAGACTTTAATCTCCGGCTGGCTGCACGCCTCAGTACGGCAACCTCGTCGTGGCTACAGTTTACACCGTCCCTGTACCTGAGACACTTCGTTCGCTTTCCTCTTGTTTTCGCACATAGCTTTGCTGAGTTCCAGGTAATGTTTGTATCGATGGGTGGGCTCACTGCGGCATTGCTGGCTGGCCAGTTAACAAGACAACAACAGACCGTTTGTCGACACGATCTCCGATAAAAATATCTATGATTGAGGTCGTAAACGCAACGCGCTGGATGCTGCAGACTGGCCACACTCTGCGGGATTACGTTCTCAATCGGGATCAATAAAGACATTATAATAACAAGCATGAGTCACGAGCACTACGCCGCGTATCATGCGCTTGAGCCCGTCATCGGAAATGATTGAAATAATGCATTACTGTGATTATTTGTTGATGTCGCGCTAGCGCCGTCGCATGAGTAGGCGCGACCACGGTACCCAATATATACTGACAACATTTTATGTACATTTGTTGTGGATAAAACAATCTCGAAGCTCCAACCGAGCGACGGCTAAACGCAGACATTGAAATATCGGTCATAAAATAGGTTTAGTAGACAGTAAATTTTTCAATCAAATTGATATATTTATGTAGATTACTTTATAGTGAACTCGCACAAATCTATGTCAATTAATCTTTAGTTGTCGATACTATACTCATTTCACGAGCGCTCCGTTTGATAACTTTGAAATATCGCGAACTGCAGGAGGTAAAAACAAATATTTGACATTTAACGAGTTTATATTTCGACTTGCTTCATATCCTAAACCAATAAATTGTCGGAGTGGCGTTTGAAGCCGTTGGACAGCGCGGGGCCGGCTCAGCGGCTGTATCTCCTCGACGGCATGGTTCGCTCCGGATTACCGCTCTCCGCTGATCCGCTCGGTTCGCTCACTGCTTCGTTTGATTCCATTTTAAAGCTGACTTCAACGCAGCGGGTCTTACGATCGTCAGCCACTGCGGCTGTCCTTGCATTTATTATTATAACATCTTCACTAGCAGCAGTAGTCACTACTATTTCATACGCATTGATTGTATATGGCCTCGATAACATGTGTTTTGGAAAAAGATTGATGTTCTATCGACGCGGAACGCGAGATGATTTGCCGAATTTCAATCGCAATATTAAAAACGTTCGAAGCTTCCGTTATTTTGTTGATGGAAGTTATTATGAAGCTTAAAGAGTGTTCTGTGATATTGAGGATAACATGCGGAGAGGAATATGGAGACTAACGTAAACGTTTCAAACTATGTTGATTGATACTGTGTATATTGCGATAGCTCGCTAACAATATGCTGCAAACGCGTTTATTGTTATATCTTTATGAAGTACGGCAGTTAATTTGATGAAAGGAAGGAGATCAAAAAGTAGTGACTCGCAGTCCTAGGTTACCTACTGAAATTAATGCGTAGGTACCTGACCATCTGTGTTTACTAAAATAATAACAATCAAGTGCCCAGACTGTAGAAGCTTTTACATCGATAAGAATATTATTATTTTAATTAGTAATCATTTTCCATGGAACTATCAACATTAGTCATGATAACTGTATCAAGTTAAACTAGGTATCAAAGTCACTAACACTCATTAATCAAAACGATAATGTTTTATATCTAATTAAGTTAAACACAAATGTCCGCAATGAGAGCGGAACAGTCGTTGAATCCATTACGTGGCGTTTATTTGCTCTTTCCGAGTCGCCATCAATTAATAATAATTAATAGACGCTAGGCCTATCGCCGTCACCCCTCACCCCTCCAAATTGCGCAACAAAACCAGTTTTGCGCATATCTGCGCATAGTTTGGACCATCAGACTTTGAACCGGACTTTCTGGACCAGTTCCATCCGAGATGCACAGAACAAAAGTATTGATCCTTCTCGAGATAATAAAATCATGAAATGGGAACGACATTCCACCTTTCTTTCCATAAGAATTACAAGACAAAGGAAAGCCTACCTAAACCCATTTAAGAGTTCTTGCTTGACGTGGGAACCCTCTCCGAACTTTTGTTTTATTTCGCCACTCCCGCTGCCGTGAGTGAGTAACATATAAACAGTTCACGCATTTGTTATGATTAAGTTGGTTGCATACGCCACGTCTGAACTGTTGGAACAAACCTCATGATGGATCAACTCGTCGGGCCGACTTGATGACGAGGGACGGAAAAGAAATACATAAATCTTTCAGACAAAACTGAACAAAGACGGTACACAGTCGTTTAATGCATCACTGTGGCGTTAGAAACACGGCCTTGGATGTACTTATTTCCTATTTATTTAATAAGATCCAAAGAGTTAACAGCAAGCGATCCACCGGTTCTATTGTAACTATGGGAGTTCCGCAGGGCTCAATTCTTGGCCCTTTTTCATTTCTCATATACCTATTGACCTATCTTGCCTTTTAAAGAACAGTCATGAAAAATTGTTATTTGCAGATGACACATCACTTTTATTTAAGCTTAAACGACAACGGAGAGACGATGTAAATAATGTGCTCCCTAAAATAGTGCATTGGTTTAGTGTTAATAATTTAATACTTTCAAACGAAAAATTGTATTAGATTTCTGACACCTAACGATAAGCAGGTGAAAACGGGGCGGAATGGATCTTGTGGACACCGCTGTGTTCTAGGTTCTACCTTGGACTCGAAGCTACATTTGTGCCCACATATTCATAACTCATCAATTTTCTGTATTGACATAATGGTTACATAAACTTGTTTGAGGCCTCTGACTCCTGAACTAGGTGTACCTGTATGTCAGGAGTCAAACTCACATACATCCACCCAAACGCCCGGCTCCCCTGCGTCACACCCCCTGAATATTAATCTACAGTCTGAGGACAGCGACAATTTTAATTCAATTTTACAGCGACAGCTTAAATTTTAGAAACAAAGATTTGATGATTGTGTCCATGACTAGGATCCAAAAAAAACATTTTTACAAAACAAAACAACCGACTTCCCTAACTCCTAACGCACTTCATGAAGCTCACAGTGTAAGCCTAATTAATCACGAGGTATGTAGTAGGTACCAATACATTAATTATATAATGACTATTTAAATACAACTCGACGTTGTCAATGTTGTGATTTCTTAACTTTTGCTTTAGTTATTTCAAATCAGAGTGTGGCATAGTTTCAAAGAAAATTACCTATGACCGCTATTAGGATGATTTTCGAGCGTGAACACCGGATTGTTTCTCTGGTTACCACTTTATGGTCATTTAATTTAAATTATCCTAAATAAATAAATAAATAAATAAATAAACCTAAAGGTTATTTCTTCACTATTCTTGAAAAAAAAATAACAAAAAAACAATAAGCACTTACGAACTACTTCCGCCAAGTTAGTTTCAGTGTAGTTTCACGTGTCACTAAATGATTATTTACATGTGAAACTGTCAACTAACAACTAAGTAAACTCGGCTTTAGTTTTGTTTTTAATACCGGAAGAAAAAGGTTACTTCTTATTAACGCCTAAATTAGCAAAATAAAGTGTTTTTTGCACGTTTTTAACCGACTTCTAAAAAAGGAGGAGGTTCTCAATTCGGATGTTTGTATTTTTTTTTTATGATACAAACTGTTGAGCTTAAAAAATAAAAAAGTTTTCGTGACTTTAAGGTTTCTATATAAAGTTATAGAAGTCACCATCACCATATGCATTGTGACGATCTTAAATTGCTTAGAAACCATATGAAAGTAAGTAATCGAATCGCAACCCGTGAAATACTTAGGTATACTTAATGAAGTAGTTCTAATGGCCATCTGTGGTCTTCATCACCAGTTCCACTTCACCAAATGGTACTTTTCGAGAGCAAAGGCACGAGTTACTATAAAAAATACCCAAATAGCTATAAGTGTGCCTATAAAATTTTATGTTTTCCCACGATTTCCATGGGATCCCCTCATCAGATTCTGAATTGGTGACAATGGGACCACCTCGACAGCATACCCTTTCAAACAAAAAAATAATTTTGCAAGGCCGAACATACCTACATAAAAAAATATAATAACCTCCTGTTTTTTTTTTTAAGTCGGTTAAAAATAATTGAATCGATAAATACTGGCCGCGCGACGACCTGGAACAACTTAGTAAATTAATAACTCAAACAAGAAGCCACCTTGTTAAAGGTTACATTAATTTCATCTCGTGCCGGCACGAGATAGGTAATAGGGAACTCAAGGCGCTGTAAACAGATTAGCCGATCCGGAGCTTTGCCGCCCCGGCCCGCCGCCGGCGCCGCCGCCACCGCCGCCACCGCCTTGCAGATTCCACCCGGTCTCTTACCTGAGACGCGATACGCCTACAGCCTTTATGAATAAAGAACTATTACAGAACTTGTTTCAGAAAACTGTTAAATCATCACTACATAGTATAAAACAAAGTCGCTTCCCGCTGTCTGTCTGTCCCTATGTATGCTTAGATCTTTAAAACTACGAAACGGATTTTGATGCAGTTTTTTTTTAAATAGATAAGTAGAGTGATTGATGAGGAAGGTTTATAAGTATAATACATGCGCTGGCAAAGCCGAGGGTAAAAGCTAGTAAATTAATATTACGCAGCAATTCTTTTCGACACGGAAACAATTTTTTTTTTCCACCAGCCTACTCCTGGCAAAGGCCTGCTTCCATCATTCACGCGCCTGCGCGTCCTTTTCCCAGTTTTGACATGACACACAACATATTATAATTTTGAAAAAAATTTTTTTAAGAATCGGTTATGAGTTTCATATCGAAAGTTGTTTTGTATGACGGGTAGAATCACCCCTTGGCGGATGCAGGTGACTAAATTGCCACCCCAGCATTAGTAGTCTGGATTGGTGCCCAATTTATGGCAATAAGCTTTCCCCTGTTACATGGGACTTAAACATAACTGGCGAGATTTGGCGTTATACACATCTGTCACCCATCAGGGAATCCAGACGTACATCACGTCTGAATTCCCTGAAGGGTTGTGTCAACAGATAACTCAAATCATATCTCAAAGTTACTAAAGTTTAAGACAATACCAGAAACTGTTAAAGTTGCGTAGTGAGGAACGATCCTGGCTGCGGAACCTAATGAATTGTCGCCGTAACAGACGAGGAAGTCAACTTTCCACTTATTAGTTCAAGAGGCAGGTATCCAAAGCTAGCTTGCCAGAGTCCACAAAGCTGCGAAGGAAAATAAAAGCTTCAAAACTAAACAACGTCTTATTCAATTTAAATAAACATATAGACAGTCATTGGCAATGCCGACAGGATTGAAAACTTAAAACTAAATGCTTGCACTGCTTGTAGGAATCGTGGAATCGTTGGTTTTTCTTCTGTGCTGGAGATAGTGGACGGAGGCTCGGTGGCATAATTCAAAACTAGTTATCTCACTTTTAGACGTTTATTGAAGACAACAAAAGCAAAGCACTCTGTATCACAGACGAGCCATTCCGAGAGACACCCGGTACATTCAGTGAACCGAACGAATGAATTTATTCTAGGCAAAATGTTATCAAACTTAAAAATAAAATATTTAAATTGCATGTTATGCTTTGTTGGTGTTGTCAACACTGCTGGCCAAGCGCAACACGTCATACTCATAGCTACAGATAATATAATGCACGTAGGTGATGCCAACCCATAACATTTTGCCCTAAGAACTTACCAAAACACCAAACGTGCTTCAAAACCTTTCTGTTTCACTTAAATTGCATACAATAAGCCAATCTCCCGGAGATTGGCTTATTGTATGCAATTTAAGTTCTTCTTTATAGAACCATCAAGACAAAACGTCTTTATACATCATCATTCTCCCATCCTTATCTAAATCGTGAACAAAACACCTTTTAACACGACCTGTTAATGTTAGGTCTAACCATGCCACCCGCTTGCGTCACTGTCCCATCTCCTGAAGATACGACCTGCTTTAATTAGAAATGGGTCGATCGTGTCACTTCTCCCCTCGCGTTGTCCCAACATTCCAACCTCCTCTGCTTAATGAATAAGGCCGCACGTCATTAGCAGCTGCAAGATTAGCTGTTACTACCGTGAAATACGTAAATTACAAATTTGTGGCTGAAAACGTAAGGACATTGCATTCTACTTCGAGGATTATGGAGTTTGAACATTCGCCATAATGGTATCATGAGTTCATGACTAGGTCAGATGATTTGATATCATGTTTGAGATGAAGGAGTGATCATGGTATTGAAATCGATATTTGTTTCTAACCAATAGTAGGTACTTTAAGGAACGCCTATAGATGAAAGAACCACTTAACTAAGCAATAAACTTCGACAGTGACGAACAATTAACTGATAACTGCTAGTAAAACACGAACACAGACATAGTTGCTCCTACGAGATTAGCACGTAATATACAGAGTGTTTCTTTTAAGGTGTCAAGCCAGTGCGAGCTGATAGCAGAGTATCATACCTATCGATTTAACGCGCGTATGTTCTACGATTTTTTATAGTTTTCGAGTTATAATTTTTGTTTCAATGTTTTTCCTGATTCAACGAAAATTATATCTTTTTGTTGGGTCAACTTTGCACAAGAATGTATTAAATAGGACATTTTTTGCTGAAATCGATCGATGAAAGTGGTGTAAGTATCTGGTGTAAGTGGTGTTTCATATTTTATCTACACCCATGCCATAAATCCCCGATAAAAGTCTCTGAAACAGTTAGCTTATTGCCAACATTAAAACAGCCAGTGTCATAGTAACCATGGTAACCATAATAGCATCCAAACGGGTGCTTTAATGTTGTACTGAATTTCATAATGCAACTCATTTAAAAAAAAAGAACATTGTATGCACGCGCGTTTCACTACAACAGCGCCGTAATTTAAAAAAAAACTTATTTGAATTCACGTTGTATACTATGACGCCGGCCGCCATGTTCGATACGAGTATTAGTATTGCAAAAAACTGTTTCAGAACCCTTTATAGAGGATTGATAACATGTATGTAGATAAAGTCTTGTATGCAACTGTACATAATTAGGTATTAAAATACATATAATATATAATATTATCTTTGCATATTTTTGTCAATTCTGATATTTACTATTTCTCTACGTTTAAGCAGAGCTCAGTTGATAATGAAAACGTAAATGTTATACCTACTAATATCCTTAACCACTACCATTGATATGAAATGAGAGATCCAAAATAACTCGAAAACTACAAAAAATCGTAAAACATACAGTAGGGTTATAAAACATGATAGGTATGGTACTCTGCTATCAGCTCGCACTGGCTTGACACCGTAGAAGAAACATCCTGTATATCTACAAAATCCAACTCAGAATATTAAGCCCGAGATAAAAAAATCATCACATAATTTATTAGTAGGTACAGCTATATAAATCCCGGCATTATATTTGCGTCATAAGTTCGCTGGTACGACAGCTTGGAGACTGGCAGTGTTCTAAGATTCACTGCTCACGAGCTGCCACGAATAGCCTGCACTGTGTGATCACGATCAGTGCTGTAGGAGAGGTGCTGCACACACTGTGTGATCACGATCAGTGCTGTAGGAGAGGTGCTGCAATGAAACATTTAATTTGCGTTGTACTAAATGGTTTAAACCAATGCTTATTCAAGGAATCGTTTCACGTATATTTTTGACATACGCGCTTTTCTAAACTGACTGCCTAAAGTGAAAGCACACATTTGAGAGTCGAACTCATTTGTTTTTAGGGTTCCGTACCAAAATGGTAAAAAAGGAACCCTTATGGTGTGACTCAGTCTGTCTGTCTGTCTGTCACAGCTGGATATCTCAAGAACTACTAATGCTATCAACTTGAAATTTGGAACAGTTTTAGATAACGTTTACCCAACTATTTTGGAAATAAGAAAGAAATAAAAATATTAATATTTTTTTGCAACAGGAACTGAAAGGGGGTCTCAAAAATTCAAAGTAGGGGTACTAGGGCATGTGTGTCACATGAAAGAGCGCTGTTTGCAAATTCTCAAATATTTTTTTCTTTTTCTTAGGCCGCATAGTTTTCGACTTTTGATGAAAAATGTAAAAAAAAAATACCGTCACCCCCCCCCCCCCCCCCTTATCTCCGAAGTTTGCAAAGCGAAAAATCTGAAATTATTCTATGTGACAGAAGTTTATGTAAAGTTTACAGGAAAAATAAAACGATGTCTCTAAATAGCACGCTTTTTCACAAATAAAAATAAATAAAATAAATAAATAAATATCTTTGGACATTTCACACAAATCGGAACGGAACCCTCGGTGCGCGAGTCCGACTCGCTCTTGACAGGTTTTTTTTTATTACATATCACACCTCGACAGTAATTGATACGCCGCCGTTCGAATTTTGAAGATGTTTAGTTTACACTGCAGCTGCTGAAAAAGTGTTATATGTACAAAAGAATCTGGCTGAAACAAAACGAACACAGAACCAGAACTAGCTAGAGCATTCTTATCTGGATGTGCGTGAGGTTTTAGTATGACTGTAGCCTGTTTACACTAAATGCATTAGTTAGAGTGGGCATAGCGCTCGTTTGAACTAAACTTGATCTAAACAGACCATATTATTATGGAATAAGTTTTTCTGGTGCAACATTTTCCCCAGTTTCTGAGTTTGGACGCTCATACCCCAGAGAAATTCTTCATATTCCTATAATTCATAAGCTGGCGGATGTCTGGCTCGTAAAGCGTCATTACGACATTTTAAATGACTCACTTTTGAGAACTCCTAAAGTGTCGGTTTATTACGCCGTGAGAAACTAATTTTTAATAAGGTAGTGATTTCTGGTGACTAGTGGTAACTAGTGGTCACTAGTGGCTTTCCATATTGTGAACACTACCGCGTCCTGGCGGGAATACGTCACCCTGTATAACTAAACCATTAACTGTCGTACATACATACTGGCTTCACAATAATTAATCACAATAACAAACATTTCTAACTCTTCCTTTAGCTGAAAAACTTTCAAGACCACACAGATCACAGATGGGACAAAATTTAAGGAATTCCGCTGACCTTTTCATTTTGATAACTTTCTTCTAACAGGCGCCATGTTTTGAGTTTATGACCCATCAATATTAAAGCATTGACTTTGACATTCAGTTACAAGAGTGTCCACAACAATAATAATCATCTAGGTACTATAAATAAAAAGAGAAGTCCCGACTGACTGACTGACTGACTCACTTATCAGCCCAAACACTTGAACCTAGAAAGCTGAAATTTTGTACACAGGTTCCCTTTATAATGTAGACAAGGAATAAGAAAGGATATCCCGTGGGATATTTTCCGACATCAACGGTAGAGAAGCCGCGGGTAAAAGCTAGTTCACAATAAGAACATTTCCTAACTCTTCCTACCTTCACGTGAGACTAATCTCAAGTTCCAAGTTCATCCATCTTGACAAAACTTTAGTTCTAACTTTTCATGAACTTGAAACAACTCATCACAGTTATAAAGGAAATGAGAAATCACTCGTTCCGTGAACAAGTCGCTCAGAAATATAATTATTGACAGTGTTTTGAGTAGGATGTAGCGTGACGTTGACGGCCACGTCAATATACGACGAAATAAAAATGGCGTTTCTAAAGATTGCAGATGAACGCGTGATATGTTTGTTTTTGTCTCGGCTGAGATTTGAATTCGTGGAAGATCGTAAAAGGATAATTATGGTTCTACTTAGTTGGATACATGTTTGCTTGGTGTATCTTAAATACTTACTTGAAAAGAGTCCTGACTGACTGACTGACTTATCAACGCCCAGCCCAAACCCTTGGACCCAGAAAGCTGAAATTTTGCACAAAGGTGCCCTTTATAATGTAAATAAGGAATAAGGAAGGATTTTCGGGTAGTAAGTTCCCGTGGGATATTTTCCGACATCCACGCGGGTGAAGCCGCGGGCAAAAACCAGTCGAGAAATATTTTTGTGTTAATCTTAACTAGCCTGTGCTTCAGCTGCGTTCAAGTTAAGTCACTAAATTGTAAGTAATTACTAATGTAGTCATTATTAAGAAGTCACAAATAACAATAACAATATCCATCACATTGTGACATCCGCCAAAGAAAACAAACAAACGCAACTCACAAAATTAACATAATATTACGTTTATATTTAGGCACTAATCTCCGAAACAACTGAACTGATTTTAGTGAAACCTTGAAAACATGCCGCCGGGTGCCCGACCGACATTGAACAAAAGCGCGCAAGCGTGTAATCTAAATGTGTCGCGAAGAATGCTCGTCACACACTGCACTCCCAAATTAACTGGCGTGTAAGACAGCAATGTATATTGATCTTGAGAAAACTAACCAGCGCAGCGCCCTAATTCTGAACTTTCCATAATGTTATATACCTATTCATATTTTAACGTAGCAATTATTCGTTATTCGTATGATATGACTCCAATACCTAAATACGACGAGTGGAAAATTTAATATAACTTATTCTTATGTTAATTCTACGAATGTTTTATCGCTGTGCTGTCTGTGCGAATCTAACGGTAAAGTATCATCAGTTGTCCGAATTAGGAAGCTATGCTATCTCATTTTATTAGGATGCAATTTCTATAATATTTACATTACTGACTCTGCACAGCGAAATTAGTTCTGATTGAACCTAAACTTGTCTATCGCTATCAAAATGTACCAGATATCCCATTGGCTGCACTATCCAAATACTAAACACACTTATAATTATACTCCTTATACGTTAGTGCTATGAACTGAATGCAATGTTCGTACGTGTGCGTTCCCCATGCAACTTGTAGACGTGCCGGTAGCATCACGCGGGTGCGTCTTCAAGTTCAGACTTCACTGATTAAATTAGATTAACCCTGGAGGTATCGCTCGATATTAGGATGTTACCTATGTTGTGTCTCGTAGTTTTCACTTGCGTCTTTGTACTCGGGATTTGGGAAATGTTGCAAGTCCCTTTAGTAGCGGTTTTTAAAGATAGAAATAACTCTCATGTCAAACCGATTATTGCAACCATATCCTTCTTTGTGTGACTAGTGACTAGAGATGTGACCTAGTCGCGCTGTCGAACTCCTTGTGTGACTAGTGAGTAGAGATGTGACCTAGTCGCGCTGTCGAGCTCTTCGAAAAAATTATAATAACATAACTGCCAGATCTTTGACAAGTTCTTGTTCGGAGACTGAAGCTCGGTAAGTTTTGTCACTGTTTTGGCCGGTGCCTGCGCGTGTTTCTATTTATTATGATTTACCAAAGCGTACGCTCAACACTCGCCTATTATTAGCACAACCTTATTTTAGAGGCTGACTGGAAACTCAGTTAATGCGCAAACGCACAAACACACACGTTAAGTGGGAAATTCTGGTCTTCACACGATATTATGTCGTAGGAATTTTGAATATATCACCTATTTTTAGACGTGAGAGTATTTTAAACAGCGTGTTTTAATACATTCCCGAGATTGCATAACTTATGCAGATATACGTAGTTGTTTACATGTTTATTCGTCAACATGTTAACGGCAGATCTGGCCTTAGTGTCACAGTGTGTGGGGTAAGAAAGGTGCCACAGACCAAAGTGAAAAACCCAGTTCGTCATCTCGCTAATGAAGTGCATTTGCTAATTAGCCCGCGGCCAATAAGCTAAATTGTGCCGAACGATATTTGTGTACGAAACGCTACGCGAGCAAACTGTTGTTCCGATCGTAGTTTACGCCTCGAACAACGCTACACTTGTACTGGTATTTATTGCTCTATTAAATTTACCTCTGAAACGTGTAATGATCACTATTGTTCATAACGTGTGACAAATTACCGCTGAACAAACACACCAACCACTTCCACTGGGCATGTTTAATACTAAATAAATGATGCTCTATGCTCGATATATATATCTACCTTTGTTTATTATCTCTTTCCTTATATCCCAAAACCATTGCACCGGCACATACACGTGTATAGAAGTGTTGAAACGATCCTATGTATTCAAATCCTCCTCAATCAAACACAAACCTTTCAAATATGCACTATAAAAAATGTTTGCATGTTCAATATTAGATACCTATACTATACCCTTTCAGTTACATGAAATAGTGTAACCCTGGCCCGCGCATCTAACAGGTTGCTGTTCCCATGAATTTGCTCTCTAATCCACTCTTAAGCCATCACATTCATTCACAAATAACAGTGTGTGAACTAAAAAAAAGATTTTATATGTTTGACAGCATCCAACAGAACCGCATTCAGATGGACGGAGCCAATGTTTTCGCACCAAAAGTTCGGTTACAGTTGAAGACAGAAAAATAAAAATTCTATTTGTACTCTGCCACCCCACATGCCAGGATAAGAAAACAATTTTTTCAGAATCAAAAGTATAGTTTATTTTATTTTTATTATTTTTTGTTATAGCGGCAATAAAAATACACAATCTACTATTACGGTTCATGAGATACAGCCCGCGGACAGACAGACGGACGGACAGCGGAGGCTTAGTAATAGGGTTCCGTTCGGCACCCTTAGGGTAGAGTACGAAACCCTAAACGCCGCGTCGACAAAGTCGGTATAAAACCAGAAGTATGAAGACGTTGAGCATTAGTCAGGCAAAATGTAATTTGCTTTTTTTAAATAATATATTTTAATCTGCGATTAAAGCCCATTAACCGAATTCAAAAAATTACCCGTTTGTATGTGTGTGTATGTTTGGACGTCCGCGTTTCTCTCAAAAACTAATGAACCAATTTTGATGATTCTTTCCCTAACGTGATCTACATACTTTCAGAAAGGTTTTAGTATACAATACATTAGGTAATTATGTATTCTCATATACGAAGTTATATGCATAAATGTACTGTTTACCCGACATTTTTAAGCGGACTTCGATGATTCTTCTTTAAGTTCGTCTTGGAGAGCTAATGTAGGTAATTTTACATTCAGCTAGAAATGGTTTTTTTTTTAAATAGTAAAAACCGACATTAAAAACCTAAAACGAATATAACAACTTTCATAAAAAACTTAACAGTTTCTGAAGTGTCTTCAATTCTTCAATTCACCTTAGCTTGGAATCGACTTTAGAAGCTATTAGATAGGTAGATAGATAGAATACTCTTTATTACGCACACCATAAAAATTACAGATATAAATTTTGAAATTTTACATAGGGTGACACAATGGGCGGTCTTATCGCTAAAAGCGATCTTTTACAGACAACCTTTGGATGGATTATGGGGAGAAGGAGAGAATACTGTAGGTAGTTTGTGGTGTACCATATATACATACAATTTATACATACATAAATACAGATACTTATATAAATATATACTTATATATCCTACTTGAAAAAGAGCAAGGAACTATACACGTAATGACGATGTTTAAAGAGAGAGGAAATGTTTTTTCACCAAAATTTTAAAAGTTGACAAAGATTGTGCACGCCTTATCGACACTGGCAAGTCATTCCACAATCGTACTGCTTACACAGTGAATGATCTGTCATAAAAACTGGTGGAATGTAGCGGCATCTCTAGCCTCAAGTTTTCCGATGACCTCAGATATCTATTATGTGTGTCATGAAGGAACTTGTAACGCTCTTTAAGATAAGAAGGTGTTTTAGGATTGAACCGAATACTGTAAAGCTGAAACAAGATATGAGAATTCCGGCGAAGACGTATGGGAAGCCACTTGAGCTTTGTACGAAATTCAGTAATGTGATCATATTTGCGCAGGCCAAATATAAATCTTATGCAAAAGTTTTGAAGTCGCTCAAGTTTATCTAGTTGTGCCTCAGTGAGATCGAGATAACTGACATCAGCGTAGTCAAGGATGGGAAGTAAAAGGGATTGCGCAAGCGCAGTTTTAGTGGCAGTTGGAAGAAAGTTCCGCAATCGTCTCAGGGACTTACCAGATGCAAAAATTTTGCGACTTACGTCCTGTAGCTGGGGACCCCAAGAAAGATGTTTGTCGATCCAAACTCCAAGGTTCTTAACAGTTCCGTTAAATTGAATTTGGGGAAGCTGCGCCCAGTTTATTTTGGGGGTCATCCTTGAGCTGCCAACAACAATGACCTGAGTTTTCAATGGATTAACCTGCAATCCATGTGCCTCACTCCACTCGCAAATTGAAACCAAATCCTTGTTTATGGTATTAATTGCATCAGCCAAAATCCGAAAGAGCAGCGTGTTTATATATTTGTAAATCATCTGCATAAAGGTGGTAGGAAGAAAGGAGTTTTTTGGAAATAGAGTTTATAAATATTGCGAAAAGTAAAGGAGATAAAACGCCACCCTTAGGTACACCGGCAGAAGTATAACACCAAGAAGAGCAATACTCTTCTATGCATATACGTTGCCGGCGGCCATACAGGTAACTACGAAACCAATCAATCACCGTTGGAGATATGTTAAGCGAGCGAAGCATGCCAAGCAGGATATCGAAATCGACAGTATTAAATGCGTTACTAAAATGCAGTAATCCAAGAACCGTCAAATTTCCTCCTTCCATGCCTAACCGTATGTCACCAGTGACGTTAACTAACGCTGTAGCGGTGCTGTGACCAGGACGAAAACCGGATTGGAAAGGATTCAGCAGACTATTCTTACAAAGAAAAACACTAAGCTGATTGTGGACAAGGCGTGGACAAGGCTATTATGTTTTATATGAAAGTTATTTTATTCGTTTTAGGTTTTTGAACGAATAAAATAACTTCCTTTCTTTCTTTCTTTTTTTTATTTTTTTTTTACTTTTTTTTTTTCCTTTTTAAAACTAAATTTATTTTTGTAAATAAATCACTACAAATTCATTACAATGGATTCTGTAGCAGGCGCGACACGCGACGCGAATCGCACGCGACACAAAGCACCGCGTGTCGCGCGACACACGGTGCCTTTGTGTCGCGTGCGACTCCCGTCGCGTACCATGTTACTGGGAACTTATTACGTAGGTATGTCAAATAAATAATGCAATCTTACGAAACGTGCAGTCTGACGTTGAAATACACGCGCACCTTCTGACATTACACATTCAAGACCATAGATAAATCAGAGTAAAATTTTATAAATAGAGGTACTATTTTTTTTTTTCTTCAGATCAGATCTTTCTTCAGAGGAAAATTTATTTCAAGTTAAGTATATCTTGTGTAGGACGATGTACGCACGGCTACAAGCTATACCCAGCTATAGCCAGTTTAAGCTAATCTCGCATTGTGTAGGATTTCCTTACAATGAGAGGTCAGTGTAAACTGGAAATGTATAGCTTGATGTGTAGCCGTGTGTACCAATATTGAAAATAAAAATAAAATATCAGAAAAAGTCATAAGTTTAGGCAATAAAGTCTATGAACGAAATTGCAAATGAGTGGGTTATAGGAATGTTGATATTGTTAGGTAGGTCAGCTTGCACCGCGGAAGGCTCACAGGCAGCCGGGGGTGGGGGTGGGGGTGGGGGTGGTGGTGGGGGGTGGATGCAACGCTCTCGGTACTCGAGGGCTGTCCTGTTAGTTGATCGCGCCCACTCCGCAAGTTAACACAACGGCCGACCATGATGGAGATGGCGACATACTTGCGGCTCGTCCGCGGCTGGGACCCGGGCGCCGGTGACGGACACGGCGCCGGTGACGGACACGGCGCCGATGTTGAACGCCAGTGAGTTTAAATCAGGAGCGTTATCAATATTTGTTTATTTTTGTTTTATTTTTAATTATATATTTTTTTTTTATTTGTTTTCCTTAATTTTTTTTGATTTGTTAGTCTATATCTTCTAATACCTTTTTTAGGTTTCCGTACATCCGAAATAAAAACGGAACCCATAAAGGATCACTAATGTGTCTGTGTGTCTGTCTGTGACAGCTATTTTGCTCCAAATCTAATGGATCGATTAAAAAACGAACGTGTAAATAAATACATTTGAAATATGGGGGTCACTTTTTGGGAGGGAAATAAGTTTTTTTTTTAGTTTTGCTATTCGTACTGTAAATGAAAGAGCCCTTTCATTTGGATATGTCACACGGTACAAATATTTTGGTGAGGGTCTCAAATGTTTTTTATAATTTTAAATAAATATTATAGTTTTTAAGCTATTAAGCTATTTAAGAAAATAGTTGAAAATGACCAATAATCTCCGAAACTATTGAGGCTAAAATTTAAAAAAAAATACAGAATATAGTTATATATCTACTTACTTATATCAAAACTACTTACCCACTACTTACTTACTTATATCTTCTATAAAAAGTTTATGGTCTTAAAATAACATGGTAAATCCCTCATTATTGTGCGTATAAACCTACGTTGGAATGAATGAGATAATATGTTTTTCAACTACAATGTTAAGTTTGTTCTTAGAATAATTCATCCCAACTACGGATCTCTTCAGTCTGCGTGGTCCGACACACACTTGGCCAGTTTTTCCAAGTTATCTTTTATGTGTGACGCTTCCAGATTAAAATATTTTTCAGAGCAAAAAGATTAAACGACACGGAAAAAAATAAATGGAAAAATATAACTTAACCAAGTTATTTTTCTGAGAATCAGTTTGCAACAACATTTCCGAGAAGATTTTCCCTTATCTGCCGGAATTCAGCGAACAAAATTTTCCGAGCTTATAAAATTTATTAAGATAATCGATATTTTAATTTAGAGTTGAATTAACGTTAGTATTACCTACTTTATTACATGGAAACCTCTATCCGTGAGTGATCAATTAAAATGTAGCTGCGAACTGAAGTCATGGCCGCGGTAATAATTAATTAACATTTCAGTTGTGTATTTTCCAGGCTTTAATAACGAAACACCATATGGTATGGTATAAGTATAAGTTAAAATAATAACACTTGCTGCGCCCTAACAGGGTCATGCACTCTTAAGTTTTAGCCTAGCCTGAAACTGAGTGTACATAAATACGAAAATAAAAAACACTTACTTTGTGTACATCAAAAGTTTCTCCAACCACAATAAAGATCTATGTTCATCACAAAATCTTCTTCTTCAATGTCCCACTCACTCACCGCACTGACTTCATTCACTCTTCCTTCTTCATTCAGTCTACTTCTCTTTGGAATGCGCTCCCTCAGGAAATCAGGATGGCCACCAAGGAGTAGAGAAAGAAGATGGCCACACGGTACTGTTTTGCCATTGTTTTGTATTAGTATAAACGACGTATATTTAATATGCATATGCATAGTTTATAATTATGTAGGTACATTAAGCCCAAACCCCCCGGACCGATCTTATTTTTTTTTTTAATCCTCAATTTTTACTTTTGCACCTACCACTGTTTGTCTCTGCATCACCCAAAGGTTGACCGGTAGAAAATTTATATGGCACTTTTGCCCGCGACATCGTCCGCGTGAAATTTTTTGTTCCCCCGATCCACTTCGTCGCATAGCATCGCCCGCGCGCGCTATTACTTCGTTTTCGCTTAGCAATCTTTCTGACTTTTTTTTCTTTTTAAATAGCCAGGAACCAGAACCACCTCAACCTGAACCTTCCTCAAGAACCAGGCTATCAAATGCGAAAGATGATGAATGATGAAGATTTTTTAAAATCCGTCTGGTATTTCAAGAGATTAGCGCGTTCAAACAAACAAACTAATAAGCTTTATTATATTGGTATAGATTAAGTCTGCCTCCGTACATTTGTATGCTTAAAGTATTAAATAAATAATTAAATAAAAGGAAAACTGAATATTAAAAGTCGGCTTGTAAAGATTTTTTTAACTAAAAGTTTTATTTATCATTACACAGTAGGTACACAGGCTATTTTTTTTTCTAACTATGTGTTACAATGGTTCTGGACAAGAACTTTTTTTATATTTAGATTTCTTGCATTATCAATATTATCTGACAATGTATTGTAGAGCACCGCTCCTTCGTATAATAGTAGATTATGCACCGAGGGGCTAAAGTTGTGTCTTATGTCACGGGCGTCATATTGAATCTGGAGCGCAATGAAGGATTCGGGATTTAACTCCCGAGCGCAGCGAGGTAGTTAAGAGTTTAACTCACGAGCGAAGCGAGGGAGTTAATACAAGAATCCTGAATGCAGCGAGGGATTCAAGCTAGCCCAAGGCAAAGACACCTTTAGCCCAGAGGAGGATACTCTACTTTTTACACCTACAGTGAGAAAATAATAGCCATAGTACGAAAAACAAAGTATTTATTAAATAAACAGACAGTAAGAATAACATATTTAGAACTAGTTAGTTGTATGCACTTACATATTAATTGAAGTTAATGGTAACATTTGAGACATTAGTCCAGTTGTGCAAAGATAAAGTTAAGTTTTTATTTGGTACCTACGTTTATAGATGTTGATGTGGAATTAAAAAAAAAAAAAAAAAATAATGGTTCGTAGTTATCTAATTATTCTTACAATATTATGTCTTCGAAAACATAGCAACGATATGAAGAAGCAGTCGTTATGATTTTGTAGGAAATCGAGAATATCATCCAGGCGTAAATAGTAAGGGTTTCGAGAATATAGCCTTCCTCTTTCTGGCACCAAAGGGTGTTTGTTAGTACTATACTGCCAATTTAGCTGAGCATGTGAGATTCCACATTCAAATCACATTATTGACCAGCGGGTCATAATGAAATCCAGTACAACATTATTGACCGGCTGTGCCCCCGGCCACTAATGACTCACTTTAGGTTAAGGTTGCTTGACATATAATTTGACATTTTCGAGCAGGTGGTGTGAAAAATATTTTTCTTCCCGTATTGTCGTTTCGGCAGTTGTTTAAGAAGATCTAGTACTGCTTACTTTATTATACTGTCGTTATATATATTTTATTATACTCAACGTAAGATCGGTTTGCAAGAAAAACAGGAAATCTTTCAAAATGTGTTTACAATTTTCGTTACCTACACTTAGTCCTAATCTAAGCTATTATCAGAACCGGTTATCAGCGTTAAGTGTTACTTTAGAAATAATGATGCGATAGAAAAACTATTGATAAGGGTTTACAGTTATCTACAACAGATACCAGTCTCCACGTGTTACCTTGACTTTGTACTGCCTTTGTACAATTTTGATTTAGACCTAAACTTTCAACTACCGATGCCGTTCATCATCTGACTGACTATCTGGCTTAACAACTTGACAAGGGTAACAATACCATAGGATTTTTTATTGACCTCGCCAAAGCTTTTGATACAGTTTCCATTCCTATTATTTTGCGCAAGGTTGAGACAGTGGGTATAAGAGGCATTCAGCTGAAACTCTTCATAAGTTACTTAGAAGACTGTACTAAGTGAGTGAAAATTGGCAGTGTTCTCAGCGCAGACCAATAAAATACGTCATTTGGTGTTCCCCAAGGAAGTATTTTAGGGTCCACTTTGTTTCTGATATACAGGTCATTTAACCTTTGTAATCTAAAGCTGGCACAATAATATCGTACACTGATGACACTGCCCTTATTTTTTCGGCAGAATAAGAACATGAAGTCTACAAGCTCGCGCAAGACGGCTTCAGTGTTGTAAATAAATGGCTTCAGCTTAACTCACTAACTCTAAATGCAGACAAGACAAATTATGTAAAGTTTCCGATGCGCAAATAAACTTCTAATATTCCTTCAACGTTGTACGCTCATTGTTGTACTACTGTACCTGCTGATTGCGCGTTCATGTGTCCCAAAATTAATAAGTCTATTAAAATTAAATACTTGGGTGTTATAATTGATGAAAACCAAACGTTCAAACAACATGTCTCAATCTGCCTAGCCTTTTCCCAACTATGTTGGGTTCGGCTTCCAGTCTAACTGGATGCAGCTGAATACCAGTATTTTACATGGAGCGACTGCCTGTCTGACCTCCACAACCCAGTAACTGGGTAATACGATACCCCTTGGTAAGACTGGTTGTCAGACTTTCGGGTTTCTGACGACCCGTAACGACTGTCAAAGATCCACGAATGACAGCCGGGACCAACGGCTTAACGTGCTTTCCGAGGCACGGAGGAGTCTCGGTATGTAAAGATGGTCACCCATCCACTGACCAACCGACTGTAATTACTTAGCCACAAGCTCCTCCAAACTTCAAACAACATGTATGAAAGCTCTAATTAGTAGAATTCTTAAGCTGATATTCGTATTCAAAAATCTACGATATATTGCTGACCCAATACTAATCAGGCAAGTTTACTTTGCTCTATGCCAGTCAGTTTTGACGAACTGCATTACCCATCAAAGAGCTCAAAGAGCGATTTTCAAGGTATCAACTTGCCGTCCTTTCCTCTCTCCCACTAACGCTCTATACATAAGTACTAACAGTTCGACAATTATTCATAATGAGCATTGTACTAAAACAACCCGCAGCCCTTTGCTACAGCACTGAATTTACTAAAAAGAGACGAAAAGATGTTGTTGTTTGCCCCACAAATAGTACAAGACATGCTTTCACAGCCAAATTTCATGTTTTCCTTGGACCGCTACTCTATAACAGACTAAATGCAGAAGCAAACATCTATTCCCTAAATTAAGGAAATTGCAAGAAAGCTCTCAAAGCTTGTCCTATGAAGATACCGAAAAGTTGCTAGTTGTAATGAAAAAAAGATTGTTTTTTGGTGTACTATTTATTTTTAATTAGTTCGCCAAATTAGTATAATAATATTTTAGGAAGTAATTTTTTTTTTACTATTTACTTACACTTTACTTACATACCTATTAGAAGACTATTTTACTTTATATAATTACAGTGATTATTTCATAATGTTTTTACCTCTTCTCGCCTGAAACACAGGGTGTCTTAGTTCAGGCAATTAACACTAGTGAACTTGACATAAATTTAAGCAAAATTGTTTTAACTTGAATAAATATTAGTTATTTATTTATTTATTTGTGATTATGAGAGGAAAATAAAGTTTTTTTTTTTTATTTCTTTGACATATTTCTGTTCCCTGGAGTCCCGGACCTTTAGAAGAGGAGGGGCCGAAGCCAATAACTCACAGAGGCCCGTTAGACGTTACTAATGAAATGAGGACCAACCGACGATTAACCACGTAGGGTATGCACTATTTGCCACATATGTCTATAATATTAAATAAATATAATACATAATATATTAAACACACAAAAAAAACCATTTCGATTTTTATCAAGTCGCAAAAACCCCGCGAAGCAGGGTCGGGTCGCTATTCGTCGGTGATTATTATATATACCGGATGACTTTTTTTACCGTCTCGAAAAAAATTGGGCGTATTAGGTGAACAGAGTAGAGGCCTATGGCATACCTAGTTTTTTTTTTTTTTTAATAGCTTTGACAGAAAAAATTATCAAAGTACCAATAAATACTACAAATTCGATGTAAACTTTTCATTTTTTTACCATAAAAACAGAAATTATATTTTAAAAAAATCGTTTAAAAATATCGAAATTCAAATCATATGCAACCTGCATATGATTAGAATTTTTGATCTTTTATATTTTTTTTTTTTAAAGTTAGGTATGCCATATCCTTCTACTCCGTTCACCTAATATACCCAACTTTTTTCGAGACGGTAAAAAAATTCATCCGGTATATAATAATATTTATTATAATGTATAATAATTATTACATATTATAGTTATATACAATGAAGCTATACCCCCACCACCACAACGCTTTCATTAAAACAACAGCAACAAAATTTTTGATATAAGGACTTGAAACTCATTACTGAAACAATAATTTTATTCTGTTCTATTGTTTTAATTACCACGTGCGATTCAACTAACGAAGAGATTTTTGAATCGCGTCATACGCTGATAAGCTGAATTTAATCAATTAATTTTTAAATCGTCAAAAATAATTACCTATAACTATTTTTAAAACTGAAATGTAAACACGTAATTAATATTTCAGTGATTTAACTAACTAACTCGTCCTATTAATATTGTAAATGTTAACGTTTGTATGTTTGGATGTTTCAATCACGCAAATACTGCTGGACGGATTTGTATGAAATTTGGCACACAGAGAGTTTATAACCTGGAATTAACACACTAAGATAGGTAATTTTATCCCAGCGAATGACATGGCTTAAAGACTATAAATAATCTATGTATGTTAAAACTAGGTTCTCTCTCTCTCTGAACACAATTACGAAGTCGCAGGAGCTAGTTTCTTACAATTATTAAATCGCGTCTAGCAAGAAAGTAAACAATACAAATTCACAGTGCAGTGATGTTTACACTAGGTATTGAACACTGAAACAGCTTTTGGATTTTCTCACAATAGTCCAATTATTTCTTGTCCTTACTGGTGTATCCACACATCATATTATCTTAGAGTGTATCGTAAGTGGCAGTCTTATTAACCGACTTCAAAAAGGAGGCGGTACTCAAATCGTCGCGTATATATAGGGTGACTGGTAATTAGTGACCGATACTTAAACACCTGATTTTACTTTTGATATAAACAACTTTTACTATGGGACCAAACCTGAAAACGCAAAAAAAAATCTGTTGTTCTGGTTGTTCCTACATTTTGACTTGTTATGCGAACGATTTTTTACGCGATATCCGGTTTGGTCCCATAATAAAAGTTTTTGTTATAATGAGTAGGTACAACATGTGTTTAAGTATCGGCCACTAATTATACCAGTCACCCTATATATATATTTCTTTTATGTATGTGCACCGATTTGTCCGTCAATTGTGGATTGATTTTGAAAATTCTATTTTTTTTTTAAGTCTTTTGCTAAATAGTTGTTAAGTAATAATAAAAACTAAAAAGTTAAAAATAATTTTATTGTCATTGGGAATCTATCTATATAAATAAAAAGAGAAGTCCTGACTGACTGACTGATTGACTGACTCATCAACGCCCAGCCCAAACCCTTAAACCTAGAAAGCTGAAATTTTGCACAGAAGATCCCTTTATAATGTAGACAAGAAACAAGGAAGGAATTCCCGGTAGTACGTTCCCGTGGGATATTATCCGACATCAACGCGGGCGAAGCCGCGCGGGAAATGCTAGTAATAAAATAATAAAAGCATGTTACATTTAACAGCAAGAGAGAAAAAAGCCGGCCAAGTTACCATAAATATGTCATGTTTAACAATCGCAGAGATAACTTTGTATTTCATAATGATACTGTGAACTACAAGGTTATTTCGCCAGTTATGTTTAAGTCCCATCTAATAGGGTGCAAAAGTATTCTTAAAAATGATATTGTAATTATATTTTATCTATCTGACCTATCGCAGCATCATCACGAATTCATGATTATATTAAATCAAAACCAACTAAAAAACGGTAGTAAAATGGCGCGGCAGTGTCAAGTGGGGGTGTAATGGGCACATTTGTGGCGCTGTCGTCAAGCCATCTCGTGTGGAGAGCTTTGAAGTCGACTGGAGAGCGATCAGATAAGGGAGCGTTTTAGAAAAACAACGGCAATCGGCTCTCGGCGCCAAGTGCCTGCTGACGACGAACCACGCAGCGGTTTTACAGCACCTCTCCACTTTAGTTTAGGGTTATCGCTTTGGCGTTTGAGCTGAATGCTACTTGTATATTTTACGTGATTAGGAATGACATTCCTACCTAGACGTCTGTCTAAGTGTTTTAGGTCCTTTATCTAGTTTCACATGCAATTAAATTATAGTTGAGTCTTTTATTTATTCTTTGTAAACCGCTCCTAAAACATTTTGTAGAAGATCTAAAAGTCCATTACCTTCAGGTATCTATTTTTTTAAGAGTATGCTTCGAGAACGCAATCAACTTATAAAACAACAACTTGCTCATAACTTCGATTACTCTTGACATCCCTACGTATAAGCATGTAACCGTCAACCCTGCAGGCTGTAATGAAGACTGGCAGCTTCCGCAGCCAAACGGGGGCTTGAGAGGACATGAGTGGCATGTTTGAGCACGTTTGGCTGGGCGAAGCCGGGGCTCATACACTGTCGTAGACAGCATTGAAGGTTCGTGAATAGGCGAAGGGCTGGTTTGTATGTAGTACGGTAGTACCTTGCGCTTGGATACCAATTAAAAGTGGTTTTTCGATTTTTCAACCAACGGATAGAAGTTCGACCATTTTTTTAAATTACCTACAGTTAATCCACCTGTAAAGCTGGATTTACATGGTGAGGTGTGATTTAATTCCCTGTGGCATACCTACCAGTTGAAGCGACAATACAAGTGGCACCGTCTCATTCCCTGTGGCATACCTACCAGTTGAAGCGACAATACAAGTGGCACCGTCTCATTCCCTGTGGCATACCTACCAGTTGAAGCGACAATACAAGTGGCACCGTCTCATTGCGTCGCCGTCGCGGTCACCGTCGTAAACAGTGGCCTCAGTGCTTCGATGAAGCGAGTCATTTGTTACTTCAATTTTACTGTGTGCCACAAGCAACAAACTTGTATCGTGTAAGGCTTTAATAATAATAATAACACCAGCCTGGTACTGCCCCACTGATGGGCAAAGGCTGCATCTTCTCACATAGAGAAGGCACGAGCATTGCTTGCTCCAATCGGGTTAGCGAATTCAGACTTATATTAACTACAAGTCCAGGTTTTCTCACGATATTTTCCTTCACCGATGTCAGTAATGTCCAAGATAAACTCAGAAAGTACATATGAATTTAAAAAGTCACATTGGTACTTGCCTGGATTTGAACCCACAACCCCGTGCATGAGAGGCGAAGCCTTAACCACTGAGCCATCACGACCTTTTTAGGGTTCCGTACCAAAATGGTAAAAGAGGAACCATTATGGTGTGACTCAGTCTGTCTGTCTGTCTGTCTGTCGGTCTGTCTGTCTGTCACAGCTGGATATTTCAAGAACTACTAATGCTATCAACTTGAAATTTGGAACAGTTTTAGATGACGTTTACGCAACTATTTTGCAAATAAGCAAGAAATAAAAATATTTATATTTTTTTTGCAACAGGGACTGAAAGGGGGTCTTAAAAATTCAAAGTGAAGCTACTAGGTCATGTGGGGTATCATATGAAAGGGCGCTGTTTGCACATTCTCAAACATTTTTTTTATTTTTTTTAGGCCACATAGTTTTGACTTTTGATGAAAAATGTAAAAAAAAAATACCGTTCCCCCCCCCCCCCCCCCCCCGCCCGCTTTATCTCCGAAGTTTGCAAAGAAAAAATCTGAAATTATTCTCTATGATAGAAGTTTATGTAGGTAAAGATTACAGGAAAAATAAAACGATGTCTCTAAATAGCACACTTTTTCAGAAATCAGAACGGAACCCTCGGTGCGCGAGTCCGACTCGCTCGTGACCGGTTTTTTGGCTTTAATGTCCAAAATATATGTGTTTCGCTTGCCAAACAAAAAACTTACAAAATGTTTCCCTCGTTTTCTGTTCATTAGTATTATTATCAACTATCTATCAATTGATGTCACGCCAAATTCTCTACCAAAAGCTTAGTCCTAAGCATATTCTGTATGTATCATATTTGTAACCATAACTTTCTTCCGCAGGTCACTGCCAAAATTGTGCAACCAGGAAGAAGAGCCTGGACGCCCACCCCAGGGAGGGGTGGTGACGTTCGAACCCATACAACACGACCACGACTTCTGCGAGAGAGTTGTTATCAACGTAAGTACCTGCATAGTTTAACATCACTTTATCATCATCTATGTCTAAATCATCAAAATTCCAAATCAAAAGTTATTATTCAAACTGGGCTATGGAATCAGCACTTTACGAACGTCAAAATTACTCAGTCACACAAAACGCCCTCCCTTCACCACTTCCTAGTGGTTTCGCTGGGAAGAAGAAGTAGCTCAATTAACTCTCGAAAATATTTTACTTCACATGAATCTACATAGGTACATCAAACGACAAAAGCTAGGTACACAGTTCCGATAGAGAAGAGCCGGCAAGAATCTCCATCATATTCGCTGTCATTATAAACATGAATCTACATAGGTACATCAAACGACAAAAGCTAGGTACACAGTTCCGATAGAGAGGAGCCGGCAAGAATCTCCATCATATTCGCTGTCATTATAAACATGAATCTACATAGGTACATCAAACGACAAAAGCTAGGTACACAGTTCCGATAGAGAGGAGCCGGCAAGAATCTCCATCATATTCGCTGTCATTATAAACATGAATCTACATAGGTACATCAAACGACAAAAGCTAGGTACACAGTTCCGATAGAGAGGAGCCGGCAAGAATCTCCATCATATTCGCTGTCATTATAAACATGAATCTACATAGGTACATCAAACGACAAAAGCTAGGTACACAGTTCCGATAGAGAGGAGCCGGCAAGAATCTCCATCATATTCGCTGTCATTATAAACATGAATCTACATAGGTACATCAAACGACAAAAGCTAGGTGCACAGTTCCGATAGAGAGGAGCCGGCAAGAATCTCCATCATATTCGCTGTCATTATAATCATGAATCTACATAGGTACATCAAACGACAAAAGCTAGGTACACAGTTCCGATAGAGAGGAGCCGGCAAGAATCTCCATCATATTCGCTGTCATTATAAACATGGAAAATCAGATGAAGGTTTCAACTACTAAGTCTTTCGCAGAACTAAAAAGACTTTCGCAGTTCCACTATTTAGCACCTAAAAAAAACGTTGACGGGACTATCCTCAACAACATAAGATTAGATTTAAGGCTCTTACAGACAGAGGCGATATCGCGTCGCGACGTGTCGCGTAGCGGTGTTGCGACGCGATAATATCGCAATATCGCTCGCGATATCGCCTCTGTCTGTAAGAGCCTTTACACTTTTCACTGTACACTGACCAATACATAAACTTTGATCAACGCCTCTGATTTTATGGTCACTAACGTGACAAACACACTTACCAAATCAATCGTCAGTAACATCTTTGTTTTCTGTCTTGAAGGCCACTGAACTCACTGTTGATTCTCTTAATCTTTGCCATCACCGAACGTATGACTAACTAGCTTTTCCCGCGGCTTCGCCCGCGTGGAAGTTTCAAGTCTATTAACTATCAAGGAATATGTTTTTTTATGTTTCATACAAACTTTGAACCCCCGTTTCACCCCTTTAGGGCGTGAATTTTGAAAAATCCTTTCTTATTGCACCCCTAGACTTCATAAGGAACCTACGTGCCAAATTTGGAATCTCTAGACCAAGCGGTTTGGACTGTTCGTTGATACATCAGTCAATCACTTTTGACTTTTATTATATACTAGCTTTTGCCCGCGACTTCGTCCGCGTTTCCGTCGTTTTTCGTAAAAAAGTACCATATGTCCTTCCTCACAGTTTAGTGGTTTTGATGTAACAGAGAGATTAACTTTCGTATTTTAGTAGGGAAATATAATATGTCAATCCACACTACTGTTGAAAAATTCGCAAATGCCGTTCGCGGTCAGCTTTAAGCCGTAATTCTCGTTGTGAAGTAGTTTCAGCTTCTCGGGATAACGCATGTTGTTCTCGGTCAATGGTACCATTGACCGAGACCTTAGCTTAGCTCTCATTGAGAAGAGCTTTGAGACGCCCGTGATGTAGCTCGTCTCGCTCTGTCAGCTGCTAATCTCATCTCTCTCTCTGGAGAGCTTTCATTGGCTCGAGAAGTTGAGGCACTAACTCTCATAGACTTTAACCGATGTGCTCTTTCCTCTGCCGATTCTTGAGAACGCGTAATTCTCAATCTCTGAGCTTTACTCGAAGGTCGAGATAAAGATAATCGTTTTTTAGGTGGCATTGTGTATTTTATTTTTAATCGACGGTAACGCTGTCGGAAAGGCTGTCAGTTACCTAACAAAATAACCTACGTTAGAGGTCCTAACTATAGCTACCTTACACTTAAAATCTAAGTACCTATTTAAACTAAAATATTCTAATAGAATTATGCCCAGAAATATGTACAACTTACAACAAAAAAAGAAATGAAAATAAAGCTGAAACGCCTGTGCAATACTATCTACCTATACCAACTTCACTTAAAAATAAATACCTATAACTACTATAATTAATAAAAGTATCTACGCTTTTACCTACTTAATACAAAAATAAAATTGAACATAAATTAGCCAAAACTTACCTATCGGTATCTAAAAATCTATGCGTACTACTTCTACTTCTACTACTACTTCACCTAAAAAGAAATAAAATGCAAACTATTAATAATTTGTAATTTAATAAATATTTAAACACTACCAAAACAACTAATACCTATTTTTATAAAATAACAACAAAAGAAATTCAAATAAACTATTTAAAGACTAAAAGTCGCGCTGATAAGCACGGTTTGTTAATAGCAATTATTGTCTGTCAATAAGGTCGAACGCTCTGAACGCATCAACCACAGAGTACATTATACTGCATCAACAGCCAAATGTTGGACCTCCCGCCTTTTATAACCTACCGCCACGACCCGCGTCGAGCGCGGCAACCGTTACGCAAAAATAATCCTTATGGCATGATTTAGTATTCACGCGCGACGGCGCGATGGCTTATTAGCGTATTTCATGTATAAGTTTGGTGTTTCTATACCGATTACTATGATTCTTTTTTTATTGAATAGGTACTAATATTAACTTCTTTTAATTAGGGATGAGTGAGAGTATTATAAACGTAAGTGTAAACAAATATAATCAGAAAGCTTCGAACTGCTAAGCTATCGGGAGATACACGTGTTATTGTGAGTCAACCATAAAAGATAGACATATGCTGTTGTGGGATATTTTTTAGATAATTTTATGTAGAACATTTCCGTCATAAATGATTTCTATGTAGCTTTAACCATTAAGGCTGCACACGCGACGGAAGTTTAAAAAATGGAGCAACTTCTCCCGTTTTCCCAACATTTCCATTCACTGCTCTGCTCCTATTGATTGTAGCGTGATGAAAAGTATACTATAACCTCCCCAGGAGTATGAAGAATAATTGTACCAAGTTTCGTTAAAATCCGTCGAGTAGTTTTTGTTTCTATAAGGAACATACAGACAGACAGACAGACAGACAGACAGACAGACAGACAAAAATTTTACTGATTGCATTTTTGGCATCAGTATCGATCACTAATTACCCCCTGATAGTTATTTTGAAAATATATATCATGTACAGAATTGACCTCTCTACAGATTTATTATAAGTATAGATAGATATAGATAACTACTTATGTAGCAATATTTTTATCCGTATTTTCACGCAAAAAGATTCGGTTTGTAATGTCACCGCCGCCGCCGCCGCCGCCGCCGCCGCTATGCATTCTGTTTAAACGTGAGGTCGAAAAACGTTAGTTTAGTGGTGTTTTATTGTTTTCAATTTTAGAACTTTTAATTTTCATTGGTCTAAAAAAGCTCTAAAATTGTGTAAAGATGTTTAAGACCAAATAGTTTTTTAGTACGTACATTTGATGGTTTAATGAAAAATTAGAACTGATAGCCAACATAAATGGTTTTACAAATCCGTTTGGGCATCGTGCTCTTGCTCCACTGATATGAACCAAGCCAACTTTTTTGGCGCCAACAATTGACAACAGACTACTAACAGTTACTACCGACTACGACAAAGCCAAAAGGAAGGGTTATGATTTTAGCAGTTTAAGTAAGTCACGTAAATATACACCACTATTTTTTAATTAGTACAAATACTTAAAGGGCTTATTAGAGAAGGTCTTGTTATTATATATGTAAAGTCTCAATAAATAATATTCATAAACAGCAAAGTTATTGGCGTTTGTTTAGATCCCAAAATGTCACTCAATGTATGGAAATATTGTACAGGCTATTCATAGTTGCATTTATTTTCTCGCTCTCGCATTCGCGTGCTCTCGCTCGAACTTGCACCGCCTCCAACAGCTGTTATCGTATCATAATCATGAATTTACCAATTATGACAAATTTTCGTGGACAATTTTGGTATTTCGTTTTTTTTACTTTTGACTACACAAATATGATCAGTAACGGTTACGGATAGAGCTCCATTTTTTTTTGTACTAATTAAAAAATAGTGGTGTATAAGTATGTATTTACGTGTGTTCCACCGTAGTGCCTAAATTACAGAACCGATTTTGATGAATAAGGTATCGATAGATACGTAATAATGGTCCGGGTGACATAGGCTATATAAATTCTTCCTAAATTTAATAAGGTGGACTTTGCACGTACATTTCTGACCTCGAAAAGAATTAAAATGAGATAATCATGACATGTTTGGTATCAAAAGAAACGTCTTGACAATCACATTACAAATATGTAATATGTCATTATTATTTAAGTAAATAAATATTTTGTACTTTTTAGATCACTTTTATTTTTCCGTAGTCGGGTTACCAACAGTTTTTTAAACTGAATTATCTTGCTGTTCGTAATCAATAACAAACAGTTATTTCGGTTCGCTGATATGTTTAATTTTTTTTAAGTAAGTATACAAAATACAAAATAGATCAACCAATAATCAATCAATACAATAAATCAATAAATCTCAAGCAATCAATAACCCAAAATGAGTTTTTTGAGTTTTTTGAGTTTTGACATATCTACCTATGTCTCATTTCACTACTACACACCCACACCAACACACCCTACTTTGGTGTTTATTTAATTATTTGTTTTTTCCTTGTCTTAAATTGTTTTTTATCCCAAAATTTTTACCTATAATTTGTATTACTGTGACTTGTCCGTGTAGTTTGAGAAAGAATGATCTGCCAGGAATAAGAAATTACAAATCTAACATTACAACTGTAAATTAAATACGCGGCCATATTAATCATGTGTGCACACACACCTTCCTATTCACC
The DNA here is from genome assembly GCA_905163495.3 of Cosmia trapezina. Taxonomy (NCBI): domain Eukaryota; kingdom Metazoa; phylum Arthropoda; class Insecta; order Lepidoptera; family Noctuidae; genus Cosmia; species Cosmia trapezina. Next base: position 832,539 of record LR991019.1, read on the forward strand.
ACTTATCATTACTATTGATACAAGTCTCACAGTTACATTTGCCCCGGATTCGTCTGATTTCCGAAATCAGACCTATCCGGGTGAAATCTAACTTAGAGAAATGTATTGATAATTTTATGGTTAAAATGATGTACTTGTCGCAAATCATATTTTGATCAAGATACAACAAAAATTTGAATTTCGCGGGCTACCACAGTGCAATCACCTTAACAAGCTTTATTAGCTCGACTGGTAACGGTGTCACCAGGTATGTACCACGAATCCTACAATGAGTCATTTTTGGACAAGGCCTGCTACCCTTATAATAAAGAATCTACCGTACAAGAAAATAATCACTCTGTACTTACCAAAATATAACGAGATTACACTGCTTAATATTTTCATGATAATACTCGTAATAATCATACTACACAATTCACTTGGCATCCCTCTATGAATAATGCACACAAATATACAGACGGTACAAGGCGCACATACATATACGGCCAAAATAGACGGCATACACGTAATCTGCGGCCATTTTAGTACTCTGCTCTCTCTTAAAAGCTATGCTACACTGCTGGCGACGCTAAACATGGCAGTAGTAAAACTGTGCACGAGGCTAAACCACTAATTAGAATGTCCACTCATGAATGAAAATAAAAACGGCCTTGTAACATAGTGCTCACCGCTTAAAATAATTATATATTCTAGTTTAGTGGCGTCTGTTTACTTTCTTTCGTGACGTTTTTATGAGATTTGTGACTTTTTGGATGTATTTTCATAAAATGGAACCTCAAATTTGATAAAACAGTTCAAAAGATACTCCGGGTTCAAAATAAAATCCCGACACACAATTTGATTTGAGACAGCCGATAAGTTTCTCATACTCCAGTGGGTCTGTGACATGTATTCTTTCTTTGTGGATCTTTGTTTTGTAATCTACTTACATTATACGGAACAAAATATTGTGAACAGCGTTCCAGTGAGCATCTTTATTTGGTGCTTGGAACGGAGGCCTAGTGGACTCGTAACGAGTTTCTCTAATAACAGTTGCTGTAGTAAACGTCTCCGCTGCACTAGAGTTGATATTTTATTAACGTGCCTATCACGTATCGATTACGAGTCACGAAAGTCAAGACCTCGTAAGCCTTAAAATGTTATTACATACTTCGTCTGATTAAAATGAATGAATACGGATATAATACGAGAAAACGTTGCAAGTCGCGCCCAATCCACAGCGCAGGTTTCAATTTCTACACTGAAGGCGCACACAAAAGGTGTCAGTTTGAGCAGCGAAGCTTTCTCAACGCTGAGCCCGCCGGGCTTGGTATTTGAACGGCGAAGCTTTCTCAACGAGCCCTGCCGGGGATTGGTGTTTCATTTTACGATAAATCCCCGTATTCCGACAGGACTTACCCTTGACATTCAGCTGCAATATGAAGGCCACGACCATCCTGCGGCTTTTACAAGGTCATCGGTATAACTTGTGGGAGTCCATCGTCCGCTACCCGGCCGCCACTCCAGAACCTTTCGGCCCCATCGGCCATCTGTTCTGCGAGCAATATGTCCTGCCCACTGCTACTTAAGTTTGACAATTCTTCGGGCTATGTCGGTTACCTTGGTTCTCCTACGGAGCTCTTCATTTCTGATTGAATCACATATGGATTATGGAAACTCCAAGCATAGACCTCCATTGCCCTTTGGGTGAGTCTTAGCCTTCTAATATGGCCCATTGTGAGCGACCACGTTTGAGTGTCGTCACTGACAACACGTACTGGTCAAACACTTTCGTCTTGAGACACTGCGTTATGTGAGACGAGAAGATATTGCGAAGCTTCCCGAACGCTGCCTAGCCGAGTCGGATTCGACGATTGACCTTTTTCTCGAAGTTGGACCTACCTAACTGGACAGTTTGTCCTAGGTAAACAAACTCGTCCTCAACTTCGAGTGTAGTGTCTCCGATTTTCATGAGAGTGGGTGCTACATGGGTATTTGACCTTTGTCTTATCCATGTTCATTTTAAGACCTACTCTTTCGGAAGCTCTACTGAGGTCATCGAGCATTATACTGAGCTCCCATAGTCTCAGCCGTGACTGCTATATCATAGGCAAACCAAAGGTGAGTGACGTAATTGCAATTGATGTTGCCATAGTGGCGTTTTCGTGCAGACAGTTCAGCACCTCAATGTACCGAGATAGTCGATCTGGCACCGTTGAAGAGACTGCAGTACAGCCCACATCTAATCGAATCGAAGGCTTTCTCATAGTCCACAAACAGAGACGCAGGTTATACTCTTCAGTCTTCTGTATAACCCGCCACAGCGTATGTATTTGATCTATTGTGCTAAAAGGCTTTAGGCGGAATCCGGCTTGTTCTGGAGGATGGAAGTCGTCAAACAAAGTCAGACAAAGTTACGAGCAAGATATGATTAAAAAAGCAGGGAAAAACAACAAAAAACTTTGGGAAGCAATCAAAAATATTACCTATACTAATAAAGTCAAACAGCAATCCACACAGCTAATTTCAATAGACAATCCCATTGAATCAATTAATAAAGTAAATTCTTTTTTTGCAAATGTAGGTAAAAACTTATCAGAAAAATTACTCTCACAAAATATTAATCTTCCTAATGCAGAACCCAATCGTCAGCCTACTAATTCTTCACAAAATTCATTTTTTCTTCTTCCTACTGATGAAGATGAAATACGGTCGTTAATTATTAATTTAAAAAACGACTGTGCAGTTGGCGTTGATAATATATCTGGATCTTTTTTAAAACGATTTATTGATATTATTGTTCCTCCACTTACATACATATGCAATCTTGCTTTCTCCTCTGGAATATTTCCGCGTGCCTTTAAAAAATCCAAAATTGTACCCATATTCAAGTCCGGAGACAGATACTGTGTCAATAACTATAGACCAATCTCCATACTACCAACGTTATCAAAAATTTTAGAACGATTAATGAACACCAGACTCACTAAATATCTTGAACAGAATTCACTTTTATCTCCATCACAATTTGGCTTTCGATCTGGCAGGTCAACAGCTGAAGCCGTCCACGAACTAACAGATCACATAGTCAACAAACTAGACAATAAAAAAAAGACCTTAGCCATTTACCTAGATTTGGCTAAAGCATTTGACACAGTATCTGTTCCCATTTTGATAAATAAATTAGAGAATATGGGAGTAAGAAGTTTACCACTTCAACTATTCATAGACTATTTGTCTGACAGAACACAAACTACCAAAATAGATAGTTGGATTAGCGACGAGCTTCCTAATCAGTACGGCGTTCCACAGGGCAGTATCCTTGGCCCAACATTATTCCTAGTTTACATAAACGACTTATGTGAAATCAAGCTGCAAAACGGTAAAATCATCACTTTCGCCGATGACACTGCCTTGATATTCGATGCTTTCACATGGGAAGATGTTAAAAATTATGCTCAACAAGGTTTTGATACTGTTTATAAATGGCTACATTCCAATTTGCTTACCCTCAATGTCGATAAGACAAAATACATGACATATTCCCTTAGACCCCCGGACCAACCAAATTTCAACTTGAAAGCCCACTCATGCAATTTTACTAACCATTGTTCTTGTCCCGTGTTAATTAAAACTAATTCTATTAAATATCTTGGCTTAATCATAGATTATCGTCTCAACTTCCAACAACACATTGAAACATTAGTTAAAAGAATCAGAAAATTAATCTACATTTTTAAAAATATAAGACATTTAACTGATACATCAGTTATTAAGACAGTTTACTTTGCACTATGCCAATCTTTGCTAGTATATTGCATTACCACATGGGGCGGTAGTTCTAAAACTTATATGATAAATTTAGAGAGAGCCCAAAGAGCTGTATTAAAAGTTTGTTGCTTTTTTCCAAGGCTATATCCAACTATGCAACTTTACCAACACTGCCAAGTGTTAACGGTCCGGCAGTTGTTCATATTCATTACAGTATTAAAAAAACACTCTGAACTTCCCATGATTCACGATTTCCTTTCACTAAATAGACGATCATCAAATGTTTGTTCTATCATCCGATTTAACACTGCTTTCTCCCATAAGTTTTTCTGTTTTCTTGGCACTTTTCTATACAACTCTATCAATAGCAAAATACATATTTACACAGATACAAAAGCTATTTGTAAAAGAAATTTACGCATTTGGCTTTTAAATCTCGACTACACTGCCACTGAAAACTTATTAAAACCAGTGTCTTAACACCCACGCATTTACACTCACACTCCTACACTTACAATCATCCATACACTCACCCTTACTCTCATTCATACACTCATTCATTTTATTCTTCATTTTTCGTTAATCTCATTTCTATTTTATTTTGTTTTGTCTAAAACGTATCATTAATATTAATATATCTACTTATAATTTGTACTTTTCATTGAAAGTATATCTTGACTAACCATTTGGTAATGTAACATGTGTAACAAAAGAGCCGGGTGATCTGTAACTCAGGGCCCTCCTACTTCAGACACCTTTCTCTATATAAGATTGTGCATATAATATCTAGTGCCTGTAATACTAAATGAGAAAAATAAAGATTTTTATGATTATGATTATGATTATGATTAAACCTGCGCGCGAGATGGTTCGTGATGACTCTTGAAAACAGCTTGTTGACATTGACATGGCTCAAATGTAAAAGGAGCCGGCAATTATTAAGAAGGGCATTATCACCCTTCTTAAAAAAAGTACTACCACACCTCTTTACCATGCCTGCGGCGTTTGGCCCTCAAGTACGACGGAAGCAAACAGCCTCTGGAGGGCCTTAAGAACGGGTCGAACTCCAATAACAGAGCAAATCAAAACCTTCTGGCAAACAAACCAACATCTCTGGAACGTAGAGAATAACGAGCTGCGTCCAAGTTGAGTTCGATCATCGCGGATTGTTGTTTAAATAAATAAATAATTAAGAACGATAAAATGTAGCGTTCAGCGGCACTCAGGTAGCTATCAACGCTAAGCTGTTTACTGGCTGCAGAAAGCACCAAACATACGTTTAACGATTCGAGCAAGGAGCGATGCAGTGTGGAGGCGGCATTACAATAGGATTGCCATGAACGATAAGGTCTTCAATAAGGGCGTGGATCTTCAAAAACGACTAGTTTATTTTTAGTAGGTTTACATTGAACTAGACAAAGTTAAAATTGAACTAGTCAGGGAAGTCAAGGCATTTATATTGATGAATTATTAAATTGGAAGAAAGAATTAGCTGCATTAGATTTATCTAAATCATCTGCTTGCTATGCCTCAAGAACTTCTAAGGATGAAGTGAGCATAAAACATTTAAAAATGGTATATTATGCGCTGATTGAGTCCGAACTCTGAACTGAGTACACAGTTTTGGGGAAACAGTTACCAATATAACTAGCATAATTATGGCATTCGTTCTACAAAAAACTTTTTTACAAAAAACAAAACCGACTTGCAAAAAAAACACTACAAAGTGAAAAATAACTTTAATTTCGGAAGTCGGTGTCTTTGGATCTGTATTTTAGGTTTTTGCCCCCGACTTCCGAAATTAAAGTTATTTTTCACTTTGTAGTGTTTTTTTTGCAAGTCGGTTTTGTTTTTTGTAAAAAAGTTTTTATTTTTCACTTTTCAGTGGGTCAGTTTGTAATTTATCTAAGTTAAACAATAAACCAATGTCAACTGCTCATCACGTTTTACAAAATATTGCTTTTCCCGATGCAGGGACGTTAATTTTTGAGGAGTTCTCCTTGTTTGAACCAGGAGAACTAGAGCTCATGGTGAAGTCACCATCACCATTATGCATTTTGACGAGCATAAACCATACTCAAGTAATCGAATCGCAACCTGTGATATACTTAGATATAATTGAGTATTTCCGAAGGCCATCTCTGGTCTTCATCATCAGTTCCAGTTCACCAAATGGTACTTTCCGCGAGCAAATGCACGAGTTACTATAAAAAATACCGAAATCGATATAAGTGTGCCCATAAAATTTGAGGGTTTCCCTCGATTTCCATGGGATTCCATCATCAGATCCCGACTTGATGATCATGGGATCACTTGGAAAGTATACCCTTTCGAACAAAAAAAGAAAAATCCAAATCGGTTCAGCCATTTTCGAGTAATCGGACAACATACATAAAAAAAAAAAATTAAAAAAAAAAAAAAGGTTCCGACGAATTGAGAACCTCCTCCTTTTTGAAGTCGGTTAAAAAGAGCGATCCAAACCATTGTCCGCATTTATCAAAGAGACACCTGTCGACCATTTTTTAAAGAACTTGGTATTCTTACAGTGCCTAGCCGTTACGTAGTGATACTGTTAAACACTGAGTGAATTGTTACTGAAATTGAAATTGAATTGAATTTTCTTTCATCTGCCCAACGTCAGACGACTTTCTATTGTTGTCCTTCGTGATTTTCGTCTCGTCGTTTTCATTTTCGTCAACTTTTTTTCGCACAACTGTCCTTTCGCGGAAGTGGACTCGCGCAAGTGTCTTTCGCGGAATTGCATTCGTGCAAGTGTCCTTCGTGCAAGTGTCTTTCGCGCAAGTATCTTTCGCGCAATTGTCTGTGGCGGCATCTACATCGCCACATACGAACTACGCATCACAATGATATGACGTCACGCAACCTGCATCGCTCAATCAGAGTTTACCGCGCGACTAGCATACCGTCGTACCGTCGGGCAGTTGCCCACCAGACACAACACCCGTTTGGTCGGAGGATCCTCCCTTTTCAATGGAGGATGAGTGAACTTTACACCCTGTTCCTCATGCCTGTGTACTGGTGTCCCCAAGCATGAATGTCAGCGCAGCCTTCGTGCAACTCCTTTAGTGTGACGTCATCAGCATCACTTCCTCAAGCTTTCGAGCGGCAAGTCACACAGCCAGCCAGCATCCACGGCTTCAACGGGTATCCTGACCACCAGCATGCAGTGGACGCACATTCCTGGTCATCACTATATATAATTTAACTCTTTAAAGCTTTCCCTTGTAATTCACTCACATACCGCCCTGAAGATTATTTGTCAAAGTGAGTAAACATTGTGACTCCACATTCCATAGACTTGTGTCGTAAGTGGTAATACGTTACCTCCATGAAGGACTGCGTTCCCGTCCGATGTTGACTCTGATCGTCAAGGTCCTCGTTGACACACGCCACTTCTTCCAGATGGATTTGTTTCAACACAATCTTTTCAACGTGATAAACTAGAACGTGACTTGACGTGTTCTTTTTGGAAATTATCATGTCTTCGATCGAGCCAGTTGTTTCACCAAGTAGCGATGTGTCACTAGCCATATTTAGATGACGTATACCTACCAAGGAACTTCAGTTACGTCTCCTATTTATTTCGTACCCTCCAATAAACCTTTACACACACATCCATAGGCGTCCTAGAACAGCATGTTTTGTAAAGAAACCGGGATTAACTTCCAGTGTACGTTGCAGTTAATTGGTTTCTCCAGTAGTGTTAGATACATTAATCTTCCGAACGAACCCCGATTGAATGGTTTACAATGTGTCAGGGTTACGACCGGTATTTAATCGAAACAACTATTTCAAACCGCACGTGTTGCTAGTGGATTATCAGAGCTGACTAATGGTAGGTATGACGCGTTCGTAGAACTCTCTGTTCATTTTTGTTGTGACACTTTATGTTTTGAGTGACTTTGGATTACGAGGAATTTTCCAATTCTTTTGATAGTTTGTAAAAGCCATGGCAACTCCAAATAGATTAAAGCCATGTCACGTCTGGTCTTGTTTATTTTTTGGGACGTACCGTTCGGCGACTTGCTTCACCTGCTATCGATTTTCCCCATTACGCGAAGCTCGGTTGCGTGTCAATCCACACTAATTTTCTCACCGGCCATTGGCCAACGACTCTTAATTATGCCTACCTGTTGATATATCACTATTTCACTGCCTTGTTAGTAAATATCGCTTTGAACTTTGTGAAACTCCTTCAAAGCAAAAAGGCAGTCAACGTCCGCAGTTTCGTCAACGCCGAATGGGCAGTTAACATTTTACTATTCCTGCATTACGTCAAAATTGAAGTAAGCGTTATGCAATCGGCAATAATAATTTCGCTTTTCGTTAACTACATCAATGTGCCAAGTACTACTTGAAATATCTTATGTGACTAATTAACAGCAGATCGGGAGTAGTTTATAATAGAGATATATTTAGGTTTCATTCTGCTCGGGTATAGATGCCTTATCCTTTAATTAGCGGAGCGCTGTAGACTATAACAGTAAACGCGGGGCAGCCACATTACACGGTTTTGACAAATCGCTTATGTAAGTGCAGCACGTGAGCCGCACGTGGAGTTGAGTGCCGCACTAAAACGTTTATAGAAAATTTCCAGTCCGTGACTGATTGCCTTTAGGTTTACATTCCAATTTCCGCTTAGTGCACTCTGTTGCAGAATTGTAGAGGATCGAAATGACTCGGTGAATCGAGTCGAGATGACGATACTTATAAATGAATGCTATTTTAAAATAGTAACTGGCGTTCCAAGAATAATTATGTGAATTGGGTTTCGATGTGATAAAACTGTGACTGTGTAATTAGTAACGGCAATGTTAGTATGAGAACGTTAGACTATGAATTAACTGGAGTAGAGGAACTTTTAATTTAAATTCGTTGAATAAGATAGGCGTTGACAAGATCATCATAGAAGCGTCACTGTAGACGTAGTTACGTTTGTTGTGCGCTCAGCCGGACCGGCGGCACAGTCTCGCCACTGCGCGGTAAACTCTCGCCACCGGGCGGCAGCGGCAGTCGCGCCACCGCGCGGCATAGTCTCATACCACCGCGCAGCACAGTCTCGCCATCGCGCGGCACAGTCTCGCCACCGCGCGATAGTCTCGCCACCGCGCCTCTATAACGGCTTATAAAAAGAAACCCGACCTTAAAACATGGAACCATTCGCGGTTAGCGTTTACAACGGAAAATTAATTAAAATCTCTTCATAAAAGCCCGCTGCAGTACGACGTACAACTCGCTCCGCCCTTGGGGAACACACAATAAAATGTATTTTTGGATACGCCCATTGCCAGCCGCAGAGGTACATCCGCGCCGAAAGAAATATTGTGTGAAACTTTACGTCCGCGGAAAGTGAATGTACGCGCATTTGCTTGTAAATATTGATTTGATTAATTTGGCGGCGCATCGCTCGGCCGCGTCCACCGCGCCGCGTGCGCTGCTATTCTTACGTGCGTCGGCGTCGCCACGCATCGCCGCTGTTTGAACCGCTTTGAACCGGAATAGGGTTCTCACGCTGCATTTGTGTACACATTAAAAATAAAGTGTTTGTTTCATGACGTCTAATGAACTGTAACACAGACATCGAGCTCAGAACTGAAATTAATGATCATGGACTTTTATAAGCTGCCTTCACTTGCCGATAGTCTCCTAATCCAATACTTATAGAATTTAGACAACTTGCCACAGTTAAAACCGCCACATTCCCGGCGCAGCACATGTGTAGGTAAAACAGTAAACCGCAGCTTCCCTCCACAAGATGACTAGCGTTTTTATTTTGTGTTCGGATAAACATAAAAAATACATTCATACATCATTTATTACGTTTTATTTGCGTACCGTTTTATAGGACAAATATAAACATGGAAATAAAACTATCGTTACTAGGACGTCGCCATTAAGTTTATTTTTATCGCTAACAAGACCATTACGGAGCGTCCACTTCACGTGTTGTGGAGCATTTAAAGGTAGAAAGTATCTTGTCAACGCTTAACATATGACGTACCTACCTAAGGTATAAATATAATGCTTCACAAAATATTAGCGGGAGCACGAATAACATACAGAAAGTTGTCGCATTGAACTTCGCCTTCGCTAAATGTTGATTCGTAAGCGTTTGTCAAACGTTCGTCCTAGTGACGGTCAAACGTTCGTCCTAGTGATTGCTAAGTTCTAAATACAACAAACACTGTGCTGGTACAATTCTTGATTTGATGATGACAAGTTTGTAATCTTGGCACTGTAACTACTATTCGCAAAGGTCCCATCCCTTTTCTTTTGTGAAAATTAATTGTCCGTACTAATAAACCGTATTTACTAACCAGATAGGCAGTCGCTCCATGTAAAATACTGCTGACCCCAACATAGTTGGGAAAAGGCTAGGCAGATTGATTGACTAATAACCGTTATTTGTAAAACTGTTTGTTCCGTTCCTACAGACAAACCGTGAAAACGGACTTTTATAAACTTTAAAAGTAAAATATAAAATAATAATAATAATAGTGTAGCGGAATAGCATACCTACCATTTATATCCTACCTTATCCACCTACCTTATATATTACTGATACCTACTCATTTGATAAATGCAGCACGTAGGGTATTTCTCCACGAAAGATGAGATTTAACCGCTCCTCCCGAGCTCTTTCCGCCGCCCTGATGACGCCCGATCGTCCCGCGTCTCAGGCCTCATACCGCTAAAGAGACCTACAATCATCTGCTCAATCAACACAGTGTGGTGGAGCAGAAGGATCCTGGAGTGGAGACCGCGTATCGGTAAGCGTAGTGTGGGACGCCCCCCAGCTAGATGGACCGACGACCTGAAGAAAGTGGCTGGGACAGACTGGATGCGGAAGGCGGAGGACAGGGTGTTGTGGCGCTGACTGGGAGACGCCTATGTCCAGCACTGGACTGCGATAGGCTGAGTTGAATCATCTACTGCGCAAGTCAAACCACGTGGTGTGTGAAGTCTCATCTTTCGTGGCGTATATTGTATAATTATGCTCATAACAGCCATAACTATGATCAGAGTAGAGTTCGGATGAATACGAAGAGCCCTCATTGCTACAATAACATCTATAAATTCCATTCTGAGCCGTCTATCACGCATGGTGATAGCACAAACAGTCTGACCTTTAATTTCACGTTCGTGTTCAAATATTGTGAACGTTTACGCTGAAAGGTTGAAACCTTGACACAAACATGTGAGTGACGGTAAAAGTCTATAAAATATTGCAATATTTCTGACACCTGTTGCCTTTCCATCGGCTTCCACGAACCGGTCAAACGCCTTGCAACTGTTCTCACCTTGTACTTAGCTTCAACTTACATGCACTCGACTATTCTCGCTTCAAAATAGACAACATAAACAACATCACGCTGTGTTCCGTGAAGAGGTGAGTAGACTATATAGTGCAATTACTTTTTCACTAGTTCTTTTGGTAATGCGACTGGATTCTGCCGATACATCTTCTTCAAATTAATTCAATCTGCCAGCCTTTTCCCAACTATATTGGGGTCGGCTTCCAGTCTAACTGGATACAGTTCAATACCAGTATTTTACATGGAGCGACTGCTTATCTAACCTCCACAGCCCGGTAACACGATACCCCTTGGTAAGACTGATTGTCAGACTTTCGGGACTAACCGTACCTAACTGTTGTTAATTCAATAAAAGTAGCTTTACTTCATAATAGACCATTGTGTATTTACTTACCTCAATAAAAATACACGTTAAGGCGAGTAGTGCTGCCAACTAGTGCCACCAATGAAAAATTGGTTATGTGCAGTTATGTGTTTCTTCTGATCTATATGTGCACCTAATTTTCATTTATGGCAATGAAAAATTGGTTATTTGTTTCTTCTTATTAGTTATCGCAAGACAATTCTGATACGTGCATCAAAATGGCAAAAAAAAATATAATGGATGCTATCTACATTTTATCATTTTCTCAGTTCATACATATTTTTGCCACCATACTGCATTTTTGATCCAGTCCATTTGATGAAATCCATCAATCATTAAATAAAATAGTTTAATGTCTCCCCTGAAAACTTGACTAAAAACTTATACAGGGTTTGGCAAGCGCAACGACGCGCAAGTGCACATAAATGCACTATGTTTTGCCATTAGGTATATGGCAAAACATAAACAAGCAATTACAGTTAAGGTGGCATGTCATAGATTACAATTTACATTAACAAATAACCCTTCCTTTTAGGTTTGCCGTAGTCGGGTAAAAAAAACTCAATTTACAATATGTCAACTAAGGTAAACAAGTCATTACAATTATAAATAAATAAACACATCCATACTTAATCAATAAATAAAATCATAAATGTTTAATTAGCGAGTCGGAATCGTCATACCGACCGTCGTTATCAATACCTAGTGAACTCAGTGATGGAGTAGTAACATCTATCTACAAGTAATCTAAACAAACACCAGCTCTTAAAGGATCCCAGACATTCTTTATTTCTTATACGAGTAGCTGCTGGTATCCATACTAATATTATAAATTCGAAAGTAACTCTGTCTGTCTGTCTGTCTGTCTGTCTGTTACCTTTTCACGCCTAAACCACTGAACGGATTTCGATAAAATTTGGCAAGGCTATAGATGGTTTCCGGGGGACGGACATAGGCTACTTTTTTTTTCAAAAATAATCCTACAGGGGGTGATATAGGGGATGAAAGTTTGTATTGGAAACTCAGTATTTCTTAAGTTAGGGATGTGAAAATTAAAATGTATGCTTTTGATAGGAAATAAAGAAATATGCGGTACAGCGTTTTTGAAAAATCATCCCGTAGGGGGTAAAATAGGGGATGATTTTAAAATTTACAAAACTGCATGGACTTCGACAAAATTTGGCAAGGCTTTATATAGCATCCTGTGAAAGGACATAGGATACTTTCAAAAACAATACTACAGGGGGTGATATAGGGGATGAAAGTTTGTAAGGGAAACCCAGTATTTCTTAAGTTAGGGATAACAAATTTATGCTATTGGTAGGAAATTAAGAAATATGCGGTTCAGCATTTTTGAAAAATCATCCCCTAAGGGGTAAAATAGGGGTTGATTTTAAAATTTACAAAACTGCACGGATTTCGATAAAATTTGGCAAGGCTTTATATAGCATTCTGGGGAAGGACACAGGCTACTTTTGGTCTTAAAAAATAATCTTACAGGGGGTGATATAGGGGATGAAAGTTTGTACGGGAAACTCAGTATTTCTTATGTTAGGGATGTGAAAATTAAAATGTATGCTTTTGATAGGAAATAAAGAAATATGCGGTACAGTGTTTTTGAAAAATCATCCCATAAGGGGGTAAAATAGGGGTTGATTTTAAAATTTACAAAACTGCAAGGATTTCGACAAAATTTGGCAAGGCTTTATATAACATCCTGGGAAAGGACATAGGATACTATTTTTTTCAAAAATAATACTACAGGGAGTGATATAGGGGATGAAAGTTTGTATGGGAAACTCAGTATTTCTTCAGTTAGGGATGTGAAAATTAAAATGTATGCTTTTGGTATGAAATTAAGAAATATGCGGTTCAGCATTTTTGAAAAATCATCCCCTAAGGGGTAAAATAGGTGTTGATTTCAAAATTTACAAAACTGCACGGATTTCGATAAAATTTGGCAAGGCTTTATATAGCATTCTGGGGAAGGACACAGGCTACTTTTGGCCTTAAAAAATAATCTTACATGGGGTGATATAGGGGATGAAAGTTTGTACGGGAAACTCAGTATTTCTTATATGTTAGGGATGTGAAAATTAAAATGTATGCTTTTGATAGGAAATAAAGAAATATGCGGTACAGTGTTTTTGAAAAATCATCCCATAAGGGGGTAAAATAGGGGTTGATTTTAAAATTTACAAAACTGCAAGGATTTCGACAAAATTTGGCAAGGCTTTATATAACATCCTGGGAAAGGACATAGGATACTATTTTTTTCAAAAATAATACTACAGGGGGTTATATAGGGGATGAAAGTTTGTAAGGGAAACCCAGTATTTATTAAGTTAGGGATAACAAATTTATGCTATTGGTAAGAAGTTAAGAAATATGCGGGTCAGCGTTTTTTAAAAATCATCCCCTAAGTGGGTAAAATAGGGGTTGATTTTAAAATTTACAAAACTGCACGGATTTCGCTAAAATTTGGCAAGGCTATAGATAGCATCCTGGGAAAGGACATGGGCTACTTTTTGTCTTAAAACATAATCCTACAAGGTGTGATAAAAGGGATGAAAGTTTGTATGGGAAACCCAGCATTTCTTAAGGTAGGGATATGTCCTATGTTTTCCACATGAACGTTCCCATGGGATATTTTCCGACATCCACGCAGGCGAAGCCGCGGGAAAAAGCTAGTACTGTTATATATTGTTGGGGCCATACCTAGCACAGTTTTGCCGAAAAATGCAGTTATATGAGAGGTAACATGAATGGTAAATAAATAAAAATAAATAAATAATAAGTTTATTGTACTCGTACAAGGAGAAACACATATAACACATACACTAAACATGATAGTACAAGTGGTAGCCAAAATCATGCAGGTTGAACAGCAAAAAGATACTTGTATCTCAGGAGCCAAAGTTCCTCATAAACATTGAAAATTACAACCAAATACAATCAGGCTCAGTAATTACTATAATGCTTTTATAATTGTAAACATCTAACACTATTTTATGCAAATATTTAAATAGAGAGAATCTGAAACAATACACGGTACACATAATGGTATTCTGAAAGCGCAGTTTTTCAACTAAATGCACAGCGAAATTTCATATATGTATGTAATCAAAAGTAAGCAAAACTAACTTACAACTATCAATCGATTGTAATTTGGTAAACGATCTAAATAATGAACGATATTCTTCAAGCTTCAGTGTGCGTATCATCTGTATGCAGATGACTTGCAGTTGTACTGTCAAAGGAGGGTTGATGAAATACCTGACGTTATCGACAAGTTAAATAGGGATTTGACAGCGTTAAAAACCTGGTCAGATAATAGATTTAGTGTTGCAGTAATCCCAAATAAGTGTCATGCAATCATCATTGGGAGTTCTCTTAGTATTAGTAAGGTGGATAGTACAACATTGCCACCGGATCCCTTCAATAGTACGACCGTTCCATTTAGCACTGACGTGTGGGAGCTAGGCTTGCACATCGATTGTACCCTGAACTGGCGTACTCAAGTCGCTAGGGTTAGTCAGAAGGTAACTGGAACGCTGCAGGCTTTGTACCGGGTGAAAAATGTATTAGATACCACCCAATACCAAGACAATGCTTGTGCAGTCCTCAATTTTCCCTATCATCGATTGTGGTGATGTGTGCTACTATGACCTGAATGCAGATCTCCTCAACAAACTTGATCGTCTTCTTAATAACTGCATTCGATTCGTTTTCAATCTGCGTAAATATGATCATGTCTCTGCGCATCGGTCGCTTCTCAAGTGATTGCCCATACCCCAGCGCAGACAGCAAAGCACGCTCACCACCTTGTTCTCATTTCTTGACTCTTGAGTTATCTAGCCCCCACTTTCAGTACATTTGCGCCAACCACAATAGAAATCTACGTTCATCTCACAATCGTCTTCTTCAATGTCCCACTCACCGTACAGACTTCATTCACTCTTCCTTCTTCATTCGTCTATCTCTCTGTGGAATGCGCTCCCCCAGGAAATCAGGATGGCCACCAACCGATTATCCTTTAGAGTTAAAGTTCGTGAGCACATTCGCAAGAAGCTGCCACTATCATCACAACAGTATTATTTTCCCATTGTTTGTCTTATTTGTTTTAGTATATTCGTGTATTTGTGTATATTTATTTGTACTTATAGGTATATATTATTATATTTATAGCTTGTAATAGCTATATGTGTATCTTAATATTTAAATATTTATTCCTTCATTTTTCGTAACCTGTCATTGTTTGTATCTGCATCAACCAAAGGTGGACTGGTAGAAAATGCCTATGGCATTAAGTCCGCCTCTGTACATATGTGCTTGAAGTAGTAAATTAATAAATAAATAAGTACTTTTCAAACATTGGTCGCTTCAGGTTTATTTCATGAACCCACATTCAAAACCTTACCTTACCTTACCTTTAGTTTTACGTTCTTCTTCTGCCAACAAGCAACTGATAATAATAATATCTTCGTCAATCTCTATGACAGACGACGTCTACTTACAACAACAAAAACACTCAGACTAAATAAAAAATCAAAATCAAAATTCAATACGTCGCGCGGACCAGCGGACGTTCGTCTTTATTTGGTACGACAAATATAATAATGATATCCACTACCTCAATTTACATTTAATACAATTAACGTGGCTAAATAATAACAGCCGCACGGATCGATCCGTCAGGTTAAGCTACGCTTGCCGGGGTTGGTCAGTGGATGGGTGACCATCTTTACATACCGAGATTCCTCCGTGCCTCGGAAAGCACGTTAAGCCGTTGGTCCTGGCTGTTATTCGTGGATCTTTGACAGTCGTTACGGGTCGTCAGAAGCCCGAAAGTCTGACAACCAGTCTTACCAAGGGGTATCGTATTACCCAGTAACTGGGTTGTGGAGGTCAGATAGGCAGTCGCTCCATGTAAAATACTGGTATTCAGCTGCATCCGGTTAGACTGGAAGCCGACCCCAACATAGTTGGGAAAAGGCTAGGCAGATTGATTGACAATTAAGGTAATTTATAGATCAACCCTGAAATGTAGGCACTTAACGCAATTACGAAATGTTGGTCCTAAACCTAACCAATATTAATGCATTAAAACCAAACCACGTCTGATAATAATGCACTTTAATCATCGCTGTCCATCTATTTAGTAATTTGTAAGCCTTCGGTATATAAATCTGAAATGTGTGACGGAACCTGTTTCCGAAAATACAGACCGGTGGCTTTAATGCACTTCAGTCTGGTGACATAATTGATACAATTGATTGAAACATCTTTAGTCTATGCTGAAAATAGTCCAATTAATACTTGATTTTGCTGCATTGTGGTATTCGCTGACTATTTTGTGAACCATCCGCCGACTATTAATAATATCTCGAAAATGTTTTAGCCCGACGCTGTCTGCTGTCAACGTGTTACTGTGATACAGTTAATTCATTTCAGTTTCATTTCATTTTATAGACAAACTGTTAGGTCACAGGCTTTTTTCGTTTATGTTGATGCAGTTATGATTGAGACCATTATTAGATAAATGGATTAATGCTTTGGCACTTTTTGTCTGACAGTTTATTTGTCGTACTGAAACTTTCGTTACCACAACAATCCTATTCCTAAAATGGAACATTAATGGCCTTAAGAGCGTTGACTCGGTACGGCATTTCATACAAACTTTCAAGTCCTTTTTTATCGAAATTAATGAACCGATTTTAATGAAACTTCATACGCATAAGTAGGATACATAGGTCTAAAAAGTTAGTTAAGAACATTTTCTAAATGTCTTATTTAAAAAAAGATAAATGGAAATCTCTGTTTCTATGGAATATTTAAAATCGGTCTAATTTAGCTGCAGCACTATTTTTCGAAAATGTTCTTAACTAACTTTTTAGACCTATGTATCCTGCTTATGCGTATGAAGTTTCATTAAAATCGGTTCATTCATTTCGATAAAAAAGGACTTGAAAGTTTGTATGAAATACCGTACCGAGCCAACGCTCTTAACACTTAGAGAAGTTGAAGTAGAAGGGAGTCACTACCGAGAAGATGACTAATGAGAAGTATGGAGGAAGAAGACATGCTACGCTGACCCCAAATAAATTGGGATAAGGACAGGAGAATGAGGATGATGATGGCTTAGAGAAGTTAAACCGGACAGTGAATCGGAATATCTTGCACGACTACTAGTACATATGAATATCGCGCACGACTACTAGTACATATGAATATCGCGCACGACTACTAGTACATATGAATGCATTAGACAAGCTAAGTCTCCGTCTGTTTCCTCACATTTAGCAAACGTCACCAGCCATCATACTGCTATTGTATATCAACAATGTAATTAGGCGGCTGATTCATCATAAAGCTATTGTAGATATTTTAGTGCAGTGAATTATCTAAATTATTAAGTAGGCGAGTCGTTTAGCTGTCATGCCCCCACACGTGGTTTGTCAAACAGTTCGAGCGTCACTGGAAGCCACATCCACGTGGTGCACGCAAATAAAAAGTTCAAGGGTGTTACGATTATAGAGTAGACGCTGCTGCCACTGCGAGAGAGCGTATGTTTGAACACACTGTGGAATGTGAAGGGTTTTGACACGTTGAGCGCGTTGTTTATATCCCATCAACGGTTTATCTGTGCAATCGATTCTGTTTGCAGTTAAGGCACAGATTGTTCAATTGTTTTTTCATGGTTTTAAATGAGCTTTTTATTGCCATTCTTTTATAATATATCGTCGAAGTAAAACAAATTAATAACGTCATGGAAAGATATCTAAAGGTATTAGAGCAAGCCGTAAAACCAAATGATCATTACGACAGAAATACTATGATAACAAAACTGTTGAAAATAAAAAAAGCCTTCGACTTCGTATCACACGAATTTCTACTAAATAAAATGAGAAAAGTATGTAAGTAGTACCTATAGGATACTGGGCACATCAATGGATAGAAAAGTCATTTAAATAACAGAATGCAGTGTGTAGAGATCGACAAAACTTAATTACCAACTCAGCCTATCGCAGCCCACTGCTGGACACAGGCCTCTCCCAGGCTGCGCCACAACACCCTGTCCTCCGCCTCCCGCATCCAGTCTGTCCCAGCCACTTTCTTCAGGTCGTCGGTCCATCTAGCTGGGGGGCGTCCCCCACTACGCTTACCGATACGCGGTCTCCACTCCAGGACCCGTCTGCTCCACCGGCCATCAGTCCTTCGACAAACATGGCCAGCCCACTGCCACTGCAGTTTGCTGCCACTTAAGTAAGCTACAGTTAAAATGATACAGATCAAATTGTAAACATAACATGTCTGGTGTGCCCCAAGGGAGTGTGCTTAGTTCAGCAGGGTGTATGTGTAAATATAACATGTCTGGTGTGCCCCAAGGGAGTGTGCTTGGTTCAGCAGGGTGTATGTGTAAATATAACATGTCTGGTGTGCCCCAAGGGAGTGTGCTTGGTTCAGCAGGGTGTATGTGTAAACATAACATGTCTGGTGTGCCCCAAGGGAGTGTGCTTGGTTCAGCAGGGTGTATGTGTAAATATAACATGTCTGGTGTGCCCCAAGGGAGTGTGCTTGGTTCAGCAGGGTGTATGTGTAAACATAACATGTCTGGTGTGCCCCAAGGGAGTGTGCTTAGTTCAGCAGGGTGTATGTGTAAATATAACATGTCTGGTGTGCCCCAAGGGAGTGTGCTTGGTTCAGCAGGGTGTATGTGTAAATATAACATGTCTGGTGTGCCCCAAGGGAGTGTGCTTGGTTCAGCAGGGTGTATGTGTAAATATAACATGTCTGGTGTGCCCCAAGGGAGTGTGCTTGGTTCAGCAGGGTGTATGTGTAAACATAACATGTCTGGTGTGCCCCAAGGGAGTGTGCTTAGTTCAGCAGGGTGTATGTGTAAATATAACATGTCTGGTGTGCCCCAAGGGAGTGTGCTTGGTTCAGCAGGGTGTATGTGTAAACATAACATGTCTGGTGTGCCCCAAGGGAGTGTGCTTAGTTCAGCAGGGTGTATGTGTAAATATAACATGTCTGGTGTGCCCCAAGGGAGTGTGCTTGGTTCAGCAGGGTGTATGTGTAAACATAACATGTCTGGTGTGCCCCAAGGGAGTGTGCTTGGTTCAGCAGGGTGTATGTGTAAACAGTGGCACTCTTTTAAGGGGTCATTTTACTCATCATTATGAACAACTTTTACTATGGGACCAAACCTGAAATCGCAAAAAAAAAATCTGCTGTTCAGTACATTATGTTGGCATAATTCGGCAAAATGTAGGGAACAGCTGATTTTTTTTCGCGATTTCAAGTTAGGTTCCATAGTAAAAGTTGCTCATAATTATGAGTACAATGACTCCTTAAAATATTGCCACTTTTTACACTCACACGCTGTAATGACTTTCCTGAAGTTACTAAGCACCCCTCTTTTCTGTTCGCTGATGACACAATATCGTTAATAATGTCATCGAATACCTACAGACATTAATAAATATACAACTGTTATAAATAAAACTGATAATAACATGGCTTGACAAAAATAATCTACGGTAAACCTAACAAAAACTAATTTTATTAAGTATGCAATAATTTCATAATAGTAGTATAAGAAACTGTTACATAATGAGCGGTATTAATACACGAGTGTGTGTTTAATAGTTTCACACGAGTGTTTTATTATCTAAGTTATGTGCAGTGTCATACACTACTTTATGTACACTCATGCAATAGGTAGTTACCTATTCAAATAAATAAAAAACCAAAGTTAGCAAAAAGTAAATAAACACAATATTAAACTGACTGAGGTTGACTGGTAGAAAATGCCTCAGGCAATTAAGTCCGCCTTTGTACGGTTTTTTTTTTACTTGTGCATACTCGTAAAGTTATAATAAATATTAACTCCGAAACCACAGTAACTTACGTTACTATGGTTACGGAGCTATCACCGGCCAACCGCGCATGCGCGCTAACGTGGTCCAAGTGTACTTTAATAGAAAAAAAAAGTTATTTTATAGCATTACCAGCTTTTGCCCGCGGCTTCGCCTGCGTGGAAGTCAGAAATTATCCCTAGAGACTGTCTTAAATCGCCGTCTAGCCTTACCATCATATATTCCGTGATACTTACTCTTGATATCTTTGATAGTTCGATTTCTATCACACTCTTTTAGGACATCGTACATTCATTCTAAACTCATTACTGCGACATCGTCCCCGCTCGCTGTTTTTACTAATGTTACAATGTGGCATTTCCATTTAATATTAATAAATTATTTTAATATTATCAACATCAATTTGAAATACTCTAGCGCCGCCATTGACCACGCAAGTGTATCGCACGTGTCAGCCAAGTTATTTTTGTAATAACTTTCGACCTAGTGGCCCGAGTTTAATGAAACAGAGATTAAATGTAACGTCAAGATACGGACTATGACAATATTTCCAATCCCTTAAAACTCAGAAAAAAGAAGTAGGTACACAAAAATTTCATTATTATCTACAAATGAATTTTAACATGTAAGTCTTAATTTCTTACTAAAAGCTTAAAGATGTCAAGAATCACACTGTGCAATAAAAGCATCGGACATATACGATAAATAATTGTCAATTTTAAAAAATTAGTTGCTTCCGAGTCACATTTTGAATTTATTTCGATTATAGTGCAAATAGAAGCTACTATAAAAACATTTAATTACCATTCCATTATTATTATTCACTAAAAGTATAATTTAAAAACTTAATCTATTTAATGAATGAGGTCACACTCGATTTTAAATAAGTACCTAGGTGGTAAGAATAAGTGCTGAAGTGAACAAAACCCACTTAATTCACCATGTTCCGTATTCAGGGTTTTCTAAGATCGTTTACCAAAGTGTGTGGTTTAATTCTAACTAAACGATCATTACGAATTTACGACAATTAATATTAAATAAAAAAACTTATCGTTACTGCATGAATTATAAATGTTTTCTCCAAAAAAAAAAAACAATATTACAGACTAAATACAGATGTTATTATTAATATTGTTACAAGCATATAAGAAGTTGAGAAGTATGGTGTTATTATAAGTAGGACATTGTCATACTTGTAATGGTATTAATATTATCATATGACACAAGTTGACGTAATACTGCTAGAGTCTGGCCACGCTAACTCTGCAGTGAAATAAATGGGCAACCCCAAAAAGTTTTACATTTGGTATCGTGTATGTAGATCTAATGATTTTGGTATTTTGCCTTTTGATTTTTGCATAATAGATTATTTATCTAAGAATGTTTTTATTACTTTTTTCCGTAGTACAGACGGTGATGTCTTATACAGTTTTCCAAATTTTACCATTATTTCACTGCAGAGTTAGCGTGGCCAGACTCTAGTAACGTATGGCCGTATTAAATCTTATAAAATATCGTTTGTTAACGTATCGTATTTGGCACCCCTATTTCTGACGTCACTAAATGGTCACTTGTCACTTGTCAGTGTGGTCTTACTCTATCAATTAAATTGGCGTCGCTCGCTTTTCGTAATTATATCGGTGTGTTTTGGTGACTTTCACTTAGGCTTTAGAACAAAAACTTCAAACCTAATTATCTAGGTAGGTACTAAAAATAGCCAAATGCATTAGGATATTGTTTTTCAGTTTCTAAAAATCACTCGGAGTCACGGAGTTATGAAAAACCATAATATTCGTGGTTCGATTATAACATCAAAATAGTTTTTTTGAAATATATCTATTCTACAGCTATTCGGCTATAAAAAATTAAATTAAAAATTTAAAAAACCCCCAACGCAAAAAAGAAAAGAGAACATTTAAAAAGTCAAAAATAATACCTATCGTTGAGCCATCAAATTCGATTGAGTAATACCTATATATATTTTAATTACAGAAATTGATGGATGGCACGATAAGGTTTGCTCATTGAATTGGCGCTATAATTTCGCGGCGGGGTACCGCATATGTACATAGTCAATCAAGTGAAGGGTCTGACTTACTTATGCGGTACCCCGCCGTGACATTATAGCGCCATTTCAATGAGCAAACCTTATCGTGCCATCCATCAATTTCTGTAATTAAAATATATATAGGTATTACTCAATCGAATTCGATGGCTCAACGATAGGTATTATTTTTGACTTTTTAAATGTTCTCTTTTCTTTTTTGCGTTGGGGGTTTTTTAAATTTTAAATTTAATTTTTATTTTAACCTTTTTAAACAATTTAACAATACAGAAATGAATTTTTAATACTGCAGAATGTTAAGTTTCTCTGCACATAACATTAACTTATAATGATGCCACCATCGTACTGCAAATAGAATTAAATACTGATAAAAAAACGAATACAAACACTACTATCTGCTATTTTTTTTTCAAGAGTGTACTAGTGTGCTGGATATCCTGACTGCAACATCAGCTCATCGTGTAGCCACCATTGCATTGTATGTAGAATCAAATACTGATCAAAACGAACCCTAACACGACATATCTGCTATATTATTTTACCAAGAGTATTCTAGTGTGCTGGATATCCTGGCTGCAGCATCAGCTCATCGTGTTGCCACCATTGCATTGTATGTAGAATAAAATTCTGATCAAAACGAATCCAAACACGACATATCTGCTATTACTTTTTCAAGAGTCTTCTAGTGTGCTGGACATCCTGGCTGCAGCATCAGTTCATCGTGTTGCCACCATTGCATTGTATGTAGAATCAAATACTGATGTAAATGAATCCAAACACGACATATCTGCTATTACTTTTTCAAGAGTGTTCTAGTGTGCTGGACATCCTGGCTGCAGCATCAGCTCATCCTGTTGCCACCATTGCATTGTATATAGAATCAAATACCGATGTAAATGAATCCAAACACGACATTTCTGCTATTAATTTTTCAAGAGTGTATCCAGCACACTAGTGCTGGATATCCTGGCTGCAGCATCAGACCAAGAATTCCATAATCTTGCATAGATAGATAGCATACATGGATGTTTCAAATTTTAGGTCACACTAAGGTTTGAAAGTAAAGTAAATACCCATTACGCGTCTAAGATCCCTACCGCAGCTAACAAAAGAGCAAATAACTTTGAAACGGCTGAACCGATTTTGATAAAACATGTCTAAGAACCATCGCTGGAAAACCTGCTTTCAAATAAAAAAAACCGCATCCAAATCAGTCCACCCTTTTAAGCGCTACGGTGCCACAGACAGACACACAGACACACACACACACACACACACACATAGCGGTCAAACTTATAACACCCCTCTTTTTGCGTCGGGGGTTAAAAATAACATCATGTAGGAATTTACTAATGATCGACAATACAACGCATAATTTTCCGATGCTCTTGGTTCCAGGGCGAACAATGTATGGGCGCAGAGCAATGTCCTTTGAATCTTCATATTCCTAACTGTAAGTGTGCCAATGAGAAAACAGTGACATACAAAGATGGCGGAAATAAATAGTTCCAATAATGGCTACTGAAAGTGTGGCATTATAGTAGCTGACTTTGTATATTAAGCCCGCTACATATTGGACCTCTAGAAGAGCGTCATGTGATATGAGTGGACATGTCTAATATAAAGTCATAATATAAAGGCAAATCAATTAAAACAACGCTTTTGGATGAAGAAAACCAAAAATGCGACCCAGGGATACGTCCAAAAAAAACCTATTTACGATGGTTTGTTGCCCAGCAACTGTAAACCAACGCGCTGTAGCTTGGTGTCGTCCATCGTACACGGTCGCACAGGCTCCGACGCACAGCTTCCCACGACACGTGTCCCTGTCAGTTGTGTTTGTTGCCCAGCAACTGTAAACCAACGCGCTGTAGCTTGGTGTCGTCCATCGTACACGGTCGCACAGGCTCCGACGCACAGCTTCCCACGACACGTGTCCCTGTCAGTTGTGTTTGTTGCCCAGCAACTGTAAACCAACGCGCTATAGCTTGGCGTCGTCCATCGTACACGGTCGCACAGGCTCCGACGCACAAAGCTTCCCACGACACGTGTCCCTGTCAGTTGTGTTTCATTTACACAAGCATTGGGTTGCTTAGCTTGGGACTAGATGGCGTTGTGTGAAATGTCCAAGGATATTTATTTATTATTATTATTATTATTTACTAATATTTTCAGTACGAGTATTACTAGGTATTATTTTTATTTATTTTTTCTCCTATGCAATCTGTACATCTATCGACATTTAGCATCATTTTGTGTTGTTAGTCTTTAGTCATTCTTGGTATGCGCCCACTGGCTCATCCACATCATCTACATGTACACTAATATTATAATATTATAAATATTAATTCCACGGTCTAAGTACATTCCGAGGTACTTAACTTCTTCTGCTTGAGGAATCTCAACATCATTTAGTCGTACTGAAGGGCATGTATCTCTTCTGGTCGTGAACGTCACGTGTACGAATTTGGTTCCATTTGCCTTTATTCGCCATTCTTTCAGCCAGTTTGAAATTTCATCAAAGCACGTTTGTAGTCACGCCTGGACCGCATCTTCAAGCACAGCTGCTGATTGGCTCCAAACCTTTGTGTTTCAAGGGACAAGAGACGGCTTCTCCAAAATGTGTTAGATTTGATGGAACAGAACTGAGTTATAACTGCAATAATTAACGTCTTGTCCTGTACTACTTCTCAAAAAACGAGGTAATAAAAGTATATACAACGTAAAGCCCTGTAACTGTTTCATATAATGTAAATGCTTTCATTAATGAACGCTTCTGAAACTATAAGCCTGTTAAAATGCACCCGGGAGTTATTTAAAAAAGCTCATGAAACATATTTAAAAATTACTAGGCACAGGGATAGAATAGTTTTGGCCATAATTCGTATGACAGCATTATTTATACAGGGTGTATCAGAAAGTAGTGGTACAGACCAACAAACTGAACAGCTTTCTCCATGAGACCAACATTGTAATCTAGAAAAAATTATCAGCTGTCCCATACAACGCTTCAATACCTACTCGACCCAAATGTATGGGACGGCTGATAATTTGTTATCTACTAGCTGACCCGACAGATGTTGTCCTGTCCCAATTTCAATAATTTAAAATTCCCATAGAAAATTCACTTTCAGTATTCCCGAATTTTTCAATTTTCCCGGCAACTTTTCCAATTTTTCTCTACATAAGAACCTTCTGCTGACAATAATAAACACAACAAACTAAGAATTAGCGAAATTGTTCCATCTGTTCACGCGTGATGCGATGACCAAGGGAAATAGATATTCATTTTTATATAGATTTCGATGTTGGTCGCATGGAGAAAATTGTTCAGTTTGATGGTCTGTACCGCACCCATAAAGACCACCTTTCTGATACACTTTGCATAGTAAAAATAGCTATGCAATGTGTGGACGCCTCTTACCAGCTAATAAAACAATGTGTCTCAAAGTCTAATAGTGGGAAAAGAATTTCTATTCAGTAAGCGACATATTCGTGTTGGCTCAGTGGTAAGTCCTCGCCTCTCGCGCACGAGGTTTTGGGTTCAAATCCGGGCAAGTACCAATGTGACGTTTTCAATTCTTATGTACTTTCTGAGTTTATCTTGGACATTACTGACATCGGTGAAGGAAAACAAACCTGGACTTATCTATACCAATATTATAAAGAGGAAAGATCTTTTTGTTTGTTTGTTTGTACTGAATAGGCTCCGAAACGACTATACCGATTTTAACCATTTTTTCACCAATAGAAAGTTAAATTATCAGGAAGTAACATAGGCTATAATTTATTTTCAAAAAATTTAGAGATCCTTAAGAAAATTGCAATAATGTAAACCAAAATAGCAAAATTTGCCCTATAAAATTCATTATTTGTCGTGCGCTGAGAAAACTATTGATGATACATAAAAAGTATGTACTTACTACATGATTAAAGTACTCATTATTATAAATTAGGCATTTTTTAGAGATGATTTGCAAAACAAAAGGTGATTTTAAAAAATGACCTGAATATCCCGCTGTTGTTAATATTTTAGTTTAGAGTCTTAACTTTTGAGAACAATTGATAAAACTTGCGATTTTTTGCGACCGTCATACATTTTTTTAGAATGATCGCTGAAATCACAAAAAAACTATTTTTTGATGTTCGGACCTCAACTGAGAAATAGGAGCGAATTGATTTTATTTTTCCTTTTATAATAGGTAATTGTAAAAATAATAGGTAATTGTAAAAAGTGGAATTAGTGAGTAAAATAACAAAATTTATTCATAGCGCATTTTTTTTACAACTTTATTTTATATCACAATTTAAGTATTTTTATTTATTTGAATACCAACTAATATTATTTTTCAACTTGTATCTTTTATGTAATTCAATTTGGAATGAAATCCCGCTAGATTGCGAGATTCCCATACTGTGCGACGTCGCGCCGCGATTAACTCAGTATTTTTATACTTGAGACCAAAAATGAAGAATAACGTGGGTTTTTGAAAATCTACCCATAGGGGGGGTGAAAAGAGGTAGTAAATTTTTCAGGGGAGGATTTTACTGCGGGGCTTGATTAACTCAAAAGAGGAGAGGGAGTGGGGCTGGTGAGGACGGCAAGGGGAGGGGGATAGGGGCAGGCGTTGGTGAGGAGATTAAGGGTGTGGCGAGGGGAGGCGTTGGTGAGGTCGAGGTGGAGGTGAGGGGGAGAGCGAGGGGTTGGTGTGGTGAGGGAGAGAGGAGGAAGGGGAAGTGTTGAAGGGGGTGTAGAGTGGGTGAGAGGGGCAGGGAGAGGTTAGCGGGAAGGGGATACGGTGAACGAACGTGGTAATCTCTGGAACTAACAGTTGGACTTTGAAAAAACTTTTTGCATTTTATAGCCCAAATCTTAAACTTACGTACCGAGCTAAAAGAAAAAAAGGCAGAAACAGCGCTAAGCGAAAATGAAATAATAGCGCGGGCAGGCAATGCAATGCGAAGTGGTGGGTCGGGGAAACAAGAAATTTCACGCGGACTAAGTCGCGGGCAGCAGCTAGTATTTAATATAAGTCTGCAATCGCCAACCCGACTTGAGCCAGCGTGGTGATCAGTGACTTCGCTGTGTGACAAGAGGCCCTGCCCCTGCAGAGGGACAGGAATAGGATGTCTGGTCGTCTGAGATGACTAGATGCTAAGTATGGTGAACGTTTCAAGGCCGGCATTATGTACCTACACTATTATTTGAGTAGGTACCTACATTACCAGAACAGTCTGTGATTCTCACAACTATTCCACTCAACAAATGTGTTGTAGAGTGCGTGAGCTGTGACGTAAGCGATTTTTTCAGAAAGTTGTTCAGGGTGCTTAGGGAGTTAACATACTAAAAGTCCCCGCGTCTAGGACGGGGGGGGGATAGAAGTTCCCACTTTGGAGTTTTTCACTAATATCTTTAAAACGGTGCATCTTAGAGAAAAAATATATTCTATGTAAGAAAGCTCATAAAGTTGCAACTTTTACTTTATATACTTTTTAGAATTCCTACCCATTTTCGAACTATAAGTTCCGGAAAAGTGAAAATTGTCGAAAAAAACGACTTTTATCAAACACTAGCCGTTGCCTGTTCTTCGTTTGCGTTACTTCAAGATAAAAAGTAGCATATAATTGTTAATCTAGGTCTTAATCTATCTACCTACCACATTTCATCCAAATCCGTTCAGGCGTTGAGTTATCGAAACTTTTATCTATGTAATATATCGCCCGCGTGGATGTCGAATATTATCCCACGGGAACCTACTACCGAGATTAAAAGTTTTTTATGTGTTAATCCAGGTTATAAACTATCTGTGTGCCAAATTTCATCTAAATCCGTGCAGCCGTTTTTGCGTGAACGTCCAATCCTCAAAATGTACAATGGTTTCAAAATATCCGATTCTCAAAATGTCCAATTCCCAATAAGTCTTTTTTTATTTATTTCAACAAAAGTTACACAAGAGTATTTTACTTGATGCCTCTACTCGTTCCTGAGAAAAAGGGTCTTGACAGACTGACAGAGAGACAGACAGACGGATAAGGGTTCCGTTTTTTCCTTTTGAGGTACGGAACCCTAATAGTAATTTTCATATTTCATAGCATAAAATTTAAAATATAAAGTGTTTAGGTACCTGTTATTTGCCCACACTGTATACACAAATATTTCTCAATGAATAGGTCTAGGATATTGCTCATTTAACCACACATACTTAGTACCTATTCCCGGCAGCAAGATTGAAGTTCAGTAGGTCTCGGGTTTCAGACTTAACACTGAATACTGCATAGGCTGATCATTAGGTAATTTGAAAAAAGTTTATCAGTTACCATCATCCATCATAATAATTGCGTGACAAGGATTGCCCTTGCGACAAGTATATGATGGATAGAATAATTGACTTTTACATGTCTAAGGGCCCTCGCCCACGGCGACTTTTTGCAGCGATGCTGTCGCGCGTTTCCGAAACGCATCGCTACTCGAATCAAATCGTGGTGTAGGCGAGGGCAAACAGCTAGCACCGCATCGCGACTGTATCGCTGCAAATGCGCGACGATATCGCTACTGCATCGCTACAAAAAAACGCCGTGAGCGAGGGCCCATACAGTGGCGATTTTAGAAAGGAGGTGCAAACCAAAAATTAGAATTGATCATGAATGCCTTCATCTTATATAGTGTATTATCCTATTATCTATGGCCTTCATAACACTGTCAATAATTCAACTGTAAACAAAGAATTCTGTATATGTCAGGGCTTATTAAGAGTTTTTTGTCTTTATTCGTAGGTAAGCGGCCTGAAGTTCGAGACGCAACTACGTACACTGAACCAATTCCCGGAAACCCTTCTGGGGGATCCAGCCCGGAGAATCCGCTACTTCGATCCCTTGAGGTCAGTATTAATGAGTTAAGACAAAGCAACTAACAATAAAAGCATTGATAGAGTCCGTTATTACCAGAGTATGTACATAGGTCGTTGAAGATAGACTTCTCTGCGATGACTCGGTGACTAACACCGTCCGTACTCACACACTCGCGTAATTTGCCAACAGGAACGAATATTTCTTCGACCGCAACCGCCCCTCATTCGACGCAATCCTGTACTACTATCAAAGCGGCGGCCGCCTGCGGCGCCCAGTAAACGTACCCCTAGATGTCTTCTCCGAGGAGATTAAGTTCTACGAACTCGGAGAACAGGCCACCAACAAATTCCGGTGAGTTCAAGCACATGCACAACAAAGGCCTCTACAAGTTGTCTACTTCCTGCAGATGTAAGTTGTAACCCATTAAAATCATTTCAGTGAGGATGAGGGATTCATCAAGGAGGAGGAGAAACCACTTCCATCTAACGAGCGCCAGCGCAAAATCTGGCTGCTCTTCGAATACCCCGAGAGCTCCCAGGCCGCACGCGTCGTGGCTATCATCTCAGTATTTGTCATCTTGCTGTCCATCGTAATCTTCTGCCTGGAAACTCTCCCGGAGTTTAAGCACTACAAGGTCTTCAACACAACAACCAACGGCACTAAGATCGAAGAAGACGAAGTCCCTGACATCACCGACCCGTTCTTCTTGATAGAGACCCTCTGTATAATATGGTTTACGTTCGAATTGATAGTACGGTTTCTGGCCTGTCCGAACAAGTTTAACTTCTTCCGGGATGTGATGAACATAATCGACATCATAGCCATCATCCCCTACTTCATCACATTGGCGACAGTCGTCGCGGAGGAGGAGGACACTCTGAACCTACCACGCGCGCCCGTATCTCCGCAAGACAAGTCCACCAACCAAGCCATGAGTCTTGCGATACTGCGGGTGATTCGACTGGTGCGTGTGTTCCGTATCTTCAAATTATCACGACACTCCAAAGGCTTACAGATTCTGGGACGAACGTTGAAGGCTTCGATGAGGGAACTTGGCTTATTGATATTTTTCTTGTTCATTGGTAAGTATCACGATGCTATAAATAGTAATGTACGACTTAAATGCGTTCTTAAACACGTTAATCTATTCTTACATAATCACAAACATTATTGGCCCGAAAATTTGAATAATCGAGTCAACAAGTACGTTCTAGTATTATCTTATTTATAACAATAGAGTCCTCATAGTACTATAGCTGATTTAATATGCATACTTGACCTAGTAAGATAAAGCGTGTCCTTAAGGAGTACTTGAGATACGGAGAGAAGATCTCGGGATGAGTATGGCGGCGCAGCAGACGGGCCGGTTGGGCGGCGCGAGCGGCGAGCGCGGTGCCGGTTACTTCAATTCCAATTCCATTTATTTAGTCAAAATCTTTGTTGAATCCTATAAAAGTATACATAATCAATTTATTTGTTCCTAAAGTAATTAATCCTCATTGACTCTAGCGCGGCCACATCATGACGGTGCGTACACATGTTATTTTGCGTTCGCAGGTGTCGTGGTTTTTTCCAGTGCTGTCTTTTTTGCTGACAAAGACTGCCATGACACTAATTTCGATAGCATTCCTGATGCCTTCTGGTGGGCAGTAATTACGATGACCACCGTCGGCTATGGAGATATGAGGTAACCTGTGTCGCGCCGCCACCCCGCCCCGCCTTCCCCGCCCCGCCGCTCGCAAGCCATCCCCACCACTGTATGTCGCACTGTATTCTCCGTTGGTGTGTGCTTGTTCTTCAAGGTGTGGTGCTGTTTTCATCCGCGGTGTACTTCGCTGAGGCGGGAAGTGAGAACAGCTTCTTCAAATCTATTCCGGATGCGTTTTGGTGGGCGGTCGTGACAATGACGACCGTAGGATACGGAGATATGACGTATGATACAGCGACTTCACCCTAAGTTTCATCTTTGCCTTCTCGTCATTTCATTTTACCCCCAACCCCTACATTGGTACATTTAACACTATTGTGATATTCTTTCGCCACATTCATGTAACTATGCTTCAGTTTGATTTGATCGTCGGTTCGCTTAGAACTTAACCGATTACACGTTTTATTCACCTTTATACTGAGACTCTTGCACGTTCGAGAACGTTTCTTATTGTCTTGTTTCTTTTATTTTTTTATAAAATGTTTGTGTCATCATTTCTGTCCTGAACCTTTACAATTTTACATGGAAGCTCAGTTGTAAAATTTTTCATTGACAAGACATGTACACATAGGGTGCTAATGTACCACAGGCCCCGTCGTCCGTGTGACTATCGCCCCTCCCAAAGCGTATTCTATGATTATGAGAGAGAACTGCTTTAGTTGTACACTTCAAGTGTGGCGATGTGTCGCTGCCGGCACCAGCTCGATCGCACGCTCTCAGCACTTGAAGTGACTCGTTGTGTACCGAATACGTCCACTGTCGAATGTTTACTCCTCTGTATCGCTTTCGCTAGATGTGTACCGTCCGATGTGTCCTGTGTCGGTGTTGTGGCTATACGAATGTTACCAACGTAAACATATCGAAAATGGTGATCCATCTCAAACGCACACGTTGACATCACGTCGTGTACTTCTTCTTCATAGTGTGCAGTAGAACTCTATAGCATCGCTTCTGCACCCCGTGTTCCAACTATCATCGCCACTATCTCTCTCTATCTAGTTGTTGGAATGCCCTGCAAACCTGTGTCCGATGGTAAATTTTACACATGAATGCTACTATGCAAAATTGATGTTCAGAATGATTCATTGCTTGTTTATATCATTGGCTTCCAATCATTAGCTTTCACACACCATTTTCGATAGAGAAGTATATTTGTGTTTATGTTTAGCCGTAAAACGTCCGAGTGCATGTCTGTGAAGTCGTTCTGTAGGTCTGAGAACAATACTCGTAGTCTATGTTTTAGTATTATGTGGCTATTTAGGTTTCGTTTTTTTTCCGTTGACATATATATTTTCTTTGAACCTTGACGTCCTTTGATAGACGTGATCGTTGACTCGAGATGTTTTAAGGAATGTCTTCAGTTCTTGGCGACATTTAGCTGAGAATCAAATGATATACCTTGATACGTCCTCGAATTCGGCGATTCAGTTTTTCATTTGGACTTACTTGCTAGCGATAAAAAAACTGCATTGCAATAACATACTGATGTTACAGTGATCCTGTGACTTGCTGGCGAGTATGTGTGGAGAAGAATGATATTGTATTGCCTGCGCCCTTAATTTTGCCGAGCGATTGGTCTTGCCAATTTAAAACTACTATCCATCTTACTTCACGGTTTCTTTATAATTTTCACATGTTTAATAGAATCCCAAAGTTTTGTTTATTTCTACTATCTTATTTAGTTGATCTACAACGGTACGTATTGAACATATTAACGCATGAACATCATCAGTCGCGTTTATGTTTATTAACAAAATATTCTTTAGTTGGATCATTAGTTTGTTTCTATTTTATTAGC
The DNA here is from genome assembly GCA_905163495.3 of Cosmia trapezina. Classification (NCBI taxonomy): domain Eukaryota; kingdom Metazoa; phylum Arthropoda; class Insecta; order Lepidoptera; family Noctuidae; genus Cosmia; species Cosmia trapezina. The sequence goes on from LR991019.1 coordinate 865,292, forward strand.
TGGATGAGGACGTCGCGTAGGTCTGTCTTTTAATGAAATGTTTTTATGGTATAGGCCTGTTGGAGTATGGGGAAAGATTGTCGGTTCCCTATGCGCTATCGCCGGTGTGCTCACCATCGCTCTGCCCGTTCCCGTCATCGTGTCGAACTTCAATTACTTCTATCATCGCGAGACTGACCAGGAGGAGATGCAGTCTCAGAACTTCAACCACGTCACCAGCTGTCCGTACCTGCCTGGAACTATGGGCGAGCCCTATCTTAGTAAGTTCTTCATGTTTCTTCATCATCACTTCATATTGTTACTGTTTCCAACATTCTATTGTGCTCTGCTAAAAGCTGCGAATGTTGACAACTGTAATAAAGTATTAAGTACCAACCGTTTTCTATGTTCAATTGTGATAGTCCCTTTATAAACGTATTTTTTTTTTATTTTCATTCACAGCATGCGTAGATTTCCAATATGATTTTTGACAGCATGCTTTGGTTTTTCTTTTTCATTTATTTTGTTGTTATTCGTTTCTTTTATGTTGATTTTCGGTAATTTCAGGTGGGAAGGACGATGAAAAGGACGAGGTTTGCAGTGATCAATGACTGTATGACAGTGTTGTTGTTTATATTTATATTATGAGGACTTAAGTAATCGCCAGAGACGATATCCGTGATATTACCGCGTAAGGGACATACGAGTGCACTGTTTTTTGTTTTATTTTTGTGTAAATATTTTTAGTTAGTAAGCGATGTAAAAATAATTGAAATTAAAAATGTTATTTATTTTCTTTAAGTTATGTTTGAGTTTGTTTTGGTTTCAATATTATATTTTCGTTTGTTTTATATGTTTCGCGAGTGCATAAGTTTTTGTTAGATTAGGTTAAAGTGTCACAAAAAATGTCACGGGGATAGTAGGGATCGCGGCTATTCCAATATAGACCGGCTGAAGCTTTAGAAAATGGTAAAAAGTGGAAAAATAACAGTAGGATGAAACCCATTGTAAAAGGAAGAGAATATTATAACAAAAATGAAAGGAAAAATAAATTACGGGCGATCTGAGGTCGGGAAGTGGATGGTGGGGAGTTTTTGAGGGTAAAAAAACGGTTTATGTCGATTTCCGGCAAAACTACACCATAATTTTCAATCGAAAATTCTCACGTCAAAATATCTTCTTTTTTTAAAAAGTCGGTGGGTTGTTCGTTCGTTGAAATCTCTTCTTTCTGATGGTCTAAAAAATATAAATAACTATGGTAAATGTTCTCAGAAAATGCAAAGAAACGAAAAAACCCAATTCCGAAAATTGTAGTGTGGGACTTTTTCATACCAAGAGCACGGTACTGCTTTTTAGGGTTCCGTACCAAAATGGTAAAAAGTAACCCTTATGGTGTCACTCAGTCTGTCTGTCTGTCTGTCACAGCTGGATATCTCAAGAACTACTAATGCTATCAACTTAAAATTTGGAACAGTATTAGATGACGTTTACCCAACTATTTTGGAAATAAGAAAGTAATAAAAATATTTATATTTTTTTTGCAACAGGGACTGAAAGGGGGTCTTAAAAATTAAAGTGGGGCTACTAGGGCATGTGGGGTATCATATGAAAGAGCGCTGTTTGCAAATTCTCAAACATTTTTTTTTCTTTCTTTTAGGCCGCACAGTTTTCGAGTTTTGATGAACAATGTGAAAAAAATACCGTTCCCCCCCTTATCTCCGAAGTTTGCAAAGAGAAAAATCTGAAATTATTCTATGTGATAGAAGTTTATGTAAAGATTACAGGAAAAATAAAACGATGTCTCCAAATAGCACAGTTTTTCAGAAATCGGAACGGAACTCTCGTTGCGCGAGTCCGTCTCGCTCTTGACCGGTTTTTTGTTATATTCTCTTCCTTTTCCAATGGGTTTCATCCTACTATTATTTTTTTTTGGTTTCAAAAATTATCGACCCAGCACCCTAATTGTGTAACACATTATCGATTGGAATCGGTTTCATTTTGACAGTTCAACAACATTCATTGCGTTATTTACGTTGTTGAGCCGACAAATTATTCGAACATATGAAGCAATGGATTAGCAATTTGTTTCAAAATTATTCAAATTCCGATTGGTAGTGCGTTACGCAATTAGGGTGCGGGTCTAATAATGAAAATTACGAATGACAAGGTAGAGAATTGAATCGGTGACGTTTCATCGTCGAGCTGTCGGTGGTCGATCTGCGCTGTGTTGTGTGCGCTGAAACTCAAACGGACATGTGCCGCGCACATATCAAGCAAACATACACAAACAATATGTGCGTGCACGCTGCGCTGTCAACATTTATAACTTGTTTATTTTTTGCGTCCTCATGTTTTGTGTTACATCGTGAGATAGGATTTATTTATATTAAAATATTTTAGGGAACCATTTTGAGGAATTCACATTGTAGCGAAGAAGACGTTTATATGGATGTATACCTACACAACGTAGTTATTTACACAACACTACTGAAACTCAACGTTCCGCGCCAAATTCTTCGGCTGACTCACGCACAATCAGCTGGTTCTTGCACTCCCAAATGCTAAACACAAAACAAAGAACTGAAACGAGTTGTATCAGACATCATGGTGATGTCTATCCTAATGACTTCATTGAGTACTCCGAGCAACCCCTCTATAGCTGATATGTTGGCATTCACATCCAAGCTGTCCATTCAATAGGTCGGCTCGCTGGCATGCTAGCATGTGAATGGCCCTTATGACTAGATAAACAAGCGTACCGAAATAACTTGCTGGCTTATTTTCGATTTCTTTTTCTGTATTTATATCATGTGTAACTACATTCGCTTTTTTAACGTAAGTACCTATGTTTCTTTTTATTTATTTTTTTTTATTTTGTGCCAGTGCTTCAGTGACGTCGTATATTAAAGAATTCCCGGATTGAATGAATTGGAGGTTTCTTTTATTTGAGAATATTCGTGTAGTAGTTTGCAGTTAATTTAGAGTAGGTATTTGTGGGTAACGTAATATAAATGTTCGTTGTTGTCTACTATGAGCTAAAAACATGTACCTAACACTCTTGTTTAATTAATATTATAGATTGGTTCGTGGACTCACATTCCTCATACTTATCGGTACCTACTAACAGCTACAATTTACGTATAACGGTTTACATTCATAGTTTTCATAAAATATCACCCAACTGTTTTAACAAACTAAAATTTACTTAGGTACCTATGCCTTATTTTAAAATACTGAGAAAATATTTCTTAGCTAACCCACTGAATCAATTCACTTTATTTTCGTCAGCATGTTAATTACTAACCAAATAATACTATTAGTATTCTATCTATCTATCTATCTAATACTTTACCTTTACAATTTTATAAAATCGAAATGGAATAGGAAAAAATATCCGATTAAAAAACAAGTAACATAACAATAATCGTGTGCAGTCAAAATCCAATGACTATAACACATACGTCATAATATTGGAACGCTGCGTGCGCGCATATAAACCGCGTAGTGTTAGTTACAATTAAGTAGTAAATCAAGCGCGGGCGAAGTCGCGTGCGATGGCAGCCCGCCAGACTACACGCGCGATGGACTCCGATATTTTGTTTGGATGTAGTATTGGCTAGTACCACAGTTTCCTACTACTTCCATTAAACTGATTCAATTCTACATAAATAAACTGATACATTTTTCAAAGCAATTTCTCGATTCTCTCAACTATCCCAAACTTTTGATTCTTCAAGAGCTACAACACTATTATCATCAAAAAACCGTTAAAACATTATGTTCTAAACTCAAATAAAAGTAATTGGTGTTGCCAACAAAAATAATTACGTTTACACCATTTATCATATTAAACTAAAATAAAAGTTTCTGTAAGTACGAAAAGTTTTAATTTGTTTGAAGTATGCGGTATCTCAGCTAGTATTGAAGTTGATCTGTTAACAAAGATAAACAATATTTATCATTCTGGCAAGAAAAATACATTTTATAGTGTTTGTACCATAAGTTTTATCCAATCGCTTTATTATCACGATTTATTTAAAGTTACTTTGTACAATATGAAGTCTGTATATACCTACGTATATGTAGAATAATCATTGACTTAGAATTTTAGAATAATAGATACAAATGTTTAAAAAACTTACGTTTTAAACTCGTAGTACTTTTTTCGAAGGAGTTTCATTTAACAAACGCCATTTGTTACTTGCCAGAAAATGGTCTAAGAAAAACTTTAAATATTGTTTATTTAGGTAATACTGATGATAATAATAAGGAGCTCGTGGCTAAGTAATAACAGCCATACGGGTCGATCCGTCAGGTTAAGCTACGCTTGCCGGGGTTGGTCAGTGGATGGGTGACCATCTTTACATACCGAGATTCCTCCGTGCCTCGGAAAGCACGTTAAGCCGTTGGTCCCGGCTGTTATTCGTGGATCTTTGACAGTCGTTACGCGTCGTCAGAAGCCCGAAAGTCTGACAACCAGTCTTACCAAGGGGTATCGTATTACCCAGTAACTGGGTTGTGGAGGTCAGATAGGCGGTCGCTCCATGTAAAATACTGGTATTCAGCTGCGTCCGGTTAGACTGGAAGCCGACCCCAACATAGTTGGGAAAAGGCTAGGCAGATTGACTGATGATAATAATAACCTACCAATAAAAACATTTATGTTTTATACAAATGAAGCCTTTCTTTAACAATCTTTCTAGTCATCCTCTAAGTAGGTATCTTAGGCGTCTCAAGTCGATCATCGATATTAGAGCCGCTCGGTGAGTAGTGTAGGTAGGTACTGCAACTCGCTGTAAACTGCTATAAACACGTAACCGCAAATCTCCAATAGATCTAATCCGATGAACCTACTTACTAACAGAAGTCACAACCTAGCCCTTACACAATTAAGCCGTAAATTACATAAAACTTACTTAACACCAAGTATAATGCTTAGCCCTCACTACAATACAGGATACAATACTCCGGGTACAGTTTCAGGGCCTATTCATAAGAAGTCTTCTGTGAGCGACGACTCATCCTCGGACATGATGGAGCTGGACGACGGCCCGCTGGTGGCCGATCCTCACCTAGAGCAGAACCTCCGTCGCCTACAGGAGGAGGAGAAAGTCCTGCTGGAGCAGCAGGCCACTATGGAGGCCAGCGGTTGTGGTGACATCGCCGCCCTTGAGCATCAGGACGCACTGCGGCTGAACCACGTAAGTCGTTGCTTTGTTGGAGTGTCGTATGTTAGAAGTTGTTAGGTGTTGTGTCATACTAAAACTCAAAGAATTTATTTCAATTAAACCATTAGCAGGCAGTTTTGAATTGTCAACGAGTTGGTCAGTCAGAAAGATGAAGCTAGTTGCCCGTTGCAAAGCGTAGTCGGTACCTACCTATGGAGAAGAACGAGCAAGAAGCTCCATGAACACGGATGTAATCTTGTTTCCTTGTGTTAATATGTAGCGGTTGGACAAAATCAATCTATACGGGGTGATTTTTTAATGACCAGCCAAATTTTCACAGGGTGTTCTACCCATGAATATGAACAACTTTCACTATGGGACCAACTTTGAAATCACGAAAAAAAAACCAGCAGTTTCCTACAAAAGTTCAATACCTACTCGATCAAAATGTATGAAACAGCTGATATTTTTTTTGCGATTTTAAAGTTGGTCCCATAGTGAAAGTTGTTCATATTCATGGGTAGAACACCCTGTGAAAATTTGGCTGGTCATTAAAAAATCACCCTGTATACAGTCTACACAGATTGATTTTTACTATTAGTTTGGGTTTAAAAGTATTTAGTTGGTCACGAAGGGGCAGTGTGAAAATTACCGGTCCATGGCACAACAATGTTTTGGAAACACTGATGAAGACAAAAGTAAATATACGTTTTCCGATGAAACGATGCTTGTAAGTCGCAGAGGAAACCTTAAATGAAACATAAGATAATTAAAGCATATTCTGTTTATAAGGTGTATCTATTCATACACGAAAACTCTGTTAAGGGGTCATTGTAGGTACTCATCATTATGAACAACTTTTACTATAGGACCAGACCTGAAATCGCGAAAGAAAAATCAGCTGTTCAGTAGGTAAGTACATTTATCTATAATCAAACTCGTCAAAATGTAGGAGCAGTTGATTTTTTTTTCGCGATTTCAGGTTTGTTCCCTTAGTAAAAGTTGTTCATAATGATGAGTACAATATTACCCCTTAAGAGATTTCGTGTATGAAATATACATAAATACATAATACACCTTTACATATTTAAAAAAATCTTGTTCTTGGTTTCGCAAAGGTTGCGAAACGTGAAAACGTTTACCTACCTACGTTGCGAGCAGAAAAATATATGCAACGTGACCTCTTGACTACTTTCGAAGGAAGACGTAGAAAGTCTAACAAGGAGTGACATTTGAACTATATTTCATGAACAAAGCACTGCCGCTCTGGACTTTCAATGTAGAAACTGTTCAAACATTGAACTTTTTAAACTTTCGCGATTTGTACACATTATAAAACAATATCGAGAACGGGTCTTATCGCGATATTCCCTTTTTACGAAGTAAACAGGTACCTACTTGTTTCCCGACGTTTCGACCGCCTTGCAGCGATTCTCTCGTGACCACGATCGCTGCAAGGCGGTCGAAACGTCGTCGGGAAACAAGTAGGTACCTGTTTACCTCTTAAAAAAGGAATATCGCGATAAGACCCGTTCTCGATATTGTTTTATAATGTGTTCAGACATCATTGGTTCAGACCATCACAAGCAATGTGTGGAAGATAGCAATTTGTAACTTAGGGCTTACCTATTTCTGTTTGAGAGAAAACAAATTGCTTCCAGAGAGCTCAGAAACTTAAAATATTCAAGTTTGTGACCATAGAAATATCATATATCTGTGTTTGTGACTCAACTGTATCTAACGACATTATATTTATTAGCTACGAGTTTTCCTAATAGAAACGTAAACCTGTTGTTTCTTTACACTCGCTTTCTAATGATGACGATACAAGCAGCAACTGAAGGCTATGACGATGGACACTGTTTCTGAATTAGTTCGTTCAATGTATCAATATACAAGTGTGTAAACGTGTTATAAATGGTTATTGCCTTAACAATCGACAGCTGCGGCAAGCTGAGCTGCAGAAGCAACAGGCGATGGGAGCGCAGCGGCTGCTGCGCGCGCAGGCGCTGGCGCTCGGCGAGCAGGCGCACGCGCACGGACACGGCCACGCGCACAGCCACGCGCACGGCCGCCGCGACCAGTGCGCGCGCCGCCGCGCCACCTGCACCGTGCGCGTCAACAACCTGCACGCCGCAGAGGCTATTGAGACTGACGTCTGACTATCAGGTCGGTAGTATCCAGAACATTCAGCCAGGTCATCATTTCCTCACCAGCACACATTTAACGCTTTACTGGGCAACCCTCATAAGGTTCTGGTTCGGGTCCCAGCTGCCAACTGTTTTAAGTAAAGACTGAGCAAAGCTTCGCTTTTCTTCTTTTTTTTAATAAAAATTTATCAGTTTTCAAGTTACGCTTTTTAAGTCCCAAGAAGCGAATTGACCTTATGAGGGTGTGCAAAGCAATTTTACGCCCTTGCTTGGTAAAGGAGTTAACTATTGACCCCTATACCACACCTAAAGTCCTCCCGCTTCTTACACTACACCACACCTAAAGTCCTCCCGCTTCTTACACTACACCACACCTAAAGTCCTCCCGCTTCTTACACTACACCACACCTAAAGTCCTCCCGCTTCTTACACTACACCACACCTAAAGTCCTCCCGCTCCTTACACTACACCACACCTAAAGTCCATACGCTCCTTACACTATACCACACCTAAAGTCCATACGCTCCTTACACTGTACTACACGTAAAGTCCTTCCGCTCCTTACACTATACAACACCTAAAGTTCATACGCTCCTTACACTACACCACACCTAAAGTCCATACGCTCCTTACACTATACCACACCTTAAGTCTATACGCTCTTTACACTACACCACACCTAAAGTTCATACTCTCCTTACACACCTAAAGTTCATACGCTCCTTACACTTTACCACACCGAAAGTCCATACGCTCCTTACACTATACCACACCTAAAGATCATACGCTCCTTACACTATGCCACACCTAAAGTCCATACGCTCCTTACACTATGCCACACCTAAAGTCCATACGCTCCTTACACTATGCCACACATAAAGTCCATACGCTACTTACACTATACCACACCTAAAGATCATACGCTCCTTACACACCTAAAGTTCATACGCTCCTTACACTATGCCACACCTAAAGTCCATACGCTCCTTACACTATGCCACACCTAAAGTCCATACGCTCCTTACACTATGCCACACATAAAGTCCATACGCTCCTTACACTATACCACACGTAAAGTTCATACGCTCCTTACACTACACCACACCTAAAGTTCATACGCTCCTTACACTATACCACACGTAAAGTCCTTCCGCTCCTTACGCTATACAACACCTAAAGTTCATACGCTCCTTACACTACACCATACCTAAAGTTCATACGCTCCTTACACTACATCATACCTAAAGTTCATACGCTCCTTACACTACACCATACCTAAAGTTCATACGCTCCTTACACTACATCACACATAAAGTCCATATGCTCCTTACACTACAACACACCTAAAGTTCATACGCTCCTTACACTATATCACACGTAAAGTCCTTCCGCTCCTTACACTATACAACACCTAAAGTCCATACGCTCCTTAGACTACACCACACCTAAAGTCCATCCGCTCCTTACACTCCAGTTTTAGCTACTTACCTGATTGGCAATATAAAGAGAATACATACATTGTAGACATCGTAGCGATGAACAGTTTTTAATACAAAAAAAAATTAAGTAGACATAAGTACAGAGAGACTTTTGTAGTTATAGAGCATATTTTATAATATTCAATGTATTATGCAAGTATTTATATTATATTATCAATATTAGCGTATCATCATATCTCCTATCAAGAAGTTGACAATGTATTTCTCATTTAGTGAGAGGCAAAAAATCTCTAGCAAGGTAGCAATCGATTTAGTTTAAGCCGTTTAAAAAAGCCAAAGTAATCAGGACGATTTCAAAAAAGAGCAGTTGATAATATAGCTTTAATCAGCCACTGAGCACATTTTTGTCGACACACTGTAGCACGTCGCCCCATGTTTCATACCGCACGCTGCGTTCGGCGTCGTGTTCTAACACGAAACGCTGCGTAACATGACTCACTAATATTTTCGCGCTTTAATCAACAATTTTGCATCATGTTGGCTAAGCCAAAGCTTTTGTACATATTTTTACGATTTCTAGTGTAATTATTTTTAACGATATTACTTGTAAGGTGAGTACCTACCTACATCAGATATATATCATCAAAATTGTATATTTATTATTGAACTGTAAATTATAACAGTAAATTTGAAGATGTTTTAAATACTTTCAGACCGGCCAATTTTTGTGTAAACAAATTTTTTTTTTAAGTTCTTAGTGACATCACGGAGTTAAAACTAAATTAATTTCAAATCTACAATGCAAGTTAAACTAATTGGGACAAACATACAAAATCTTATTTATCGTTTTCAGTACCTAGACAATTACTTAGACATGTAAATTTTCTATTTTCTGTATAATAATTAAATTGTCAGTTTATATCCCGTATGTGCCTAATAGAGATTGCAACCCGGTATGTTTCTCAACCCGGCCGGGCCCGATAGCATACGTCGCCAACCCGGCCGGGTCCGTCGGGCCCGGCCGGGTTGTGTGTTAGCGATGAAACCTTTAAAGTATTTTATGAAAATTTTCAATATTATGAATGGAAAAAGACAATGATGTTAATATTTATTTCAAACTGGCTTATGAACAATTGTCACAATAATCAATCTCGCATAATAAGTCTCAAAATCACACTTAATACAGAATTGATTACTTTTACTTATGGACGGAATAGTAACATTATATAACGTCATATTTATTTATTTATTTTATTAGTAATTATTCATTTTTATAAGTTTAAACAAGCAGAGGGGCAATTACCGTATTTTTAAGAACGTTCACAATTTGAAAACATAGTATTAAAATAAGAAACTAATAACGCAGCCTAATGTACTAAACGTGTCATAACAACTTAGATTAGATAGATAGATAAAGTTTGGTAGCTTTGGTATAAACAAAACAAATTCTTATTTGCTAAAAGTAAAGTATTATATTTTTCTTAAACTTTGGCTATTAAGACTAGTGAGTGTTACTATTACTAATTGAGCAAATAGCGAAATCTTATAGGCTAGTCTGTACTGCACCGGGTGCGGTGACCGGGACCGGTAAGAATGGCCGGACCCGGTGGGTGCCTAAAAGGGCACCGGGCCCGGGCGGGCCCGGCCCGGCCGGACCCGGTTTGCACTCTCTAGTGCCTAACAACATTGTGAAACAAAATGCAAATGGTTGAAAAGTTGAATAGGAAGTAAATAAATTGAAAAAACTCGCAACGTCGACTACAGCCGAACAGTTCGCGTAGCTATAGAATCTTGTTGTTTTAGCCTGTGACATCGATACTTATTTAGGTTCTAGAAAGTTTAAAAAAATACTCAGTAGCCTACTTAGGTACCTATAAACGGCTAAAAGAAAAACACGACGACAATGTTAACGTAATGTCAACCGACGATCTATACGATCTATGGATCTACTGTCGAACTATACGTTCATCTCTTGAATGCGGACGCTGATTTTCTTTCCAATACACAATACAACTTCGAATTAGGTCTCTATGGTGACATTTTTTTTTTCCTTATATAAAGTACCATGGGTAGTGAAACTTTATCTAATCTAGCCTATTCGCTAATAAGTAATTTAAATATAACTCAAACTGCTAAGTAACTATAAAATTAAGAAATCGTCCAATAACGTCTTTCTTATTCACTTTAAGTTAAGGGGAAGACACTCAATTCACGTGTTCTTTAGTCAGCACTTTCACTACAATTTAGGTTCACTCACACTGCACTAAACTAACTCAAAAGGTTTTACCCTTTTTAGTCTTCGCACTAATTCAGTGATGTCAAGGAGTTGGATCGCCTCGACATTCACGTGATGATGAAGTCTGTGTTCATGAGCTTCTGCATATTTTTTTATTACTATGTCTACGAAATCCATGTTGAGGTCCCGGTGGAGGTCGCTGTTTCTAATGTACCAGGGCGCGTTGACTATATCCCTGAGCACTTTGTTTTGGAATCGTTGAATGATTTGACGATTGCTTTGGCTGGTGCAGCCCCAGAGCTGAATACCATAGGTCCATACAGGCATTAAAACTTGTTTGTATAACAACACTTTGTTAGATAGGTTTAGGAAAACTAAAAAAAACAACCGACTCCCAAAAAAACACTACAAAGTGAAAAATAACTTTAATTTCGGAAGTCTGTGTCTTTGGTTTTTTATTTAATTTCTTTTTTTTGCCACCGACTTCCGAAATTAAAGTTATTTTTCACTTTGTAGTGTTTTTTTGGGAGTCGGTTGTTCTTTTTTTTTGTAAAAAGTTTTTATTTTTCACTTTTTAGTAGTGCCTACCCCACACAAATCTGAATACCACTCTGCAAAATAAATTAGAGCATCATCCACATAGACTAAAGGCTCTTACAGACAGAGGCGATATCGCGAGCGATATTGCGATATTATCGCGTCGCAACACCGCTACGCGACACGTCCCGACACGTCGCGACGCGATATCGCCTCTGTCTGTAAAAGCCTTAAATGGGAAAAATACGTATTAAATTATTGAAGCTAACTCAAATCCACCCATAAGATATTTTTATGCCACCATCTCAGGAGTATACCATTTCAAATAAAAACTTTGCAAAAAGCCAAATACGTCGCGCTAAGTCGTGTCAGAAGTTTTGGTTGGCGTAGTTTTAGTTGACGGAGATATAACGAGGCTATGAAATCTGCCTTCTGACAATCAAGGCCACACATAACATACAACTCAAGTAGCGCAATTTGAAGCGGCATATAATTACCATTAAAGCATTTATAGCCAGAGTGCACCTCATGACAATTCCAATAAGCCCAAACACGGCTAGGATACATTGTTTTATTACTGAGTTCCGATGCCTACCTTCCGGCTTCTTCATCAGATCGGTTCGATGGTACCATTTTCATCAGAACCATTTATTTAAAGCTTCGTCATAGTCACTTAACTATTTCAATCTTATCGCTATCCGTGAAATACTTTTCATCGTTGAGGAGTTTCCGTGGCCATCTGTGGTCTTCTTCATCAGTTCCACTTCACCAGATGATACTTTCTGAATGCAAACGCTTGATTTGTTGATGAATAATAATATAATCATAATCGCTATATGTATGCCTATAATATTTGAGGAGTTCCCTCGATTCCTCATGGATCCCATCATCAGAACTGGATTTTGATAAAAATGGGACCAATCTGGAAGTATACCCTTTCAAATAAAAAAAGAATTTTCCGAATCGGTTCATAAATGACGGAGTACTGAGGTAACAAACATACAAAAAAAAAAAAAAAAAAAAAAAACAACCGAATTGAGAATAAGATTTTTCATACAAACATTGGACCCCCGTTTCACACCCTTAGGTGTGAATTTTGAAAAAACCTTTCTTATTGCACCCCTAGACCTCATAAGGAACCTACGTGCCAAATTTGGAATCTCTAGACTAAGCGGTTTGGGCTGTGCGCTGATATGTCAGTAGTCAGTCAGTCAGTCAGTTTCTTCTTTTATATATTTAGATATTGATGAATGCATATGGGATACTACTGTTATATGTTTTTGTTATGTACTAAGCAAGTACTAGACGATGATAGTAGGTACACGTAGGTAGTCAAATTTTTATGGAAAAAATCCATGTTTTTTCATGAACCATGGCTCCCCATTATATTTTTTTTAAATTTTCACCAGCCTATGTTACCCGGGATAACTCAACGCTTCTAACGATACCACATACATTGATATCGGTTAAGCCGTTTAGAAGTTATGGTGGAATAAAGAAACTCACAAACATACATGAACCCTGAAAACATAACACTCCTTTTTTTAGGCAGTCGTGTAATAAGCGAAACACTTTTGTCACGGAACATGTGATAGAGCTGTGACTGTGACAATAATTAGGATTGAATCTATTGCAGTTTCATAATTTTACGTAACTCTATGCTCATTAATTACCGTCAGAGTATTTTTAGTTATTTTTGTTGATTTTATTGGAGTAAAGTTCCTTTAGTTAAATTGTCTAATTTGATCGGTTAATTCAGTGGAGTAACATACTAGTAAAATTTTAATTACGCACTATTGTATTGACTTATTTTATTACTTTTGTTTATGCGTAAAATATCACCAAACTTTAGATTATTATTAGAAATCTACTTATTTGAAAGTTGATATTTATTGAATTTACATAATCTATTTATCTAACAGTCTTAAAAAAATATATAAAAAAGGAGGGGAAATAATCATAGGGCATCAAAAAATTCGTACGCATGGCTGTCGACAGAAATTAAAATTAAATAATTAGAATGAATTCAAATGTGTTATTCAAGCAAAGAACGTGTTTTAGTAACTTAACCGTATTCTTGGCCGTTAGTCTGCAGATTACCTAGGAAGTCTGCAGATTATCTAATTAATATAAGAAATTAAACATTTTTTTCCACTTTATCGGACTCAACCAGATAATCACTATAACTCACATTAGCGGTAACATATGTGATAGAAGTTTATGTAAAGATTACAGGAAAAATAAAACGACGTCTCTAAATAGCACACTTTTTCAGAAATCGGAACGGAACCCTCGGTGCGCGAGTCCGACTCGCTCTTAACCGGTTCTTTTGTAATTAATTAATCAATAATGTTGTCGGATACTCCAGTCATTCCGTCAGTTTAGGACCAGACCAATTCCGACCACTTTACTAATTAAATTAGACATTAATAACTACAAAATGTATGAAAAACGTGTAGGTAAAACACGTAGTGTTCCCAGCACTGGGCTTTTTATAATCACCGATTTAATTAACGAGCTTGAAGTGAGAGGTGGAAGGGTAGCCCCCACCGAGAAGTTGTTACACGTTTTATGAACGATGGCGAACCGTTCAGTGAATGCACTATGCAAGGGTGCGGGGTCCTTCCTTGATTTCATAAAAATAGAGTTAACTTTTAAAAAGGAGCACTTAATCCACACGCACACTCTTTGCGGTGGCTGGAATGGACCAGCATCGATCTGCTGCAGCAGCCCGTGACGTCAGCAACTCTTGACCCTGCCGTTATCAGCCACCAACAACAATCGGACGTGTTATGATTGGTCCCCGAAACTTTCAATTACAAATTGATCAATTACCATCAATTACCATCAATTTCTATTGAGTATATATGTTACCGTTAGAGTACGGAATACGTTAATATGCGCATTAACTAGGTAATCTGCAAATTACCGGGTACAGTCCGTTAAAGTGTGAAATTTGACTTAAAGAAGCAGATATCTCCATTTTACCTAGTTAATCTGCATTTTAACGGATGCTACATCGTTAAGTCGCGGAAGACAGTGAGCGAAACACTTTTGTCTCTGTTTCTCGTGTTTTTCTTATGTGGAATGTGATAGAGCTGTGACTGAGACAATAATTAGCATTGATTCTACTGCATTTTCATAATTTTACGTAGCTTTTGGCATCACCAGAGTATTTTTAGTTATTTTTGTTGAATTTACTGAAGTAAACTTCCTTTATAACACATTTGCTCGTAAAAAGGTCTCTTATTTCACGAATTTCAATATCGTAATGTATGTCATTACGTACTTGTGCGTAATTGTAATGTAAAACGCACGGGTTTCTTTTTAATAAGGTAAAACGTAAGGTTTATCAGATGCTCCGTCTAAAACGAACGGTACTTTTTAAATCTTAGCAAAGAGTTTTTATGTCAGAAAAGTGGTCAACATTTTATGAATAAAATTAACTTTGGGAGATAAAATATAAAAAATAAACTTTAATTAAATTAAATACAATAAATTGCAACAACAACAAGAAACATTATTCCGCGCGCTTTTTCTTTTCGCTGTATTGTTTTTATTTGAAAATGTCGTCAAGTAATGATGAATTTATTAATTCGACACCGCCATAAGTCTCAGAGGCAGCGAAAAAGGCTACTCTAAGCCTCTTGCCTGAAAAATCGACCGATAGATACTTACAAGCGTATCAAAATTTCATCTTATGGAAAACAAGCAAAGATCCAAATTCATTTTCAGAAAGTGTGTTTTTAAAGATTTATTCGTTTAAGAAAGTCCGAGTTTTATTTATTTCCTCGCAAATATGTTATAAAACGTCGTATGACATACGTGCGCTTTGATAATTACAGCCTCTGCTTTCTTGTAGCTCTCGCCTACGGCTCGGGCTAGCAATATCGCCTCGGTTGTAATTTTCAACTTACCGCACTTATATCATAATGTACTATTAGTTCAATTGTCGAATTTGATCGGTTAATTCAGTGGAGATCAGAATTAAAATTTTACTCGTATGTTAACGAGTAAAACTTTAATTACACACTATTTTGTATTAATTTATTTAATTACTTTTGCTTTTAAAAGAGCTCGTGGCTAAGTAATAACAGCCGCACGGGTCGATCCATCAGGTTAAGCTGCGCTTGCCGGGGTTGGTCCGTGGATGGGTGACCATCTTTACATACCGAGACTCCTCCGTGCCTCGGAAAGCACGTTAAGCCGTTGGTCCCGGCTGTCATTCGTGGATCTTTAACAGTCGTTACTGGTCCTCAGAAGCCCGAGAGTCTGACAACCAAGGGGTATCGTATTACCCAGTTACTGGGTTGTGGAGGTCATAGACAGTCGCTCCATGTAAAATACTGGTATCTAGCTGCATCCGTTTAGACTGGAAGCCGACCCCAACATAATTGGGAAGAGGATAGGCAGATTGATTGACTTTTGTTTATGCGTAAAATGTCACCAAACTTTAGATTATTGTTAGAAAATAAAATTAAATAATTTAGTACAATGAGTTCGAATGTGTTATTCAAGCAAGTAAACTGTTTTATAACACATTTGCTCGTAAAGGGCCTCTTATTTCACGAATTTCAATATCGTAATGTATGTCATTACGTACTTGTGCGTAATTGTAATGTAAAACGCACGGGTTTCTTTTTAATAAGGTATAACGTAAGGTTAATCAAGATGCTCCGTCTAAAATGAAAGGTACTTTTTAAATCTTAGCAAAGAGTTTTTATGTCAGAAAAGTGGTCAACATTTTATGAATAAAATTAACTTTGGGAGATAAAATAAAAAAAAATAAACATTAATTAAATTAAAGAATTAATTCTTTAATTTAATTAATTTTGACAATAAATTGCAACAACAACAAACAAAAACAAAAAATATTAATTTACTTTATTAGTAATACTGGCTGTTTTTGAGCCTTTGCTTTAAAAAAAAAAGCGCTGATGCGCGCGCATCGCTAATTTGTGAACAACAAAAAATTATTCCGCGCGCTTTTTTTTTCGCTATATTGTTTTTATTTGAAAATGTCGTCAAGTAATGATGAATTTATTAATTCGACACCGCCAGAAGTCTCAGAGGCAGCGAAAAAGGCTACTCTAAGCCTCTTGCCTGAAAAATCGACCGATAGATACTTACAAGCGTATCAAAATTTCATCTTATGGAAAACAAGCAAAGATCCAAATTCATTTTCAGAAAGTGTGTTTTTAAAGATTTATTCGTTTATGAAAGTCCGAGTTTCATTTATTTCCTCGCAAATATGTTATAAAACGTCGTATGACATACGTGCGCTTTGATAATTACAGCCTCTGCTTTCTTGTAGCCCTCGCCTACGGCTCGGGCTAGCAATATCGCCTCGGTTGTAATTTTCAACTTACCGCACTTATATCATAATGTACTATTATTAACTTAACCGTACCTATGCTTGGCTTGGTAGATTACCTAGGAAATCTGCAGATTAAGTAGTTAATATAAGAACTTAAACATTTTTTTTCCACTTTAACGGACTCAACCAGATAATCTGCATATTAACTAGTTAATCTGCACTCGTAACTGATTTACGTACATTAGCGGTAACATATATATTGTCAATAGTTTCAATTGCACTTGCGTAGACGATCAATTTGCGCATGAATTACGTAAAAATTGACGATTGCAGTTGATCGTTTCGGGGACGCATTATAGGCAAAGTTCACCAACTGAGTCTTGAATTTGGCTTCTGATTGGTCGTTAAAGTCCCATAATAGCCTTTGTCAACAAAATCCACCAATGAGTTTGAAACAACCTCTCATTGGTTGTTAAAAGCCTATATACGAGCTATATACTACCTCAAACGGCTTAACATGATCTTCTGTTATGTCAAAAATACTGCAGCATTAATTTTGAAATAAATAGTAAAGTTGAGGATTAATTTTAAGTAATATGTTTGACGAAAACAAGATTCCATAAAATTTTCCGATTGAAAAAAATTCTAAAGTCAGCTCCAAACCGAACAATAAACCACTAGTATTAAAAAAATACTTCAAATTAGATCATGAAACTTTGCATACTAACTGAACCGACTATAGAGCAGGTCTGGTTTTTTTTTTTTTTTTATTACCATTATTTTCACCGTAAAAAGCTATCGGCGCCCAGCACCGCACTCGTGTCTTGCTCTCACTCAGTCCGTGAGCAGTATCGTGCGAACAAGATAAAAAGCTGAGCTACCTCAGCTTGCAATTGTAATGTAATTGTAATTGCAACTCTGAAGGTGGAATTTGTTTCCACGCGATTCGTGGTAGATTTTGCCAAGTAATGATAACTGATAGCGCTATATACCGTAATTCAGTTAGATGAAAACTGTCGAAGTGCCCTAATTTTGTTACTGTGACCAATTTCGACGTAGCGCTCGCCGGCCGCTGCCCCGGCACAGTGCTAAGATCCCTAATAGATCACGCCCGCATCATAGAACTGTTCAATTTTGCGGCAAAACTCACTTCGAAGTTCGCTTCTGGGTTCTCATGACATGGCTGTGGTAGGCTTAAGGCGAAAGCGCCAGGGTAGCCCGCGAAATGCAAAATTTCTTACGTTTTTTGCAATTTGTAGGTCAGTTTGAGCTTGTATGTTGATTAAAATATGATTCGCGGCCGTAGCTAATATGGCTTTACAGAATTATAATCATTAGAATCAGCAATACAACTCCATAAGTTAACATTTACCTCAAACCTCATGATTTCATGAAATCGCTAGATTTGAGATAAATTATGGATTTTGGTTAATTATGGTATGGAGTTGTATTGCTGATTCTAATGATTATAATTCTATAAAGCCATATTAGCTACGGCCGCGAATCATATCTTAATCAACATACAAGCTCAAACTGACCTACACATTGCAAAAAACGGTAAGAAATTTTGAATTTCGCGGGCTACCCTGGCGCATCATCCTTAAGAATAGCCTTAGGCTATAGGCATATTTAATATCACTCTAGAACTCTTAGGTGCCGAGAAAAAAGAAAAAAGTCAGAAAGAACGCTAAGCGTAAACGAAGTACTAGCGCAGGCAATGCGATGCGACGGGGTGGGTCGAGCGAACAAGAAATTTCACACGGACGAAGTCGCGGGCAGACGCTAACTCAATATATAAAAAGAAAAGTCCTGACTGACTGACTGAGTCATCAACACTCAGCCCAAACCCTTGGACCTATCAAGCAAAAATTTTCCACTGAGGTTCCCTTTATAATGTACCTATACAAGGAATAAGGACGGAATTTTTTTTCACGCACAATGGTCCACATGAAGGACTAAGGGTAGGTTCAGATGACAAGCGCTCAGCGCGCGTTGAACGCGCGTTGAATTTTTGTATAGTGTTCACATGGTGCGCGCTTGTCAGGCGTTAAACGCGCGTTGTTGCGGCCAGTTTGAGTTCTACATTTGTCGACGAACCCTAAAATACGTCTATCCGCGTCGAAAGCGCGCGCTCAACTGAACGGAAACATAGAAAACCAATGATCTCAAAGCGGCGTTGACGCGCGCTGACAACAGTCGAGCGCTAGCGCAGCGTTGAACGCGCGCGTTACTAAAACGCGCGTTAGCATGTGTACGGCCTGAATAAAATGTATGTAGTTGTAAACGCGCGTTATCAAAACGCGCGTTGAGCGCTTGTCATCTGAACCTACCCTAAGTGCGGAAACCAAATCCTTAACATAGAAGGACGGATTTTTGTTCCTGTGGGATATTTTCCGACATCCACGCGGGCGAACCCGCGGGATAAAGCTAGTTTTCTTAAATAACTTTAAAATTATTAAAAAAATATATTTGAGACCCTCATAATAAACCCTTTCATTTGATATGTCACACGGTAGGTTAGCAAACTTTTTTTTTAAATTTTCTTATTTGCCCCTAAAAGTGACATCTATATTCAAAATTCATTTATTTACTTTAGCCATACGTGTTTGGGTATGTACCAAATTTCAGCTTAATCGGTCCATTAGATTAGGAGAAAATTGGCTGTGACAGACGCACATACAGACAGACACACGAGTGATCCTCTATGGGTTCCGTTTTTTCCTTTTGAGGTACGTAACCCTAAGTCACATTCAAAACTCAGTTGGAGGATTTTGCTCGTATGCTTCGGGGACCCTTTAGTAGTAAATAAGCCGCTGCGCCATTTTGTAACGTCTGACGTAGACAGTCATGGGTAAGTGACGTAGGTACCCGTTGATGCAGCCTTTCACCGCATTTTCTTTCTCTACTTGTTGCCTCATTTAACATAGAATGATCACTTATTTCGTAGTTACGAGAAATATTTTGACATTCTTTTTGTTCGTTTTCGAATTATTTTGAAACTATAAATGATAAATTATTTATTTCTGTAGGTATTATATAGTCCACTCAACAAATGACCAAAAAGGGTGTGTAGAATGCGTGAGCTGGGACGTAAGCGATTTCTTTAGAAAGTTGTTCAGGGTGCTTAGGGAGTAAACATACTAAAAGTCCCCGCATCTAGAGGGTGCGCCGGAGTGGGGGGGGGGTGGGATAGAAGTTCCCACTTTTAAGTTTTTCGCTAATATCTTTAAAACGGTGCGTCGTAGAGAAAAAATAAAAGTCTGAAAACCAACCCCTTAATCGGCATGAACCCTCCACTGTGGATGATAGTGCCTTGGAAAAAGAACTTTTCAGGACGTTCACGACCAAAACGGATGAAGACTTAAATGGTATAATGCTACTAATATTAAAATGTGAAAGTTTGTGAAGATGTTTAAGACAAGATAGTTGTAAGTACATACTTGTTTCTTGTTTCGTGTATTTTTTACAAAAGTTAAATATCTATATTTATCTATACAATATTTTTTTTAGCTCCTTATACAGAAAAAATACACGAAACAAGAAACAAGTAAGTACAACTATCTTGTCTTGCTCCAACATCGGCTTCTGCTAATCAAAACTTGTATCGAGTTCAGACATAGCTAGGCAATCAACTGAACCCAGAAGACTGGGGTTAGGAATTAACAGATAATACTTTGGAACAGATTAAAACTTTACTTCCACCTGCTCCGGAAAAACCCCTAAACACTATTTTTTGCAATTGCGGAAAAGGTTGTAGTGCGAAATGTGGCTGTAGAAGAATAGGGTTACTGTGTTCTCCAGCGTGTGCTAATTGCCTAGGCCAGTCTTGCTCAAATGTCCAATTGAATACAACAGATGAAGATGCATGTGATTTCCATTAAGAGATAGCTGATTCATATTCATTTGATCAATTTATGAACATCCAGCAAGAAGAAGAGGAAGAAGAAGAAGAAATCGAAAAAGACATGACTTGGAAGTCGACATTGAAGAATATGAATCATATTGAAATATCAAAAGAAATCATAACTACAGTTAAAGTCAGTAACCAATATCAATATTAATAATCATAATGCAGTCCCTGAAAATTCCGTCATAACAGTTCGTGGAGTAGGCCTACCGAGAAACCACTCTAGAAAAACGCTCCAAACACACTACCTCCAGGTGGTGTGGAAATGTGTGCATATCATGTACAACGTGACTCCTTCAACTTTTAGAATCGCCATATCTCAGAAATGGTGATTCTTAGAAAAAAAGTATGACGGCAATTTTTAAAGATATTTTTTTATGATCTTCAATTTTGTTTTTAACCGATTTCTAAAAAAGGAGGAGGTTCTCAATTCGGATGTTTGTATTTTTTTTTTTTTAATATTTTTGTTCGCGTATAACTCCGTCGCTTGCCAACCGATTTGAAAAATTATTTTTTTGTTGGAAAGGGTATACTTCCCAAATGGTCCCATTTTTGTCAAAATCCAGTTCTGATGATGGGATCCTGGAGAAATCGAAGGAACTCTTCAAATATTATAGGCACACCTATAGCGATTTGGGTATTTTTTATAGTAGCTCGTGCATTTGCTCTCGGAAACCACCACTTGGTGAAGTGGAACTGATGATGAAGACCACAGATGGCTACCGGAACTACTCAATGATAAATATTTGACGGGTTTCGATTCGATTACTTTAATATGGTTGCTAAGCAATTTCCGTTCGTCACACAATGCGTGTGGTGAGTGGTTGTTGAGGAGTTCTACTGGTTCTTACCAGCAGAACTCCTCAACAATTAACGTCCCAGCATCGGGAAAAGCAATATTTTGTAACATGTGATGAGCAATTGACATTAGACTATTGTAACTTATACAAATTATAAACAGACCCACTAAAAAGCGAGAAATAAAAACTTTTTAACAAAAAAAAAACCGACTTCCAAAAATCACTACAAAGTGAAAAATAACTGATTTCGGAAGTCGGTGGCAAAAAAAAAGAAAGTAAATAAAAAACGAAAGACACCGACTTCCGTAATCAAAGTTATTTTTCACTTTGTAGTGATTTTTGGAAGTCGGTTTTTTTTTTGTTAAAAAGTTTTTCACCTATTTTTTTGATATAACTCACCGCTTACGAGAAAAATCCAAAAGCCTCAAATTTCGACGTTTGACCCCGAATAACTTTTTTAGCACACAATTGGATCGATGGGGACTTTTGACACTTTATTTCTAACTAGCTGTGCCCGCGACTTCGTTTGCGTGCATGTCGGAAATCAATATATAATGTGTCGCTTAGATATGGTGTAGGTATCACTCCTCCAATAAAAATGAAGAATCTTGCGATCTTGTCTGGTGGGAACCGCTACCTGGGGTTCTCTACCACAACCCTGCAGTTACTGCGGTTTATGATAGTATTCGGACTGCTGGAAACACTACGCGCCATTCCAAACTATCGTTTCGGAAAGAACGAATAGCAGGGTTTACATATACCTACAGTTTGGACCACGGATCTGTGGACTGCGTTCCAAACCGCGGGTGGATCTGTGCGGTTTAGACTGCGCATCAAACTGTCTTTCGTTGATACCGTGAACATCCATGTTTATGGAGGCAAAACTTTTAAAAACGATCGAAGTCCATAATTAGTTGACTACGGATATCCAGTATTTTTCTTTGATTTCTGTACCAAATCACAGTACGTATACCTACTGTAAGTTATTGAGGAGTTCAATTGTCTGATCTTCACCATCTCTGGAGAAAACTCTTTCAAACATAAGGTGTGTGACATACGGACGGACAGACAGACAGGACGTAATGATAAGACTTCCCTTTCTATGTACTATTTGGCTACGGAACCCTAAAAACAGAAGAATTGAAAACTTCTTTCTTTTTGAAGTCGGTTATAAAGATGCCTCAAATAATCTCGACCTCTAGAGAGAAATCCAGGTCCAGAGACCGGAATTCCAGGACAGCATCTATTTTATGACTGAAAAAGTGTCACTCTTCTGCGGAAAATCTTGACACCGCGATTCCGTCTATACAACATCTATCAGATACAGTGGTTAACTGGAAGCTCGCTCTGCGTACAATAAATAAACTTACAAAGGTTTGATTTAAAAAAAAGTGTGTGTGTCAGCTCTGACGACGACTGGCGTTTACTCCTTTTTTTTTGTGCCGTTCCGACTTTCTATTTTTCGGTCAAAAAGCAACATTAAGGTGTTAAGGCGCTCGTCACCCCCCCTCTCACCCAACCTCTCAACCCTCCTCCTCTACCTCTCCTCCTCTACCTCTCCTCTCAACCATATCTTACCACCCCCTCCCTCTCCCCCTGTCACCCTCCCCTCTAATACCCCTCACCGCATCCCCTTCCCCATTCCTCCCCCTCACACCTCCTTACTGCTCCTCCCTGCCTCTCACCGCGTCCCCTTGTCCCTACCCTCTCAAACCCTCCCCCTCACCTTCTCTGTGTATGAAAAGTTGATAGGATTATTATATCTGACATTGCATTCTTTTTCACTCAGAAAAATAAAAATTCAAATATTTTTATTTCTTGCTTATTTGCAAAATAGTTGGGTAAACGTCATCTAAAACTGTTCGAAATTTCAAGTTGAAAGCATTAGTAGTTCTTGAGATATCCAGCTGTGACAGACAGACAGACAGACAGACAGACAGACAGAAAGACAGACTGAGTCACACCATAAGGGTTCCTTTTATACCATTTTGGTACGGAACCCTAAAAACGGCACCCTCTGTCTGTCCGTCTATCACAGCTAATTTGCTCCGAATCTATTGGACCCATTATGTTATTTGGTACACATAATTACGAATTTCTGTGACCCAAACGCGGACAGGTAGGTAAAGTAAATAAATGGATTTTGAATTTTGTGGAGCAAATAAGAAAATTTTAAAAAAAAGTTTTGCAAACTGTACCGTGTGACATATCAGATGAAAGGGCTTAATTAATATGAGGGTCTCAAATACATATTATGTATATATTTTTTTTATAATTATAAAATTATTTAAGAAAATAGATGAAAATTTACCAATATATCCCCGAATCTCCGAAACTACTGAGCCTAAAGTTTTGAAAAAAAAAATACAGAAAATAGTTCTTTACTTGTAGATTACAGGAAAATCTATAAGAATAGTCTGTGGTCATAAAATAACATGGTAAATCTCTCAATATTCTGAGTACAAACTTACATTTCCAGTTGGAATGTATGGGAGAATATGTTTTCCAACTACAATGTTAAGTTTGTTCTTGGGATAAATTCATCCCAACTACGGAACCCTTCATTGTGCGTGCTCCAACACGCAGTTGGCCGGTTTTTTATATTTGAAATTCTTTTAGCGTTACTAATCAACCACCAATAGAACCAATCTGCCTAGGCTTTTCCCAACTATGTTGGGGTCGGCTTCCAGTCTAACCGGATGCAGCTGAATACCTGTATTTTACATGGAGCGACTGCCTATCTGACCTCCACAACCCAGTTACTGGGTAATACGATACCCCTTAGTAAGACTGGTTGTCAGACTTTCGGGCTTCTGACGACCCGTAACGACTGTCAAAGATCCACGAATAACAGCCGGGACCAACGGCTTAAAGTGCTTTCCGAGGCACGGAGGAGTCTCGGTATGTAAAGATGCTCACCCATCCACTAACCAACCCCGGCAAGCGTAGCTTAACCTGCTGGATCGACCCATCAGGTTAACCACCCCTATAAAGCGATTTTTATTGTTAGTACCATTTGGTATCAATAGATGTCGTTACGTGTATGAAGACACGGTAATGAAAAGTTCTTCTTGAACACTTTATATTCATATATCTTTTGATAGACTGAAGCGATTGCGATGAAACAAAAACTAAGTAAAACTCTGAGTTACACACAATATTTGAGTATAAAATTTAACCACATTGGTTTTGTACTTTTGACGTGATACTTGCACAAAAATTTATGAACTCTCACAGACAAACAGACAAACAGACGAACAGACAAACAGACAAACAGACAAAAATGACAAAAATGGTAGAAATGGCATCTGTTGGTGATTCTTTAACTCCCCAACTATTTTTTTTTTAAATATTTGCAATGTACAGAAACGCCTCGTCTACAGATTTATTATATGTAGGTATATAGAAGATGGTGTACCCAAGGTCTCCAAAATTTAGCTCTGTTAGAATTTTTGTTAATTGAAATGTCTATTTTGACCGGACTAATGCCTATTAATGAAATTGGGGGGTTCTAGTTAATCTAAGTGGTTTTAATAAATAAACCAAATTATGTTGTGTGTTTATGTTAAACAGATTTTGAGTTACCTATTAAGGTGTCAAAAGTGGCGTGTAACATAACACACAGCAGCTGCGTCGCAAGTTCCTTTTTACCCGACTGCGGCGAAGCCCAAAAGGAGGGTTTTGTATTTGACCTGTATGTATGTATGTCCGTTTCTTTGTTCCCTCGTAACTCCTAAACAAATGAACAGATTTGGATGAATTATACGTCTTTAGGTTTGTCTTGGTAGCGCGAGTGTCACTGGCTACATTAAAATCAAAAACAAAGTAAAATGACGGATTTGGGGTGGCATATTGTGGACTTCAAAAATTTTTTTTCTTCAAATACCATCGAGTGGAATATCAAATTGAAGAGTTTTAAAAGGTGATTACAAAAATATATACAACTTATATGGTTAAAAGCAATTCGAAGTGACAAATCGTAAAAAACACGAAAAGAAAATCAAAATCAAAATAACCCTCAAAACTCCTTGCAAGAACTAAATCGTCTGCGAAATTTTTCACATTTGTAAATTAAAAAGCTAAAAAAAAAACAATTAAAAAAACTAAAAAACCCGACTGCGGTATAAGTTAAGTTAAAAAAAACTGAAAAGCTAAAAACAAGCCCATTATAAATTAAATTAAATTTGGAAGCAGGCGGGATCCATCCATTTTTTATATTTTCAAACACAAACGGGTCCCGCCTGCTTCCAAATTTAATTTAATTTGTATTGGGCCTGTTTTTAGCTTTTCAGTTTTTTTTTTAAATTAACATATACCGCAGTCGGGTTTTTAGTTTTTTTATTACTTTTTTTTCTTGAACTTGGCTTGACACGCTGCCGCGTGTTTACATTTAAATTGAAAGATTCACTTGAAAGACTGTAGGCAGCCTAGAGTGAAATGATATTTTAGCTCTGTTTTCACTTGAAAAGCTGTCGGTAGTCTTGTAAAAAATAGTTTTACGTCAAGTACTGTCGGTAGCCTAGAGTGGTATAATATTTTTACTTGAAAGACTTCGGTAGTATTGTCTGGAAGGAATGGAAGGTACCTAATTTATAATTGAAAGACATATTAGACGCAGTTAGATCCGGTGAATCAAAGTAAGAATTACTTTTTTTATGTTAAATTACCTCGGGAGTTAAAAAAGAAACAAGTCTCTCTGTAACTTAGGTAGGCATCCGCAATATCACTGCTCCTAAGCCCCGTGATATATTTGTCCGCTCGTGTTTAGTTTGTTTTGTCCTGTGATGTTGTAACCCGTTGTAGACACGTCCCTGTGTTTCCAAACCCTGATGGCCTGGCTGATTATTATCGGTTTGTTGTGATGAACTTGATTTCCATGTTTCAAATAGAACCCCACAATGATTCCAGACGTGGCGAGCCGGCGCAACGACGCAGCGGCAGTGTGGCGCGGGCGCCTGCCGGCGCGCTCCCCGCCACCCTGCCACGTTTGAAAAGCGCCTGACTCCGCCGCACCCCCGCGCTCCCCGCGCCCTGCGCGCACCCCCGCCCACACACACCCCCGACACACACGATCCCGCCGACTAACTCTACACCATAAACAAACTGTGAACTACACAAATAACTGCTTCACTCAATCTGAAACCCAATTAGATTACTCATATTAATGTTAGGAAGAACAAGTTTTCAAAAAAAAAACATTAAAAAAACAATAAAAAAATTCTTTTAAATATGCTTACAGTGAGTCCGATCCGCTGCGGCCATCGGCTCCGATTGTAAATAATAATCAAGATGCTTATAAAAGCTTGTGTACACTTTCTACATTATCAACACTGTGTAATAAATAATTAGGTTCTTTGTGACAAATAAAATAATCAGAATAGGCCTATAGAAATTCCGTTCGCGGAGGACATTTTACAAGTGTCGCTTGCGCTTGATCATAGTTTGTAAATAGTTGTAACGGGCGGGATGCGCGCGACGCAATCCGCACTCTCGGACAGACGACTCCCTGGACACGACACGCGGCCATGTGCACACCGTACACTCACTGGCTCCGGGCCCCCGGGCCCCCGGACCCCTGCCCGCAGACGGTTCCGAATCCGGTCACTCCGCGCTCACTGCCGCTGCCTACCGGCCAGCTCACAACTCAGAACTGTTTCAACAAGCATTCACCACAATCATGTGCAGGAAGTTCGTGAAACCAGAAATCTTAGAATAAGTTACCGTATATTCAAATTTATGTTGTTATATCGTCGTGCGTGGAACAATATCAGTATAATATTCCAGTATAACAGTGATGTAAACGTTCACCCCTCGATGTCCCCTGCCCACGTCGCGCAACAGTCTCGGCTATATTATAATTATTTGATGTGATAGGTGTAATGTGACGGCAACGTTATCTGTCCTCATTGTTGTTATGTTATTGATCATTTGTTGATGTTAATTGTTTGTGTGTAGAGCAGAGGGTGGTTGTGCGCGCGCAGCGGCCTGCGATAACGCCACGCGAGGCTCGCCGGCACGCGAGGCGCGCAGGCTGCGCGTGCGCCGCTAGCGCTAGCTCGTATGCAAGGACGGTTATATTTTCGGTCGTTTACGAAATCATAACGATTGTATTAGCTTATACAGTTTAAACATATCTAGAAAGAAGTGAATTTATTAATATATGTTCGTAAGTAAGGCAGGCGACAGACGTGACTCGACCGACACAGCATGGCTCAACAACAGACCTGAACAACAGACCTCCTCTACTTGATACTCTAACGCCAGGAGCATCCACACAACGCACCTACTGGCTGGATTGAACCTCAGTTGTTGATGGCGGATCTGTTACAATTGTGACTTTGCCAGATTTGATGGTTTTTTTTTATACTTTTACTTCTTTTACCTGACTGTTTACTCGCCTAGCAAAGACTTTTCATTTCGTCACAAGAAATCCGCAACCGTTCCTCTCCTCGTTTATGAAAATATAAACAGCCGTTTGACGTTCGTCATCCAACGTATAGTGGGTTACCGGCTTTACGCGACAGTCACCTTAGCTTCGCGAATGTCTGTGATGCATTGTACTCAAAAAGAAAAAGAAAAAAATCTACTTTTAGTGCTACATTTTCGGTTATTTCATTGCGCAACATTTTCGATGGTCCAAATAACTTCAGAGCCTCGCATCAACAACTGCCTGGAATGCGTGCAGGATAGTATTTCTGATTATTTTCACAGTTCCCGTCTGTCTGTCCATGGACTTGTTTAGACTTGAGTTGTAAAGAAGACAATTAATTATTAGGTATAGATACACCCGAAATAATTATTTCATCATATCATTACACATTTCATAGCGTTTAAACATCTAGGTGAAAAGACATATTTACGCTCTATATTATAGTCTAGTGTAGTTTAGTAGATATTGATAGTAGTCTAAGTGCTGCCCTTATACTGGGTATATAATATCTCTCGACCCACTTATTGTCCGTCTATTGCAATATGGCCAAAGTTAAGATTACAACTTGATTCAGCTGATCGCATCGTAGCATCGAGCATTGATAGTCCTTCACGCAGCTAGATCACGCAACTTAGCAGGACTTTTTGCTGGAAACAGACTTAGCGAGTGAACGATTGAGAATGTCCGAGTACATCGCACCGTCATGCTTCAGCTCATCGAACGAGCTTACAGCAAGCTGTCAATCTTAAGTTGGCCTTCCACCCCGATCATTCCTTCTGACAGAAAAATATATGTTGTGACTAATAGTAGATTGTTCAGATCAATGTTTCAGTATAAATTGGTGTTTAATAATATTATCTCGTATTTCGGTTAGGTATATACATATAATAGGTATTGATGACGCGGTTCAGTACCAGTGACTGGTTCGCGTACGAAGAATGAGACGTGAAGAGATCTGTTCAGAAGTAAAGTAAAATATATATCAAGATTGATGGATGTGCTATATCTACTATAATTCTCCTTTTGTATGTATATTTACCGCATAGATCGAGCAATATCACGATAGAGAGTTGCGAATTCTGGTTATAAGTCGACAGTCACT
Source organism: Cosmia trapezina (assembly GCA_905163495.3). Lineage (NCBI taxonomy): Eukaryota > Metazoa > Arthropoda > Insecta > Lepidoptera > Noctuidae > Cosmia > Cosmia trapezina. The sequence goes on from LR991019.1 coordinate 894,358, forward strand.
GTTACAAAACTCGTTATGAAAATGACACAGAGCGCAAGCTCAAACCCCGGCCATGACTAGTAAAGTCAGTCAACTTACGACTTGGACAATGATAATTATATGCTGGGCAAGCATGTTAACTGAGTACATTATAATATTTTGAGTGTCTTCGTTGTAATGAATATCAATAATGTCTGTCAATTAGATTCGAATTGTTTGGCAAATTAATTTATTTATGATAGTCTTGATTGTGCTGCGTTAGTGTCGTCAGGTGTAGAAATGATCGATGGGAAATGTTAGCACTAGTATCATGAGCAACGTTGCATTAGATCAGAGGCTGCATGCACCCGACACAGCAACGAGTTACGTGTCAGTGTTGCAAGTTTTCGTAATAGGTTACTGTAACGCTGCTTATCATACCGAACGTTATGAACAGTGCCCCTGAAAGCAACGCATCGTCAAAGGATTCAGTCATTGTCTAGTACATATTACAGATAATCAATATGTAAAGACTATCATATGGTCACTTCATTTGTCAATACATTCGATTTGTGTTAAATGTGCGGAGTTAGTAAACAGTGTATACTACATGTTACGACATATACGTAAAACGCCGAGGCTGTTGCGACCAATATATTCAATGTCAGTCAATGTTTGATGTACCCTAGGAAGCACGTTATGTTATGGTTATTACTATAATTTATGTAATCGGATAGCACACGGGTCCTGTTTTGAACTTGTGAAGGAAGCTGCAACGCGGCAATGATTGACCAACCCGCCACGGTACGCGAACACCCAGTTTAGTACATCGACTCGCAACACTGAAGCAATTTTTGCCCTGGCGTCAATAACCTTGGCTTTGTTCCGGTTTCTCAATTTCCAGGAACAGCCAGCCAGCATGGTAGAATTGTTTGAAGCTCTACTCATTCCTCGATCGTTAAGAAAGAGCATAGAGAGACAAACCTGAATGTTTTCTTCGACATTGTGAGAACTAACTACCAAATTGCTTTTGGTCACTGCACTAAACTTTTGATAAAACCATAATAATGTCTGCATCCATGGGTATTTTACTATGGTTAAAAACATTCTAACACGTTTCAGCAAATGTCTACTCATTAACGTCCCAATATAACAATGTTACTTACTCTCAGCACTTGCAATCCAATTGACAATCGGTTCTCAGTTATTTCAGTTTTTAGATTGAGAAATTCTGAAGCGGTTGGAGTTTCCAGCCGACAAAAATAACACTTGAAAGTCCAACTCCAACTCTCATACAGCTTACTGCTAACTAAGCTTGCTAGTGCAAACTATGCCAATGAGCTCAGATCTGTGTTGTCACATGCTTTTCGGTCTATGATGTTAACTGTCTCTTCAGCAGACTCGGTGAGAAAGTCTGCAAATACCAGTCTCCGAATAATTGCACACTAAACCTGATTAGGCCAAAATTATGTAAATGTTAGTGGAGAAATTCCATGTCTCCATTGAGTTGGGAGTGTTATTTGCCCGTGACCAGACATTCTTATGATTTTATTTACAGTGTTAAAATAACACCTAACGTGGTAATGATGACTTGTGGTAAATCTTAAACTTGGTGTTCGTATGTATCAGTTGCGTTGCAGTAACGGTGTGATGTGAAGATGTGACTAAATCTCATTTACATTATGTGTGTCTGTTTAATCATAGCAAATTAATGTCTAGTAATTTGACTCATTTAGTAATCAGTCTCAATTAATTACAGAGATATGACACGATCTTCAGCTTAGACTCCTCGCGCTTCAGAACGTACGTCGTAGATTAGAAAGGTGGTGTAAATGAGTCTTGGTCGACTGTTACCTATATATATGTAGTATATATATATATACCTTATCAGATTTATTGTACGTTCACATTTGAGACAAGCGCGCCCATCGGTCGATAGCCGTGTGATCTTCCACTAGTCCCGCAATCTCTATTCTTGTCTGCAGTTTAAATATTGCTGCGTTGTTGCGCTCTGACGTCACAAGTGGTACCTAAGTCATATTGAGATGGTGTCGACGTCTTCGGCCCAGCTCTGTGCCCTAAACAGGTGTACCGATATGTTAACATCGAGCAGCCAAATGCCAGTAGTATCCGGGAATGCAGAAATGAGAACAAAGCACCTAAACAATTGTTAAGGGCACAGGACGCGGCCTCAACGTTTGCCTGGTTCTGGCAACGTTCGCGTGTTAAGGATCGTGTAAGACCTGTGTGGTCGACTCTCACATACAAGAAACAGAATAGTGGTAAATTGTGAATTACTCAAGTTGGCCAAAATTGTAGTTACGCCAGTTAAAATAGGCGTATTATAATTTTCGCTCAGTATTATTAGTTGATATTTCGTACGTAGTGTATGTATACAGAGGCGGCTAACACGGGCCCGGTGCAAGCAGAAAGATTAATTTCTCAACCATCACACTTCGTAAAACATTCTCAAATTACTTATTATGTTAACGAGACGAAAAATATAAAATTATCGTAGATAGTAAAACCACATAGATTTCACAGGAGAAATCACAATTTTCTATTTACTTGGAACTACTTAATATCAATCTCGTAGTTAGGAAGGAGTTGGAAAAATTTTAAATTTATTAAGAAGTCTGAAATGTCCGTTATGATTATGATTATGACAGACTATATGTAATATGGTCTTTAGGAAACAACTGTAATCAGTAATTTTATCTGTAAATTAAATTGAATTTAATTTAAGATTTATAGTTAGGTGATATCTGCAAACTTTTAGCAGTGTGTGGTATATCTATAAATTTGATTTTTTTTTTAAGGTAATTCGATATGTTTTGCTTGGATTGTTTCGGCTGAGGGACGAGCGTGGCCGTTGTGTTTGCATGAATTCCGAAACGTACGATGGGACCCCGCTGTATGTGTTGCGGATTTAATAAAAATGTGCCAGTTTTACTTCTTGATAGATGCCTTTACGCGTGTTATTGCGCTTAACGTTCCAATATATAGTCATCGCAGTGCTGAAACTTAATGTTAATATAATGTCTAGGGCTTGTCACGCTGCTCACACTGCGCATTTCATTGTTTTCTCCGGTACGAAGCACTCGCGAGGAGTGTGACAGGCGCAGGAGTCGTATACACTATCTTGTAGCTATAATTTTCCTTATTCACCGGCCCCCTCTCCGTCCAGGTCAAAGCGTGTTCATATATTGGATATAAAATCACAAATTTCAAATTGGATATCGTATACAAGCATCATGAAATATTTACATTATTTATTTACTTATATAAAATGTTCACATATATGATTGGCGTTATTTACAAGATGTCTTAGTTATACAACAGTACACGTTAAGAATTATTGTTTCAAAATTGTTTCACGTGTCTCCAATCTTTGTTGAGTTGATTTGGTCGCCTATATCTTAAACAATAAATCGGGTTACGCTAGCTACGAGCTTAACTTATTATTTGAATTTTAATGATATGTAATAACTTCTTGTATTTTACATCACCTAACTAATGTAAGTTAAATTGGAGCGAATTCCCTAGTTACCTAATTACATTATCCTCTTACAATACATAACATTAAGGATTTATAATATTAAGAGCTTTTCGATTAGTATACTTACAAAAAAAATGAGATCTTATGAAATAATCTGAATTTTTCGCGATAATTTATTATATTTAATATCCATCCAGTATTATTAGATAAATAGGTGTAATGGTGAAAAGTTGCCATTTTCTAGCTCCTATAGTTAACCTCCTCACTGAACTTGTACTACCCACAGAACATAAAAAACAAAAAAATCTTGCAAGTTCCACGTCCACGTCGCGTCAAATAAAAATCCGTAGCGACATCTATTGATAATTGTTTTTGGTATAGAAAAATATTTGACAACTCAACTGAAGGTCAATCCTGCTAAAATGGCTTCCAGATCCAGACGTATCGAGCCACGCTCGGGCAATGGTAAGTTCAATCTCTTTGAATCTTATAAAAATGTTGCTATTTCTATCAAAACATATTCAAATTATGTTTTCGAATAGTAGATTTGGTTTGATTTGTCAATATTTACGCGAATTTCGCCATTATTTTATTTTTATAGAAGATAAACGTTCTATGTCCTGTATTTAGGAACTATGCAGACTACTAATTTAGAAATTAATATTGCTATGTCCTGTGTATAGGTACCTGTAAGGGAACTATATAAATAATATTTTATTTGCAGTTTGTTTTAGCCTGTTCTGACGATGTCGCTTTAGCATTTCTGGAAGAATCTGATGTTATTTTAGCAGCGACGATGATGACCAAGATCCCACATTTATTGAACCCACGGAAATCACTACACCAGAGCGTCGAAGGATGATTCTAGTCATTCTTCTATAAATTCAGACTCCCATGATGTTGTTGAGGCCCCATCACCGCTTTATCGAGTAGTTCTTTATTACGCCAGGTTACTGGCTCTGGTTTACGCTGAGGAAGGTCTTCTCGTCGCCCTGGAAGGTCAGCTCAGCCAGACTACAGACAAATACCGTCTCAACCTGATGTTGTAGATTTATGGACTGGAAATTTTTAACCACTCGAAATAAATCTGTATGAAGTAATGTTATAGAAATATTATTGGTTCAAAATAAAAAAAGAAGTTAAAAGTTTAGTTCTAAGTTATGAACATGTCTAAATTTCAATAAAACATTGATTATTTTATGGGTTTGTCTTTTTTTATTATAGAGTAGCATACTGTCGTTGGCTGTAATTGTCCTGTCTATAGAACATAATATAGTCCTGAAAATATAAGTAGCCTGCATCTGTCCTAGTAGCAGAACATAAAGAAAAACCCTTTGTTACGGGAATAGATTTTTTTCAGTATTTTTTCAGTTTTAAAGTAACCCCTAAACAGCCCAAATCCCAAAAATGAATAGAATCTGACATAAAAAGTGGTTCCTGTAGTGAGGAGGTTAATGTAACATAGGTTCAGTAATTGGCCAACAGATAATGCTTAATTAAGTACAAATTTTCCGAATAAAATATTTTTGATTTGTCTCGGTCCCATCGCTCGTGAAACAAGTAATATATAAGTATAGGTAGGTCGTTGACGTTGTTTTGATGAACACACAGTAACCTGTGTTGTATAAACATGACATTCTAAGTTGTAAGTGCTTCATTGAAACAACGTCAGAACGAAAGAACTTTGCATTGCTCCCTTGTCGTGTAGTTGGCACTACAACCACCTAGAGGTAATATCAAATAAAATTTGGAAACGTTTGTTATATTGTAGTAATCTAGGGTGGTTATACATATATTATGATTTTATCGAAGTTGATAAATATTCGTAATGATGGAATCTATTCCGTCATTATTATGCTCTTAACTAGTAACTAGCCTGTCGTTACTCGTTTATCAGCTTTGATAAAAGAACAAGGATTGTTATCATGACTTGAATATATTAAAATTTATATCCTCTATTGGGATAATAATAACTTGAAATATTAAAACCAATGGTGCAATGTTAAGTGCTGATAATGGATCGAAGAAGACATCGCTGGATGCTCTACTGAAGTTCGTCATTTTATGGAACTTCTGTCTGTTCAGCAGTTACTATGATTCGCGTTCATGGGTCTGTTTCGGAGTTCATCAAGCGTACGTGCAAAAATATTTGGTAAATGTAACGGGCGATTCCATACCATAGTCCTGTTAAGTCGAAATATGTTAATTTATAAATCACGGTTTAATTTTTAAATAGAGTTAGTGGAAATGTGAATAAAGATCAACGTTGTGATGCTATCGTGGACGATAAAGAATTCGGAAAGAACAAAGATGACGGTTAACGTGAAAGCAATTGGTGATAAATGGTGGTTAGAACATGTTGTTTAAATTTTTTTCAAACCTTTTTGATGCGGTAGCACCCTCTCAGTGATAATGTTTAGCATCCGTACATATTAGCGATTACCTAAAAGGGAATCTACCCTATATCTTTGAAATACATCCCTCTAACGCCCCAGACGAACAAATAAGGATAAACAGCGACAAAAACAGTAACGAATATTTTGAGAAATTAATTTACTAACTCGCTGGCGATAATTTGAGTACAGAGAGAAGTATGCACCATGTTGCTGTCTCCTTATTTGTGCGGCACCAGTCGAAGGGTATCGCTGTGATCGCTAATACGTAGTCGGTGGGCGAGTCCACGATACGTCAGCACAACGACGTCATCAGTGACGTCATCCACCAGCTGGAATACATACACTGTACATTGAACACGTAATTTTTTAAACTATAGATCACTTTCGTCACGACGTGCATATGTTTGAAGGCACTGCGGCCAGTGATCATTTTTATTTTAATGTGGTGGTTGTTTACTGCATCTGGCATGCGAAGCGAAGGCTCATTGGTATAGTTAATACGGATAAATTGTAATTTAATGCTTATATGGAGCCAACTGTATTACTCAGATATGCTCACAAAGCAGCCATCTTTTTGTCGATGGCTATGATATTATTATGAAACAGAGCAATGTTTCTGAATGATGCGGAAGTAAAATAATCTTTCTGACAACTTTGTGGAAGGCTAGTTTGGACTATAGACCTTATTGTCACTTCGGGAATGTATGGACATTATATCGCAATACTTACCCTTAGCAACAACAGTGGGGTTTAGGTATATCCATCTTTCTACTGGCTTCAATACCGTACGCGTTTTTATAGCAGTCGGCTGATACTAGGATGTTGAACGTAATATCTCCAAGTAGGCAATACTGTTGTTCTGTAAACCTGTTGATGGACTTGGATAAAAACGCCCGCACTTGTACCTCTAATAAACGTTTGTAACTGTATTGAGCCTGTTTGATTGTAAGAAGATCCCTTATTTCGACCCCGATACGTTTCATGTCGCCCAGACAGAGTCAATGGAACGGATTTGTAACTCGGAAACAGACCAGTTTAGCTATTAAACCAGCTTTTTTAATTTGAAGTTTTTCACGAAACAATCAGCCAAATCAGACCGGATTTCAATAACGTCTACGCGTCCAAACACTTCAACACGAAACTATTTGCTAACAATACCCGTTTCGAAAAATTCCAAGGTATGTCTGGAGCTTTTTCCATTTTTTGTACTTAAGTTGTAACGTGGCAGTGCTAAGCTGTACTGTAAGAATGTTTTTTTTTTTTTTTCGTATAAGTTGTGAATCCAAATTGTATAAATGACTAAATAAAACGAACATCGATGTTTCATTTCAGAAGCCCTACTGCCTAACCAAAAGCGATTTGACTAATTCTGTATGTCATGCTGTGCAACTAACACATACTAAACCGCTGAAACTAATAATTATGCTAAAGTTAGTGGATATGAGCTCGCTGTGCTCACATCACCGATAGTATCAACTAGAGACAGACGAACGTAAGAAGTCGAGTGCCTAGATATCTGTAAGAGTGAGCCAAAAATAGCACACATCCCAGTATAGTCTGATTGGTGGATATCTGTCGACAACCAATCAAAATTGGTAAGCATGTCACAAAAAAAAATTGTACCGGTAACGGTTTGGTATGGTGTAGACTGTGGAACCCATAGAAATATAAAAAGACAGGAGAAGTGGCAAGCGGGCGAAAATGTTTCCGCGCGACATGCTCAGCATGAGCCGTTCATAGTACAAATTCCGTCTCCGCGAACTTCGCATCCGCGATTCGCAACCGAGGATGTCGAATTAGGCGCCATAGCAGGCCAGGCTCACACCACATTTTAGGTATGAAGACACAAGTACGCTAGTAAGCTAATTCAGTGTGGGCTGCCGCGCACCGGCCGGCTCGCACGTTAGTTTGAATCTCACTCACGCGCCGCGTCGTAAAAGAAGACAACCCTATCGAGTCAGAAGGTATAAGAGTTACACGATAAAAAGAGAGGCAACTTCTAGGTGAATATAACTGTAGGTAATTCGCTGTGCGACCTGAATTGCACTTTATTGTGTCGTAGCAAGAGTCACTATTTATTTAAATGATTTTGCGGAGTGAATCTTCTGTACTTGTACTATTATGTATTCTGTGGCCAGAATCTTCTAATCAGTTTAAAAAGAGCTATTCAACGACATGGCTATTGAAAAGGGGCACCAAAATAGGCATAATTTTTTTAAGACAAGAGCAGAAGTTTCTATTTTAAATAAATTAGCCGGACATCACTAAAAGTCGGTACCACCACCGGTGTTGTCAAATTTGCTGGTGTCACGGGGAATAAAATAAATAAAATCCTTGGACATTTCACACAACGCCATCTAGTCCCAAGCTAAGCAACCTAATGCTTGTGTTATGTTAACGAGATGGCTGATAAACTACTTGTATTTTTTTTTTTTTTGTATATACATACATATTATAGATATAAAAACACCCAGACTCGGAACAAAATACTTGTAGGTCGTACAAATATTTTTTCCGTGCGGGAATCGAACCCGCGACATGTTGCGAATGTAATGAATGAACGCTTGAGTGTACGAAGCGAGCACATTCACGTCGATCGTTAAATTCGAGGTGTTAGGCAGCGGGTGCGGTGCCGCTGGGGTCGCGGGTTGTTTGAAGAAGTTACCGCGGCCCTGGCATAGGCAACTGAAGGAACACGGGTGGGTTTTAGTCAGTAAAAGTCTGACACGCCCTTCCGCTCCACCCAGAGCGGGAGAAGTTATTTGATGATTTCCCACCCTCAAAAAAAAAAAAAAAAAAAAAAAAAAAAGGCAGCGGGTGCGGTGACCTCTAGTCATCAAGTGGGCCTCGGCTTGTTTGCCATCCAGATGGTTCGATCAAAGCTGCCAAATAAAAGCCTCATGATATAAAATAACCATTTTTATTATTTCCTTCACATTAAAAATCTATAAAATAAAACAAATTATATTACAACAATTACGTGAACACGGTTTCATAAACGGACAGAGCAAATTATTCGAATGAGTTTCTTCGCGCACGCGCATCTCTATTATTATTCGGCACAAGTTACTTTACGGCAAACATAATAAGATATCATACAGAGAAGAAGATATAACACCTATTTAATTGGTTACAGTAGGTACATGCCCTTATTTACACGACATTTATACCTAAAGATTTTATAATTAATACTACTATTTCTACCATTTTCATGTCAATGAAGTGAGAAGGAGACTGTAGAATGGACAATATTACACAATTTTAGTTACAAGTGTTAGTAACGAACTTAGGAAGAAGAGGGCGGCGCTTTAACAAAACAAATATCAGTTGCTGATCTATATCTTTGTTAAAGACCCAATCTGAACAAATAGTAATGTGAAGAAACCCATATTTTTTATTTGTTTTATAGAAAAGTCCGAATATTTAGCTTGAGGTGTAATTATAATTACACTAACATAACAACTACTGCTTTTAAAGCTATGGTATCATAAAATGTACAAAATATAGACGCAGCTCGCTTTAGCCAGAAGGTATGAGACATGGCCGCCTGTTCTTACTGTTACAATATTGATAAAACATTGATTTCTTAAGTCAAGTATTTGTTTCATGCGGACTCATTTTGCCATTTTTGTTTGAATTTACGACAGTCATTTATTTTTTAAAGTTTAAAATTTTTATTTAAAATATTAAGTACACATAATTCAATATTATTCATTCAAAATATAAATTAGAATACATAAATATTAAGAATTCTTCATAACACGACTAATTATGACCATTTTTTTTTATTGTATGTGTCGCTCCCTCACCTGACGTCAAACCATGAGCTAGGTATCGACATTTACAATTACAATATTAATAAAACATTGATTTCTTTATTTGCACCTTATCTAGCTTCTATGACAAGTTCAAATAAGTGAAGTATTTTTTTCATGCGGACTTATTTTGCCATTTTTGTTTGAATTTATGACAGTCATTTATCAAAGTTTAAAATTTTAATTTAAAATATAAAAGTACACATAATTATACATTATTCATTCAAAATATAAATTAGAATACATAAATATTAAGAAGTCTTCATAACACGACTAATTATGACCATTTTTCTTTATTGTATGTGTCGCTCCCTCACCTGACGTCAAACCATGAAATGAAATGAAATGAAATGAAATGAAATTGTTTATTCTGTAAATAGGATATCGAAATCACTTTTACACGTCATATTTTTTTTTTTTTTTTTAAATAAGCTAGATGAAGTCGACATTTCCTATCTGACTACCCTGAGAAGAAATGGCGAAACAAACTCAGAGGTCAAAGTCTCTTTTAAAGTCCAGACATAATCTTGGTCAGATCATGTGAGGACCATGTAGATCCAGTCTGAAATGGTCTTTTGAGGAAAGAACCATAAAAATTTGAGTGGACCTGTCCAGTCAGTGCAAGCATTTGTCAACAATCGTGCAGCTCCATGAGCTAGGTATCGACATTTACAATTACAATATTAATAAAACATTGATTTCTTTATTTGCACCTTATCTAGCTTCTATGACAAGTTCAAATAAGTGAAGTATTTTTTTCATGCGGACTTATTTTGCCATTTTTGTTTGACTTTATGACAGTCATTTATCAAAGTTTAAAATTTTAATTTAAAATATAAAAGTACACATAATTATACATTATTCATTCAAAATATAAATTAGAATACATAAATATTAAGAATTCTCCATAATACGACTAATTATGACCATTTTTTTATTGTATATGTCGCTCCCTCACCGAGTACACACAAGCAAAATTTATTTCCGTGACACTAGAGTACGATAATTAGTCAACAGTTCATATTGTTAAATGACAATAGATTATGACATATTTATGTACCTAAAGAAACCGTCAGACTCGGAAGCACTGCTTACAAAAATGGCATAAGTAGATAATTTAATTTATGAGCTCCCGTGACCTTTGGTTGTGGTAAATATGTGCATTATGTATATCTGTATGCGTGTCAAAGTGTATTTGGTCGAGCCGGTATTTGAAGACGGAAAATAAATTACATACGAAATTGGACAACAAATTAATTTTCTACATCCGTTTGTGTAACTTGTTTTGTGTTAAGACAAGCAGAAGTGTAGCGGATTAGGCCACAGAACTGAGCGCAACTGCATAAATAAACTCATAAGTGTTCGCAACGGCATCAAAATGTCTTGTTCCAGCTAAAATCCCTTAGCGTGTAACCGCTACCAGTACTCGCTGTTATTATCAATATAGTTATGGTTATTTAGGCGCTGAGCAGGCGATAGACAATGTGTGTATGTCGATAGAAAGTATCGACATCTATGCAATAACGCACACGGAGCACGACACGACCGCGCCGCCGATGCCAGATGAACTCTCTTGATGAAGTATTAAATATATCCGTTATAAGTTGGAGCGGTATTGCTTGAGCTCGAAGACGGCGGCGAGCGCGAGGTGGTCGGAGCCGTATTTGTGGTTGGGCAGGCGGGCCAGCGCCTCGCACTCCGCCGGCGTGGGCAGCCGCAAGCGTTCCACCACTCTCAATGGACTGCGGCAACTGAAAAATTACATTATTTATCTTAGCCGACCTTCGCACGAACACAAAAATATCGCGGCGGGTTTTTATCGCGCAATGGGTTTTCAACTCTCGGTGTTGAGACGAGCATTGAGAATCCAACCTAACAACAACAGAGTGCATCCGAGCGCGTCGAAAAAACACTGTTGGATTTTCAACTCCCGGGGCTAAGCAGAGCGTTGAAAATCCAGTGCGCGAAAAAAAATCGCCGCAATATTTTTAGGTCCGTGCAAACGTCGATTTACGCTGAACGATATAATGCTGAACATCATGCTAGTTGTGACTATACTATACAGGGTGTAAGGGACAGCCCTCCGCAGACTGATGGGGTGAATTCAGTATGTCATACTAAGATGACCGGTACATGAAATTATTTCAGGAACGTTATGGGAATCCAATAAACTTGATTTGTTTGTGTTTTTGTGCACATCGAAGCGTCTGTTACTGGTTGGGAGGGGTAGGTAATAGGTATGCGGTGAGTTCGATGAACTCTGTAGCTAGACAGAAAGTGAACGGCTGATTTCACGCGTCGTTTGTTAGAGTATTTCAACATCCATTGCTGGTTTTTTTTTTTGCTGTTTTTTTTGCAGTTTTTTTTTACATAAATGGAGTGCTGCGAACACACAATGCAATTTTACATTGAAATATAGAAAATGTAACTGAAAAAAATATTGAAAAAATGAAAACTTTCCTGAGTAAATTTTCGGTGGAATATGATTCAAAATGAGGAGCTGAATGCACCCTGTTAGTTTGCGGAGGGCTGTCCCTTACACCCTGTATATATTAGGTTCTGTTCCAAACGTATCCGATGAAAATGGTAACAAACGGATCAGCTATGGATACCACTTACAACTTCAGTGCTCAGATTTGACTATTTGAATACATAAACACGAAATTCTATTTTAAAATCATGTAGAAGATGTTTGTCATTTGATATTTTATAATAATTTCAATTACTATTTAATAATGTTACTCAAACAATAATAACTGACGGAAACAGTGCTGAGATATAAAGTTGGAACACGATTACCTAAAATATATGTAGTCGACGGTGACCCAATAGTCCTGGAAGGTGGTGGCGCCGCAGCGGCTGTCGTAGACCGAGCCCAGCTTGAGAGAGTGGCAGATGTCGCTGCTGTTGAACATCGTGCTGAACTGGTCCACGAGCACGGCGCTCTGCCCGCGTGGCTGGACGTCCGAGCAGTACTCCGAGTTGTATAGCTAAGGAATAAATAATTATGATTTTATTAATCAATTAAATCGAATTTGTGAAGGTCGCGGGAAGCGCAGAACCGGTCGCCCCGTAGCGATGCTTGGGGTTGCTCTATTATTTATTTATTATCTCTTTATTTCATTTATACAGGGTGTTCGGCGCATGGACCGACACAATTTTTTGGGGGATTGGGGGGGTCATTTGCTAGGTTTCACCTAAAGACCTCCATGTCCTAAGTGTGACGGTAATTGAGATATGTTTTTTTTTGTTCTTTCTTTGAATTACCCAAAATCTCGCCTTTGAATCGATATATTTTTTTTGTTTATGGTTGCAATAGAACAAAATAAACTTTATAATAGTCTGCAATGTATTTTTATTCTAAATAAATTATTATTTGATGTAATTTATCAGTAGAAAATGACTTATGTGCTTCCAAAGTCTTAAAAATGTTTAAATGTATGAAAAATTACTACTCTTAAATTCATTTTTTTTTTAAATAAAGCCATTTTGACCTTATTTTTATCTCAAAAAGTTCTTTAGCTTGTACCCTTTCTAAGGGTATGCTACACGCTATGAAAAACAATTCAAATGTAGTCAAAATACTAGTTAGAGAGTCAGTTATGGAGCGTTTTAAGAAAAGATTTATTACGGTAATTATATTTTTTTATTTTATTTCGAATAAGAATACATTGTAGACTATAATAAAAATTATTTTGTTCTTTTACAACCATAAACAAAAAAAATATATCGATTCAAAGGCGAGATTTTGGGTAATTCAAAGAAAGAACAAAAAAAACATATCTCAATTACCGTCACACTTAGGACATGGGGGTCTTTAGGTGAAACCTAGCAAATGACACCCCCAATGCCCCAAAAAATTTTGTCGGTCCATGCGCCGAACACCCTGTATACTATAAATAACTATTAATATAATCTATATAAATAAAAAGAGAAGTCCTTACTGACTGACTGATTGACTGTCTCATCAACGCCCAGCCCAAACCCTTGGACCTAGAAAGCTGAAATTTTGCACAGAGGTTTCCTTTATAATGTAGACAAGGAATAAGGAAAGATTTTTGGAAATTCTATCCCTAAGGGGGTCAAATAGGGGATGAAAGTTTGTATGAGAGATCTTATTCCTCGAGTTATATAATATATAATAGACTTGAAAGTTGGCACGAATACTTATCTAAGTAAATTATAAAGTTTGTCATTTTTAGTTTTTCTAAACTACCCCCTAAAGAGGAATTGGGGGGTTTCAAAGTTTGTATGCAGAACTTTTAACGCGCGGTCCGATTAACACGAAACTTAGTATTTATACTTGAGACCAAAAATTAAGAACAACGTGTATCACAGTTTTTAGAAAATCTATCCCTAAAGGTGTGAAATAATCAAACCAATGTGAGTGAGGTGAGTCAATTTTACAGGCCAGGATTTTACTGCGGGGCTTGATTAAGTCTAAAATTGGTGTAAGTAATCTTTCAGTCAGATAAGGAAATATCCCAAACGATTTTTTTTTAATTCCAACCCTGTGGGTGTGAAAACAGGGAATATAGTTAATATGAAAAATCTTATTCATTTGGTTATTTAACTTGAAACTTGGCACAAATACTTGCCTAAGTAATAAAGTTTGTCATTAATAGTTTTTCAAAACTACATCGGAGGAAAGGGTAGACAGGGAGGGGGAAAGGGGAAGTGTTGGTGAGGAGGGAAAGGGGAAGTGGAGGGTGTGGTGAGGGGACGAAGCAGGGGAGGGGTAGTGAGGAGGGACAGGGAGAGGGTGATGGAGGGAGGGGGAGGGTGATTGAGGTAGGGGGAAGGGGTGGAGGGAGGGGGAGAGGATATGTTGGTGAGGGGGAAGAGGAATAGGAGGCTGTGGCGAGGGGGAAGGGTGTGGAGAGGGGGCGGAGGTAAGTTGAGAGGGGTTGAGGGAAAGGTGAAAGCAGTGAAGGGGGTGTGAGAGTGGGAGGAGGATGTTAGCGTGAAGGGCATGCGGTGAGGGAGTAAGAGGAGAAGGGAGGTTGGGCATGGGAAGCGGGAGGATGAGAGGGTTACAGGGAGAGGGGGAGGGGTGAGACGGGGTTAGAGGGAGTGAGGTAGGGGTAAGAGGTAGGGTGAGGGGGTTTAGAGGGAGAGGGGTAGGGGCGGAGGGGTGAGAGGGGGTTTAGAGAGAGAGCAGGCGGAGTGAGAGATGGGGTGAGTGGGTCAAAGGTTCCCATTATAATGTAGACAAGGAATAATGAAGCATTTTTGTTCCCGTGAGATATTTTCCGACATCCACGCGGGCGAAGCCGCGGGCAAAAGCTAGTATATATTATAATAAAATAAAATGTTAATAATATATACAGGGTGTTAGGTTAAACGAGAGACTTACTTTAACGGAGTGTAGTACTCATCATTATGAACAAGTAATACTATGGGACCAATACCGAAATCGCGAAAAAAAAAACAGCTGTTCAGTACATTTATGTTCGCATAATTCGTCAAAATGTAGGGAACAGCAGATTTTTTTTTTCGCGATTTCAGGTTTGATCCCATAGCAAAAGTTGTTCATTTTCATGAGTACTACACTCCGTTAAAGTATGTCCCTCGTTTAACCTAACACCCTGTATATAGGGTGATTGGTAATTAGTGTCCGATACCACGACGACACGGTTGGCGCAGTGGTTGAGCGATTGACTGCTGCGCAGCATGTCGCGGGTTCGATTCCCGCACGGAACAAATATTTGTACGACCTACAAGTATTTGTTCCGAGTCTGGGTGTATTTCTATCTATATTAAGTATGTTGTAAATACATACTTAATATAGATAGAAATAAATAATAGATAAAAAAAATGTATATAAGTAGTTTATCAGCCATCTCGTTACCATAACACAAGCATTAGGTTGCTTAGCTTGGGACTAGATGGCGTTGTGTGAAATGTCCAAGTATATTTATTTATTTATTTATTTATTTATTTATTTATTTATACCTAAACACATGATTATGCTCATGATAACAAACAACTTTTACTATGGGACCAAACCTGAAATCGCGGAAAAAAAATCTCCTTACATTTTGACGAGTTATGCGAACACGAATGTATGGGGCAGCAGATTTTTTTTTGCGATTTCAGGTTTGGTCCCAAAATAAAAGTTGTTTGTTAGCATGAACACAATCATGTGTTTAGGTATCGGTCACTAATTACCAGTCACCTTATATATATATTTTTTTTTTTTTTGAATATAATAACATTTAAAAATATAAAAAAATATAGTAGCCCACCGATATCGGGAACAATTATTATACGCCTCACCTAGGGGTTCACCGATTTATTACACTTAGAGACAAAGGAGATGTCGTCCAATACATGCCACCCCCATCCAAAACTAAAAGTCACAACCGAACCTACTCTATTTGTAGGAGCACTCCATGTTCTTTCTATATTACTCTATTTGGAGGACAATTCAATGTTCTTTCTATGTTACTAACTATTTTTGCATGGATTCCCGGAGGATTAGTGTATATTTGTCATTTGCCGAGCGCATGTGTGGCTCACCTGAACGTTACAGAAGTTAGTGTCGCGGCCCTGCTGTCTATCCAGAATCACTGACAGGTGCTGACAGTTGTCAGTCACGCCTATCCGCCTCCAATCTGAACCGTCCCGGTATGGACCTGCACTGTGAATTCAAGTAAATTAGTTCATTAGATCTCTCGTCGCCGCGTTCGTAGCAATGGAATCGAAGCGCAATTTTTTAAGTATAAAATTAACAACATTTATACAGGGTAACTTGTGATTTGACGTATTTCTTCCAGGACGTCATGTGTGACCCATTTCCAACAATTAAGCGCAATTCCACATGAATTTTCGCCTAGGCTTTAGGGGGTGCTTAGTTGATGCGAATGGGTCACAATATCGCGTCCTGTAAAATCCATACTATTATTAGTCCATATAATATGGACTACAAAATCCACCGTTCGGTAACTCCCTGATGGATTTTGTCAGGCTTTTATATATTCTAATGTTGCGGAAACTTCTGCTTCCGGGATGTAGGATTTGTGAGACCTCAGATGTAAGTGTGACCTCATATGTAATACCTAGTTCGTGTGTGACCTGAGATATAATGCACAGTTCATATGTGTGACCTCAGAATGTAATGCATAGTTCGTATGTGTGAGCCCAGATGTAATGCAGAGTTCATGTGTGACCTCAGATGTAATGCATAGTTCCTGTGTGACCTGAGATATAATGCCCAGTTTATATGTGTGACCTCAGATGTAATGCATAGTTCCTGTGTGACCTGAGATATAATGCCCAGTTTATATGTGTGACCTCAGATGTAATGCATAGTTCCTATGTGTGACCTGAGATATAATGCACAGTTCGTATGTGTGACCTGAGATATAATGCACAGTTCGTATGTGTGACCTCAGATGTAATGCATAGTTCATTATGTGTGACCTCAGATGTAATGCACAGTTCGTATGTGGTGATAGATATCCAAATCCTAGTCAGTAAATATTACAATACATAGAAATATCATATCATAGATCATAATTAGCCTATAACGTCCCCACTGCTGCGGCACAGGCTTCCTTTCTGTGAGAGGGTGTGGGCCGTAATCACGCGGACCCCGTGCGGGTTGGTAGATGACATACAAATAATACATACCTAATATGTCCTCTATCTAACAGTTTTATAACAGCGCTGTCGGGTGTGGAATTGAAATCGCCCGTCAGTATTATAGGAAGATGTCCCGATCTGAAAACAATAGAAAATGTACTGATGTCATGTAATAACATACTGAGAAACGTGTCGGTTCATCAAATAAACGAGTAGTTGATAGAATGCTAAGCACTAGCACCTAGGCGTCATCTAAAACTATTCTAAATTTCAAGTTGATAGCATCAGTAGTTCTTGAGATATCCAGCTGTAACAGACAGACAGACAGACTGAGTGACACCATAAGGGTTCCTTTTTTACCATTTTGGAACGGAACCCTAAAAAGCAGTACCGTGCTCATCAAGACGAACACAAAAAACTTTTTTTTAAGTCGGTTAAAAATAATATAGGATATATTGTATTTTGGATTCAAAAATCGTTCGCATTTACGTTACGTATATGGTGCGTGTTCGTGCTAGCGCCTCAGCTGGTGGTCAAAATTAGGGCCGGACGGAACTGTACTGGACCACAGGTTACAATCCCTCGTCCAACGAATCATGGGCCCCGAAGACGTTGCATAATGTCACCGTATAACTATGAACTTCGATAGTTTATAATGTAACTCGTGAAATTGTAAACTGTCGATAAATTGTGACTGTACCATACTGCTTACATTAGAACGTATTAATTTTCGATAGTTTATAATGTATTCATGTCAAACCATTGATGTATAAATTAGGAAGATAAGGTTCGCGCTCCTCGACGTGGACCACATAAACTGTTTTAACGCACACAATTGACCTTAGTCACAATCGAACTACGTTACTGTAGCACGTTAAGTAAAATTACCGTAAGCCGACGTTCGCACGGGCGTAGAAAAATAGCGGCGATTTTTTTTTCGCGCACTGCATTTTCAACGCTCTGCTCTGGATTTTCAACTCCCGATCCCGGGAGCCGGGAGTTGAAAATCCAACAGTGTGTTTTTCGTCGCGCTGGTATACACTCTGTTGTTGTTTGGTTGGATTCTCGAAGCTCGGCTCAACACCGAGAGTTGAAAATCCAGTGCGCGAGAAAATCCCGACCGTCGACTAAACGTCTAAATAAGCGAACGTCGGCTAATCGTCTAAATAAGCAGCAACAACGGCTTTATGTGTTTTCAAAATGTGCACAAATAGATCAAAAACCAAAAACAAGTTCCAAGGGATTACTTTTCACTCGTAAGTACATAGTCAGTCAAGTCAACAGCTAAAAATGTTAATTTGTTGAAAATTATAATAATATTTAATGTTTACTTCACCATATTTGTGAGATCGAGATAAACATGCAATGTCATTCATAATCGGAAGCATTCGGCGGCTAACGCGATTTCGCTTGCACGACAGCGCCAGCTCCTATCTCTGTCCTTGTCTATCTGTAACTGTAGGTTTGCTACTGTGATCACAGATGTGCTAGTTTCAGAGTATGTAGTCGTGCGCCGAGTCCATGTTTAGTGATTGCCATGTTAGCGCGTGACATATCTTCCTCTAATATATTAATGTGTCAAACCGTCAAACTGTGAACGTACCCTACACTTTCCGACAGGGTTCGCTATCTTTTATTTATTTGCGTGATGGCATTGTTTCTTTGTCGGCGCCTTCCCAAAAATTTTGCTGTATTACAGTCGTCTTAACAATTTGATTACACTTTGAATTCTTTCACTTGTCCATTCCAACTTTTTGCTGTTTTCATTATGCCCACTGAAATACTTTTGTAATCCTATGATAAATTGTTCTTGATCAACAATAACTGGTATTTCAGTGTTTTGTAGAAGACCATTTACAATATCCGACATGGTAGTAAATTGGATACTTAAAGCTTCACAAATAAAAACCCAAGAACAAACTTAACATTGTAGTTGAAATACATGTATTACAGGGGGACACTTGCCACGTGTGCTTGCTTTGTTTTTTAGTATGTGCGTTAGTCACAGTTACTTACCGGACGACCTAATGTATACAATGGTAGTGCCTATTGTGAAAAATAAAACAGGGGATGCCTCTGACATTTCCAATTACAGGCCCATTTCTCTGGCCACTGTCATAGCAAAAGTTTTGGACTGTTTGCTTGATAAACAACTGGCCAAACATCTCGAACTACATGATGCCCAGTTCGGTTTTAGACCTGGGCTGTCAACTGAGAATGCAATCATGTGCCTCAAGCAGACTGTTCATTACTACACAGACAGGAAGACTCCTATTTTTGCCTGTTTTCTGGATCTTTCAAGGGCATTTGACCTCGTAAGTTATGATGTTTTGTGGCGTAAACTAGAACGTGAAACTACTGTACCACCTGAGATTGTGTCAATGTTTAAGTACTGGTATAGTAGTCAAAGTAATTGCGTGAAATGGGTTGGTTCGCACTCGGATATGTATCGGTTGGAGTGCGGGGTGAGGCAGGGGGGGCTCAGCTCACCCAGGCTTTTCAACCTATACATGAACCAGTTGATCCTTGAGCTAAGCAGCACCAATGTCGGATGTCATATTGACGGGGTATGCATTAATAACATAAGTTATGCTGACGACCTGGTGTTGCTGAGCCCATCGATTGGAGCCCTGAGGCGGCTAATCAGTATTTGTGAATGTTACGCGGATAATCATGGGCTCAAATATAACGTCACAAAGAGCGAACTAATGGTTTTCAAGGCCGGCAGCGTGACATATTCTTGTATTCCTCACGTTGCACTATGTGGGGAGTCCCTGCGAAGAGTGGACAAGTTCAAGTATCTGGGCCACTGGGTCACTGAAGACCTTAAAGATAATTGTGACATTGAAAGGGAACCTAGGTCGCTGGCTGTCCGTTGTAACATGCTGGCCCGCAGGTTTGCACGATGTACGAGGGCGGTTAAAGTAACACTTTTCAAAGCTTACTGTCAGTCCTTCTACACGTGCAGCCTGTGGGTCAGTTTCACTCAGCGGGCATACAGCGACCTACGCGTTCAATATAATAATGCACTGAGGGTACTGCTGCGGCTGCCGTGGCGTTGTAGTGCGTCAGGGATGTTCGCAGATAGTAACATTGATAGTTTTGCCGCCATCATTAGAAAGAGATGTGCATCCCTGATGTCGCGTGCTCGCGGCAGCACCAACAGTATACTCAGTGTGTTCACTGATCGGTGGGATTCCCCGATGTTGCGGAGGTGGTTGGAGCTCCACGCTGAATTTTAATTTAATTTAATTTATTGTTAATCTGTGCCCGTACTTACTAACACTAGATATTAAGGAAAATTGTTACTAACCCTATGGACTATGTCTGAAATAAAAGTATTGTATTGTATTGTATTACATACATACACATACATACCAACTGTAAATGTAAGTTTGTACTCACAATATTGAGAGATTTACCCTGTTATTTTGAGACTAAAGACTTCTTATAGGTTTTCCTATAATCTACAGATAAAGAACTATTTTCTGTATTTTTTTCAAAATTTAGGCTCAGAAGTTTCGGAGGTAAGGGGGGGAATAGTCAATTTTCGTCTATTTACTTAATTAACTTTATAACTATTTATTTTAAAATTATGAAAAAAATATATTTGACACCCTCATAGTAAGCCCTTTCATTTGATATGTCACACGGAATAGTTTGCAAAAGTTTTTTTTTTTAATTTTCTTATTTGCAACCTAAAAGTGACCCCCATATTCAAAATTCACTTATTTACTTTACCCGTGCGAGTTTGGGTCACAGAAATCTATATGTGTACCAAATTTCAACTTAATCTGTTCATTAGATTCGGAGCAAATTGTCTGTGACAGACGGACAGACAGACAGACAGACTGACGGACAGACAGACACACGAGTGATCCTATAAGGGTTCCGTTTTTTCTTTTTGAGGTACGGAACCCTAAAAATGAACGAAAAGTACAGTTATTTATCACTGAAACTTCACTTTTGTTTGTTTAATCGTTGTTCACTATTATAATAGTATTACTTTTAATTATTTTCAACACGAAAACTATTGAAAACCACAAAGATTTATCTGTTTGTTTATATTCGGCGACTAACGAACGACAGCGAATGACAGATGACAGTCAAAGATAGCGCCGCGAGGCAAATGTTGTTCAAGTTCAACCAATCAGCGCGCAAGGTGCGTTCCGTCGCATTCAAGTATGATGCCAGTTTACAATTTGATGGTTTGACATGCGATAGATTTTAAACTGTCGAAAATAAACACGTTATATTGTAAGCAGTATGGTACAGTCACAATTTATCGATAGTTTACAATCTCCTGAGTGAGATTATAAACTATCACGTCAAAATTATCCAATGAACTATTATACATAGTAAGAGAAGCTCGTGACTACGTAATAACAGCCGCACGGCTCGATCCATCAGGTTAAGCTACGCTTGCCGGGGTTGGTCCGTGGATGGGTGACCATCTTTACATACCGAGACTCTTCCGTGCCTCGGAAAGCACGTTAAGCCATTGGTCCCGGCTGTCATTCGTGGATCTTTGACAGTCGTCACGGATCGTCAGAAGCCAGAAAGTCTGACCACCAGTCTTACCAAGGGGTATCGTACTACCCAGTTACTGGATTGTGGAGGTCAGACAGGCAGTCGCACCATGTAAAATACTGGTATTCAGCTGCATCCGGTTAGACTGGAAGCCGACCCCAACATAGTTGGGAAAAGGCTAGGCAGATTGACATATACATAGTACAGACGCCAGCACATCAAGCTACTACAATCTGTCAAATTTCTTTAATAGATTTTCATCTTTATCGCTAAAGTATTAGGTTCAAGGTTGATTGGGAAAATTTGACAGTTTCGGGTGGCTTGACCTGCTGGCGTCTGTACATTCGCTGCGTACGATACGGATTTAACTTTATCTAAAGTAACACTTCGAGTTGTGGGTTCAAATCCGGGCAAGTACTTGTGACATTTTCAATTCATAATAATGTCCTTTCTGAGTTTATCTTGGACATTACTAACGTGGTGAAGAAAAAACCATCGCGAGGAAACCTGGACTTATGGTTAAGTTTTATTAAGTCTGAAATCAGCAACCCGTCTGGAGCTAGCGTGGTGATCAACTGATCGGTGCTCGTGACTTATGGTTAAGTTTTATTAAGTCTGAAATCAGCAACCCGTCTGGAGCTAGCGTGGTGATCAACTGATCGGTGCTCGTGACTTATGGTTAAGTTTTATTAAGTCTGAAATCAGCAACCCGTCTGGAGCTAGCGTGGTGATCAACTGATCGGTGCTCGTGACTTATGGTTAAGTTTTATTAAGTCTGAAATCAGCAACCCGTCTGGAGCTAGCGTGGTGATCAACTGATCGGTGCTCGTGACTTCTCTGTGTGTGAGAGGCCCTTGCCCAGCAGTGGACAGTAATAGGCCGGTATGAACGTAACACTCACTCTCTCCCATTATCATAGAAAGCGAAGCGGTCGATCTCGGCCAGGAAGACCTGCATCTGTGCCAGCCTCACGTCGGTCCTCTTGGGGTTATACAGCAGGTGCGTGGTGGCCACCACCACGGGCGAGCCGGGCATGTCGTAGGGCGCCAACTTCACCATAATCCCGACGTTGTCCCGGTTCAGAATTGGAAGCTCGGGCTGGTTGAATTCCACCTGCGGTAGGACAAGTTTTGTGAGTTACTTTCACCAATCTGGTGCGTAGTACTCGTAACAGGCGCACATACAGCGGGTCAACTTAAATTATCTAGCAAGACTCCGCTGGCGTGATGGGTGTCGTGACAAATTAAAAATAAAACAGTTTTGATGATTTTTTGGGTTGGAGTCCTGTGGTGTTGTGTTACTTGAAGAGTGAGTTGATGAAATCTGTTTTATCGTGTTGAAATATCGATACCCATCAGTTCTGTGAAGTTTACACGAAAAATAACTGATTTTAAAACTGATGAAAACCGAAAATCAATTATTCATTTGGCGCCAAACTGGCAATGTTATTCAGGCGCCGATCTTTGAAGCACTCTAGGCTCGACGCAGTGGCGTTCTGTAGTTTTTGCCTACCCTCATGGGGATAATGATTTTATGTATCGCAAATTAGGAAAAAACTAAACCTAAAGGTTTATAAAATGATCAAGGTAAGGTGATGAGACGAGGCACAGCAGGATGGAGATTAGCACAAGCAGCGAGAGGGCCAGCATTGGGTGGAGTCGGGCTGTGGATGATGATGATTATGGAGGTGTTCAATTTAGCAATATTTGCTTTGTACAATTAGCCATGCTCGAATCGTAAGCAATTTATGCAAATAAACAATCGCCACGGAGTAACGCTAAAGCAAAAAAGTAAATTTTATGTAAACAAAAAAGTCGTTGATTTTAATTATTATCATTGCAAAACTGTATGCTATTCGACGTCAAAGTGGGCAACAAAGAATTTCCTAATAATTGATAATTATGTGTGTATTTTGTATCCTTATGATACCTAAGCATCTTCTTACATCCTTCTCACAAATATGTATAGTTCCAACGAATAGTGTAACCACCATCATCATCTGCGTAGCCATTTTTCAAACTATGTTGGAGTCAGCTTCCAGTCTAACCGGATGTAGCTGAATATAAGTGTTTTACATGGAGCAACTGATGTAACCAATACTTTGATTAAAAAGAGTGTAAATCAAGAATGTTTATGATTCGGGGATTTTAGAGGAGGTATTATCCACTGTATGTTACCTACTTCTTCGAAGTTTAGGTAAATATACTCAAAATCGATGGACATTCAGAGTTTCGGCTCCTGCAAAGGACCATAATGTTTGTTGGCAGCAAAATGCAGACTTGGCAAGCATTCGTGAGCAAACAATCAAGGGTCTAGGGTACTTTGCAAGAATGTGTTTTACACTATCACCTGGCACCAGCATTGCTTCGATCGCTACCTATAGCCAGATAAGTTCCAACCAAAGCATCAGCTTAATATAATCCGAGACAGAAAGATCTCGGAGTTTACCAATCAAACGAAACGACGCATGTATCAGATAACATACAATAGCAGAGCATAACATACAATAGCATACATTTATCCGTAGATAAAGATTACATTCACATTTAAATCCTCGTGTGCGTATAATAAGTACTAGATAAACGATAAAAAATGAATGTGCCGCCTTGATAATAAGAACGCGCGCCGCGGTGACAATGCTGCTATATATCAAATGACAGCTGAACCAGTTATCTGCGACTGTATCGGACAAGGTCGCAGCTGAATAGAAAGGTTACGTCAAGCTTTATTCCTGGAGTTTGCATTGTCAATTTTGTCAGACAACATTTTGAAGAAAATGTACACACATTGAAGCCCCAGTTTCCTAATGACCTACGTGACCTCACACACGGGTATTGAAATATTGGAGCGCACAGCGTGGATACTGGAGATGTTTGCACTTATCTCATATCTTTACATATTTATTTATTTATTTATTTTTCCAACTTACATCTATCATTACAGAGTCATCATCTATTGCGATAGTGTAGCACATATCTAAAAAAAACTCTTAAGTTAACTTATTATTAACTTACTATTATAATTTAATTTTGTAACATATTACAAACAATGCATTCTTTGTGAACTCACTCAGAGAACAACAGAATAGGTCCGTGTCACCAGCTATGAGGTTGAGAGTGCGGAGTGCACGCATATAAAACAGTTCCCTGACTAAGTGGTTAATTGTTGGAGTGACGCACAGCTTTAAGTACTAAACTAAGATTAACGTTCCCGGAAGATATTAGAGGTGCACTTTAAAAGCGATTTTTAAAAGTATGAACCAACATTTATTTGAAAATCATTCCTGTTATTTTGGTCCTACTAGCGTAGCTTTTGCGATATCACATCACAGCGCTGGATAATTTTTCATTGGGTCACTCCCGCACTGCCTCAAGAGTTCCCGCGCACTAAAACTGTTTCATATTTTACGTTTTTTCTTCCCTAATGCACAGTATGTAAATTATGTTTGTAATGTGCGAGCAACGACCTAAAAGGGCTGCTGATATAGACTGAATGGAGAACCGAGACACGGCGCTACTTGGGGGAGCCCTATGTTCAGCAGTGTAGTGTTTATTGAACGCTTGTACTTACACCAACATGCCCCTTCAGTTCGAACATCGAGTTCTTGAAGTAGATGGCGCACCCATCATGCCGGTGCCCCGTCTTCTTCTTGAATACCTTGGTGTAGCCGATCTGCTCGAACCTCGAGAAGAAACTTTCCAAGTGCGACGATTGTACTTCTTGTAAACATAGTATCTGAAACACATGAGTATTCAAGTTATTTCTCTCATTCGGAACAGCGATTTTAGGTTCAAACTAAGTATCAAAAGTGATCGCAAACATGGCGGTATCGATCCTGGCTGCAGCACCAGTTAAATGTATTGTCATTGTAAATTTTCGATTTGATAGCCCAAGAGAAAGTGGTCGTATTAGCAAGATTTGACCATATTACAGCTCTCATACAAAAAAATTGTGAATAAGAACGTACATCGGGTGACAAACTGGTGATTTCATCAAAGAGTCGAGCAGCTCTGGATTTCCACTTGAGGTCGCGCGGCGCGCAGTCTGTGTACAAGTAGGGGTGGCACTCCAGCAGGTACTGAGCCAACAAGTTGTACGACACCACCTTGAACTTCAGCGACGGACCTGCGGAAACCAGTCCTTCGGTAAGCACTCACTGTGATCAGCTTTTCAATGCAGCTTCAGAAAATTTCTAAATAAGTATAAGAACATAACATTTTTCCATCGTAATTTCGGTTCATAGAATACACCTTCCGTGTCAATAGTCTCCGACTAAAATGGCTGTGTGACATACGGTATGGACAGGACGAAATTAAAATAGTTCCATTTTTGCCATTTGGCTACGGAACCCTAACAAGAAGTACAGTATTGCGTGTCATTTGAGAATAACAACACGAAAAATTCGATATTTCTAAAATTCGTGACAACCAAACCGCACTGTGCCCCCGTGTGGTAGCACGGGCTGTGCCCCACTATTAGTGGTAACATTATGCGAAGCACGAAAATAATTTTTGAAAAATTGGACTGTAATATCTTTGTTTCGAATCAAGATTGAAAGGAATAAAATACACACCCTGCCTATTATCTCGGACGCCTCCTACGGTCTCCCACACCCTGAAGTTAGATGGTATATCAAGTGGCGCCCTCCTACCGTCGCACGACGATGCCGTCTCGCCCGTCTGCCGCAGCCACTCCTCATTATTACCTGCCGTACTGAACAATAAACAAAATTAGAACATTTAATTAAACATTATAAGTCAGTAATACATAATACCAATATGTTCATTCTAAAGGCGGGTCTCCTATGTGCGTCAGGCTCAAGAATGTCGCTTTTGTACAAAGAAAATAGTGTAATTTTAATGATGTTACCATGAACTCAAACTCAAATAAGATCGTTTGATTCATCAAGAACCTGGGGGAAAAGTATTATAGCAATAAGTAGGTGTTAACGGGAAACGGTTTCGGTATAAGTTGGTGCTCCGAGTTATAAAATAATTCCAAGAGAAACCTTTGAAACGAATGTTTGTTTTCAGGGCTGCGCGAAATAACGCCGCATTTATTCCTCGGGCTGATTTTTCAATAGTCAGATAACTCTGAAGAATAAATATGACAGTTTGACATATTTTCTATACAAAAACTGTTAAATTTAAATATTCATCCTTCAGATAATACATAAGCCCTTAAACTAATTAAATAAAAATAAATGAAACACTGGTCAAGGTTGTTTTCATTTATTCGATTACATAACAAATGTGCTCCGCAGACTTTTCTTTGTATCAGCCTATGTAATCACTTTCAGATTGACCACGTTAGTGACACAAACATCAGGTGTTTTGTTTGCAAGTCATCTGAACGAACAGTAGTCAGTGCCTTTATTGTCATGATGCCCTGCATTCATGGTAGATGCGGTCACATTCAAACCTGTAAGAAACACTTTATTACAACATGCAACAACATGGTAGCAGACAGCAAACACGACTGTCAAACGTCGGTCCCTAGATTGGATCCCCGGGTCAAGCAATTGCGTGTTTCCATTTCGAAGACTGGAGTCGACCCCGTTTGGACCGCCTTTATAACTTTGACGAAATGTGGGTGTCTTTAACCTCTGCCCCTATGGCACCCACCCCCAGTACCCCTGGGGTAAGTTACTACTGTATTCTACCGCAGGCAATGACTACTGTGGTGACAGCTGACAGATACCTAGTATGGAAGAATGGAAGAAAAGTACACACTGCGCTGCACCCAGATATATCGGGATGAGGGCTGATAGTCGTCAGTATTATGATTATTGTAGAGAAAATAAATGATTACATTAGTACATAATAAATAGTTGAAAAAACATACTTACCGGTCTATCGAGACGCCTTTGCCGTTATAATGTCAGTTAAACGGTTATCCGTAAACAAAGTCCAAGGCACAGCAGTCAAATAATAAATAATTATAATTCAACCACACCACCAATACATTTTAATATAAATCTGTCATACAGATAGATATCAGTGTCAGTCTTAGTCAGTCAATAAAAAACAAAGACATTGAACCTCATTGATGAACAACATTGATATACGAGTATATTATCTAAGATAAAAAAATAGATGGGACGAGGTTTTTTGAAAAACAATAAATTAATCAAAAACTTTTCTTAAATTAAATAAGGTCGGAACCACTGATCTCTATTGTACAAGCTTGTACAATAGAGGTCACTGGTCGGAACCCTAAAAATCACAGACCTAAAAATGGATAACTTGAACTACAGGCGTGCACGACACACTTAAAGGTAGACTTCCGAGCCTAGCGGCCGAAGCGTGAGAAGCGCGCGCGGCTATGCTAGGCCACCCACATGTTCCTGAGAAAAAGGGTCTTAACAGACTGACAGACTTGAAAATATGTTTTTATGTGATAAAATTACAAATTAAGAGCGTTAACGCCGACCGGCATTTCATACAAACTTTGAAGTCCTTGTTTTTCAAAATGAATGAACCGATTTTAATGAAACTTCATACATATAAACAGGATACATAGGTCTAAAAAGTTAGTTAAGAACATTTTTGAAAAATAATGTTAAAGCTAAATGCATCCGATTTTAAATATTCCATAGAAACAGAGATTTCCAATTATCTTCTTTTAAATTAGACATTTTGAAAATGTTCTTAACTAACTTTTGAGACCTATGTATCTTGCTTATACGTATGAAGTTTCATTAAACTCGGTTCATTCATTTCGAAAAAAAATGACTTGAAAATTTGTATGAAATGCTGTAGGCGTTAACGCTCTTAACAATTTTTGGTACGTAACCCTAAAAAACAAAAGGCGCAAGAAAACGCCGAAAAACACACGTTTTTTGTAAAGGGAGTAAGTAGGGACCCCCTTTAATTTTAAATTTATTTTATTTTTATTATTTGTTGTTATAGCGGCCATAGTAGTACATACTCTGTGAAAATTTAAAGTTTACCTAAAAAAAAGTCCCATGAAAATCGGACTACTATAAACTTTCGTTTCACTTTTTTTGTGTTTTGTTAGTTTAATCGGACTTCACTAAGTACAGTCAACGGCCAGAAGTCCACTTACACCGCAATTACCATTATCGCCTGCGCTATACGGGCTGCGGAGCGCAAAAAGGTCATAAGTAAACTAATACTGCTATGCCATAGTTTTGTGAGATTGCTAGTCGACTTCTGGCTGTTACTGTACATATATATACTCACACAAAAACATACCTACATACTGTTACTGCTTACTGTTGCTAAAACTTTTCCTCACAAAAACAATTGTTTGTGAAACACTACCTTCGCACCGAAGCTGTTACTAATGAACTCAGCATGTTAGACTGGGTAAACTTTCTAATAACTAAACAATGAAGAACCCTGCAGAAACATACCTCAATAAAGCGTGTCACGGCGATAATGACCAATAATAACACCAGCAAGTTTACTAGTGAGCTGCTTCATACATACTATTTTTTTTTACTCTGATAGCGAAATCGACATGACTACAGGTTCATACTACAGCTGATAACCTTAAACGATATCAAAACATTTTATTTTTTTACAATCTTCCAAATAGATTAGTGCATAGTTTATACCTACTATATTATTTTTGTGTAAATAACGAAATTAATTACTGAATTAACATATCATAAAAATAATCTACAAACACGATACAATACTAAGACACAAATATTAGATCCACAGAATTGATACAAATAAAAATATATACAAAGTGTAATTGAAATAAGTACCTAACTGAAAAAATGAAAGGTGACCCCTTTCAGGTTATCAAATACTTTTTCTCTTTTTTTGTACCCATCATTGTGAACAACTTTACAGTGGAAACAAATACCAATCCTGAAATCGCGAAAAATAAATGTATGGAGCAGAAGATTCTTTTTTCGCGATTTCGAGTTTGTTCCCATAGTGTTTAACTAGTATTTACAGGAATAAAAACGTTTCGAAAATCTTTCTAGATTTGGCTGTAGCCTTTGATGTGTGCCCAAACTGTTGAAAAAATGTAGAATGGTAAAGTATTAGGGGATAGCATCAACAGTTGAATGCCGACTACCTATCTAACAGAAAACAGGTCCATACTCAATTTCAGTAGACAACATTGAAGATGGTGTACCACAGGGCAGTATTGTTGGTCACACCCTGTTTCTTACTCAGGATGTTTTTTTTAAGCCACTTTAGGTATATTGTTAACAATAGGTCTTAGAGAAAAACGAACAGAAACCAAAAGCAAAATAATAAAGAAAATAGATGAGAGATAAATACCATTCAAAGGGAATGATAGTGACATTACTATTTATTTAAGCAATACGAAAAGTTGTGTGGGGGTTTCCTGTAGATGTACATTGACGATTGATCAAAATTTACACTGAGTAATGGAGAAAAAAAAATTTTTGTAGACCGCTTGCCGCGGCCCGTCCGTGGATGGGTGACTATCCATTCAATATCGAGACCCCTCCGTGCCTCGGAAAGCACGTTAAGCCGTTGGTCCCGGCTGTCATTCGTAGATCTTTGACAGTCGTTACAGGTGGTCAGAAGCCCGAAAGACTGACAACCAGTCGTACCTACTCCACCAACATGTGAACATCGAGGCAATTCAGCTGTTAGACCAGACTAATATAGTGCGAAGACTAATACGAACAAATCCTTTTGAGTTAGTGTAGTGTAAAAAGTGTAGAAATAATAGTGACAATGACACTCATATAACACATGAACAAAGTGTTTATATTATTATATTAGACTCTAAGAAAGTGGAACGGACTTGTGTAAAGTACAATGAACACTATTCTAAGTTTTAAAATAATTATCACGTAAAAAATTAAGTTAGATTAAAATTGCTTATTAGTCTTGTAGGCTAGATTGTAATGAATTATTAAGAACCTGGTTCTTTTTAATAAAGGATAAAAATAAATAAAATTCGTAGATCTTTGACAGTCGTTACAGGTGGTCAGAAGCCCGAAAGACTGACAACCAGTCGTACCTACTCCACCAACATGTGAACATCGAGGCAATTCAGCTGTTAGACCAGACTAATATAGTGCGAAGACTAAAACGAACAAAACCTTTTGAGTTAGTGTAGTGTAAAAAGTGTAGAAATAATAGTGACAATGACACTCATATAACACATGAACAAAGTGTTTATATTATTATATTAGACTCTAAGAAAGTGGAACGGACTTGTGTAAAGTACAATGAACACTATTCTAAGTTTTAAAATAATTATCACGTAAAAAATTAAGTTAGATTAAAATTGCTTATTAGTCTTGTAGGCTAGATTGTAATGAATTATTAAGAACCTGGTTCTTTTTAATAAAGGATAAAAATAAATAAAATTCGTAGATCTTTGACAGTCGTTACAGGTGGTCAGAAGCCCGAAAGACTGACAACCAGTCGTACCAATTGGTGTCGTGTTACCCAGTAACTGGGTTGTGGAGGTCAGATAGGCAGTCGCTCCATGTAAAATACTGGTATTCAGCTGCATCCGGTTAGTCTGGAAGCCGACCCATTATCACGTAAGAAATTAAGTTAGATTAAAATTGCTTATTAGTCTTGTAGGCTAGATTGTAATGAATTATTAAGAACCTGGTTCTTTTTAATAAAGGATAAAAAAAAAAATCGTAGATCTTTGACAGTCGTTACAGGTGGTCAGAAGCCCGAAAGACTGACAACCAGTCGTACCAATTGGTGTCGTGTTACCCAGTAACTGGGTTGTGGAGGTCAGATAGGCAGTCGCTCCATGTAAAATACTGGTATTCAGCTGCATCCGGTTAGCCTGGAAGCCGACCCCAACATAGTTAGGAGAAGGCTAGACAGTGGTCATTGAATTTCAATGCTGACCCTACTACTCATCCCTGAAGTCCAGGCGGAAGGCCGCCAATATTTAATAATGTAAAAGTGATATTAATAAAATATAATAACAGTATTTTAATGATGACTTACACGTCAAATTGTCCTCCATAGCTTGCATGATTAATAGATGGTTGCAACGGATCACTCATTGGCTTATGTTTCTTGCACTCATTGGAATTCAAAGGCGGTATTTTGATGTTCAACCGCTTCTTCCCGTGGCCGTAGTGTCGCAACTGGAGGCTCGAATGGAACTGTGCAGTTACTTGTATGTCCGCACACTCCGTACCACATGTCTTCCGATCACAATTCAAATGCGAGAATCTCCTCACATGTGCCTTGTTAACCTTCTCACATGTAAACACTAAATATCTGTAAAAACTATTTGTCAATTTCAGCATAGCTTTCTATGGATATGTCTTACATATATAAGAATCATAGTGTAGCGGCATATCATATTTTAAATGTTCAAACTAGCCTAGCTACATCAGGTTTCATAAGAGCGTTTTGTACATGCATTACTAATATCCTTGACGCTCTATTGTTATACTTAATATATTTTTTTTATTATTGTTGACATGAAATTTGCTCTGTTGTTAGTTTTGCATCCTGAAACAAAATCATTATAAGTTGAAATATTTTAATACAAATGTTCCCCAAATGTCATCTTACAGATGTTAAAAACCGACTCGATAATAATTACAAAATAATATTAATATGTTGCCACATTTATAGCTGTTTGACATGCAAAATATTAAATAATGCAATGATCGAATAAACCAGAAAGCAAACAATAATCTGACAACTAAGGTATAGTTTTAACTCAACATGTAAATTAAAATCACTCGCAATAGACATCACAATTAAGTATGTATTTGAAAACTAACTTCATGCAACAGAATTGTGTAATGAATGTTTTTTACTTTGGTAGCTACTTTTTAGGCTGAGGCTACAGTAAGCAGCGATTTGCGATGCGACTGGAAGAGCGAAACGAATAACGAGAGTAATATTCGATGTACGGTGTAGCCATATACGTGAGCATTCATTTATTTGTTTTAATCGCTCATGTGTCGCTGGTTGCGTCGCGGCCTAATGTAGCCTCAGCCTCAGGGTTCCGTACCCAAAGGGTACCAAACGGAAATCTATGACTAAGTCTCCGCTGTGCGTCCGTCCGTCCGTTTGTCTGACACAGGGCTGTATCTCATGAACCGTAAGACGACGTTCGCACGGACGTAAAAATATCGCGGCGGGATTTTATCGCGCACTGGAATTTCAACACTCTGCTTAGCGCCGAGAGTTGAAAATCCAACAGTGTGTTTTTTCGACACGCTGTGATGCACTCCGTTGTTGTTAGGTTGGATTCTCAATCTCAGCTCAACACCGAGAGTTGAAAATCCAGTGCGCGATAAAATCCCGCCGCGATATTTTTACGTCCGTGCGAACGTCGCCTAATATGTAGACAGTTGAAATTTTCACAGATTGTGTATTTCTATTACGGCTATAACAACAAATAAAAAAAATAAATTAAAAATTAAAGGTGGTCACCATCACTCACTCACTTTTCACTTTTTTTTCACTTTTCATTTTGAAAAAAAAATCATGTGGGGTGTCATTCTCTAGAACTCATCGAAGAGAGTACAATTTTTTTTTTTGTCTTCAAAAATACAGAAGTAGGAGGCCGCAAAAGTTGTAAATTTTAGACCATTTTTGTACGAGCTCTATGGCAACAATTAATCAAGTTAGGAATTTGAAACTTCTGATCTTAGTTAATCAACAAATACTAAAAACGCCGATTCATAAGGAATTTTGTTTAAATATGGGCGATTTTCTGCAACTGCAAAAAATAACCTTGTAATTCACAGTATCATTATGAAATACAAATTTATATTTGCGATTGTTAAAATTTAAGATGAAATATATTCTTAGTTTGGTATTTTCATAAAAATAAAAATAAAGTTAAAAATTAAAAGACCCCCTTTCATTTTTAACTTTATTTTATTTATAAAATACAAGAAATGTGTTCTTTTTAAACTGAACTAACTCTGATGCTAATATGCTCTTTTTAACTGTATTTTAATGTAAATACTAGCAGACCTTACAGACGTTGTCCTGTCTGAACTATCCTAGAACCCAACTGCAGCGACAACTATCAGCTACAATTGTGTTTTAAAACCATCCAGAAACCCATTCAAATATACACACAAAATTTCATCTGAATCGGTCCAGCCTTTGTTATACCACGTATTATCCATTTTTAGAGTTCCGTACCTCAAAAAGAAAAAAACGGAACCCTTATAGGATCACTCGTGTGTCTGTCTGTCTGTCACAGCCAATTTGCTCCGAATCTAATGGACCGATTAAGTTTGAAATTTGTTACAC
The DNA here is from genome assembly GCA_905163495.3 of Cosmia trapezina. Lineage (NCBI taxonomy): Eukaryota > Metazoa > Arthropoda > Insecta > Lepidoptera > Noctuidae > Cosmia > Cosmia trapezina. The sequence goes on from LR991019.1 coordinate 928,370, forward strand.
AGATGGATTTCTGTGACCCAAACACGTACGGCTAAAGTAAATAAATTAATTTTGAATAGGGGGGTCACTTTTAGGGGGCAAATAAGAAAATTAAAAAAAAATTGCAAACCGTACCGTGTGACATATCAAATGAAAGGGTTTACTATGAGGGTCTCAAATATATTTTTTTTATAAATTTAAAATATTTTTTTTTTTCAAGTTATTTTAGAAAATAGACGAAAATTGACCATTCCCCCCCCCCTTTAACTCCGAAATTACTGAGCCTAAAATTTTGAAAAAAATACAGAAAATACTTCTATACCTGCAGATTACAGGAAAACCTATAAGAAGTTTGTGGTCTTAAAATAGCATGGTAAATCTCTCAATATTGCGAGTACAAACTTAAATTTACTGTTGGAATGTATGGGAGAACATGTTTTTCAACTATAATGTTAAGTTTGTTCTAGGGATAATTTCATCCAAACTACGGAACCCTCATTGTGCGTAGTCCGACACGCACTTGGCCGGTTTTTTTTTTAAAGTATCCTATGTCCATCTCCTAGTTCTAAGCTACCTACCAACCAATTTTCAGCCGTTCTTGAGTTATAAATAGTGTAACTAACACGACTTTCTTTTGTACATATAGATAGTGATATTGTGGTGGTAGGGAACTATTCATGTGCGAGTCGAGTCCGACTCACACCTGGCCGGTTTTTTCTAAACTTTTTTTTTTCAGTTGGTTGTTCTTTTTCAAAACGATTTTTTATACTTTCACTACATTCCAAAAATGAAACGATTTGTTAAATGTTTTATTAATTAAAATTAGGGCTAGTTTCTAATTGGCTGACAACTTTAATCAAGCAATAATTTTGAATTTTAGACAGTTTAACTACTTATGTAAGTATCAGTTTCGGTTTCGATCAAAACTAGAAAGAAAGCCAAGTATTCAGTTAAGGTTAGAATTTCGGTTTCAGCTGAACAACATGTTTCAGTCAGACCACAACTTCAATTAGTCATGTGTGGAATGTGACAAGTACGTAATCTTTTACATCACTGATGATGATGACGCCATTGAATAAGAATATTAAATTAAATGTCTTATTTACACATCTCTTTACACATAGTAAAATAATAACTTATCCCGGGACTATTCCAACTGACTCATATTGCTATTTATTTTATCATATTGTTTTGGATCTAACAAATAGCTATTAAAGGCATATAGTGAGCCTTACTGGTTAGTCTTTTGTTATAGGATACTAAAACAAATCATACGGATGAAGTAATTTTGAACTGAATATGAAGGGCTATAAGAATAAAGGAAGGAACAAGGAAAGCATTGAATGAGTTTTGTGAAAGATGGAATGGCTAAGAAGAGGGAAGACTACTAAGATGATAGCTGATAGAGGTGTACAAAATAAAATGACAAGCAGCGACAACCACAAATAGATACATGATAATGATCAAGAGGATGGTGATGACCATGGTCTAATAAAACAAGGATGTCTATTTTATTGAGCAGCAAAGTTTGGCTATAGCAGAAATCTATAACATTTCATAAGTAAAGGTATTTTGTATTTGTTAAAGATCTGGCTGTCTTTCTGACAGGACCCCGAAATTTATCTATTAGGAAATATAGTAACTAAAATCTACTAGTGGACGGAATGAATAAGTTATTTTTTTAATAAAAAAATTTATTGTTTGATCATAACAAGACATAATGAATTGTTAAACAAGTTTTGGTGCAACACATTGTCTGAAAACTCAGTTTTTAACATATTTTTTATCAGTCAAATGTTTTGTCAGTGTAAAATGCACAGTAACTGATTATGTTTTTTCGGGTTGGTATCAGAATGACTGGATTGCAAATTGACCACGTCGCTCTTAGTCCAAATCTCAAAATGTCTAAATCTCAAAATACCTAAGTCGCAAAATGACTACATCGTTTTTAGTCCACATCTCATAATGTCTAAATCTCAAAATACCTAACTCGCAAAATGACTACATCGCAAAAAGTCCGAACAGTTGTGTAGGCACCTGTACATTTAATCTCTTTGGTTCTTAATGTGATTTTTTTTCATACTTTCCCTAGACTATGTGCTTCCCCAAAATTCACTCTTTACACCAAACTTGAACCAAATCGGTCCATTTTGATGCTTGAACAAACCAACAAACCTACAAACAGACAAAAATGTTAAAATCACCTATTTTGGGTAATATAATTATGTATTATAGTTGCTTTTAAAAAAAAGTAAAGGGCTAGTGGCTAAGTAACAGCCGTACGGGTCAATCGATCAGGTTAAGCTACGCTTGCCGCGGTTGGTCCGTGGACGGGTGACCATCTGTACATACCAACGCCCCTCCGTGCCTCGGAAAGCATATATTAAGCCGTTGGTCCCGGCTGTCATTCGTGGATCTTTGGCAGTCGTTACGGGTTGTTAGAAGCCCGAAGGGGTATCGTGTTACCCAGTAACTGAGTTCTGAAGGTTAGATAGGCAGTTGCTCCATGTAGAATACTGGTATTCAGCTGCATCCGGTTAGACTGGAAGCCAACCCCAACATAGCTGGGAAAAGGCTAGGCAGATGATGATGATGAATGATGTATCCAGTCATTCTGATATCAACCCTGTATAGGTGCCTACACAACTGTTCGGACTTTCTGCGATGTAGTCATTTTACGAGTTAGGTATTTTGAGATTTAGACATTATGAGAAGTGGACTAAAAGCGATGTAGTCATTTTGCGACTTAGGTATTTTGAGATTTAGACATTTTGAGATTTGGACTATGAGCGACATGGTCAATTTGCGATCCAGTCATTCTGATACCAACCCGTTTTTTCTGCAATGTGATTATAATTTATATAAGTAAGATCTTTATTTTTATACAGGGCCCTCATTTCAAAGCTGAGTGTCGGCATCGTACAACAAGGTACAGGAATGTCTACCAGTACTCGATATTACTAGATAAGAAAAGAAGCTATAGCCCAACTGTGGTATAGTAAACAAGTATCACAATACACAAACATCTTTGTTTCATAATAGATAACAAGCGAAAAAACGTAATTAAAACTAAGACAAAATATATTCTGGTTTAAACTGAACTTTTTGTTTGGTAAGATAACAAATATGAATAAAACACAAGGTAAGCTTGAATTCATCGGTATACAGCCATTGTTTGAAACATAATGTATTCCTGACCAAACATCGTAAATTGTCATTTAAAATATTTTCATGTAGCCAACAGACATTTACCTATTATATAACTTTATTTCGTCCAATACAACACAAAAACAAATCGTTGGAAATGCGACAAAACATTGCAACAATGACAACATTATTTTAACCTAGTCGGAATATTTTTAATGAGAACAAAAGTAACTTACATGCAAACAAACAAAACCATAGCATATAGCCTTTAATGGAAAAGAGCAAAAACCATGACGGACATCTAAAATCTACTGTAAAAATACATTTTTACTGACCCGTCGACCTTTCGTATCGTGTCTCTCATCTGTGACTGTCAACTGGCGACTGGCGCGACTGGCTGTCACTGTCATGTGTCATTTGACGTCATGTCATCAGGACAGCAGTCTAGCGACAATAATATTCTCTTTGGTTCGAATTCAACATTATTATTATTTTAGCTTATTGCCCTTTTGCCCGCGGCTTCGTCGGCGTGGATGTCAAAAAATATCCCACGGGAACGTACTACCGGGATTCAAAGTACCCTATGTGTTAATCCAGGTAAACATTGTAACAATTCCGTAATACAATGTTTTTTAGATCCATCCAAATAATTCCTGCTCTTCACAATCGGCGATCATAGACTATTACCTGAAAAACTAAGATAAACCACTCAACGGATTTCGATATTTGGTATGGAGATAGATGGCATCCTGGGGAAGGCCGAAGGACATAGGCTACTCTTGGTTTCAAAAATAGGCAAATAGGGGGTGACAGGGCTCTAAGCTTAGATAATATACATCTAGATTGAGCCACCGCGTGGCCGGTCATGAGACAGCAATGTAATACTTTTCTAGGTTATGTGGTATGAGAAGTCTAACGTAAGAAATCTTCCATATTTTGGACTGACACCCATGTCAATACATCCCTACGCACAATGCAAAAACTGTCCAAAAAAGTTAAATTAACCAACGCAAGATTTTTAAAATTAAAAAAAATTAAAATTAAAATTCATTTATTTCAGGTCATTGACCCATATTAAACACAAAAACACAATTCAAAATAAAAACTGATTAAATATGTATTAATTAATGTCTAATAAATAATGTCAGTAATAAATAAATAATGTCAAAGTTAATATAATGTCAAAGTTAATAATAATTAATTAAATATTACTTTAGAGGCATGAGGAACAGGGTGTAAAGTTCACTCATCCTCTATTGAAAAGGGAGGATCCTCCGACCAGACGGGTGTTGTGTCTGGTGGGCCACTGCCCGACGGTTGATGTCGGGACGTTGTATATATGCTAATCGCGTGGTAAACTCTAATTGCGCGATGCAGGTTTGCGTGACGTCATGTCATTGATGCGTAGTTCATATGTGGCGATGTAGATGCCGCCACATCACTCCCCTCCGGAGACCGGAGGTCGATAGTGGGCTGAGTCGTGTATCTTGCGATGCTTGCCAGTGCCAGTTGTGGTTCCAGTAAGTCGGAACCGAGTGCCGCATAGTTCACGGTGAGTCGGAACTGTCTGCGGTGATACCCCAGTGAGTCGGGGTGGCGCTGCGTTATGCTCCAGTGAGTCGGAGTGTACAGCGCTGGGTTGAGGCTGAAGGTGATGACCAGGAATGCGCGTCCGCTGCATGCTGGTGGTCAGGATACCTGTTGAAGCCGATGCTGGCTGGCTGTGTGACTCGCCGCTCGAAAGCTTGAGGAAGTGATGCTTGATGACGTCACGCTGAAGGAGTTGCACGAAGGCTGCGCTGACGTTCATGCTCGGGGTCACCAATTTAGAGGCATGAGGAACAGGGTGTAAAGTTCACTCATCCTCTATTGAAAAGGGAGGATCCTCCGACCAGACGGGTATTGTGTCTGGTGGGCCACTGCCCAACGGTTGATGTCGGGACGTTGTATATATGCTAATCGCGTGGTAAACTCTAATTGCGCGATGCAGGTTTGCGTGACGTCATGTCATTGATGCGTAGTTCATATGTGGCGATGTAGATGCCGCCACATTACAATGGATTAAATAATTAAATTAAGTTATGTCAAAAGCAAATATTAAGCAAATCATTATATATTATTAGATATTTTACATTCAAACACCAGAAATATGCCTGCCACAACAATGCCCAACGTAGGGACAATCCAGTCGCTGAGCAATCATCGCCAGGACAGTGTTGGAGCTAGCCCGCACCCTGCGCACCAAGGACGCGCACCGCTTGCGCATGGTGGCGTGGAAACAGTCGGTGCGCGCTTCCGCAAACATGCCCGAGGCGCTGCAGAAACGGGGCAGCCCCAACACCGCTCTGAACGCGTTGTTTTGTAACAGTGAAAGTACTTTGTTTGGCTAACATTTGAAAGTTCGCCAAGCAAAAATACGGCACGCCGTAAGAGACAGAAGATACGATGCTTTGTCTCAGTTTTCCTATACTAATATTATTTCCTATAATATTTCATATATAAGTGTCTCACTTCCACACTTCACACTGTAATCATGGCAACGTCTATATGTGGTGATGAAAGTTTATGATCGCCGATTGTGTAGAGGCACCATAGCGTTTCAAAAAGTATTAAATCCAAGTACACACGACTACACATCAAGCTCTACTTTTGCAGTTTACACTGACCTCTCATTGTAAAGAAATCCTATACAATGCGAGATCAGCTTATACTGGAAATGTATAGCTTGATCTGTTATGTAGCCGTGCGTACCTACGTTGTCTTGCTACTTCAAAATTTTGACGCGACAACAAAGTGAAAAGACATTATTTTCTCTAACATTCATCTGCCTAGCCTTTTCGAAACATAATTATTTTGGGATCGGCTTCCAGTATATCCGGATGCAGCTAAATACCAGTATTTTACATGGAGCGACTGCCTATCTGACTGACCTCTACAACCCAGTTACTAGGTAATACGATACCACATGGAAAGGCTGGTTGTCAAACTTTCGGGCTTCTGACGACCCGTAACGACTGTCAAAGATACACAAATGACAGCTGGGACGAACGGCTTTTAACGTGCTTTCTGAGGCACGGAGGAGTTTCGGTATGTAAAGATGGTCACCCATCCACGGACAACCCCGGAAAGCGTAGTTCGATCAACCTTTTGAATTGTGTAGGAAAACTTAATTTAACTTTTAATAATGGGGAGGTACGGGCAAAGCTAATTACAGATGACGCCATTATCGCTGGTGCTTGTCAGTTGTCTATCTGTTGACGGTTGTTAAGGAAACGCGCTCTCACTATAAAACATATAGTACAGGATGTGGCGTTAATTTGAAAAAGTAATTTTATACCGTCTGAAAATCATACCAAAAATTTATTTATTTTATTTATTTTATTTATTTAAAAACAACCAGCTTATACTTACAGTTTTCACCACACATACAAGTTATCGGTCAATCAATAGGTACTAGTACTAATACAATCATAAAATTATATTAAATAAGAACATTATAGACAACATACATTAAACATTTAAAACTTGAAAAAAATTGATAAATTAATTGATAAATAGTTTAAAATAGTAAAAAAAGTTAAAATAGTTTTTCCTTAGTGCATATGAGGGTCAGCTGCTCCAATAGTGGGGGAATGCAAAGATAAAGCATGTCTAAGTTGTAAAAAAAAACCTTATGAAAAAAGTAATTTCCTAACGAACCAAAACCTTATGAGATGGTTTTTGGTATCATCTTCAAACCAAAACAAATAGTCAGCTGGATGGAAGTGGGGGGAATATAATATTTCAGACACAATTATGTTCATTTATGCGACTGACATAATTATTCCCCCGCTTCCATGCAGCTGAGTATTTTTTTTGGGTAGATAATCCCAAAAATCGTCACTTATAGTGTTGGTGCGGTATGAATATTTAACAATTTTGAGATGCTGGACCACTTTTGTGACACTTTGGATTGCCCCTTGGGTGCAGCGGTTGACTCTCACTCATTCGTGATTAGTGAATAAACAATTACTAGAACTGTTCATTTGGTATAAAATAGGGGTCGCAAAAATCGAGCAGTAGCTTACCTACTAATATGTTGTTCGACAGGTAAACAGCATTACAGCACCAGCGACGATGTGACTCCTAGCGGGATAAATTGGCAGTGTACCTCCCCATTACTAGTGCCTGTAATAATGATGTTGAGATAAATAAAGATTTATGATAATGATTATATTATTTCTGAACGAAATCCAGTTGGCAGTAGTATTGTTTGTTTGACAGCCTGACGCTTGACATGAAATTTGAAGTTCACCACAGATAGAAAAAACTGAAGTGCGGTGTTTATTTTGCTTTTTTTCCTATTAAATTTTATCAAAACATTACTCGAAATTGTAGTTAAATTTCTGTGAAAGTAATTTTAAAAACAATAATTCAATTGCGTTAGCGTGTTCCTCCCGAAACTGTATGGCATTTAATAGGTAAGTCTTGAAGAATTACTTCCGGCAGAATTTGTTTTATTTAACCACGTACCACGGTGGTATATGAAGTTCTTTTCGAGTTTTGAATAGTTCTTTAACAGAACGACGATCTATGAAAGCACTTGACTATTTGTAACGTTTTGCAATTTTTACCAACCATGAAGCAAACTGATTCAAGTTTTGCACCACAGTACCACTGCTTCTAAAATGAAAACAGCACATTTAGAGACTAACGCCCATATTACAGAACCTCACTCAAGACTCATACATTACTTAGAACTAAATCAGTTGTAGGTTTAGTTGTATCTGTATCTATATTACTTTGTGTACATAAATAATAAAATAAATAAATTAAAGCCACTTCATTGGTTGAATCTAGTCTTAAGTAATTCTAGAGTCTTGCGGCAGGTTCTGTAATGGGTAGTGCAACCTAACAATTGCCCATTACTTTACAAATATATCCAAAACTCTTATCATACTGATTAAGCTTGAAACTCTACCTTGGTTCTGAATATTGATTTATATAGATAGTGCAATCCACGAAGACGCGACCCACTACTCTTCCTAATGGTTGCACACATTATACTATAACGTCGCCGTGCAGTGAAAACCTCGTAATTGCAATAAACGTTATTTTACAGGAGATGATAAAAACTGTCTGAGAAATGGCCCAGGGCTAAGGTTGTCATTATAATCCAATATATAGCTTTAGAAGCATCTTAGAGTTGTGCACGTTTGTTCTGAATATGCATTACGGTTTTTTTTTTACCTAACAATTTATTAAAAAGAAAAACAATTTTTTTTTCTTTACAAGGTTTTCATTGCACGGTGACGATAAATGGTTAGGAGGGGGTAGTGGGTCTTCGTGGTCAATCTTCATGGATTGCACTATCTATACTTCTACACTAAGATAGTTGGGAAAAGGCTAGGCAGCCCCTAGTGGGGTACATGTACACTTCATTTACCTCTCACTCACTATAGAATATATTTTTGTCCCTTCAGTCATGGAACAGTTTATGTCACTCACTAGAGTAGATTCTTGGTTACCATTTTAGCAAAAAGCAAAACTTTCCATCACAATAAAATATAATGTATTGTTGCATTAGGGAAGATTTCTTATATAGTAGCAGTCAAGCCCAATCAAAATGCTTCACAATAAAAATAAGATTAATCTAATATTTTTATTGTGAAGCATTTTGTTTATTATTGTTGTTTCCCTTTTTCGTAAGACACTTCAATGATTTATTTATACAAGCTAGTAAATAAAAAAATTTAAAGGTTTTTCCATTTGAAATTGAAAATTACCAAGAGCAAAAAAAAAAAAGTATATTCCAAACTGATTTTTTTCAGCAACAAATAATTTGTGCATACTTACGAAGGCTTTTTAACATGTTAATCTTTGTCAAATAAAAACAATAGGTACTAGGTTCATCATATAAATAAATAAATATCCTTGGACATTTCACACAACGCCATCTAGTCCCAAGCTTAGCAACCTAATGAATAAATAAATAATAAATAAATAAATATCCTTGGACATTTCACACAACACCGTCTAGTCCCAAGCTAAGCAACCTAATGCTTGTGTTATGGTAACGAGATGGCTGATAAACTACTTATTAACATTTTTTTTTGTAAATACATACATATTATAGATAGAAAAACACCCAGACTCGAAACAAATACTTGTAGGTCGTACAAATATTTGTTCCGTGCGGGAATCGAACCCGCGACATGCTGCGCAGTAGTCAATCGCTCAACCACTGCGCCAACCGTGTCGTCAAATATAGTTATTATATAATTATAGTTCATTACATTTTGTTCTTTGACACTAACGTCATTCAGATGTATAGTTTAGGAGCTAGCGCAGGTTAGAAGTGTGAAATAGTCTCGGGCACATCTGTGAAAAATGTCTACTTTCTAAAATATTGACTAATATGTATGTGATGCCAAGAATGGGCATTGTACATGTTGTTATCAAAAAGTGATTCATTTTTACAAGAGACATCGATTACAAACCAAACCATACATTGATTACCTCATTATATTTATTGCACTTGTTTATTATCAGTTTCAGTAAAAAAACAACCCATGATGCAGAGTACAAAAGCTTAGCGGCTACCTTGAAAGATGTTTAAAATAGAATCGTATGTAACACCTATCCTGCTGAGCTATGTGGACAAGTATGTGAGGGACTTCAAACCAGCTGATGCCCAGGTAATGACCTACTACAGTTATAACAATACAAGCCGTGTGTCCAATATTTCTCATCGGCTAAAATGGCGAACTTCCTTACAACCGTTTAGATAAGATAGTCTTTATTTGACTTAAAATTGCTATAAAGTTGTTACAGCCTGGTTTTGATATAATGTCCACATGCTTTGTTATACAGAATATTGTATCAATTGCATTTCTTTAACTATGTTAACAAATAAATAAATAAATGGCAGGGCGTAAATTTTCAAAAATTATTTGTTAGTGCTCACTGTCATAAGGAACTCTTGCGCGAAATTTCATGCTTAATGACCTGGGTCAAGGGTCAAGAGAGTGAAGAAAACCGTTGGCGGTTTGGGCTGTCTGATGCCTGTCAGTGAATGAATTTTACATTTTTATTAATGATGAAGCTTGGCCTAACTCTTACAACGTACCGCAGGTGTCACTATGGGGCGGAGGCGTGGCGCTCCACAACCTGGTGCTCAAGGCGGATGTGCTGCAGCAGGAGGTGGCGCTGCCCTTCACGCTGGTCTCCGGCCGCATCCACGAGCTTCTTATACAGGTGCCCTGGACTAAGATCATGTCCGAGCCGATCGTCGTCACCATCGATACTATAGGTAGGCATCCTTAGTAACGTGTTGATCACTCCACTCTTGGACTTTGTCATGTTGAACTAGTTATTACTTATTTGTGAATATGTAGCTGCCTGTAGCCTGTTCCTAAAGTATCAGAAAGTGTAAACAAGCCCTGTTCGGGTTCAATTCTTGCGCAAGAATTTTGTTGAATAACATTATTAACTTGTAACAGCAAAATTATCGACTTTAATTGAGGTTGTAAAATTAACTTCAATAGTCAAATTAAAAACATCTATAAGGTGAATTAAAATTGGAATTTTTTGTTGAAGTATTCAAATAATCAAATCAAAGCACTCAATTTTCAAGTGGAGCAGCAAATTGGCATCCACGGGTACGTCTTCTGATCCATTTGTTTACTTTTGGAACATACCATTTGCATCTTGTAATATGACAAGGTGCTTAGTATGGTCAAGGCTTTCAGCCGACCGCGCATACGCATGCTGATTTAGAAATGTGAACACTTTCTATTGGTACTTCGCTTATAAAACATCCTGTTTGTTGCAGAATGTGTCCTTAGCCTGAATCCACCTGCCTCACCCGACGACACCCCGCCGACGTCGTCACCAAGGTAGAATAATCCTAATAACACTAAAAAGCTAAGTTTTTAAAGCTTCCTCTCTCCTATTATTTCGCTGTGCCGCAGTGTATGGACCCTGCGGCTGATCTCATTATATTTTTAGTTACCACCTAAGTACCTTTATATTGTGGAGTGCAATCAATTATTGAGTTTCGGTAAAGCACTCGCATACAAATAAATATATTTGATTTAGTTCAATGCTTAAGCAGCACGCAGTAAGTACACTGATCAACAAAATACACACATCAACACGGTCTAGGGATATTTTAAAAAAAGCGAATTACTATCAATGTGTTAATTATTTATATGACATGTATATATTTAAAAGATACGTTATTTAATATTCTACCATTTTTTAATAATGGTTAAGGTACTTAGATTAAAATTTCAGGATTTTATGGAAAAAGCGAGTCCCTGCATCGGGAAAAGCAACATTTTGTAAACGTGATGAGCAGTTGACATTGGGTTATTGTAACTTAGATAAATTACAAACTGAACCACTAAAAAGTGAAAAATAAAAACTTTTTTACAAAAACAAAAACCGACTTCCAAACAAAACACTACAAAGTGAAAAATAACTTTAATTTCGGAAGTCGGTGGCAAAAAACTAAACTAAATATCCAAAGACACCGACTTCCGAAATTAAAGTTATTTTTCACTTTGTAGTGTTTTTTTTGGAAGTCGGTTTTTGTTTTTGTAAAAAAGTTTTTATAGTCAGTAAAATTCTGACAAGCGCTTCCACTCCACCGAGAGCGGGAGAAGTCATTTGATGATTTCCCATCCACAAAAAAAAAAGATTGTTTTATTGGTGCGTATTATTTATAGTTTCTTTTAAAAAAACAGCCGCAATGGGCAAGTAGTGGAAGCGCCACCCGGGTACATGCAGGCGCTGGTGCGGCGCATCGTCAGCAACATTGCGCTGAGAGTACACCACCTCATCGTCAAGTACGTGCAGGACGACGTCGTGCTGTCGCTGAACGTCAAACATCTGGCCGTAGACAGCGCTGGAGCCAACTGGGAACCGACTTTTGCAGGTATGAAATGATACAACGACCGGACAGATTTTTAAATTTCGCAGATTTTATTTTTGTTCCATATTTTAATGAACTTTTATTTTAGTTCATATTTTAGAGTATGAACCCCACTCTCCGTCCCGATGTGACAAGGACGGAGCTTTAAAAATCATGAAAGTAGTGTCACGTTGTTAACGGATGGCCTGTAATCCGCATTCTAGACATCGACACGATTCACCCGCTGATCAGAAGGCTGGTGCGCCTCGACGACCTGACGCTGTGTCTGGACAAGTCTGACGCAGACGGCAAGATACGGTTCTTTCAGGAACCTCTGCTGTACAGGTGCCAGCTTGATCTCAGGTACAACCACAGATAATTAATTAGACTTACGATAGACGGGACAAAGCGAATATCGGAATCTACTTGCAAGATCCAACTGGTCAATCTACTTGCAAGATCCAACTGGTCAATCTACTTGCAAGATCCAACTGGTCAATCTTCACTCAGTGTAGTTCTATGTGTCATGTTATGCGCCCTACTCCACAAGATAGGACGCTCAAATATTCTATTCAAATTTAAACCTTGAAGAAGCAGTCTGTATGATGTTTGTTTAATCATCATACAGACAGCTTCTTCAAGTTTTTCACTACTTATAAGAAATCTGACTTTTTGAAATGTTACAAACTGTAGTCATATTATGGTCAATAAATAACCGTGTTGCAAAAAATTGCTGAATAATGAAATAACGAGAACGAATAACCGAACATTGAACCAAGATCATATTAGATTTCATAAAAAAATTGAAAACTTAGTTAAACCTATTTTAAAGGCCTCAAAACATGTTTAGCAAATTCTTCATAATCTTAGGGCCATAAATAATTAAATAATAAACGTATTTTTAAATGCTAAACGAATTTAAAACATCGTTCTTCGTTCAAAGGATTAACAGAAACAGGACGATTGTATTAGATACGTTTAGCGCTAAAACCATTTAGTGATTTGTGTTGCATGCGGGATTGAAGGTCACGTCGCTCTAAATATATCCCTGTCACGTTCCCAGAGTGCTGACTCGGCTGTTATCAGCCAACACTCGGCGCGCGACCAGCTTGGACGTCCAGCTGAGGTCTGGCAAGCTAGCGTGGAGTGTGAGCAACGAGCAGCTGGTCTTACTGCTCCGACTGCTGAAGGAACGGCCGGCGACCAGCAAGGCGCCGCCTCCGCCCCGGCAGACCGTCTCACCGGCTCCTCTGCGTAAGTACTAATTACTAAAAGTGAGCAATTTACTGCATTTTGAGGAGCTATTTGGCTCATAACGACGAAGATCCTCATCAGATCTTCACTAAATTTTTATGAGACCAACTTAGAGTTACTATCTTTCAAACAAAAAAAGAACCATCGAAATCGGATCTTATAAGGTGAAGATATCCAGTAGCTCCCTTTTTGCCCCTTTTTTGAAGGAAGTACGTCTCTAATTAAAAATCGCCGACGAATCAAAAATTCTAAATCTGAAAATCATAAAAACCTGTACACCAAGTTTCGTCCAGTTCGGTTGTAAAATACGTCCCGTAGAGGAGTAGCCACAAACTGACTGACGATAAGAACATTTTGCCAGACTTGAAAAAGAGACGCTGCGCTCACTCGGTCAGCTCCCTACCAGCTGTTGTTAGATCGAGCAGTTTTTGCGGGCATGCAGTTTTTAGCTCAGGCATGGAGGGCCTCGATATGTAATAAAATCCACCAATCAACCGCGGCAAGCGTAACTTAACCTTCGATCGACCTGGGGCAGTACTATGACGTGGAAAAAAATCATGGATCCGTTGAGAAAAAAGGATGGTGCTATAGGTCATATACAGGGTTATTGGTAAAACACCAGCAACCTCTTAAGGGGTCATGGTACTCATCAATATGAACAACTTTTACTATGGGACCAAACCTGAAATCGCGAAAAAAATATCTGCTGATCCCTACATTTTGACGAGTTTGATTAAATAAAATGTACTGAACAGCTGATTTTTTTTCGCGATTTCACGTTTGGTCCCATAGTGAAAGTTGTTCATAATGATGAGTACAATGACCCCTTAAGAGGTTGCTGGTGTTTTACCAATAACCCTGTATAGTTCCGTCTCTCTCTCACACTGGAACTGTTCAACTTCTGCCCTGCTATAAGAGCTCACAATAAGCCCCCTGTGTGTCTGTTATTATTTAATCACGAGCCCATTTCTAGTTTTAAAATATTAAACCATAAAAATAATATACGTGTAAAAGTATTTTGAAAGATCTACTTACAGCAATAAAAATGATTTGATGTGATCATAGATACGTTGTCAGCGAACTCAGCAGAGCCGACGCGCTCGGAGAGCTGGACGGAGTGGGCGTGGTCGTGGCTGCCGTCGCTAGCGGACCGCGAGGTGGGCGCGCAGGAGGCGCCCGCGCCCGCCACGCCGCTGCCCGTCTCCTTCAACGCCTACCTCGATGATGTGTCGCTGGTGTTTAAGGTAACATTTATAGTACACGTACAGTTAAACCAGAAAAGGTATGCGCTTTCGGGAATCCTCATCAATTTTTGGAAATACTAGATCTAATATAGAGCTTGTTGGCTTCGATAGCCCCTGTTTTAGCGCGCGGGTGAAGTTCGGTTAAGCCACAGATAATAAACTATACAGAGCTGTTACAACCATAAAAGTACTTGCCTATTTTGTATTACCGTGATTACCATACATAAAAAAAAAAATAAAAAAAAAAACGAAAAAGAAAAGAATTACTTTCGCACTATAAAAAACTTGCCTTGCTCTTCGTTAGTTTTAAATTTTTTTCTTTTATCTATTCAGGACACAAAATACCATTTGAAGCTACGGCACTGAGCAGACTATTGAATAACTATATTTAATTACTTGATAACAAAGATCAAAATAGCATACACCTTTGACTAATGTCGAGTCACATCAACTTAAAACCTTATTGGCCTGGCCATTTTATGAAACAAAAATAAATTCAGTCTGTCAGTTTATATATTTAATTTTGTTTGATATGTAAGGAAGATGGCTGAATCATTCTGCGCTATTGACATTACGACGCACTATACAACATTAGTTTTTGTTTACACCACTAATATTTGGAACACCTGATTTTTTTTCGCGATTTCAAGGATGGTCCCATAGAAAAAATTGTTCAAAATGACCCCTTTTTGGGTTTAGTGTAAACAAAAACTAATGTTGTATAATGTTGTGTCGATAAAGCAGGTTCTATCGTGAAATGAGCGGACAAAAATAACCCTTAAGGTAATGAACATGTTTTGGCTGTGACTCATCATTATCATCTTCATTCCCCTGCCCTTACCCTAATCTATTTGGGGTCAGCACAGCATTTCTTCTTCCACACTTCTCTATTAGTCGTCATCTCCGTTGTCACCCCCTTTCTAGCCGTGTCATCTTTCACACAGTCCATCCATCATTTCTTTGGTCTTCCCCTACTCTTATAGCCATCGACATCATACTCAAAACTTTCCTCACGACATTTTCCTCATTCCTCCGCATCACATACTCATACCATGACAACTTTTCAGTCACTGGTGACAGTTTCAGACTTCCTCATATATACTAATTTCTTATTCTTTCCATTCGCGTAACACCACACATCCCTCTTAGCATTCTCATCTCAGCTGCATGCAATTGTCTTCCTTTATTCCTTTCATTTCTTTTTATCATATCTTGGCTGAGATTGTACGGACATAGCATGATAACTGCCCAGATAATGGAGATCAAGGGCGCCAACCGCAAGCGTCCGCGCCCTGTGCTCGAGGTGTGCGCGACGCACGCGGCGCTCAAGTCGTCCGTCTGCAGCCCCACCTTCCAGCGCGTGCGCCTGGGCGCCAGAGAGCTCGTTGTGCGCTCGCACGGGAAGTGCGTCTGTGGCTATGTTAACTATATGTCGGTGAGTAACGAAGCAAAAGGAGTAAGTAAGGATCGTGTAGGTTGCGTTCCGTAGGTACTGCCTACCCCTATGGGGAAAAGCGTGAGTTTGTGTATGTATGTAAGTTATTTTATTGTATACTAGCGGACCCGACACACGTTGTCCTGTCTGAACTATCCTACAACCCTAGACTGCAGCGCCACCTACCGGGTCCAATTGTGTTTTCAAACCATCCAGGAACCCATTCAAATATACACACAATATTTCATCTAAATCGGTCCAGCCGTTGTTATACCAAGTTTTAACCGTTTTTTATTTTAAGTATCCTATGTCCTTTTCCTGGTTCTAAGCTACCTCCCCACCAATCTTCAGCCAAATCGGTTCAGCCGTTCTTGAGTTATAAATAGTGTAACTAACACGACTTTCTTTTATATATATAGATTCATATAAATTACGTTTTTATCCTCCTCCTTAGGCGTTCACTCTTGACAGAGTGGTCGTCGTTGATGACTCTGCATTTTCTTAGGCCAAAGCAGCCCTCGCGATGCTCATCCACTTATTCCTGTCTTCCGCGTCTCGAAAGTTCTGAACTATGGAGGTTTGTGTTAACGCTTTGATAAGGTCTGTCCAACGCATAGGTGACCGGCCGCGTGACCGCTTGCCCTCCACTTGTCCCTGGACAGTGAGTCGTTCCATGGAGTGTTCGTTACGAACCACGTGGCTGAAATATTTGATAATTCATGTTTGCACAGTCGACGATAATGTCTGCATGACTTTTAGTTCCTCCAGGATCGAAACATTGGTCCGAAACACTGTCCAGGGAATAATACGTTTTCATATGGTTGAATAAAAAAAATGAAAAAACCCGACTGCAAAAACACATAATTAAAAAGAGAAATCAATCTGCCTAGCCTTTTCCCAACCTCCACAATCCAGTAACTGGGTAGTACGATAACCCTTGGTAAGACTGGTGGTGAGACTTTCTGGCTTCTGACGATCCGTAACGACTGTCAAAGATCCACGAACGACAGCCGGGACCAACGGCTTAACGTGCTTTCCGAGACACGGAGGAGTCTCGGTACGTAAAGATGGTCACCCATCACGGATCAACCCCGGCAAGCGTAGCTTAACCTGATAGATCGACCCGTACGGCTGTTATTACTTAGCCACGAGCTCCTTAAAAGAGAAAAGCAAGCATTATTATATATTGAACTTGGTTTTTTGTAAGGTATCGCAGGCCAAATCACACCATATTTCATGCAGGTTATTGGTTTGTGTCTTATTCCACATGAAAAACATTTTTAAATTTTAAAAACACATTTTAAAAATATAAAAAATATTGATCCGGCGGTATCGGGGGTGGGGTCCAAGCTACCGGTGGTTAGGGCTCCAGAGACAGGATCCTCCTCACGATGCGCGCCGTATCGAGGAGTACTGCCTTCTGAATCAGGCCCATGATTCGACCGCCTAACGAGAGCCTCGAGAGATGTTGATCGAGGTTTTCGGCCATCAGGCCGTTGGCCGTTACTACAATCGGCACAATGACAGCCGAGCTCACATTCCACATGTCAAAAACCTCGTGTGCTATTTAAGTTGAGATATTTTATTTGTTTCTTTTTCTCAGTTTTCACGAGGTTCTCGTCATTATTATATTATTATTATTTTGTTTCACTGCGGGCGACTAAGAACTACATATTATAACCAAACTAAATGTTTCCATCACAGTCCAAGTCCCTGCCGACTGTGTACCTGCAGAAGGTTTCGCCTTTGGAACCGGAGGCATCCGAGGAAGCGCCGTGGTCGTGGCCTGAAGAACTGCTCAATGAGAAGGCGGTCGAGATAGGGGTAGCCGTGGACGAGGACTACTCGGCCACGCCAACAGTTCAGACGCCCGGGCAGTCTATGGTGAGTGAACAATTTCAATTCCAAAAGTGTCAAATGAAAGTGTTAACGAACCGTTGTTCGGGTTAAATAAGGGTTTTTCCTTGTCTACATTATAGGAAACCTCTGTGCAAAATTTCAGCTTTCTAGATTCAAGGGTTTGGGCTGGGCGTTGATGAATCATTCAGTCAATCAGTCAGGACTTTTCTTTTTATTTATTTTTAGGGTTCCGTACCTCATAAGGAAAAAACGGAACCCTTATAGGATCACTTCGTTGTCCGTCTGTCTGTCTGTCTGTCAAGACCCTTTTTCTCAGGAACGCGTGGAGGTATCAAGTTGAAATTAATATCAAATACGTAAGTCTGTGGTCCCTTGGAGTTCTAAACAAATCAAGTTTCTAAGTCAACGCAATAAAAAAATACGGCTATTTATGCGACATATTTTGATATTCGCAAGTAAATCAAAACCTATAGGGTACTTTTCGTTGACATAGAATCATGAAATTTGGCAAGAAGCCAGGTCTCACAGCACAAGTAAAGTAAAAAGTCTGAAAATTGATTATTTGTAGTTTTATCACATAAAACAAAAAGTTTTTAGTTTTCTTTTTCTGGCAAAATGTGGGTGTACTATAGGTACACCTCTGCCCAACCCTTCGAGGAAACAAGGCGTGATGTTATGTTTAAGAATAGTTTTTCCCGAATACAAACTTAAATATGTAGTTGGAGAATTGTCCGTGACGTATATCAATGTATGGGAGAACATGTTTTTCAACTCAATGATAAATTATTTTCAACTACGGAACCCTTCATTGTGCGTGGTCCGACACGCACATGGCCGGTTTTTGGATATGATGACGTTCATCATTCGTTTCATTCATTCACTATTTATTCTTTTACTATGGGACCAAACCTGACATCGCGAAACAGAATCAGCTGTTCCATACATTTTGACGAATTATGCCAACATAAATGTATGGAACAGCTGATTGTTTTTCGAAATTTTGTCCCACACTAAAAGTAGTTAGTTATGAAATGAAATGAAATTGTTTATTCTGTAAATAGGATAACGAAATCACTTTTACACGTCATATTTTTTTTTTTTTTAAATAAGCTAGATGAAGTCGACATTTCCTATCTGACTACCCTGAGAAGAAATGGCGAAACAAACTCAGGGGTCAAAGTCTCTTTTAAAGTCCAGACATAATCTTGGTCAGATCATGTGAGGACCATGTAGACCATGTAGATCCATCCATATCATGAGGACAATCATGTGTTCAAGTATCGGTCACTAATTACAAGTCACCCTATATATCGGCGAGACTCAATGGCCTTTTATTTTTTCTGTAATGACGGCATACAATAGTGAACTTACATTTCCACCCCATCAGGTTTCTGAAGGTGACGTTGGACAGTCTACAGCAGAAAAAACAAGCTCTGAGAAACTGAAACCAGACAACCCAGACCGAGACGAGGTCGATGAACTTTGGGCCAACATGGCGCCGCTTGTGTACGTAGACTATACGCACGAACGATCGGCGCCTAATCCGATGACCAACCCCTATGATAACCCGCCTAAGGACTTCGAGTATAGGTGAGCAAATGTATAATATTGTGTCCCGCAATGTAAATATTTTATTTAAGGAATTACTTGTTTCACATAAACCTACATCGGCACTTATGAAACAATTACCTGCAAGTTCGCAACAATGGAGTTGTTTCCCGGAAGCTTCGCCGCAAGAAAGCGCTGTGTGTTGTCTAAAACAAAGTCTGACACTTGTCAAAGTCATCTTGAAGACAAAACGACCAATCGGCGACAATAAAAAACAGCGCCATCTCGCGGCAAAGTCTTTAGCAAGGAACTCCATTGACATCTGAAGGTAACAAAAATTGAATGAAAGTAATAAACTTAGCGCCATCTATGCGGAACTAAGTTGACAGTTTTCTTTCACATTGCGCAAAATTGTTGCCAGCCAAAGACATTGAACCTCTAGACGTTGCCATGATTACAGTGTGAAGTGTGGAAGTGAGTCACATATATACGAAATTAATAGGAAAATTGAGACAAAGCATCGTATCTTCTGTCTCTTACGGCGTGCCGTATTTTTGCTTGGCGAACTTTCAAATGTTAGCCAAACAAAGTACTTTCACTGTTACAAAATTTATCTTGCGTTGATTAATTTAACTTTTTTGGACAGTTTTTGCATTGTGCGTATGTATTGACATGGGTTTCAGTCCAAAATATAGAAGATTTCTTACGTTAAACTTCATTTCTCATACCACATAACCTAAAAAAAGTGTTATATTGCTGTCTCATGACAGGCCACGCGGTGGCTCGATCTAGATGTATATTATCTAAGTTGCCAGCTATACGGTGCCAGCCATAAGTTATGTCATACGTTAAGAGGGAGGGAGGAGGTCAACAAAGTGTGACAAGGGGGGGATGTGTCATGAGTTTCGTAACGTAACATGTTTAATTCAAAGAGTTAAAACTAAACTTCAACAAAACCTCAAAACATTACCAACTCTATCAACATTATTCCTGTCCAAACAATAATTCATACAAAATTACCAAAGAAAATTAACCAATTTTACCGGCGAATTTTCCAAGTTTTGCTTTCCGTATGAACCTAATGGGAACTATTACGAAAATTTGAAAACCAAAAATAGCCAAATCAGTCCAGCCGTTCGCAAGTGGTGCGGTTGCCAACGAACATCATTTCATTTTTATTATATAGATTAGCTTCTCTGCCGGCGACTTCGTCCGCGTAATATTTCTTGTTTTAACATAAAATATATCCTAGAGCTGTGCCCACCCGTTACTAAGACTTCGTTTTCGCTTAGCGTTCGTTCTGATTTTTTCTTCTTTTTGCTTGGCTCCTAAGGCTCATAGCGTGATGTTAAATACCCTATAACCTTCCTCAAGAATTTGGCTATCAAATGCAAAAAAGACTTTTTTTTAAAATCCGACTGGTAGTTCAAGAGATTACCGCATTCAAACAAAAAACAGAGTCGCATCACATCGCCGGCCCGCGCTATTATTTACTTCTTTTTTCTCTTTTTGCTCAACTTCTAGGGATCGTACCGTGTTAGTTCCAGAGACTAGCGCGTTCAAACAAACTTCAAATCCGAGATGGCGGCTGCGAAGATTTTCAAATTTTTCATCATAAGTATTTTTTTTCATGGTTTTCGAGGGTGTTGAAGCTGATAGTGAAGGCAAAATGAAAATCAAAGATGGCGGCTGCGAAAATATTCATATTTTTCGTCATGGGTGTCGTTTTCATAGTTTTCGACGGTGCCAAAACAGATAGTGAAGTCAAAATGAAAATCCAAGATGACGGCTGCGAAAATATTAAAATTTTTCGTCATGGGTGTTATTTTCATAGTTTTCAAGGGTGCTAAAGCCGATAGTGAGGTCGAAAAGTAAATCAAAAATGGCGTCTGCAAAACTTATATCTTCGGTAGTTTTCAAATTCTTTCCTTTATTTATTTATTTATAACACCTTAAACCTATCATTACAGGTTGCCCTAATACGATAGTTAAGTCTAAGTTTATCAAGTCAGGACACATAATACCATTTGAAGCTATGGCAACTGATCATATGAGTTTCAAGTATAAATAGATTTCGAGTTAATCGGACTGCGCCCAATACCCCAAGGGGTAGTTTAGGAAAACTAAAAATGACAAACATTATAATTTACTTAGATTAGTATTCGTGCTAAGTTTAAAGTCTATTAACTCAAAGAATAAGATTTTTCATGCAAACTTTCATCCCCTATTTTACCCCCTTAAGGAAGGAATTTCCAAAAAAAAAACTTCCTTAGTGGATGCCTACACTGTATAAGGTATCTATGTGCAAAATTTCAAGTCTCTAGGTCCAGCGGTTTGAGATGTGCGTTGATATATCAACAAACAGTTTACCATCCTATTTCCTATCCTATCCTACTAATATTATATTATAAACGCGAAGGTTTGTGAGGATGGATGGGTGTTTGTTACTCTTTCACGCAAAAACTATAACCTGGTTTAAAATATACCATACTTTTTATCCCGATATTCCTACGGGTTTGAGACTTACGCGGGTGAAACCGCGAGGCGCTGCTAGTAATATTATAAATGCAAAAGTCTCTTTCACGCTAAAACGGCTGCACGGATTTGTATAAAATTTGACATATGGGTAGACCATGACCTGGATTAGGACAATGGATGCTTTTATCCCGGTAGTAAGTTCCCGTGGGATAATTTCCGAGCCACACGCGGGCGAAGCCCCGGAAAAACGCCAGTTATGTATATATAGATAAATCTTTATTTTTTTATTTTTAGTTTGTCAGTGTCTCATATTTTATGCGGTCAGACATGTAAAGAAGATGGCTGAATGTCATTCTGCATTATTGACATTACGACGCAATATACAAAAAATAAATAATGCTGAGTAAATAAAGCTGATTGTATATTACCATGAGCAGATAAAAATAGACACTAAGGTGAATATATTTTGGATGTGACTGTACAAATTGAAAGATCGTGTAACATTGTCTATTTGTGCGCAGTGACTGGGTAGAAGAGTGCACCATGTCGATAGTGGTGGAGCCGGTGAAGCTGAGGGTGTGCATGGGCCTGATACACCGGCTGATGGCTCTGAGGAACATCTACAAGGAGGAAGCGCCACAAGCACCAGGTAACACTTGCACATACGTTATACAGAAGGTTATTTAATAGGACCCAGGAACCTATGAGGTCACCGCGCGTCTCACATAACCTTCATTCTTCCCAAGGTGGAGGTTCCATTTTATTCCTCATGCTCTGGTGTGTGGAGTAACCGGAGATAGAATTCTGGCGGCATCTAAAGTGTTACTACATGCGAACTACGCATCAAAAACTAGACGTCACACGATCTTGCATCGTGCAAGCAAAGTTATCCGCGCGGTTGCCATCCCGACATCAAGCGTCGACGTCGGGCAGTAGCGCACCTGAGACAACATTCCTCTGGTCGGAGGATTCTACGGAGGATGAGGAACTTTCCAGCCTGTTCCTCATACGAATATAAATTATGTGAGCTAATGAAATGTATCAATTTATTGCACAGACCTACCCAAGCGTACACTGACGGTGGAAGAAAACGAGTCTTTAAACGAGAACCTGCCACAGAGGCGGATAAAGCTGGAAGTGAGATTGTTGCGCGTGCGCCTGTCCCCGTGGGACCACTCGCTGTCGGAGCGGCCCATGCCGGACGTGGTGGTGTTGGAGGTAGAACTGCCGAACAGTGGTGCTGTTGTTACGTCACCCATGTACCCTCACAGGTGAGTTTATTTAGTCTTAGTATGCAATATCATATAGTAGTGTCATAGGACCCATAGGGGGCTCGTGGCTGAATGAGGACAGCCGCACGGGTCGATCGAAGGTTACCATCCGTTACATACCGAGACCCCTCCGTGCCTCGGCAAGCACGTTAAGCTGCATTATTCAGCTGCATCCGCCTAGATTAGATACCGACACCAACATGCACATAATAACTATACAATGTATTATTAAACATAAACCTTCCGGAAGAAATCAGTACCTACATCGAGTTTTAGTTTATGCCTTGATTTGCCTTTGAAATTCGCCCAAACTGAAACTTAGTTGGCATTTATGTAGTAACTGTTAAATGTTACAAACTCGTACGTGTAATAAAACGATATGCCTCAGGAATCAGTTTGCAATGTAAATAATTTGTCAATTACTAACTCTAAGTCTGATAAATCGATGTCTCGAGAATCGGTTTTTAAAACAACTGACTCTTTTCCCCATCACTACGCAAAATATTTTTATAGCTGTCAAATCGGGCTTCTTAAATTCTTAGATTTCTTTTCTGCTCTGACTTCGTCCGCGTGGAAGAAGCATATTACCCTGTGGCACTTGACAATAGGATAGCTTTATATCAGTGAAATAATTGTCGTAATCGGATCAGCACTTCCAGAGATTACCTACCTATAAACTGTGTTTCTAAGTAGCAAAAAGGGATAGAGTTAAAAGTATGCGCTCCGGGCGCATACTTTTCTTTGGCAGCTGCTTAAGGCGAAAGCGCCAGGCTAGCCCGCGAAATTCAAAATTTCTTACGTTTTTTGCAATTTGTAGGTCAGTGTGAGCTTGTATGTTGATTAAAATATGATTCGCGGGCTTAGCTAATATGGCTTTACAGAATTATAGTCATTACAATCAGCAATACAACTCCATAAGTTAGCATTTACCTCAAACCTAGATTTGAGATAAATGCTAACTTATGGAGTTGTATTGCTGATTCTAATGATTATAATTCTGTAAAGCCATGTTAGTTACGGCCGCGAATCATATTTTAATCAACATACAAGCTCACACTGACGTACAAATTGGTAAAAACGTAAGAAATTTTGAATTTCGCGCTACCCTGGCGCTTTCGCCTTAAGTAATGAAAACTTTGGCGATAGATCTAGATAGCTTAATTTATTTTTAATCAATTTTTATTTGATTTGGCAGGGTGTGTTCCGCCGCCTGTCAGCTGCCGTCCGACGCCGGCTCGCTGTGGGAGTGCGCGCGGCGCCACATCTCTGTCAGAAGCAAAGGTCTGCAAGTCCGGCTGGCCAACAGCGACGGCACTGAGAGCCGCCCCTGTGCGCGCGCAGACATCAAGCTCGTCACGCACGAGCTACTCCATAAGGACTTCTTCGAGAACAGGAACTCGGTTGAGTTCGCTTACCATTTCAAGATTAGTAAGTTGAAGCCACTTTCTTTAGGATTCCGTAGCCTTATGACAAAAACGGAAACGTTATAATTTCGTCATGTCCGTCTGTCCATCTGTCCATTTTACTCGGAGACTATTTTTGTACTATATCGATGAAAATTGGACAGAAGGTGTATTCTGTGCACCGCTAAACAATGGTGTAGTGAAACTACAAAAAAGTAATTAGGTGTGACACTTCCCATCCCCATACATGTAACCGAGAAATGAAAAATTCAATGCACATAAGGTTGTGGGATAGGAAATACTAACTTATTGAATCTAAATTGTGCATTCGTAAATATTTATCCCAGCCACGGAACCCTTCCCTGTGCGTGGTAGGTACGACACGCATTTGACCCAACTACGGAACCCTTCGCTGTGAAATTGGTGGGCTTGCCAAAAAGTGACTTTGAATGAATAAAGTGTTAATTTGAGTGATATTGTGTTCAGAGGAGATGAGTATATGCGGGTCGTCGGCGCGGCTGCAGGCGGCCCTCGAAGTGCCGCTCACGTTGCTCTCCCAGCGGCGCTCGCTGCCGCTGGGAGACACCACGCTGCCCCAGGACGCGCTCAACGATGAGGGTAAGTCAGAGGAGATGAGTATATGCGGGTCGTCGGCGCGGCTGCAGGCGGCCCTCGAAGTGCCGCTCACGTTGCTCTCCCAGCGGCGCTCGCTGCCGCTGCAACACACCACGCTGCCCCAGGACGCGCTCAACGATGAGGGTAAGTCAGAGGAGATGAGTATATGCGGGTCGTCGGCGCGGCTGCAGGCGGCCCTCGAAGTGCCGCTCACGTTGCTCTCCCAGCGGCGCTCGCTGCCGCTGCAACACACCACGCTGCCCCAGGACGCGCTCAACGATGAGGGTAAGTCAGAGGAGATGAGTATATGCGGGTCGTCGGCGCGGCTGCAGGCGGCCCTCGAAGTGCCGCTCACGTTGCTCTCCCAGCGGCGCTCGCTGCCGCTGCAACACACCACGCTGCCCCAGGACGCGCTCAACGATGAGGGTAAGTCAGAGGAGATGAGTATATGCGGGTCGTCGGCGCGGCTGCAGGCGGCCCTCGAAGTGCCGCTCACGTTGCTCTGCCAGCGGCGCTCGCTGCCGCTGCAACACACCACGCTGCCCCAGGACGCGCTCAACGATGAGGGTAAGTCAGAGGAGATGAGTATATGCGGGTCGTCGGCGCGGCTGCAGGCGGCCCTCGAAGTGCCGCTCACGTTGCTCTGCCAGCGGCGCTCGCTGCCGCTGCAACACACCACGCTGCCCCAGGACGCGCTCAACGATGAGGGTAAGTCAGAGGAGATGAGTATATGCGGGTCGTCGGCGCGGCTGCAGGCGGCCCTCGAAGTGCCGCTCACGTTGCTCTCCCAGCGGCGCTCGCTGCCGCTGCAACACACCACGCTGCCCCAGGACGCGCTCAACGATGAGGGTAAGTCAGAGGAGATGAGTATATGCGGGTCGTCGGCGCGGCTGCAGGCGGCCCTCGAAGTGCCGCTCACGTTGCTCTGCCAGCGGCGCTCGCTGCCGCTGCAACACACCACGCTGCCCCAGGACGCGCTCAACGATGAGGGTAAGTCAGAGGAGATGAGTATATGCGGGTCGTCGGCGCGGCTGCAGGCGGCCCTCGAAGTGCCGCTCACGTTGCTCTCCCAGCGGCGCTCGCTGCCGCTGCAACACACCACGCTGCCCCAGGACGCGCTCAACGATGAGGGTAAGTCAGAGGAGATGAGTATATGCGGGTCGTCGGCGCGGCTGCAGGCGGCCCTCGAAGTGCCGCTCACGTTGCTCTGCCAGCGGCGCTCGCTGCCGCTGCAACACACCACGCTGCCCCAGGACGCGCTCAACGATGAGGGTAAGTCAGAGGAGATGAGTATATGCGGGTCGTCGGCGCGGCTGCAGGCGGCCCTCGAAGTGCCGCTCACGTTGCTCTCCCAGCGGCGCTCGCTGCCGCTGCAACACACCACGCTGCCCCAGGACGCGCTCAACGATGAGGGTAAGTCAGAGGAGATGAGTATATGCGGGTCGTCGGCGCGGCTGCAGGCGGCCCTCGAAGTGCCGCTCACGTTGCTCTGCCAGCGGCGCTCGCTGCCGCTGCAACACACCACGCTGCCCCAGGACGCGCTCAACGATGAGGGTAAGTCAGAGGAGATGAGTATATGCGGGTCGTCGGCGCGGCTGCAGGCGGCCCTCGAAGTGCCGCTCACGTTGCTCTCCCAGCGGCGCTCGCTGCCGCTGCAACACACCACGCTGCCCCAGGACGCGCTCAACGATGAGGGTAAGTCAGAGGAGATGAGTATATGCGGGTCGTCGGCGCGGCTGCAGGCGGCCCTCGAAGTGCCGCTCACGTTGCTCTCCCAGCGGCGCTCGCTGCCGCTGCAACACACCACGCTGCCCCAGGACGCGCTCAACGATGAGGGTAAGTCAGAGGAGATGAGTATATGCGGGTCGTCGGCGCGGCTGCAGGCGGCCCTCGAAGTGCCGCTCACGTTGCTCTGCCAGCGGCGCTCGCTGCCGCTGCAACACACCACGCTGCCCCAGGACGCGCTCAACGATGAGGGTAAGTCAGAGGAGATGAGTATATGCGGGTCGTCGGCGCGGCTGCAGGCGGCCCTCGAAGTGCCGCTCACGTTGCTCTCCCAGCGGCGCTCGCTGCCGCTGCAACACACCACGCTGCCCCAGGACGCGCTCAACGATGAGGGTAAGTCAGAGGAGATGAGTATATGCGGGTCGTCGGCGCGGCTGCAGGCGGCCCTCGAAGTGCCGCTCACGTTGCTCTCCCAGCGGCGCTCGCTGCCGCTGCAACACACCACGCTGCCCCAGGACGCGCTCAACGATGAGGGTAAGTCAGAGGAGATGAGTATATGCGGGTCGTCGGCGCGGCTGCAGGCGGCCCTCGAAGTGCCGCTCACGTTGCTCTGCCAGCGGCGCTCGCTGCCGCTGCAACACACCACGCTGCCCCAGGACGCGCTCAACGATGAGGGTAAGTCAGAGGAGATGAGTATATGCGGGTCGTCGGCGCGGCTGCAGGCGGCCCTCGAAGTGCCGCTCACGTTGCTCTCCCAGCGGCGCTCGCTGCCGCTGCAACACACCACGCTGCCCCAGGACGCGCTCAACGATGAGGGTAAGTCAGAGGAGATGAGTATATGCGGGTCGTCGGCGCGGCTGCAGGCGGCCCTCGAAGTGCCGCTCACGTTGCTCTCCCAGCGGCGCTCGCTGCCGCTGCAACACACCACGCTGCCCCAGGACGCGCTCAACGATGAGGGTAAGTCAGAGGAGATGAGTATATGCGGGTCGTCGGCGCGGCTGCAGGCGGCCCTCGAAGTGCCGCTCACGTTGCTCTGCCAGCGGCGCTCGCTGCCGCTGCAACACACCACGCTGCCCCAGGACGCGCTCAACGATGAGGGTAAGTCAGAGGAGATGAGTATATGCGGGTCGTCGGCGCGGCTGCAGGCGGCCCTCGAAGTGCCGCTCACGTTGCTCTCCCAGCGGCGCTCGCTGCCGCTGCAACACACCACGCTGCCCCAGGACGCGCTCAACGATGAGGGTAAGTCTAGCGAGACTTGTGATCAAATTATTATACCAAAATCCGTAATCGTATCAGCTAAAATTCCGCATGCTCACCTTTAAGGCGATAATCGCATAGCACGGTTCACGGCTCGATCGCCCGATGGTTGCGTTTTGACCAATAGGATGCACGAAGCGTATTTCAGCCGTGTTCGTATTAATAATGATGACACTCACACTATGCGCGTGCTATGCTAACTTGTTTGTGAGATGATTTTTGAATGGGCACGCCCAGCGTGAGCTCTTTATGAATTATTATTGTTGACAAAAAGTAATTTTGTACTTACTATCTTCAGTTCGGTTTAGAAAATGTATTATTGGTACTTATTTCTCAAACAAACAAACTTACTTTCGCATTTACAATATTAGTTAGGATTAAATTTGTATCAAATTACCACAAAAATACAATAATTTGGAATATGAAATGTCAAACAACAATTTAAATTTACACGGATAGATCATGACCTGGTTTAGGACATAGGATACTTTTCATCCCGGTAGTACGTTTTCGAGGGAAACTTCGCAGCCTCACGCCTCCATAATCAATATTTTTTTAACTTGCGTCTGGCTTATCCAAAGTAAATCCGGATTTAAACAAAAAAAAATCTTACAACCAATTACTTAGGTAAACTACTTCTTTCTAATTTCCAGATTCAGTAGCCATAGACATATCGCTAGAAGACTACGGCATGCGTGGCTACGTCACCGACAATGTGAACACGCACTTAGCTTCGCTTCACTCGGCCAAGGTCACCGCGCTACACGAACCCAGTAAGATACCGTCATCAAATTCAAATTCTTACATAGATATACTCAAATACAGGGTGCAACAAGACCCTTTACCTATGTAATGGTTATCTACCCCGTTATCTATGTATTCTGAACTTCAAACTAAGTAGCATTGAGCAAAAATTATTGCTGGGAAACGATTTTTATTTTTGGTGTGAAAAATCGTTGTTTACGACAGCGAACAATGTAATACACTCATAATATTGTGCTCATAGTGCATTCACTGGTAGAGGAACAACTCCTCTACTAGGTTATTATGACATTTAAAATTAGATTTCATGAAAAAAAACAGTTGCTACCTTCTCTAACTTCACAAACAGAACGTTCCCAGATATGGTCCAGTAAATAAAATTGATCACTGTGACATGCAGTACAAGTTACTGTCGGCTTCGTTAAGCGTCTTTTTACATCCGTTTATATACAATTGTCAACTAGAGAGGTCTGTGGAGGTGTGCCTGCGCCAATGTAGACTGACTCCAATATACATGCTGTATTGGAATCACAGAGCACGGAATAGCCCCGCCGCCGTCAGCGTCTAGAGACGCCAGTTTATCAGTATACATTTCCTGGCGCCGTCAGCGTCTAGAGATGGCAGTTTATCAGTATACATTTCCTGGCGCCGTCAGCGTCTAGAGACGGCAGTTTATCAGTATACATTTCCTGGCGCCGTCAGCGTCTAGAGACGGCAGTTTATCAGTATACATTTCCTGGCGCCGAAAGTGTGTTGAACGCACAACTTCTGTCACGGACGCCATTCAAAACCGTCAGTTTGGGTGACACGCTTGGTTTGTACGGAAGTTGTTGAAAATGCCGCCTCTGTGCTATGTAATTGGTAATTGGAATAGGCCTGTGTGGGTCTAGGAACATGCGGCGTGTGGTTAACCAGCGCAGGCACAACTGCTCAGGTAGACCTCTCCAGTGGACCATAGTGTATAAGAATTAAGCCAAGTCATTACAAATGCCTCGCGATATGTGTCTCCAGAGACATTGCGAGATTACGCCCGACTTCGAACGACATTGAAAACTACGAAAATATCGCCAGAAATGTCGTGTGAAGTTGGGTGACGGAGTGCTCTGTGCCTGCAGACACGTGGCTCTGTGTTGTAGGAAGTTTGTGAAGACATGGCTTTAATTATAATTTCTTAAAATGTCAGCTGACTGCAACAACACGTGTATTGAGGTAACTGAAATCAATTACAGAGTATGGTGCTATTAGACAGGCGTGGCTGTTGTCAGCTCCTGACGAGCCTACAACGACGTAAGTAGCAAATAGCAACATTATACAATTACAAAATTACACTTCAATATAAATTTTAGCGAAATGTGAAAAGGAAAGACAAATGATGAAGCAATCTTTTGTAAAAAAAAAAAGTATAAGTACTAAGTAATAAAAAAAAAAGTATAAGCGGGTGCAATCAGAAAGTTGCCAATGTCGCTAATAACTGTTTAATCAACAGCTATTATAAAACTTTCATCAATGTTACTTCAATCTGCCTAGCCTTTTCCCAACTATGTTGGGGTCGGCTTCCAGTCTAACCGGATGCAGCTGAATACCAGTATTTTACATGGAGCGACTGCCTGTCTGACCTCCACAACCCAGGTACTGGGTAATAAGATACCCCTTGGTAAGACTGGTTGTCAGACTTTCGGGCTTCTGACGACCCGTAACGACTGTCAAAGATCCACGAATGACAGCCGGGACCAACGGCTTAACGTGCTTTCCGAGGCACGGAGGAGTCTCGGTATGTAAAGATGGTCAGCCATCCACTGACCAACCCCGGCAAGCGTAGCTTAACCCGATGGATCGACCCGTGCGGCTGTAATTACTTAGCCACGAGCTCCTCTTTTGTCCTCTTCGAGCTCTTCTCTGTTACTTAATTAATTTATTAAAGACATGTTGCGCCGATCCCTAACAAATTGAAATAAGGGCAGGAGAATGGTGACTTAATGAATATCCGAAATATTTATGTTTTGTAGATAAGATAACACTGCACTAAATTTTTTATTAGATTGCCATAATCAATATCATAACACTGAATACTTAGTTTTAGGTGTAAAACAAGCGTTTTGAAAGTTGCATTTTTTTACACCTAAAACCAAATATTCGACTTGCTTTTTGTCATTAGATGTAATGCGTAATAATGCGTCACATTTTTGACGTCCCCATTAGCATCGTATTATTTGACAAGGTTCTACAACGCAGGCACGGCCACAATCGGAACTAACGTCGCCATGTTGTTTTTTCAATACAATTTCTGAGACAATTTCACAAATGCGCCCCCCCGACAATGTCACTCAGGCGCCAAAAGAGCCTTGTAGCACTAACACAAGTACAGTAGTACCCAACTAATATGGCTTATCGATGTACCTGCGCAGAAGATGAATTTTCAAAGCGCGGGAAATGCTATTGACCAATCGGCACGCTCCACGCTTTTTCCTGTACCGCTATTGGTCGGTAGCTGCCGCCATGTTAGCGCGCGCCGCTTGACAGCCGCCATACTTGCGAGTGAGACGGAACTAACAGCTGCAGTGTATTATGAACCTTATAGTAGTAATCTAAGGTTGATTGTAAGTTTTAAGCATTCTCGTTAATCTTCGGGGCCATACTTTCTTTTCTGTGCGAACGAAGATTCACGACGCGCCTTATCAGTTGGGTACTACTGTACGGTTAGGGTTTTCATAAGTCGAGCTAAACTTCCAGCCCCTACTTCCGCGTGGCGGTCCAATGGTGCACAGAACCGATAGAGACCTCGTTCGACTACTGCGGCCTCTGGACCGAGCCGCTGGCTATGTCTGTGGACCCGCTGCTCATATCCTGGCTCGCTTACAAGCCTACTTTGAAGCCGGGTGAGTGTTTACAGAAGACCAAGTCTTCAGGTAGGACGACTATACTAGAAATGATTAGGTAGTTAAATAAAGGTAAACAATCTTGATGTTACTTTTTACACAAACACATATTAAACAAATAAACTACTGCTTAAACTAATGGTTCAATTGATTTAGTAATCATTATTGTTGTATTTACATTTTTATTTTTAAATTGAGGTTTTAAAATAAAAAAAGATAAAAGACACATCAAGATTGTTTACCTTTATTTAACTACTTAAACCTTTCTAGTATAGGTAATAGTGTCTAAACACACTATGCCGAAGTTACGCGACCGAAGTTCCGCGACTGATGTTACGTTCCGTCGTGTACGGCTGATATGACACACCATAAGTGCCGAACTTACGCGGCGGAAATTCAGTCCCGCTGCTCCCCGCCCCGGATCTTCTTTGGCAATCGAACCGAACTTCGGTCGCGTATAATGTGTACGTTGCCGCCGAATTGCCGCTGAACTTACGCCCGACCGAAGTTCGGCTGTACGCTAGAACGCAACGTAATTTCGGCATAGTGTGTCGTCTGTAATTCAAATAGTATTGCAGGCGTAATCGTGCCGAACTTCGGTCGCGTAACTTCGGCATAATGTGTTTAGACACATAGAGTATTTGACAACTATCAAAAATATATGAATTCAAGTGTGATGATCAATGCTCGTGCCTTCTCTGTATGAGAAGAGCCTTTGCCCATCAGTGGGCAGTAATAAACTGGTGTTGTTATTTCACTGCGTATGTTGATTGTTGTTGTTAACTAACACTAGACGTCACAGAAAAAACACGACTTGTGAGATATAAAATAAAATCGTTGTAATTACGGAGAAGTTATACACTTTAGAGAAGATATACTTCTTTTATTGAGTTTTATTTGAGTCTGCACGAGCTTCGGGCATCAACTAAGTACATCATGATATTAATGTATGTGTTGTATAAACATTAGTTTTTGTTTACACTAAACATCTTAAGGGGTCATTGTACTCATCATTTTGAACAACTTTTATTAAACAAAAAGTAATGTTGTATATAAGGTCCCATTAAAATAGATGGATAAATTTTAACAGGGTGTTCTACCCATGAATATGAACAACTTTCACTATGGGACTAACTCTGAATTCGCGAAAAAAAAAATCAGCTGTTCAGTACATGTATCTACACCAAACTCGTCAAAACGTAGGGAGCAGCTGATTTTTTTTCGCGATTTCAGTTTTGGTCGCATAGTAAAAGTTGTTCATATTCATGGGTGAAAAGGAGATTGTCAACTTCGGTCCAAGTGTGTTGCAGACGTACATTTTAATTTAAATGACAGGTGTCACCGAGTACAACATTTTTTATTATGGCAGCAAAAAAAATATCCCAGAGGAATTGACAATTTTGCATGTGTAAAAATTAAGAAATAATATTTTATTTATTCTTGTTACCAACATAGACAAAAGTGATTATAGCTACTATTCTTTATCGATAACGTAATCTAAAAACTCTGCTGGGCGGTTAATATTATCCTCGTGCCTGGCCCACCCCAGAAACCATACTACACACATTATATGGGCGCAGCAGCCCAGCCCAATGTGCGTTTCCCTAATGTTGTATATAAGGTCCCATTAAAATAGATGGACAAATTTTAACAGGGTGTTCTACCCATGAATATGAACAACTTTCACTATGGGACTAACTCTGAATTCGCGAAAAAAAAATCTGCTGTTCAGTCCATTTATCTACACCAAACTCGTCAAAATGTAGAGAGCAGCTCATTTTTTTTTATCGATTTCAGGTTTGGTCCCTTAGTAAAAGTTGTTCATATTCATGGTTAGAACACTGTCCATCTATTTTAATGGGACCTTATAAATATTGTATTGTTCTTCCACAGGCGCGTATCATCTGTCCTTCGCACAGTCACGCGTGTCGCAAACGAGCTTCCAACGCCGCTCCACACCACCGGTCAGTTCGCTGTTTCTTTTACTACAATTTAGCTTCAGCACTCTCATACAGTGTGACGGTTTTCGTTACAAATATAATTCAAAATATAATTTTAAACGTTGAATCGTAGGCCAGGGTTGCAATTCACGACCATTCGATGTTCTTAACTAACATTTTAGACCTATGTATCCTGCTTATGCGTATGAAGTTTCATTA
Source organism: Cosmia trapezina (assembly GCA_905163495.3). Lineage (NCBI taxonomy): Eukaryota > Metazoa > Arthropoda > Insecta > Lepidoptera > Noctuidae > Cosmia > Cosmia trapezina. Next base: position 962,279 of record LR991019.1, read on the forward strand.
AAATCGGTTCATTCATTTCGATAAAAAAGGACTTGAAAGTTTGTATGAAATGCCGTACGGAGCCAACGCTCTTAATGTCATTGTCTGTACGATATAAGAGTGCATTCGCAGTCGTCGAGTGGACGCGGCGGTAGTCGCACGTCTGGTGCGGGCGCCGAGCTCGTGCACTTGCGCTCGCGCAGCGTGGGCTCCAGCAGCGAGCCTAGCGAGAAGAAGGAGGTCAAAATACATCCCATGCCTAAGGTACCTATACAGGGTCAAATTAAATTATATACCGCGTAGACATTAATTACTATTATGTATAATAATGCCAGCCAGTTGCTGCCCCACTGCAGGGCGATGGCCTCGTCTCACACTGAGAAGGCATCATGAGCGTTGACCACCGCGCTTGCTCAAGTCGGGTTGGCAAACTCTTTATTTCAAACTAGCGGACCCGACAGACGTTGTCCTGTCTGAACGATCCTAGAACCCGACTGCAGCGCAACCTACCGGGTCCAATTGTGTTTTCAAACTATCCAGGAACCCATTCAAATATACACACAACATTTCAGCCGTTGTTATACCACGTTTTATCCGTTTTTTTTTAAAGTATCCTATGTCCGTCACCTGGTTCTAAGCTACCTCCCCAACAATTTTCAGTCAAATCGGTTCAGCCGTTCTTGAGTTATAAATAGTGTAACTAACACGACTTTCTTTAATATACACCACTAATTTTTAATTAGTACAAATACTTAAAGGGCTTATTAGAGAAGGTCTTGTTATTAAATATGTAAAGTCTCAATAAATAATATTCATAAACAGCAAAGTTATTGGCGTTTGTTTATATCTCAAAATTTCACTCAATTTTTTTTTGTACTAATTAAAAAATAGTGGTTTACATAGATAACTTATTACGGGGCTAACGGTCGCTGGTAGTTTAATTACTTGAAATTATGAGTTTAGAAAATCTTTTTTTATTTTGCCTTCATTGATATTGGTGATGTGGTGATCTACAACGCCTCATACGAATTACGCATCACACTATGCAAAACCCTCCAAGCAGAGTTATCCGCGCGATTAGCATGGTACAACATCCCGACATCAACCGTCCCCACCCACCAGACACAGCACCCGTCTGGTTGGAGGATCATCCGTTTCTATGGGAGATGAGGAACTTTTCATCCTGTTCCTCATACCTCTATAGTAATGCTAGACGGAAAGTACAGTCACATCCAAAATATGTTCGTCACATTAACGGCTATTTTTTCGCCTCATTTTAAGATATAATCTGCTTTCCCGACTCAGCGTCTTGGGCTTATGTATTAGGTCGTAATGTCAATACTGCAGAATAACATTCCATTTTGTTTACATATCAGACCGATTTAAAAAAAAAGCCTGAGGTGTCGTGGGCTACCCTATTGGAACGAAGTTCCGTTCGCTGTATATTATGTATTAATACACAGCTATCTTCTTCTTCATTTTCATCTTCTTGAGGAGGATTCGAACCATTTAGTATGGTTTCAAGTGTCAAAGGTCTTTGTTTTTGGTTGGCTAAAAAGTATAATAAATGGATTTGTATTTAAAAACAAAAACAAAAACTTTGACACTTGAAACTGACGGCATCAAAAAACGTAGAAGTAAGTAAGAAGTTAAGAAGTAAGAAATGTTGAATTTCGCGGGCTACCTGGCGCTTTCGCCTTAAGATTAATGAGCTAAAATGATGAACAGCAACAAAATCCGCGGGACACTTGGCTGTCTGGCGAGCGGCTGAGTGCGCTGCACCAGCGGCTGCGCAGTATGCTGCTCAACGTGGAGCTGGGCCAGGCTCTGCTGTACGTGACCATGAGCTCGGCCAGCGCCATCGACTGCGCCACGCTGCGCGACGCCATGGAGCGCCACGCGGCCGCCTCGCACAGCGTGCTGGCCATCTGGTACGAACCACACTTATTCACGCAACGGACATGTACACGTGACCTTTGCCTGTCGCGTCGTTATAACAAAATCGTCTTGATCAGTCATTAATTCAAAAACCAATGACCAAAATTGGAACAGTCAGCGTCAAAAATATCGGCACGAACAGACTGTTCAAAATGATCTCAACTACAAGAAAATTAAACTTTATCTCAATTGGATAAAGTTCTTGTCAGAATGACAGTTGTCGTGTACTGTCTTCATTCTGAAACATTCCTTGTGTCATTGTGTTATTTCATTGTCACAGTTGTTTAGATCATTTTGAACAGTCTGTTCGTCCCGGTATTATTGACGCTGACTGTACCTTTTTTCTTGGCGCAACTTTAAAAATTAGGTACAAAATAAAATTGTTTAAGGTGATAAATAGCGCTGGCCGCCAGTTATACTGGCAGCCAGTGCTGGCTTAGTATTGGCCCCGTGTAAACATTTTTTCTTGCCAAGCCAGCACTGGCCAAATGAGCTCCGCCGGCGTCACCCTTAGAGTCTGTCAAGCGAGTCGTATCCCATGAAAAAGGCGGCAAATTCATAAATCTTACAGGTGTCAACACTGATATAGTACGCTGAAAACGTGTTTGATGCTTGAATTTTTGTAGATAAAAAAATTCTTCGGGATAAATTAAAAAAGTGCTTTTCAATGTATAGTAATTAGTTCCAATTAGTCACAATTAGAACTAAAATCAGAATCTAGAAATTCAATGTCTTCATAAGAGAAATCACTGTCATTATCAACACGCACAAAAATGATGAAGGGTTCCAACTCCGTTTCGGTTATCCTGTCCCTTGCTTTATATTTTTTCTACATTAATAGTGTGATCTGTGCATTTTCCATTAAATATATTTCTTTTCCATTCATCTTTAAATGTCCAATAATGCAAATTAGATAATTGAGCTAAAAGTATCAAAATGCTGTAGCTTAGTAGAACAGCAGTGCAAGTACGGACTTTGCATCGATAAGACATCGAGATCGCTAAGGTTCGCATTTTTATCGATCTTGTTATCGAATTTGGAAGTACGTTACACGCCACGATAAGATTTATCGTGGGCCGATTCGAGTCGATAAGGATTGTTTGTCAAATGGCAATACTGAGGACGTCCACAGACAAACCATTTAAGGTGGGGCTTCAGTGGCATGACTAATGTCCGAAATATTTAGAAAATCCTTTTTGTTTATACATTTTTGACATTGTAAACAATATTTATGGGTATAATTTAGAGAAGCTACCAGTATTTACCTAAATTTCCGTTTGTTTTCGTAAAAATACAGAAAATATGCTATCTTCTTAAATTAAAGTCGTGTTTAGTTGTTTACCTTTGCCAAAAAAAAAAGTTTGTTGTTGACATTTCTTGAAGTTTGAGAAAAAAACTTATCTGTCTGTCACCGTCTGAGCTATCCGTAAACACGGTAAGCTCTAAACTCTAGATCTCGAATGAAGTAGGTAGGTAACTATAGTAAAAAAAAACAGTACTTATGTACTTACCACGATATGGACAGGGAGTCTAGTGGATCGTATCCTCCGCACATCTACCTCTATCCCTTCTGTTAAAATTACCGCCACTTCCCGAGTCACCCGAAAGAGACGAACAAAATCTCCTTCTGGAAGTTCCAGAGGATTGTTCGTGTCTCTGAGACGCCGCCTCCGAATACGCATCACATTATGATGCTGCTGCCGTTCTTCCTCATCACCCAGCAATAAAGCCATGAGTCCTAAATCCATTTTATGTAATGATCGATAAGCTTATCGGGCTTCTACAAGGTGTCGATAAATTACCGAACTTGACAGCTTAAATTGGCGATCTCAACTGTCAAAATGTCGTTTCGTACTTGCATTTTCGATAAATTCGTTAAAATTTTAGAGTTTATCTACCGATCGGTAAAGCAGAAGTTACGTACTTGCGGCATCGATTCGATTCGATAAAAACTCATTTTATCGAGTTTATCTGTCAAATTTATCGAATCGAGTCCTACGTACTTGCACTGCAGAAGTGGTGACAATCCGTTTGACTGCCATTATAAGAAATCAGCTAAATGGTCGTGGACTCGCTTGACAGACTCTTATCGACGTGTTTTTGGGTTTTCAACTCCTCGCGTAAAACTTTAGACATTTTTAGGGTTCCGTACCTCAAAAGGAAAAAACGGAACCCTTATAGGATCTCTCTTATAGGTCTGTCTGTCTGTCGGTCTGTCCGTCTGTCACAGCCAATTTGCTCCGAATCTAATGGACCGATTAAGTTGAAATTTGGTACACATATGGATTTCTGTGACCCAACACGTACGGCTAAAGTAAATTAATGAATTTTGAATATAGGGGGCAAGTAAGAAAATGAATAAAAAAAGTTTTGCAAACTGTACCGTGTAACATATCTATCAAATGAAAGACCTTCCTATTATGAGGGTCTCAAATATATTTTTTTTATAATTTTAAAATAAATAGTATTAAAGTTATTTACGAAAATAGACGAAAATGGACCATTTCCCCCTTATCTCCGAAACTACTGAGTCTAAAATGTTGAAAAAAAAATACAGAAAATAGTTCTATACCTGTAGATTACAGGAAAACCTATAAGGAGTTTGTGGTCTTAAAATAACATGGTAAATCTCGCAATATTGTGAGTGCAAACTTACATTTACTGTTGGAATGTATGGGAGAACATGGTTTTCAACTATAATGTTAAATTTGTTTGTAACTACGGAACCCTTCATTGTGCGTAGTCCGACACGCACTTGGCCGGTCTTTTTTCCATTTTCACAAAAACATGTTTGATGCCAATCGATGCTGTTTCTTATAAGGATCAAGAAAATCTACGGGTTCAACTGAGGCTTAAGTACTAGAAATTTCAGAAATCGCCAAATTTACTTACAGAGGGATGACTACCGAGATGACGCCTTGCCGTTACTCCAAATAAATTTTTATATGCGCAAGAGAATGATGATGAACGGAAAGTGAATCCGTAAACTGATCATAATATTTTCCAGTGTTTGTAATGAAACTTGTGGTTTGCAGCCTCGGTCGCCTGTCCATGCAGTCGAACGCAGTGACGAAGAGGCTGTGGGAGGTGCTGCGACACGACGGACCCACATACGTAAAACAGAGTGAGTTGTAAACAATTTTTCTTTCTTCTAAGATAGTAACAGAACGCCTTTGTCATGCATCTGTTGTCATGTTGGATTTACAGCTGTAATGAAAATCATGTCATTTGTTTTAAATAGGTTTTTTCTATGGATTCTTTTCTATTTTGTGAATGTGACAACGTTGTTGGCCTTGTAGACTTGTAGATGTTTCCATTTGTTAACCATTTTCTATTTTGTGAATGTGACAACGTTGTTGGCCTTGTAGACTTGTAGATGTTTCCATTTGTTAACCATTTTCTATTTTGTGAATGTGACAACGTTGTTGGCCTTGTAGACTTGTAGATGTTTCCATTTGCTAACCATTTTCTATTTTGTGAATGTGACAACGTTGTTGGCCTTGTAGACTTGTAGATGTTTCCATTTGCTAACCATTTTCTATTTTGTGAATGTGACAACGTTGTTGGCCTTGTAGACTTGTAGATGTTTCCATTTGTTAACCATTTTCTATTTTGTGAATGTGACAACGTTGTTGGCCTTGTAGACTTGTAGATGTTTCCATTTGTTAACCATTTTCTATTTTGTGAATGTGACAACGTTGTTTGTCTTGTAGACTTGTAGATGTTTCCATTTGCTAACCATTTTCTATTTTGTGAATGTGACAACGTTGTTGGCCTTGTAGACTTGTAGATGTTTCCATTTGCTAACCATTTTCTATTTTGTGAATGTGACAACGTTGTTGGCCTTGTAGACTTGTAGATGTTTCCATTTGTTAACCATTTTCTATTTTGTGAATGTGACAACGTTGTTGGCCTTGTAGACTTGTAGATGTTTCCATTTGCTAACCATTTTCTATTTTGTGAATGTGACAACGTTGTTGGCCTTGTAGACTTGTAGATGTTTCCATTTGCTAACCATTTTCTATTTTGTGAATGTGACAACGTTGTTGGCCTTGTAGACTTGTAGATGTTTCCATTTGTTAACCATTTTCTATTTTGTGAATGTGACAACGTTGTTGGCCTTGTAGACTTGTAGATGTTTCCATTTGTTAACCATTTTCTATTTTGTTAAATACCTACTACTTGTAGACAGGTCTCCAATGTTAATAGGTATGGGAGGAATACCTTTAACAGTGTAATTTGAAAACATTGTAAAAGCGAATTATTTCTAAAGAGCCACCGTGGAGTTCCTTGCCGCCTCTTCTTCTTTGGAAACGACCAATTGGAACCGTGCACCTAGCTTCTAACATTTCATATGTGCTCATGTAGGATTATGTGAAATAAAATATTTTGAAGTTGAATTTGACTGTCGTAATTTCAGAGCTGTCAGAGGACTCGTTTCCGTGGAAGATCAGGCTGGCGGACGTGTCGTGCTACACGCTGGAGGTGCGCGCAGCCTTCGTGCCGGGCGTGAGTCACTTGCTGGAGACGGAGCAGTCGGGCGCGTCCGCCAGGCTCAAGTCTAAGCTCAGCAGGCCCAAGGTAGGGCTTTGTGGCTATTCATAATGAAATTAATTACATATCATCAATCAATATAAAAAAATAAAAACCTAAAAAAAAAAATTTAAAAGTTTTTATTTTTTTATCTTTATTCTCATTATTGTAAGGTTGCTGTGGGTTGCTGCCACTGATATGTCAAATTTACTAAATAATTTGCATTGTTAAAATCATGTTCCCATTGTAATAAAAAATGTAAATGATTGAGTGTCGAGTTTATGTTGTAAACAGTTTTTTAGGATCAAGTCTTGTAAAACTTTGAAAGGCGAATCGTTAGCCTAGGTAATACGGGCTGGTATCCGCAACTCCACGTCAATGCGCGTATTTTGCGTATGGGTCGGAAAATCGATCATTTCCCAAATGGTCCCATTTTTGTCAAAATCCAGTTCTGATGATGGGATCCTGGAGAAATCGAAGGAACTCTTCAAATATTATAGGCACACCTATAGCGATTTGGGTATTTTTTATAGTAGCTCGTGCATTTACTCTCGGAAAGCACCACTTGGTGAAGTGGAACTGATGATGAAGACCACAGATGGCTACCGGAACTACTCAATGATAAATATTTCACGGGTTGCGATTCGATTACTTTAATATGGTTGCTAAGCAATTTCCGCTCGTCGCACAATGCGTGTGGTGAGTGGTTGTTGAGGAGTTCTCCTGGTTCTTACCAGCAGAACTCCTCAACACTTAACGTCCCAGCATCGGGAAAAGCAATATATTGTAACATGTGATGAGCAATTGACATTAGACTATTGTAACTTATACAAATTATAAACAGACCCACTAAAAAGCGAGAAATAAAAACTTTTTAACAAAAAAAAAAAACCGACTTCCAAAAAGCACTACAAAGTGAAAAATAACTTTGATTTCGGAAGTCGGTGGCAAAAAAAAAGAAAGTTGATAAAAAAACGAAAGACACCGACTTCCGAAATCAAAGTTATTTTTCACTTTGTAGTGCTTTTTGGAAGTCGGTTTTTTTTTTTTGTTAAAAAGTTTTTATATAGCGGAGGATTTTATTGGGGGCTTGATTAACTCTAAAATTGGTGTAAATAATGTTTGAGTCAAGTTATGGAAACATACCAGACGATTTTTGAAATTCTTTATTTGTGTTCGTGAAAACAGAGATACCTACAGTTTATATGAAAAATCTTATTAATATGTTTAATGAACTTGAAACTTAGCACAAATACTTGCATAAGTAAGTAATAATGTTTGTCATTATTAGTTTTTCAAAACTACGCCTCAAATGAGGTTAGGGATGTTAAAGTTTGTATAGAAGAATTTTAAAGCGCAGTCCGATTAAAAAAATGGTACTTTGAGTCAAGTTAGGAAACTTGCCAAACGAATTTTCACCGATTTTGACGACATATAGCTGATGTTTTAAGGAGTAACTTAGGCTATTTTTATTTTAGAAATATAAGTAGGGTTCCGCGCAAGAAAACTAAAATCCATGAAATCAGACAACCACGTACAGTCCAGTACAAACTTACTAAGCCTCCGCTGTCTATTACGGCTATAACAACAAATAATAAAAATAAAGCAAAGTTAAAAATGTAAGGGGTCGGTCCCCATACAATAAACTTTTCATTTTGAAAAAAAAAAATAAAAATTTTAATCTAGCATGTGGGGTGTCATCGTCTAGAACTCATTGAGTAGAGTACAAACATATTTTTTTTTAAATCTTTTAAAATTAAGAAATAGGGGGCCGTAAAAGTTGTAAATTTTAGACCATTTTTGTACGAGCTCTAGCGCAACAATTCAACAAATTAGGAATTTGAAACTTCTTTATACCATGTAGGTACCATGCATACTGTATTTAATCAACAATACTGAAAACGGCGAATCATAAGGTATTTTGTTTAAACATGGGTGATTTTCTGCAACTGCAAAAAATAACCTTCTAATTCACAGTATCATTATAAAATAAGTAAAAAGTTATCTTTGCGATTGTTAAACATATAACATGGTACGGAACCCTTCGTGCGCGAGTCCGACTCGCACTTGACCGGTTTTTTTTATGGACTGTCTGAAATAAGAGTTTTATTATTATTATAAAGCATTTTTGTTTGTTTTACTTCAAGGTCGCCACCCCGAGGATTGTGCTCGAGCTGGTCACCACCACCATCACGGTGTCCGTGCTCACCAAGTCGCTGCAGTACAAGGGAATCACCAGGAAAGAACCCAAGGCGAAGAAAGAAAGAGTAACCACTCAAGATAAGGTTGGTTTTAGTACTTTCTATGGTTGGTTCAGATTGGTGAAATGTAACATAAAGTGTAACACAAATAGCCGTCTCAACCGTTTGACCGCTTGTGTCGCATTTATGCGACACATATTTCCGTGCACCTACAGCTCGTGTCGTATTTTTGCGACAGAGACATGCATGACTTTTTCGCACTTACAAACAAATATTTTACAACATTCTTGGCTTTTTAAGTTATAACTGTATTTGTATGCTCGTTCCGTTTCGATGACAGTACTTTTAGTAATTTGAGAGCAGTCTTGGCCTAGTGGTAACGGCTCCGACTTACGAGTTGTAGGCCGTGGGTTCGAACCCAGCCGGCAATTTACTTTGTGTAATTCATTTCATCATCACTGCTCTCAAAAACTGCGAACGAAAACATCGTGAGGAAACCAGCAGATCCTAGAACCAATAACAAATCAAGACATGTGACATTCACCAACTGGCCCCGCTTGCCGACTGCCACTCACAGACATGAGGCCTGAGTCCCACCAGTGAGAATGGTTATGAAACAGAAGTCATCTTTACCAAATGTTGATTTTATAGATGCTGCAGCCAGGATCGTTTCCACACGAGATAGCTCTTTAACGGTTCGGGCATAATTTTTTGATATTTGCTGTGCAAAAGTGTGGATCTTTGACAGTCGTTACGGGTCGTCAGAAGCCCAAAAGTCTGACAACCAGTCAGATTTGGTGTGCAAAAATGTTTTTTAAGAAGCATATTTGTCCAATTTAAGGATTTATTAAATCGAGCTGTACCGTGTTTTAAAATGTTAATAATGCTATGTCTTTCAACAGAAAACGAAATACTTCACGTCTGGAAAGGACTTCAAACCGACAACATTAACGGAATTTGTACGCGGTCCGTCTGCAAGGTAATGATTGTTCATTATATTGAAAATATTTAGCGGAACTTATGGTGCTCGGTTTCATTGACCACCCTAAAATAATTATGTATCCACATTTTTAGATTTAATTTTAACCATATGAGAAATTTAAAGAGGAAAAATTGTTTGTTTTTTTTTGTAAGGGGTACTCTCTGGAAGTACTTAAAAAAAAACTTTCTTTAGTTCAGAAAAGAAAACACTGTACAATTAAAAAAAAAAACTAGTATTAGATTTTATATGAGCCTTAGGTGCTAGATTTACGGACTGACTGATCCGATTACAAAACTTCTTTCACCGATAGCTGGGTGCACTATTGCCGAGTGCCGTTAGGATGTGTTTATGCTGTTGACTTCCACGCGGATGGAAGTCGCTGGCAGAAGCTATTTATTAATAAATTTAATATTTTCTTTTTCAGAATAAATGAATCCTCTGACGTAAGTATTTTAACCTATTACAAATCGTGTTGATTTATTTAATTACTCATAAGGCAACTATTACAAATGATTCCTAATAATACTTGAATAAATAATAATAATAATATCCTTAGACATTTCACACAACGCCATCTAGTCCCAAGCTAAGCAACCTAATGCTTGTGTTATGGTAAAGAGATGGCTGATGTTTATCAGCCATACTTATATACTTTTTTTTTTTGTAAATACATACATATTATAGATAGAAAAGCACCCAGACTCGGAACAAATACTTGTAGGTCGTTCAAATATTTGTTCCGTGCGGGAATCGAACCCGCGACATGCTGCGCAGCAGTCAATCACTAAACCACTGCGCCAACCGTGTCGTCCAAAAATATTTTTTAATTATTTATAATATTACTTTGGCCCCGCTGTTGGACTGAATCAATCTGCCTAGCCTTTTTCCAAGTATGTTGGGGTCGGCTTCTAGTCTAACCTGATGCAGCTGAATACCAGTATTACAGCTGTTGGACTGAATATAGGGTAATAACAGTGATACATAAAAAGCTCAAGATAATTATTTAATGCAAGTCCTTCAAATTATGGTGCCTATTGAAATATGTCTTCGAGAGGCCATCCGGCCACAATACAAGCTTTGTTAGCCTAGTTTTCACAAAATTAAAGTTTATTCCAGTAATCATAAAGTGGTTATTTGAACAAAATCGAGAAATAAAAAAAATCTTATCGACCGATATTATGTATGTGCCTGCCTACCTTCTATCTTACAATCTTTTAAGACGAAGGAGACTAATCTCCGCGGCAAAGGGCAACCTATGGTCGGACTTTTAATTAGCTGCAGTAAAATGACACTTCTAATGCCATTTTTACTGTCATTTCGCTATCAAATGGGAACATTTTTTAACGAAATGACATAAGAAGTGTCATATTACTGCTTACTACTTATTATTATTTAAAATTGTTCATCTCGAACTTTGATATCAGTAATGTATAATGTGTGTACAGAAGCCTCCTAGTCCGTCGCCGCAGCAGCAAACAGCCGAGGAGGTCATCATCACGGACGGACCCATGGTGTCGCTGGGCATCCACCTCCACGCCGACACCCCACCGATCGTGCTGCGTCTCGAACAGGATCAGGTACTGTACCTTACCTAACAAGGAAATATGAATATTTCATGAAAACATCAGAGGGGGACCATTCTCGTGTTTTTATGAACGTTAGCGTTCTGACAGTCTCAAATAAAAAAAAAAAAATCAAATCAAATTGTTTATTTGCTAGAATGCGGGTGTACAAATAAGGTCGTGAAATTTTAAAGTTGAGCCATACATTCTGCCCAAGATTTGGCATGCAAAAATCAATCAATCAATCTGACAAAAATCTTAAACTTTTCTTCAACCATTTATTTTACTTTTATTTATTGCATTTTTACATTTGTGCCCTGTCAATAAATAAGGCGCTTTATAGGCGTGCTTATGTCAGAAGTAAAATAAATGGTTGGAAGGAAAGAGTGTAAGTATTAAGGCAAGTGGTTGACATTTGAACTTCTTCGCGAGTATCTGTTGGCGTCTGAATGACATTGACGGGGGGCGTTGTTGATCAACATTTGTGAAATCGTCACAGAAATGGGGTTGGCTACTGTCAAAGTGGCGCTAGCATAGCTTTAACCAAAATTAAATTCATTTGTATGAATTTTTTGATTTGGTTTGATTTTACAAAATGCCTAAGAAATGTGAAGTGCCTTATTGCAAAGAAATAGGTGCACACCAATTTCCGATAGCTGCAGAATTTAAAAAAAGTGGTTAAAAAAAGTAATTAAAAAAAAAGTGGTCTAATTTGGCTTTTTGTAGTAATGTAATTGGCGAAAAGTATTATGAAATGTATACTTCCTACAAACAAAACTATTTCATAAATAAAATAGCTTGATGTATAATTTTAAGAGTATACCTTTCAATAAGGTCTGCTTTTCTTCCTTGTAAAGAAACACCTCGTTTTTTTCAGTTCAGCCTTTAGCTCGCTTATTCTCCATGTTGAGTACATGTTTATCTTATCATACATCCTGGTATTTTGATGAAAAAATTTACAAAACCGAACACAAATTGAGTAAACAAACGTGACAGGTGAAAGCTATGCTAGCGTCATCTGCCAAAAGTTTTAAGGAGCCAACCCCATTGTATTGAAATAATAAGATGACAGTGATAGTTCCGATTTTGGCCACGCGCCAACACTTTCTTGTACTGTTGTAGCTGTGTTTATCACTTGTGTGTGTCTAACATCGTTGACGCGTCACTGTCGTAATATAACAAGGTTCTAAGTACAGATAAAGTTTTCATAGGCTCTATACGTCGCTCGTCTGATTCTGTCGTTAAAAGTGTTTTATTGTCATTCAAATGATAAATGATTTCATTTTTGTAAAGTAGGTAGATATGTACTAACAGTTTAACTCGTCTATCATATTTAAAAAAAAAACTAGATGAGGTCGGCTTTTCCTATCTCAGTACCCTGAGAAGAAAGGCCAAAACAAGCTCTGAGGTCACACTCTCTTTTAAAGTCCAGACATAATCTTGGTCAGATCATGTGAAGACCTTGTAGATTGGTATCTGAAATGGTCTTTGGAGGAAAGAACCACACAGAATGAGTGGACCTGTCCAGTCAGTGCACGCATTTGTCAGTGATCGTGCAGCTCAACTCAGAACTTAAGGAGCTCAACGATTCGACGAACAATACCAAAGAAAGGAGATTTACGTAGGCCGCGTAAAGTACTCAAACTGCCAGATCATCATTAAAAATAACTGAGAGAAAAATAAAACAATGGCCACATAGACTACACATTCTCAATAATTAAAAAAAAATATCAAAGATAAAATCAACATTCCCTGTGTATTGGAGCAGCTCAATCCCAAGCCTTTTTGCCCTCAATATAGTTGTTGGCAGTATAAAAGCTTTCTGGCATAGTTTCCGTTTTAAAGAGACTAGTTTTTGTCAGCGGCTTCGCCCGCGTGGATGTCGGAAAATATCCCACGGAAACATACTACCGGGAATTCCTTCCTTATTCCTTATTTACATTATAAAGGGAACCTCTGTGCAAAATTTCAGCTTTCTAGGTCCAAGGGTTTGAGCTTGGCGTTGATAAATCAGTCGGTCAGTCATTACTTCTCTTTTTATATACATAGATTTGAATTTATTATGTCTTAGTTCTTGAATGTGGCGGAAGTTTATTATAAAACCGTATACATTGGCATCTGGATCAAGATGCAGATTACCTATACACATAGGTAATCAATTTGAGAAATAAAAAAATATATGTTACCAAATGCATGAAATCAGCATGTTCGCCACATTAGTGTCTCCATCAATCAGTTTGAATAGTAGAAACACGTTCTGACAACACCACATTAGCAAATTGTGATCTCAAGCCTAAAATATATCTTCCTCAGAGCAGGCCTTTTAAGTATCGTTGTTTTGTTTTGTCGTCTGTTGTCTTACCGCCGCGGGGAGGACTCTGTGGGCCTCTTAAGATACGGTTTCCTAGAAGAGCAGTGGCCACCACTAACGGCGGCAGTGACAGCTGTCATGAAAATGATGACAGTGGCAAAGATTTTAATCGTTAGATTCGCCCTTCCATGTCAAAAGAAAGTCGCATTTCTGATTCGTTTTGACACACAATAACGCAGTGACAACACTTTACTGTCATGGAAACGCTATTTAATGATTTGTGAGCTCACTTTTCCCAGTATGGACGCTTTTTCTTGTGACTAAGTACGGTTAGGGCACATCTAGTGCCATCTAGGGTGCATCTAGTGGGCTAATCTTTGGGCAGCGGGTTTGACTTAATGTCAAATAGGTACTGGTGAAAATTACTATTTTCATGGCAGCTGTTATATGATGGAACCGCTTTTCTAGGAAACCAAAGTTTTACTGACTAAAATTACACGAAATTCCTCCAATTAGCTCCTGGAGCGCCCGCGCAATCTTGTTTACTCCCGCACGTATACTTAGTACTTTTGCTTTGGCAGTTTTAAGTTAAAAAAAGTGAAAAAAAAATTAACCTAACTTTTCTCTAAGTCTCAAAATTCACCTTAATATTAAAACGTTTATTTCGACCAACAAAGGATCATAATTATACACAAAAATTGCAAAATTAAAAAAATAAATAAAAGCACATACAATTAAAACAACCACATAACCAACGAGATTACAGAATTCGATTGTTCAGTATGTGAACCATACAGCAATGGTTCAGGTAATGACAATCGAACCTCTGCGCAAACGCCCCCAGGATGCCGCTGGAGCTAGACCGAACCCTGCGCACCAAGGGTTCGGGCTAGCTCCACATAGTAGAATAAAAACAGTCTACTAGCGACTCAGCGAACATCCCTGATAGTTTACCATTAATGTCAGATAATTTCCCATATTTGGTTATCAGAAAAGAGGGCAATTGGTAATGTTGTGTATTTCGTTTGCAGTTGGCAAGTGCGCCTGCGAGCAGCCCGCTTATTATCAATCTCGCGTTCGCTCTAGACTTGTCTTCCTTCCGCAGCGCTTGAGCAGTGAGTGACCGATATCATTCGAGGTACTCCGACGATTATAATGCAAATACTAATCATTCAGTTTTACCGAATGTTGCATATTCTAATGCATCTCTCGTTTGATTGTCCCCAGGCGTTCTGCGAAATTATGTATGACGAAGTTCATAATTTTTAAAGTTATCTTGAGATCACAAAACGAGATAAATACTCACAGTTATCGTTACTTTTACTGTCTATGTTTTAAGGAAAAAAAAAAGCGTTTGAGTTTATGTAATAAAAAAAAGCTTATTGTGATTTATGCCAATTTTAATTGTTGTTTTATTTTTAGTGATCGTATTTGCATGAAACGCTGAGCAGTGAAGAAGACGGATGAAAAAAGATTGCATGCAGCGGAGATGAGAATGTTGAGATGGATGTGTGGAGTGACGAGAATGGATAAAGTAAGAAATGAGTATATAAGAGGAAGTTTGAAAGAGAGGAGAGACGAAACGCATGTGACTAAAAGAGTGATGAATATACATGTTGATGGATGGAGAGGCAGAGGAAGGCCAAAGAAAAGATGGATGGATTGTGTGAGGAATGATATGGAAGAGAAGGGAGTGAATGAGAGCGTGACGGTTGACAGAGGAGAATGGAAGAAGAAAACGTGTTGCGCCGACCCCAAGTAACATGGGATAAGGGCAGGAAAATTATGGTGTATTTGCATGAAACGAGATAGAAGGTTTGTTTCACAGTAGACTTAAAACATATGATCACACGTCGTAAATGCCTCACAAGCCGATGAAAGACGAGACTGAACACTTTGTTTTAATAGAAAAAAACAGGCCAAGTGCGTGTCGAACCACGCACAATGAAGGGTTCCGTAGTTGAAAAGAATTTATCCCAAAAACAAACTTACCTTGTACTCCCAAAAATTTTTTTTATGTGATAAAATTACAAATGAACAATTTTCGGACTTTTTCCTTTACTTGTGCTGTGAAACCTTGCTTTTTGCCAAATTTCATGATTCTTGGTGAACGGGAAGTACTCTATAGGTTTTGATTTACTTGCGAGTATCAAAATATTTCGCATAAATGGCCGTATTTTTTTATTGCGCTGACTTAGAAACTTGATTTTTTTAGAACTCCAAGGGACCATATACCTACGTATTTAATATTAATTTCAGCTTGATACCTCCATGCGTTCCCGAGAAAAAGGGTCTTGACAGACAGCTAACTGTGAGCTGCGGACTGTAGCTTAGTGAAACCGAAAACAAAACCAATTCAAATTGAGATTTGTTTATTTTCAATTCTATCAGGTGATGGATGATGCTAGATAGCTAAGCATATGTTCGGCTCGGCAAGAGTTTATGTAGATGTTTGTTTGGGAAAAAGCCGCTTGGCTTAGCTCGAAAAAAAATGTGACTGACGTGTAAAAGTGTTTGTACAAACCTTACAGAAAGTAAATCATTTATCATTTATGAAATGTGCGGAGCCGACCCGAACATGATTAAGCCAGGCAGATGCCGGGCGAAGTTTGCCGATCGGCACGAGCTGAATGAAAGCCGAAAATGTGTATGAATGTGCGGGTCGGCTTTGTTGATCAACAAATACTGCCGAAATGAACATGTATGCTGCCAACTGTTAGCTTAGTACGGCCGAAAAGTAAAGTAATTTAAATTCTATCAGATGATGGTGGCTAATTATGATGGTGTTTCCAGGTCATCATTGTGGACTCAGCGATACACTGCTTCACTCACATCGTCACCTTGCTGAACCGGCCGCTGATGGCGCCTTCCAAGACTGACCTCTCCTCCACCTCTCTGGGCGGCTCTAATCGATCGCTCATACGGTAAGCACTTGCATTTTTCTTTTTAACCGATTTCAAAAAGGAAGAGGTTATCAATTCGACTGAATGTTTCTGTGTGTATGTTCAGCGATGTCTTCGCCAATTGTTAGCTGATTTTGATGATTGTTAGGGTTCCGTACCAAAATGGTAAGAAGGAACACTTATGGAGCGACTCAGTCTGTCTGTCTGTCTGTCTTTCACAGCTGGATATCTCAAGAACTACTTATGCTATCAACTTGAAATTTGGAACAGTTTTAGATGACGTTTACCCAACTATGTATTTTGCAAATAAGAAAGAAACAAAACATTTTTTTTTTTTGCAACGGACTGAAAAAGGGTCGTAAAAATTAAAAGTGGGGCTACTAGGGCTTGTGGGGTATCATATGAAAGAGCGCTGTTTGCACATTCTCAAACATTTTTTTAGGTCTCATAGTTTTCGACTTTTGATGAAAAATGTAAAAAAAAATACCGTTTCGCCCCCTTATCTCCGAAGTTTGCAAAGAGAAAAATCTGAAATTTATGTAAAGATTACAGGAAAAATAAAACGATGTCTCTAAATAGCACACTTTTTCAGAAATCGGAACGGAACCCTCGGTGCGCGAGTCTGACTCGCTCTTGACCGGTTTTTTTATGCCAGAAATTATGTTATGGTGAGTACGTAATAGATTTCAATTGGGTTCGATTTCAGGTCAGTTTCGGAAATGGAAGAAATACCATCTGCATCAGAGGACACGAGCGAGAATCATTCTGAACTGTTGACGATATTCGATCGCTCGGTACCGACCCGTGAGTAATATCGTTTTTTTTTTGTATTAGTAGCTTTTGCCCGCGGCTTCGCCCGCGTGGATGTCGGAATATATCCCACGGGAAAATAGTACCGGGAATTCCTTCCTTATTCCTTGTCAACATTATAAAGGGAACCTCTGTGCAAAATTTCAACTTTGTAGGTCCAAGGGTTTGGGCTGGGCGTTGATGAGTTAGTCAATCAGTCAGTCAGGACTTCTCTTTTTATTTATATCGAGCCTTTTCAGGAAGATGTTTTTTTTTAATATTTCTCAAAATATTTATAGCATCAATTTGAAATTTTTACTTGGTGTTAAATGGGCGCCTCCCTATTAATTCAAATGTTAAGATTTAACTCAGTACTCTACAATCTATATACTGTATAATATAGATATATTATATTATATAATATAGAAGTACATATTATTTACTACCCGACAGCAAACCAGAATTTATCAGCATTGTTTGCGGGGGTCACTGCACATTTTTATTTATTATTTATTTATTTATTGCATTCATGTTGTCTACAAGATGTTAGGTAGGTACATAGTTTCTGTTTCAAACATGAACCCTGCTAGGGCACAGCAAACATATTTGCAGGTACCTACAGCTAGATTTAATATTGCATGCATGACATTAAATTATCCTACATTATTATTTACATACTACACTAAATTATTATGAAATGGTTTACCTATTATTAGATGAGTTTATTACATTATATTATTATTAAATCAGTACATTACAATTATTATAACATTTTTATAACCATCATACATTATTATTATTATTTTAATGTCATTATTGTAATTTTATTATACATATTTAATTGATCAACATTATTATAAGTATTTGCACAATTTAGTAGGAAGTAACATTTTTAAGTATTTAATTGTGTGGTTTTTTTTTCTAATTAGTGCCAATTTAATTTGTTTTCTTTCCAATTTCAAACCAATATTCTAAAATTGGCAGATTTTTTGGCTTTATTTTATTTTTTTTTATTTTATTTTCCTTTATTGGCCAACCAACAATTGTTTACACTGATAAAATTTAAAGTAATTATATAATAACTAAGGTTAGTGTAACAATTAATTAAAGGTTAGCACCACATGCCCCATAAACTAATAAGATGTGCCGCAAGCACTGAATTATAATTAAAGATAAATATTTGAGTACTTAACTAAAATTAATGTTAATAGGTCAATCCGAATTAAAAGTCTAATTAATTAAAATCAGAATTACAATCAATTAAAAATCAGATTAAAATCACAACTACAATTAAAATCAAAATTAATTAAAATCCGAATCAAAAATCAAATTAAAATCACAATTATTATTAAAATCATGATTAAGATCGAAATTAAAGTCACAATAAATATTAAAATCAAAATTAATTAAAATCGGAATCAGAAGTCAAAAAATAAGTATTAATATTAAAATTACAATCAAAATTAAAATTAAAATTAAAATCAAAAATGAAATCAAAATCAAAAATTTAAGTAAAAAATTAAAACAAAAGTAAAAAAAAACAAGCAAAAACAAACAAAAACAAGTCAAGATTAAATTATATTATTAAATTATAATCAAAATTAAACAATTGATATAGTTGTTCTATGAAACTTGGCATAGGAGTCAAAATGCACGTCAATAACATCACTGCAGCTATTTAACAATTTGCAAAGACGAGGAACGACAGAGTTCGCACCAAGTATAGTTCTGCGGAGTGGAGGGTGTAAAGGAGTTATAGGAGCACGAGGGATTCTAGCAGGAGCACGAAACCGAAACTTTGATAGTAGTAGAGGACAATCAATTTTGCATCGGAGTAGCTTATAAACGAAGGAAAAGTCAATGATTGTTCTACGTTTCTCAAGTGAGACCATCTTAAAATGAGATAGTCGGGATTCATAGGATCGTATCCTTTTAGCATTTCCGCTAGCATAGGCTAAATGCCAGAGGAATCTCTTTTGTATTCGCTCCAGTCGAAGAATGTGCGTAGAGTAATGAGGTCTCCAAATCGTACTGCAGTATTCTAAGATACTACGAACGATGCAGTTGTACAGTAAGATCTTCGTCCGATTACGCTTAAAACCAGCAACATTCCTTATAACAAAACCTAGCATTCTAGAAGCCTTTTTGATGACGCCCTCGACATGAGGTACAAATGTCAAGGCGCTGTCGAAAACAACTCCCAAGTCCCTTGTTTGATCTACCTCTTGGATAACGTTAGGGCCCACGCAATATACACTAGCAGTTGCTTTCTTTTTTCGGGTGTATTTCACGTGGTAGCACTTTTTTATGTTTAAGCTCATTTCATTATCATTACACCATTTAGCCAACGAGTCTACGTCCCTCTGAAGTAATGTACAATCGTTTTCAGATTCGATTATCCGTGAAAATTTAAGATCGTCTGCATACATAAAACATTCTGAGAATCTTAGGCAGTGCGGGATATCATTAACGAAAATAATAAATAGAACCGGTCCAACATGTGAGCCCTGGGGGAC
This sequence comes from Cosmia trapezina, assembly GCA_905163495.3. Taxonomy (NCBI): domain Eukaryota; kingdom Metazoa; phylum Arthropoda; class Insecta; order Lepidoptera; family Noctuidae; genus Cosmia; species Cosmia trapezina. The sequence continues at coordinate 981,993 of LR991019.1, forward strand.
TCCTGATGATGTTTTGTAGGTTCCCGATTGGAAACCATTAACTGCGACAAAGAAGGAACGTTTTTCGAGGTAAGACTTAATCCAGTCGTAAAGTGTACCGGTGAACCCATACGCAGATAACTTCGATAGAAGTATATGGTGAGGCACGCGGTCAAAGGCTTTGCTGAAGTCTGTGTAAATCACGTCAATCTGCTTGCCGCAGTCAATGGCATCCGATAGCATTTCTGTGAAAGTCGCCAGATTAGTGCAAGTAGACCTAGACCCTACGAAACCATGCTGAGAAAAGCTCAAATACGATTTGAAGTGTGCCTGAATGTATGGACAAACTAAGGATTCAAAAACCTTAGCAAAGGTTGATAAGATAGAGATAGGTCTATAATTTTTAATGTTGTCCTTTTGGTCACTCTTATAAATTGGAACAACCTTTCCTTTTTTCCATAAGTCAGGGAAAACACCTGAGCTAAGAGACTTGTTAAATATTAGTGTTAAAGGGGAAACCAAAGCGGGAGCACATTTATAAACAAATATTGGCGGAATACCATCAGGGCCAGCGCCTTTACGAATATCCAATAATTTGAGCTTGTTCAATAGGCTATCGCGATCAATCTCAGGTGCTGTTAGTGGTAGACTGTTATTCTTCATATTATGTAGAAAATCGGACTCGGGTTCACTATGGGTCACTGTCGCACTACTAAAATTGGAGGAAAAATTTGACGCGAACATTTCACAAATGTCTGGACCATCTGATGTTAATACGGTTCCATCAGTCATTATGGCTGGATAAGAGCTACAGCCACCTTTTTTATCTTTAATATATGCCCAGAAGCGGTTTGGATTTTTTGTTATTTCATTTTCAATGTCTCTAATATACTCATTATAACTATCAGTAGCTAATTTGGAACACCGTTTACCCAATAATTTGAGCTCGATTTCATCCCTAGGATTCTTATAGACTTTAAAGCGAGTTCTTATTTTTTCCTTTTCTTTTAAAGCTCTAATTAAGCTTTTATTAAACCAAGGAGGATATTTTTTATGTTTAAAAGTAGGTTTAGTGGGTTCGTGCATATGTATAATATGCAGGAGCCTGTCATAAAAAATACGAAGCATTTCGTTAACATCAGCCATTTTCTCAAATAGTTGTTCCCAGTTTATATCGTTTAGATTCTCGCAAATTTTCGTGTAATCAAGTTTATTATAATTGGCTTCATACTATTCATCGCGACTGTCAGAAATCTTAATATGTTAAATGTTAAAGGATTTAGTTTCCGCACTTAGTCCTTCATGTGGACCATTGTGTGTGTTTCGTTTCGTTTATAATTATAATGTTTAGTTTTTTTAAACTAACTACTCGTTTCAATGTTTATTAATTTTAAATCAATCTGCCAAGCCTTTTCCCAACTATGTTGGGGTCGGCTGCCAGTCTAAGCGGATGCAGCTGAATATCAGTATTTTACATGTAACGACTGCCTATCTGACCTCTGCAACCCAGTAACTGGGCAATACGATACCCCTTGGTAAGACTGGTTGTCAGACTTTCGGGCTTCTGACGACCCGTACCGACTGTCAAAGATTCACAAATGACAGCCGGAACCAACGGCTTAACGTGCTTCCCGAGGCACGGAGAAGTCTCGGTATGTAAAGATGGTCACCATCCACGGACCAACCCCGGCAAGCGTAGCTTAACCTGATGGATCGAGCCGTGCGCCTGTTATAACTTCGCCACGACCTCCTGTTTATTAATTTTAAATAAATAATTTAATTATTTTTCAGACGAATTTAGGTAATAATATAATAATAAAATTCATACATACCTACACAATAAATAATACCTACTATTCGCAACGCGATGTTGTAATTTAATTCGATATCGAATTATGACGAAGTGTTACGCGTCTATTTCATGTACACCTAATGTTAAGATCAATACTGTACCAAAACTTACAGCGAATAGAAAATTCGTTATAAAAATCTGAGAAAAACATATGAAGTAGATACAACGTCTTACTCAACAAAGGTTCAATTGTTGTGATTAAACCAATAATAAAATAATGCTTATTGCAGTATGATTAAGCCACACCTAGTGTTCATTTCACAAATAAATATAAATAGATTTGAAAACAAAAAAAAATCTGGTTCGGCTTGCTATTAAAATGTTCGTAATAGTTTGAATTAGGTTTTTAGGGAAAGAAAAATTGTAAAAATTTCTTATTTGAAAATAGTGTTTTCAGGACAAAACCTGTCGGGTCAGCTAGTATTGTAATAAAATGTAATTCGCAGAGCATGAGCTGAAGACGTTCTTCTGGTTCCAATGGGTGGTGAGTCACGTGACGCTGGTAGTGGCCTCGGAGACCGTGAAACTGGCGCTGGAAATCGATGACGTTATCGGCACCGTGGACATCCAGACGGAGTACAACCAGCTCAAGATCAAGCTGGCCTCCGCGTCTGTCAAACATTTTAAACGGTAACGATAAATGAAGTTTATTTCTGTTAGTAGCTTTATGTAAACACTCGTCAATCTTATTTTAAAAACTAGATGAGCGATGAAGCGAGTTTTCTGCCAGCCAACTGAGCGTTTCTATGCAAGTTTTTTTTTTTGATAGCTCTTTTTGCTGCGACAAACTAGTGGGATTTACGAGTGTTCTCGCCGACAGTGTGAAGAGTCGGCGATCTAGTATTGATATATTATGTATCTCTTGTACTCACACGGACTCTACAGCTATATAGTCGATAGCTAGTCGGTTGCTCATCGCGGTGGGGCAGGAGCATTCGGCTCGATGAGGCACATAGCGGGCGAGTACTGTACGTAACATTGTCCTCAGGGACCTCGCCGACGAGTGGACGGCCGGCGTTATCGGAGGGCGCGTGCTGGAGGCGCGCGAGCCGAGCAACGCACAGGAAGACGCGCACTTCCTGTGCGTCACCATCACGCAGGCGCAGTGAGTTTGTTGCTAACAGCCTATACTTAACACACAATTAAAGTCTTATGGCGCCTCTTCACAATCGGTGATCATAGACGATTACCTGAAAAACTAAACTAAATCACTCAACGGATTTTGATAAAATTTGTCGTGGAGATAGATATATGGCACCCTGAGAAAGGAGATAGGCTGTTTTTTGTCTAAAAAATAATCTTAAAGGGGGTGATAAAGGGTATGAAAGTTTATGATCGCCTATTGTGAAGAGGCCCTTAAATTCACTGACAGACAATGCACAGTCTAAACCGCTGGGTCTAAAAGCATAAAATTTTGCAGAAAAGTCACTTATATAATGACTATGAGCGCTAAGGAAGGACTTTTGAAAATTCATCCCCTAAAGGGGTAAATAGGGGATGAAAGATAGTATGGAAATTCGTAATCTTTTCCGAGTGCAAAATATCACCGGGCACAAATTGTTTATGAAATGAAATGCACATGGCTTGTGTTAGATAGTGTAAGTATTGCCCTTCATCAATTGTCTGCTTTAGCGTTTTAATTTCTAAGTTGATAATTGAGTGACTATTTGTAACAACTTCCTTCCATTTTTCTTCTTAGATGAATTCTTAAAATGTCATTTTGTTTTGCTGTTCTTTTTACTGTCACGAACTATACAAATACAACCTGAAAACGCGAAAAAAAAATCAGCTGTTCAGTACATTTGTTCGCATAATTCGTCAAAATTTACGGAACAGCTGTTTTTTTTCGCGATTTCAGTTTTGGTCCCATAGTATAAGTTGTTCATAATGATGATTACAATGATCCCTTAAAAGATTGCCACTGTTTACATTACACCCTGTATACAAGGTGTACTTTTAACTTAAATAACGCACAACCTCTTAAGAGGTCATTGTACTCATCATTATGAACAACTTTTATTGTAGGACCAAACCTGAAAACGCGGAAAAAAAATGATGTTCCCTGCATTTTATGTTCGCATAGCTCGTCAAAATGTAGGGCACAGCTGATTTTTTATTCGCGATTGCAGCAACATTTTTTAAAATTATTTTTATATTTAGTTACCTTAAGAAGGCTTGTAGTCTAGTAGAAAACTTATATTTAAGACTAACAATTCGTTGTTCTTTTAAGGATATCTGACTTGCCTGCGAGCTGGAAAGAAGAGCTACATCCTAAATTACTAGAAAAGTCCTCTGTAAGTTTGCGTGGAAAAGTTTTATGCTTAGTTCTTGCGATATCACTTATTTATACTAGTTCTTGCGATATCACTTATTTATACTTAGTTCTTGCGATATCATTTATTTATACAAGACTTAGTTCTTATTTACATTGTTGGTGGAGGCTTATGTCCAGCTGTGGACGTCTTTCGGCTGAAATGAATGAATGAATGAATACATAATTCTTGCGATATCACTTATTTATACAAGACTTAGTTCTTACTTTGTTGGTGGAGGCCTATGTCCAGCTGTGGACGTCTTTCGGCTGATATAAATGAATTAATGAATATATTATAGTTCTTACGATATCACTTATTTATACAAGACTTAGTTCTTACTTTGTTGGTGGAGGCCTATGTCCAGCTGTGGACGTCTTTCGGCTGATATAAATGAATTAATGAATATATTATAGTTCTTACGATATCACTTATTTATACAAGACTTAGTTCTTACTTTGTTGGTGGAGGCCTATGTCCAGCTGTGGACGTCTTTCGGCTGATATAAATGAATTAATGAATATATTATAGTTCTTACGATATCACTTATTTATACAAGACTTAGTTCTTACTTTGTTGGTGGAGGCCTATGTCCAGCTGTGGACGTCTTTCGGCTGATATAAATGAATTAATGAATATATTATAGTTCTTACGATATCACTTATTTATACAAGACTTAGTTCTTACTTTGTTGGTGGAGGCCTATGTCCAGCTGTGGACGTCTTTCGGCTGATATAAATGAATTAATGAATATATAGTTCTTACGATATCACTTATTTATACAAGACTTAGTTCTTACTTTGTTGGTGGAGGCCTATGTCCAGCTGTGGACGTCTTTCGGCTGATATAAATGAATTAATGAATATATAGTTCTTACGATATCACTTATTTATACAAGACTTAGTTCTTACTTTGTTGGTGGAGGCCTATGTCCAGCTGTGGACGTCTTTCGGCTGATATAAATGAATTAATGAATATATAGTTCTTACGATATCACTTATTTATACAAGACTTAGTTCTTACTTTGTTGGTGGAGGCCTATGTCCAGCTGTGGACGTCTTTCGGCTGATATAAATGAATTAATGAATATATAGTTCTTACGATATCACTTATTTATACAAGACTTAGTTCTTACTTTGTTGGTGGAGGCCTATGTCCAGCTGTGGACGTCTTTCGGCTGATATAAATGAATTAATGAATATATAGTTCTTACGATATCACTTATTTATACAAGACTTAGTTCTTACTTTGTTGGTGGAGGCCTATGTCCAGCTGTGGACGTCTTTCGGCTGATATAAATGAATTAATGAATGAATACTTAGTTCTTGCGATATCACTTATTTACTTCGAGAACCTATTACCTTATAATAAATAAAGAAATAAATAACAAATATAATACATTTTAATATCCTATTTTTAATTTTTGATAGTTACATACTATCTTTATCCTATTATATGGCAAAAGAAGCATGAAAGTAGAGTAATCGCTGTGGAAATGCATTCCTTGCGAAGCTTGTGTGGTGTGACTGTGAATGATAGGCTGAGGAATGATGTGATAAGGCAACGGTGCGGTTTAAAAGAAGATGTAGTGACAAAAATTGATAAGAGTGTGCTTATATGGTTTGGTCATGTTGAGAGGCGTACATTATTAAAAAAGCGTACATTATTAGAAGTTCAATAAGTTTTTAGAACATCAATTAAATGTTTCCCTTATATTAATTTCAGGGCGTAGATTACATGTGGGAAGTGTTCGCAACGCTGGCACCGCTGGAAGCCGTCGTCCAGCCGAACATCGTGGACAATCTGATGACTCTGGTCAGAGAGATGGCGCCGCGAGCGTCCTGTCCGCTGACTGACGAGGTGGCCGTCAGGTACAGTCTGTTCATTTGATGCTCTGCTAGACGTAAGCCATCCATATTATGTCAATAACATAGTGAACGTCGCCGTATACCGAATAGTATGTATAAGTTCGTTTTAATTGATTCATAATAATGGATTTTCAATTTTTTTTTTTTGTTTTTTTTGGGTTTTTTTTCTTTCGGATAACTTTTTTCTTCTCTTTCTTATGTATTCAAGGGCTCTTCTTCGAGTGTCGTTTTCCTACGTTCACTTGAGAGCCATACTACATATTTAATACATTAATTTTTAACCGACTTCTAAAAAAGGAGGAGGTTCTCAAATTGGATGTTTGTATTTTTTTTTTTTTATGTTTGTTCGCGCATAACTCCGTCGCTTGCCAACCGATTTGAAAAATTATTTTTTTCCTGGAAAGGGTATACTTCCCAAATGGTCCCATTTTTGTCAAAATCTAGTTCTGATGATGGGATCCTGGAGAATTCGAAGGAACTCTTCAAATATTATAGGCACACCTATAGCGATTTGGGTATTTTTTATAGTAGCTCGTGCATTTGCTCTCGGAAAGCACCACATGGTGAAGTGGAACTGATGATGAAGACCACAGATGGCTACCGGAACTACTCAATGATAAACATTTCACGGGTTGCGATTCGATTACTTTAATATGGTTGCTAAGCAATTTCCGCTCGTCACACAATGCGTGTGGTGAGTGGTTGTTGAGGAGTTCTCCTGGTTCTTCAGCAGAACTCCTCAACAATTAACGTCCCAGCATCGGGAAAAGCAATATAATGCTGCCCAGCATGTCGCGGGTTCGATTCCCGCACGGAACAAATATTTGTACGACCTACAAGTATTTGTTCCGAGTCTGGGTGTTTTTCTATCTATAATATGTATGTATTTACAAAAAAAAATGTATATAAGTAGTTTATCAGCCATCTCGTTACCATAATACAAGCATTAGGTTGCTTAGCTTGGGACTAGATGGCGTTGTGTGAAATGTCCAAGGATATTTATTTATTTATTTTTATTTATTTATTTAGTAACATGTTATGAGCAATTGACATTAGACTATTGTAAGTTATACAAATTATAAACAGACCCGCTAAAAAGCGAGAAATAAAAACTTTTTAACAAAAAAAAAACCGACTTCCAAAAATCACTACAAAGTGAAAAATAACTTTGATTTCGGAAGTCGGTGGCAAAAAAAAAGAAAGTAAATAAAAAACGAAAGACACCGACTTCCGAAATCAAAGTTATTTTTCACTTTGTAGTGATTTTTGGAAGTCGGTTTTTTTTTGTGTTAAAAAGTTTTTCTAGTTTATAAATAAAATGAATTAGCATGTAACTTGCAGTGCTCCGGACTGGCAATGGCCATACGTGTACCTGAACGCTGGTGGCATACGACTGCTCGTCATTGGCGAGCAGGCGGAAGAAGACACCGGTTTGGATGACACCTTCATATTTTCTGTAAGTATTCCTTGCTGAAGGTGATACTAGATAGCTGTCGATCGACGCCGATCAGTCTGTATCGATCTCCTTATAGGTGCTCTTCCGCAGGCGACTGCAAGCACGACCCCTGCGGCAGCTTCGCTTTATCGACTCTATGAAAACGCTTATGTAGATGGCAACATTGCCGCCGGTTGCTGTTTTCATAGAGCTACAAAGAAACCAGGTCTGTCATTGCGTTCGGGTTGCAGTTGCCGCTGCCTTTTACGGTTGCGGTCGCCTTCGGAAGTATACACAATCGATGGTCGGTCGATGAACGTAGTCTGGCTGCTATGCGCCACACTGGATGGATCTGAGAGGTCGATTTCAACGAGAGACGTGGATTCACCGCTATCTAGCTACGCCTTTAAGAGCGCTGATCGCGCGCGGGCTGGCAACGTCGCATTTCTAGAGGTTTTTCGTGATTATTTCATTAAATTTAAATCGAAGGACAATTTCCTCTGCCGAATTCTTAGATCGTTGGATTTCATAAGTATGTTTGCTATTTTTGACAGTTATTTTAGTAATTACTCTTAGAAAATCTTGAATTTACCTTTAACGGAGAAGCCTTACAAATATGGAAATTGTAGCTACTTGTACATTGTAAATTGTAAGTATACGTATTTGTAATTTATGTGATACGCATTTTTTAATAATTTATATTTTTTTTTATAATTGTAGACTTGTAAAGGTTTGTCGTATAGGGCCTTGGTCACAACCACTGAGACACAAAAAATATTTACCAATTAAGCTCGAAAACTGGAAAGTTTGTTTCGAAAATGAAATATAAATATTATATTTTTCAGGTTGGAAAAGTTGCTATCAATCCACATCCAGATAATCCTGTTTGCCGGTATGTATGTTCTTGTTTCTTTTCTATGTTGCTATCCTTTACTATGGATGTGTCAATAGGGATGATGACTAAAATTTTATTTTTTGTCCGTCATAGAGATTATTAAAAATATTGGACACGTATTTTTTCTTTTTTTGCGTAATCAAAAAATTACGGCGATACATTGAGTTAAAATATGGCATGACGTCACGCGTAGCTAAGTTTTATACGTACAAGTGACGTAGCAAGCCCCCACTCCCCAACTTTAATGCGTGATAGCTAAGTATTTTTTTATTAATACGATAAAGCAAAAAATACATGTCTTAATATTTTTTTATTATCTGACTGACGGACTAAATAGAATTTCTTTTTTTTTACCCAGGCATCATCCCTATTACTCATTAATTTTATAAATCTGTGCGTATCGTAAAATGACTATCTATCTTCTGTGTGATACACCTATCACGTCAGTAGCAACACTTAAACAGATAGACCTACGACTTATTTTATTTATATCAAGAATAACCAACATTACACTAATTATCTTCCACACAAGGCGTGAGTTTATGTATGTTTATTTATGTATGTATCTTCCACACAGTTCAGTTCAGTTGTTCCTGCACGGAACAAATATTTGTACGACCTACAAGTATTTGTTCCGAGTCTGGGTGTTTTTCTATCTATAATATGTATGTATTTACAGAAAAAAATGTATATAAGTAGTTTATCAGCCATCTCGTTACCATAACACAAGCATTAGGTTGCTTAGCTTGGGACTAGATGGTGTTGTGTGAAATGTCCAAGGATATTTATTTTTTTTATTTTACAGTTAAAACTTGTACACTATAACATCCTGTAATGCACGCTCAATTACAGCTAACCACAACTCGAGTATCGAGTATTAATTTAATTATGTATTCTTATCATGATTCGGTGATTCGGGATCCATAGTGCAGGTTTACAATATAACACGATGATACAGCGATACAGTTAGTATTTCCTTTTCAGAATAATTATCATAGTAGGTACACACGGCTACACATCAAGCTATACATTTCCAGTTTACACTGATCTCTCATTGTAAGGAAATCCTATACAATGCGAGATCAGCTTATACTGGAAATGTGTAGCTTGATCTGTAGCCGTGCGTACAATACTAATAACGGACGCACTATTTCTAAGTTCTGGAGGTCTGCACCCGTTCGTTGCCCTCACAAGACTGACTTCCCTTGACACGACTGTGCCCGCGCGCCGCCCCCCCCCCCCCCCCTGGTGAGCGCGTCGCGGCGTTTACCCTCAACTTAGTACTACAATAATCAATTGCGAAACTTCTCAACTCTCATAATCTACGACATATAATTCAATTAAGAATACCTTAAAAGTAAACAATTCATTTGCTATAATTAAATATTAAAATAACATGAACCAATCTGCCAGCCTTTTCCCAACTATATTGGGGCCGGCTTCCAGTCTAACCGGATGCAGCTGAATATCTGTTTTTTACATGGAGTGACTGTCTATCTGACCTCCACAACCCAGTTACTGGGTAATACGATACCCCTTGGTAAGACTAGTTGTAAGATTTTCGGGCTTCTGACGTCCCGTAACGGCTGTCAGAGATCCACGAATGACAGCCGGGACCAACGGCTTAACGTGCTTTCCGAGGCACGGAGGAGTCTCGGTATGTAAAGATGGTCAGCCATCCACGGACCAACCCCGGCAAGCGTAGCTTAACCTGATGGATCGACCCGTGCGGCTGTAATTACTTAGCCACGAACTCGTCTTAATTAAAATAACATAAATACATTAATACAATAAAACCCAGCATTAAAAACATTCGCAGGCGTACGGTAAGCGCAGGCCCAGAAGCCGGCTGGCCGGGCGCTGCCGGTGGCTTCGATGGCCGTCAGTACGAGTTCATCGTGAAGAGCGTGTCGATCCAGTCCAGCAGATTCAAGAAAATTACACTCGCTGAGGTAAGTCAGTGTGGGTCTACTAGGTCATATTAATTAAGATAGCGAAACTCTGCAGACTCGTGATGGGTACCGATATCAAAAATGAAAAAAAAAAAACAGATTTTTTGGGGGTCAACGACATGAAATGAAATGACATTTATTTATTTGCTAGAATATAGATATGTAATAATAACATGGTAAAATAATTTTAGTCTTACTATATTCGACTTGTCAGTCGTGCAAATATTTCTAGTACATGCATAATAATATCATGACATTACGTCAATATCATCAATATCACCGACTTTATAATTATCATCGACCGATGAAATGAGGTCGATGAGTTTAGAAAATTGGTATTTTTTTTTGGTTTTATGGTGTTTAGATATCGATACCAACGTCTGTGAAGTAGACAAAAAAAAGAAGATTTTTTAAACGGATATTTCAAGCAACAACCTGCGCCCCTAGGTAGGTCCCATAAAAATCATTTAATCATAATTACTTTACTACCTTTTTGTCACTATTTCGTGTTGATCCTTCATCACATCATCGTCACCCACAGCCCGACATCACTCACCGCTGGGCACAGGCCCCTCTACTCTTGTGCCAACCCTAACGACCCAGTGCCAGCCTCATACAGGTTCTACCCGCGATGGTGTCAATGTCGTCCGCTCACCTCGCCGCCGGACCGACTCTTCGTTTTCCAGTCCTAGATTGCAGTAATTGATCCTTATCAAAAACAAATTATGTATGTATGCCAACAGGCGGCAGGCGCTGAGTCCAAAAAGAACATGGGTACTGAGAACCCGGCTTTGAAGTGGAGCCAGAGAATCGAGATGCCTCAAATGGTACCCATTTTACATTCGTAAGTATTTGAGATATACTATGTTTTATTCAAAGATTTAAATCGTTACCTACATTTGCTCTCTCCGCACGATAAAGTGTCCATACTGAGAACAGTGAGCTCTCACATCCCGCGTGAAACGATTGATACGTTTTTCAGTATGAGTGAGCGAGACTAGGAATGGTGTCTTGACGCGATCGGGCCTAGCTAAAGTTAAGTCTTTGATTATATAACTGAACGTGGGTTTTGCAGCAGCTTAATAGATCTCAGCCTTGTTGGATAATGTAAATGTTATTTGTACGAGCCAATATCGCTCGTACAGCGTTTTTACTTATAACTAAGTTTTACTAGTTAGCCTACTTTAGTCGTAACTTAACAACACAGAGAATCGTACGTCACGCGTGATTGAGAAAACAAGTGCGATTCAATTAAATACCTTTTGAACGAATATCGGTGGTTTTGGTGTTACTGAAAACATACTTTTACATAATCTACAATCGAGGATACTGCGTTGCGGCTAAACTGGCAGAAATCCCCAACATTATTTGTAAACAAACGGGTGTTCTTTTGAAATCAAATGAAATGTTTATTTCTGTAAGTAGATCTTCTGAGAGACAAAGAAAAGTATGTGCTTCGGAAATCGTCGTCTATCTTCGGAAATCGTCGTCTATCTTCGGAAATCGTCGTCTATCTTCGGAAAAAACGCGCGATAATGTGATGTATGTTATGTGCACACGTCAAAAATTATACAATTAATATTTACCAAATCTAGTCTTCCAGGCTGGCTTCTTACTTTAATTCCTATGTTTAATATAGAAAGAATGAATAGTAGATAATTATATACAGGGTGTAAGTGTAAACAGTGGCTATATTTCATTGTACTCATCATTATGAACAACTTTTACTATGGGACCACCCCTAAAATCGCGTAAAAAAAATCTGCTGTTCAGTACATAATTATGTTCGCATAATTAATAAAAAAGAAGAAACAACATAATCCTAATCCTTTGTCATGTAAAAAGAAAAAGGAGAAAAAACCCACCAACAGTAATAATATAAAGGCAAAGAGTGTGGCTGAAGGAAAAATTCCGAAAACGAATGAAAAAGAAATTGCCTCAACATTTGAAAGAGCAATTAAAGACTGCTATTGTGAATGGCTAATAAAAGTTTGTGAATTAGTCAAAATGTAGGGAACAGCTAATTTTTTTTTCGCGATTTCAGGTTCGGTCCCATAGTAAAAGTTGTTCATAATGATGAGTACAATGACCCCTTAAAATATGGCCACTATTTACACTTACACCCTGTATACTTACGCTTTATTTTCAGAGTGGAACTCAGCTGCATTTTCGCGCCTGCGTTGTACTTAGGCGGCGTCCTGACCTGCGGCCCCGCGGTCGAACTGAACCTGGTGTCGGACTGCAGCCTCGAGTTCAGCATAGAGCAGTACCTGCTGCTCAGACAGCTGAGCGCCGACTTCCTCGAGGCTATGGCCGAGCCCAGGTTAGGAAGAAAGAGCAACATTTATTTGGCAATCAAAATATAAATAAAAATATTTTATCGTCAGGCATCAAGGCCCATAGGGTGTTAGTATTACATCTTACTTAAAAACTATATTAGTAACATGCAGGAACACTAAAAAATAAAGAAAATCACAATCACAGGTTGGTTTAACAAGCTTTGTTGTCAACATGTAGCTTGGTAAACCTCCCCATTGTAGGCCCATCCAGCCTCTCTGCAAACACCCTCAGAATGCTGTTGCTGCTTCCTTCGTGTGGCGGCACACGGGATATTACTGAGGCAACTTTCTTCCGCGTTATCGCAAAGTAGTCGTCAGTGTGCGCATCAGCGAACGTACCTGACGCACTACAGTAAGGTGGAAGCCTCAACAGCGCCCTGAAGGCATTGTTGACTTCGTGAAACACAAAACACAAATATAAAAAAGTGATGTTTTAGCAATAACATTGTGCGCCTCACGGCTACCCCAATAAGGTCCATGTTAGACCTAATGTGCATTTTTATAATTTCTAGCGTCACGATAAGGACGTCCACAGCCGTACAACGGTAAATATAGTTCCAGAGGAGATACAAAGGCTTTTCATAGAGTTATTGTAGCGGCATTTTATGTAAAGCAGAGATATACGTTCCTTTTATCTATTTTCATATAGTAAAATTCGAATTATAAACTTCAAAACGAGTTTATTATAAGAATAAGAATAATTTTATTGTATAAAAAGTTACATTTGTTGTGTTGTTTCCTGGAACTCACACTAGGATATTGACTATTATATTGACATACTTTATGAAGACAATACCGAAATTTAAAAATATAATCATATTAAGTGTAACACTTTTTCTCTCAGCAAAATCTAGTATAATGTTAAAATCCAAGATAGTTGGAGTTGCCATCAATTATTTTTTTCTAATGGAACGTGAGTATGTCCAACAGTATTATTGCTTCACGATATTTTTCCTTCATGTCAGCAATGTCCAATATAAACTCAACCAATAAATCAATCAACCAACAAATCTTCAATTCATCCCTCCACGTTTAAAAATGGCACCAAGTCCGGACTAATACAAGCTATTATTTATCCATCAAAGATTCCCTGCACAGAAGCGGATCCGCGAGCAACAGTTATTTAAATTACTACTACTACTAAGGGTGAATTCGACCAAACTTTTATACTCAGTATAAGCCTTAATCTCCTCCATAAAAAAAACTGTCAGTCTTCAATTTTATTCCACGGATAAAAGATACCCGACTTTGATCAAATTTGCCCTAAATGTCCTAAGTAGGTAGGTACTTACTATTACTAATTTTAGCCAGTAAATGTATTTTTTTGTTGTTAGTTTGTATCAAACCAACGGAGCCAAGCCGGTCACTTTCGACAAACACGGCGTGTGTCCGTACGCGATGTTCATCCAGCCAGAAATGAAACCGCACAGCGATACTACGCTCGTGGAAACTATAACAGGTAATTATTTGTAATTTTTAGTGCTGCATACACCACGCCTGGTCTCCCGCAGGGTTTGGCAGAGGTGAGCCACATTTCGCTAGTCTGTTATGTGTTTCAAACCCCTGGTAATAGGGGAGGAGCCTATTGCCAACAACCGGGCACAAATACATACAGCCAGCGGGCTGCTACTAAGAAATTCCAGATGGAAAATCCCTTACATAATATACATCTAGATGGAGCCACCGCGTAGCCGGTCATGAGACAGCAATATAATACTTTTTCTAGGTTATGTGGTATGAAAAATAAGTTTAACTTAAGAAATCATCCATATTTTGGACTGAAACTCATGTCAACACATACGCACAATGCAAAAACTGCCCAAAAAAGGTAAATTAATCGAAGCAAGATAAATTTTGTAATAGTGAAAGCACTTTGTTTGGCTAACATTCAAAAGTACGCCAAGCAAAAATACGGCACGCTATAAGAGACAGAAGATACGATGCATTGTCTCAATTTTCCTATTAATTTCGTATATATGTGTCTCACTTCCACACTTCACACTGTAATCATGGCAACGTCTAGAGGTTCAATGTCTTTGGAAAAACCCAATAACACTTTGCCCGACCTGAGAAACGAACCCAGGACCTCATACTCGGCACTACTGCCGAATTTGAGGTCCTGGTTTCGTTTTCGTCACTTGCGACCACTAGCTAGACCAACGAGGCAGCAGTACCTTTTAGTGTTCCGTAACAATAGGTGAACATAACGACACCGAAAAATTAAGAAAATATGTTAAAACAGCTGTTTATAGGCGTTCTATTTGAAACCACTTTTATATTGACCTTTTAGAGGCATGAGGAACAGGGTGTAAAGTTCACTCATCCTCCATAGAAAAGGGAGGATCCTCCGACCAGACGGGTGTCGTGTCTGGTGGGCTACTGCCCGACGGTTGATGTCGGGACGTTGTATATAATATATACAACGTCCCGACATCAACCGCCGGGCAGTAGCATTTTATGCTAATCGCGTGGTAAACTCTAATTGCGCGATGCAGGTTTTGCGTGACGTCATGTCATTGATGCGTAGTTCATATGTGGCGATGTAGATGCCGCCACATCACTCCCCTCCGGAGACCGGAGGTCGATAGTGGGCTGAGTCGTGTATCTTGCGATGCTTGCCAGTGCTAGTTGTGGTTCCAGTGAGTCGGAACCGGGTGCCGCATAGTTCACGGTGAGTCGGAATTGTCTGCGGTGATACCCCAGTGAGTCGGGGTGGCGCTGCGTTATGCTCCAGTGAGTCGGAGTGTACAACGCTGGTTGAGGTTGAGGCTGAAGGTGATGACCAGGAATGCGCACCGCTACATGTTGGTGGTCAGGATACCCGTTGAAGCCGTGGATGCTGGCTGGCTGTGGCTATCGCTGAAAACCAGCGCTGGGGCTCCGTTTCGCATGGGGTCGCGGCATTATGCTGAGCGGTAGCCGTTTTGCGTAGATGTGACGCATATTTTCCCAAAACTTGTTTTATAAATTGTTATTTTATTTTGTTGTTCTTTGCGTCATGTTTACCGCAAATAAACGTATTTTCTTTCTTTCTTTTTTTTTTCATTCATCACAGGAGCCAGTAACTCCCAAACTACAACCTTGACTTAGCTGGGACTTGGTCAATTATGTGCTGCCGTACAGCCATCGAACAACGTAATAAACTTTTTGCTGTAGGTACTTTGTGAGCGAAATAAATGTATCTATTATTATTCATTAGACGACACTAACATGGACGGGGGCCCCATGGCGTCCGACTCCGGCGTGGAGACCGTGGCCTCTTCCTTCAGGACAAAGCTGACGGATGACATACCCACGAGGAAGTCGGTGTCCGTGGTCTTCGTGGAAACGTGAGTGACAACGATCATACATATGTACTAACATAGCAAATAAGTTAAATTGTTTACTAACATCTAGTCTTGTAAGTATTTTTGTTGTTGTTTTGTAATGTGGATCAAGGTGTCTGATTAATAAATTATTATTATTATTTCTATATGTTTGCATATCTCGGGACCCTGGGGTCCCGGACCTTTGGAAGGCATACGAGGGGCCGAAGCCAACTCGCAGAGGCCCCTTAGACAATTTTAAATTATGAGGAGGCACCAACCGACAATTATCCCTGTATGCACTATGCAAGTGCACCCAAGAACAACACCGGCTGGTGCATTACTATTGCAGAACATGGAAACAAAACTTATTGGGATATGGGTTTGGGTGGTTGTGGACTGGTTACCTAGAACTATAGAAACACTATGGCCCCTGCCTGACTAATGTTTTGTATACAATAGATAAAATGGCAGGGGGTGACTTGCACACTCAATAATAGGCTCCCGAAAACGGTCGCTAGCACATAGTGTCGTAGCGGCAAGGGGGCAACATGTCCTGATGTGCTTGTGAGGAGTGGAGAGGTATCCCACGGATCTCAGAACAATCCCAGAGCCCGGAAGATGGTCAAGATCCCTACAAACACTTCCTGGAATACTTCCTTCCTCCGAGCACGTTTGCTCTTGCGAATCTCCACTCAAGCCAGCCAATAAAGGCAAGAATGAAGTGGGAGCTCAGTTCCCGTCAGTGTTCACTCCATCCGGCCAGTAAAGGCAAGCCAGAGATGAGGAACAAGACTACTCCCGGGAGATAGGGTCCGTGGGGTCGCTACTGCCCAACAGCTCGCCACATGCTGCCCTGCGGGTTTCTGTATCTCTCTTGGTCTAGCTCCTCATCCTAGACCTGTTCAGGCAAAGTGAACTCTACCAGCACAGACCTAAAATTCGGAGCGCGCAAGCCCCACCACGACGACAACGTAGAGATACTGCGGAGGGGTTATTATTATTATTATTGTATGGTCTCAAACGCTGTTAATGGGGAATTAGTAACACATTCATCTTTATTAGGAAGGTTTCAACTTTTTAGCTCAGCGCTTTTTCCAACAATTATTGTTTGAATAACATTATTATCGGCCCGCATTAGATCGGCAGTCGCTCCATGTAAAATACTGGTATTCATAAAACCGACGTTATTTTTAATATGTCTGTTTGTTATGTATTTTTATACCTCTTTCGTTGGCGTTTTTGTCGTAGTCAGGTTTTAGTTGCTAACTTTTTTTTCTTGTAATGTTGTTTCTAAGAGGGGACGCGTCGCAATTCCTGGAGGTGTTCGTAACAATGGGCGTGATCGAGCTGAGTCTGTACGTGGCGGACGACGGCAGCCCCGAGGTGGCCGCAGTGCGCCCGCCCGCCACCTTTGTCGTAGACCCCTCCGTGCCGGCCCAAGCCCCGGTGGCCACTATGGAGTCATTACGGGTAGGTATATAGCCCTAAGAATTGCCAAACTAATTAATGACAGTGGGAGCCCGAAAGATTCTGGAGTGGCGACGGCGTACCGGAGCGCGTATTGTTGGGAGGGCTCCCACAACGTGGACCGATGAGTTGGTGAAGGGTGCAGGAATCCGCTGGATCCGTGAAGCACAGAACTGGTCAAAGCGGCGGTGCTTGGGATTATTTCTATACAGGGTGTAAGTGTAAACAGTGGCAATCTTTTAAGGGGTCATTGTTCTCATCATTATGAACAACTTTTACTATGGGACCAAACCTGAAATTATGAAAAAAAAATTAGCTGTTCACATTTTTGTTCGCATAATTCGTCAAAATGTAGAGAACAGCTGATTTTTTTTCGCGATTTCAGGTTTGGTCCCATAGTAAAAGTTGTTCATAATGATGAGAACAATGACCCCTTAAAAGATTGCCACTGTTTACACTTACACCCTGTAATATTTATATTATTTGGTATCTCTGTTCTGTTCATAAACGCTTCATAATGTTCATAGCAAAAGCACGCCGTGAACACTCGTAAGAAGGAGACGGGCGAGACGGACTCGGAGAGCAGCCGCAGCCTCAATGAGTTGCGGCGCAATGAAGACCACGGACATACGAACCTGGAGGTAACGGTGAGACAGACTTACGGAAAGAGGGATAGGAGGGTGTGCGAGTGAGACGGTGGTGAGAGGGGGCGGTGAGGGGGACGATAGGGGAGGGTGAGAGTCTCGGACTTAAATAGTTATTTTTGCATTTGATAGCCCAATTCTTAAGGATGCCTATACATCACTCTAGAACTCTTAGGTGCAGAGCAATCAATCTGCCAGCCTTTTCCCAACTATGTTGGGGTCGGCTTCCAGTCTAACTGGATGCAGCTGAATACCAGTACCTATTTTACACGGACCGACCTCCACAACCCAGTAACTGGGATACGATACGCCTTGGTAAGACTGGTTGTCAGACTTTCGGGCTTCTGACGACCCGTAACGACTGTCAAAGATCCACGAATGACAGCGAGGACCAACGGCTTAACGTGCTTTCCGAGGCACGGAGTAGTCTCGGTATGTAAAGATGGTCACCCATCCACTGACCAACCCCGGCAAGCGTAGCTTAACCTGACGGATCGACGTGTGCGGCTGTTATTACTTAGCAACGAGCTCCTCCAACTCTTAGGTGCAGAACAAAAAGGAAAAACTCAGAAAGAATGTTAAGCGAAAACGAAGTAATAGCGCAGGCAATGCGGTGCGACGGGGTGGGTCGAGCGAACAAGAAATTTCATGCGGCAGAAGCTATCTCAGTACATAAAAAGACAAGTCCTGACTGACTGACTAACTCATCCACGCCCAGCCCAAACCCTTGGACTAAGAAAGCTGAAATTTTGCACAGGGGTTCCCTTTATAATGTAGACAAGGATAAGGACGGATTTTTGTTCTCGTGGGATAATTTCTGACATCCACGCGGGCGAAGCCGCGGGAAAAGCTAGTGTTTGATAAATTGTAAATTTTGGTTAAAAAATCTCCCGAGATCTTCAAAAATATTGACAGATTGATGTTTAGTTGTTCAGTATAATACGATGCTTTATCTGTTACATCCGAAAATAATATTATTTTTTTGTTTTGTGAAAAAAGTTGTAGAACGTTGTGTTATACCTGCTATTTTTAAAAATACCAGCAATAATAGTGAATAAAACTCAGTGTATTATCGTTGTGAATTTTTTAAATTGTCATTTTATATCTTTACATACGAGACATATACGACCATCTCGTACATGGTCGTATATGTCTCATTTTCTTCATTATACCCGTGCGAAGCCTTGGCGGGCAACATAGTCTATAAATAAAAACAAAATGCTTGTACGGTTTGTACGCGCATCACTTGAGAACAGCTTGACGGATTTGGCAATTTTTTATTTTAAATTCTTTAGTCCGAATAAAGTTTATAAGGAATTATTTTTTTTTAAAGATTCAAAGTTAAATTGAAAGTCAAAAATCAGAAAATCTATGGGATTTTTGCTGTAGGAACTATAGTTTGGACAGGAAACCGTGTGTCGACTCATCTAACACATAATAATGATGTGTGTTACAGGCAGAAATGCACATAGAAGGTACCGTGCCGCTCCTGCAAGTCACGCTGTTCCAGCCCAACGTCTATTACTGGAGGAGGAAGACACAGAAAACTTTACAGGTATAGCATATCACATTATTTTCCACCATGACATCTAGAAACAAGTTTGATTTGCATGTTATTTAAATAAACCAGGGGCAGTTATGGTATTGATTTTTTTAGGCTTAGATTACCGTACATACTTGTAATATTTATATAATAATTTATAAAAATTTATGGGACTGTCTGAAAAAAACCGGTCATGTGCTTGATGGACCACGTACAATGAAGGGTTCCGTAGTTGAAAAGAATTTATCCCAAAAACAAATTTAACATTGCCAATCAAATCCCATAAAAAAAAAAATTATGTCATAGTACACAAATTAATAATTTTCGGACTTTTTCCTTTACTTGTGCTGTAAGACCTTGCTTCTTGTCAAATTTCATGATTCTAGGACAACGGGAAGAACCCTATAGGTTTTAAATCAAAACCTTGCGAGTATCAACAAATGTCGCATAAATGACCGTATTTTTTGTTATTGCGTTGACTTAGAAGCTTGATTTTTTTAGAACTCCAAGGGACTATACCTACGTATTTGATATTAATTTCAACTTGATACCTCCACGCGTTCCTGACAGACTGACAGACATACAGACGGACAAACACAATGACGGACAAAAACAAGATACAATGTTATAGATACAAAATCGCTCAATAAGTACGTCCTACGACCTCAACTGTAGCGTGGCACCTTTATAGATGCGCAGTTTTTGCCATCGGCCTCCTATAGTATAGTTAAAATCTCGCTGCAGACTCGGTCATAAATCATTCGAGTGTTTCGCTCTCTTTCCCACTCACGGGCCTTATGGGCAGGCCACGCCCACACGTAGTCCTGTGCATTACTGCAGTCGATGAGTGATATCGATAGTTTTATATATTTATAAATGGGTGATAGAAATAAATACACATTTTTATATTTTATTACCAAATTTACTACAAAGCATATTAAATATATAAACAAAAGAACGTATATATAAAACTAAAAATAGAAAATTAAAATTCTTCGTCTGAGTCATCGTCATCATCTGTTATCGATAATGGTCTTGAGCGCGCGCAACAACCGCACATCCCTAATCCGATTATGATTTATGACCAAGTCTGCAACGAGATTTTAACTATACTATAGAGGCCGCGCGACAGTTGAGGGCGTTATAATCCGAATAAAATTTTTAGGCAAAGAAAAATTGGAAAAGTTGCCCGGAAATCTCTGGAAATACTGAAAATGGTGTTTTCCTCCACAGCTATCCCTGTTCGACGCGTGGGTGGCGCTCGGCTCGGGCGCGGAGGGGCAATGGCACGCTGTGCTACTGTCCACGGCGAAAGGCGTGCCCGACCCCGTCACGGAGATCCCGCCCGCGCTCGCAACCTTCAAGCTCGTAACCCCTTTCAACAGTGAGTGGCTGCAATACCTTTAAAACAACAGCCGGCCCTTCTGTAAAAATGTCACTCACACGTGAAAACTGGGTGAAGAGAGCTGTCACTCCACCTGGTGCTAGGGGTTGACACTACTGAGAGCCCATTATTGACAGCTCACTTCACTTATGTTTTCACGGTGATATATTAACAGAATAGCACTGGAGGTTGTCTTCTACTTCTAGTCTGGTCTAGTAGCATAACATTTTGTACAAGAGTTCCTTTTGTTACGAAGGTGAGAAGGAAGGATTTTGAAAATTCATCTCTTAAATAGGGAGGAGGTAGTGGAGTTTCTTGCCCATTCTCCTCTATACGAAACTACCTCTTGGAAGGGGCGACTAGAATACAATCTATTTTTTTGAAAAATAATAAAATAAAATAAATGTTGACGTTCAAAAGTTAACAAATAAATACTAACACAAAAATAAAAATAAAACGACGAATGTACGACAGTAAACTGTAATTATTTGATATAGGTGGCAGCGGTACGTCGAACATGAGCGCGCGAGGGTCCATGCGCCTCGACATCGAGCGACCTGTGCAACTAAACGTGTCCACTGACAAGTTGCTAAGAATCTCTGGCATTATCCTCCTGGTAAGCTACGAATGGCATTATTTTTAGTGGGACTACTAGGGCATGTGGGGTCTCAGATGAAAGAGCGCTGTTTGCATATTCTCAAACATTTTTTTTTTCTTTTTTTTACGCCGCATAGTTTTCGACTTTTGAAGAAAAATGTTAGAATAAATACCGTTTCCACCTTATCTCCGAAGTTTGCATAGAGAAAAATCTGAAATTATTCTATGTGATAGTTAATATGTATAGATTACAGGAAAAAAAACAATGTTTCTAAATAGCACAGTTTTTCAGAAATCATCAACAAAAATTACATATAAATGATGGTACAGAACCCTCGGTGTGCGAGTCCGACTCGCTCTTGACCGGTTTTTTATTTTATTAAAGATCTCGCAATAACCCCGGAAGAACAAGGAAACGATGGAAGGGCTGTGTGAAAGATGATAATTATGTCTAGAAAGGGTGACTACCGAGATGACTACTGATGGAGACGTATGCATGAAAAAGACATGTTGCGCCGACCACAAATAAATTGGGATAAGGCATAGATATAATAAAGAAGGAGATGTACCCAGTATGTTAAAATGTACCGGAACCCTGTGTTTCCACTTTCATGATTTTAAAGACAAATACGGTAAAATACTTGTACACACGGCTACGCATCAAGCTATACATTTCCAGTTTACACTGACCTCTCACTGTAAGGAAATCCTATACAATGCGAGTTCAGCTTATACTGGAAATGTATAGCTTGATCTGTAGCCGTGCGTACTTACATATGGAAAGTGATTCCATGATTTACATGACTTCGGTTTTTACAAGAAACCACTGAACAACTCGGCATTCTTAGAAATGATCACGGAGACGGAATTTGTACAATGAGCGGCTCATACTGAGCATGTCGCGCAGACAAAGATTCGCCCGCTTGCCATTTCTCCTGTTTTTTATATTTCTATGGGATAAGGTCAGGAGAATGATGATAAAGAGCTCGCAGTATAGTTCCGGCAGACCAACAGTTGTTTGTCCTTTGTGAGGTTCCGTACCTCAAAAGGAAAAAACGGAACCCTTATAGGATCACTTCGTTGTCCGTCTGTCTGTCTGTCAAGACCCTTTTTTTGTTTCATGTGGTGTACAATCAACAGTTTGATAAATAAATTTACCACAAAGTAGAAGATTTTTGTTCACATTAAATTATCAGACACCTTGTAGACTGTCATAAAGTCCAATCTTGTACAAACATCAACTTAGAATCACACGACTCCTATGAAATCGTCGAACGCAGTCTTGTTTGCTCTTTAAGGCGCTTCAAATAAAGTTTAATATCCAATGTCATCTGCAAATAGATGATGACGTTGAGTATGCTCTGTGCTCGTTTGTTCTGTAACGAGCAAATCAATGTACTTTTAATACAGTAAAATTGTGTAAACACGTAATCGTTTGTTACAGCTGAAGCGAAACATTATCCGGCCTGACGTGTGGACACAGGAACCTCCCAAACCTTTCCTATACGAATTGAAGAACAAATTGAGTGAGTTACTTATCTGTATCCATTTTATTTTTACTTAGCTTATACTGTCCAACTGCTGGGAAAAAGCCTCCGCAAGTCCTTCCAGGAACTCCTTTCCTGCGCCTTACAAAACCAGCCTTCACGGTACGCGTCCAGGTGGCCCATCAGCGGCCATTGAAATCGAAGAAATCTTGTGTTTGTCAAGTCGTAAAAACCAGGCAAAGCAGGGGCGGGGCGGGTCGCTGGGTAGTTTTGCTAACGTAAATAAGCAAGTATTTCTATGGTTGTTACGGCTCTTTATTAGATCTCGTCATCGCGGGTTCGAATTTTCGAAGATAGACGATGATTCCCGAAGCTCATACTTTTGTTAGGATATACGGTTTACGGCTTAAGAAATTTGTTCCTCAAAAATAATACTATTCACTTATCTTGAGAAATACAAGTTAATCGAAATACTAAATACTCGAACTTATGAGTAACGGTAGGTGTTGGGGCGTAACTCCCAACAGTGAAATTGTTATGTACTTGTTATGTTATGTTATGTTGAATGTTATGTAAATGAGTAGACGAATGTTTCCCTTGATGGATTTATTGCTACTGAATATAATTACAAAAGTAGTACACTTAAATAATATGTTAGAGATACACAGGTAAGCATTATTGGTGTGCATAACTGAGTGTGACGTACAAACTACCACACAGGTCAATGTACAGCGTAGCTCGTACAGTAGGTACTCGTAAATAAACTAGTTTAATATTATAACAGAAACAAAAAACGCTGATAGAGCCCAACACACTCCTAAAAGCCCCCTTATGGCTGTTTAATAATACAAATAAATGTTCACAGTAAACGAAGGCATTGAAAACATAACCATCCATACGGGTCAGATCAGCGTGTGCGGGCACGAGGGCGTTCTGGGCTGGGACAGTTTATCCCTCCAGGTGTGCACCAACGCTAGGCCGGAGAGAGTGCACGGGAGGGGGCTCATCACGGCGCTGTTGGTGACTGCGGGCCCGCCCGGGGACACGCGCCATGTGGTGTTGCAGCCGCTCATGCTGGGGTATGTATAACTCTTAGCGTATTATTACATTCATTCAACATTCTGGGATTACCTTAACTCACACAGTCATTCATTATTTGTTAAAATGTTACGAAAAAAACTTTTTGACACAAAAAAAAAAACAACCGACTTCCAAAAAAATACTACAAAGTGAAAAATAACTTTAATTTCGGAAGTCGGTGTCTTTGGATCTGTATTTTAGTTTTTTGCCACCGACTTCCGAAATTAAAGACATTTTTCTTAGTAGTATATTTTTGGAAGTCAAAATAAAAAAGGTTTTATTTTTCACTTTTTGTGGATCAATCTGTGATTTATATAAGTTACAATAGCTTAATGTCAACTGCTCATCATCACCTTTTTACAAAATATTGCTTTTCGTGATACAAGGACGTTAATTGGTGAGGAGTTCTCACATTAAGGAACCAGGAGAACTGGAGCTGATGCTGAAGTCACCAGCAGCTCCATTTCAACAAATATGTTCAGCGCTAAGTGTATCATTTATTGTTTTTGGTGCAAGCGGGCCTTGGAATTATATTATAAACCTGTTTTATGTAAAAAAAAAGATTGTTTGAATTTATTATTTGTCTGTCTGTCTATTTGATAGGACTAGAAATAGGGACCATTTAGTTCAACCAGGTTTCAGATTAGCTAAAGTAGACTCATCCTTCATGGGGTACTGTTTAAAATGTTATAATAAAATACCTCCGCACATACTCCAGCTGAATGAAATGAAACTTAAATCATGTATAAAACGCACACTACGCAGCCAGGCATATTATAAGTTGGGAGATTACATTGCTGACAAAAATGCTTGGCTAAATGCTGGTCCTGCTCCACAAGGACGCTTAAAATAATTGATTAGCATTCGAAAATATTGTTGGAGCTGCTGAAGATTAAGAAGAGAGAAAATTTTCTTTGCATTGTTTAAATTCAATCTCTTAAGTATTGTATAATTGCATAGTACATGTGTGAGCACTATGTAGCTAATATAAAGCTACCTTTCACTGGGTTCATTTATATATCATTTAAGTGTTAAAATAATGTTTGCAGCATGGAAGGTGAAGCATTTTGGGAGGCGTGGCGGCGCGCGGAGGGGGGTCTGTCTGCGCGCGAGCCGACCTTGAAGATCAGCGTTGAGTTGGATGACGTCACCATGGACCTGAGGCCCTCCGAGCTGGTCGCCTTGAACCGGCTGCGGAGCGGGTACCAAGAACTGATGGAAAAACGAATGGTGATTTTATCTTTGTATTCGTCAATAATATTTTAATAATTGGGGTTAAAGTACGAAGTTGCCGTTTTATTGTATTAGGTACTTCGAATGGGGAGGAAAACTAACTTTTTATCACGCTAGGTGGCACATGATCGACTGTCCTTTTTTCATTGATTTGACATAACGAACGATTGTCAAATTGTATGGATTTGTTTGTAAAACAATGTACAGTCGTTCAGAGCGCCATCTACAAACAGCTTTGCGTGTGGCTCCCCATTAACATAGAACATTCACGGTTTGAGATTTGAAATGAAGTTCTTCTTTTAAAAAATGTGCAACATTCGATTATCGACTTTCAGTTGTTTTTTTATTCAGCTTAGACAAGAAAGATGGATACTTCGAAAATTCGAGTTATTTTTGAATACGAGTTCCGACGCGGAACTAACGCGGCAGAAACAGCTCGCAATATCAATGTTGCGTTTGGAGAGGGTACTGCTAATGAACGCACCGTGCGATTTTGGTTAAAACACTTTCGTCATGGAAACTTTGATTTGAAGAACGAACCACGTGGAAGAACGCCCACACAGGTGAATAACAATGAATTGACTGCAATTAGAAACCATTCGTCACCCTCCGTATTCGCCAGACCTTGCTCCAAACAGACTAGCATTTTTTTCGTGATTTGGACAATTTTCTACGTGATAAAAAGTTTTCTTCTCAGGAGGCAGTACAAAATGCTTTCACACAGTTTGTCGAATTTAGATCACGAGAGTTCTATCGCAAAGGCATAAATGACCTTCCTATTAGATGGCAGCATTGTATAGATAATAATGGTAATTATTTTGATTAAATAAATATGTTAAAATAATAAAAAAAAACAATTCCAATTTTTCAGTACAAATCGGCAATTTCATACTTTAACCCCTAACCCTCTTACAAATAAAACACGGAATAAAGTTACATCAGGAATAACAAAGGAATAACCATACATTTTCATAGGTTTAAATTTGGGATAACTTTATTCTGTGTTATGAGATCGATGTCTCCTAACCAACTACTCGGTGAAGAGGTCTGTCTCTTTTTAGGTCCAGACATTATCTTGGTGAGATCATGTGTGGACCTTGTAGATTAGTCGCTATTTGCAGCGCGTTCGCGCAGTGTGAATTTATTTATTGCTAGCTGTTGCCCTCGATTTCGTCTGCGATCCAGGATTAAAAGCAGTCCCTTAAGTATCCTTATAATATTAGTCTGGCTCCCACTCATGCATAATCATCACGAACCGGGCAGCAACTAGACTACCTCTGACCAAATTGTTAAGAGAACTAGTAATCAAACTCAAAGCATTTATTTCAATTAAACCAATTACAGGCACTTTTGAATTGTCAAAGAGTCGGTCAGTAGGTAAGTCAGAAAGTTGAAGCTAGTTGCCCATTCCAAAACGTAGATCTATGGAGAAGAACGGGCAAGAAACTCCACGGACACTCTTTTAAATCAAAATATAGTTACAAAATATTGGTTACATCATTCATGTTGAAATTATACATGTGAGAACGAGAAAGAAAGGTATGCTCTTTTCACAGCATTCGGTGCCTGTGCGCAAGGACATCTCGGGAACTATGTACAAGAAGCGGCAGATAGTCGCCATCGCAAAACAGCTGCCCTTGAGGATCCTCGAGTCAGAATCATCGCAACAAAATCTGCAACAACCATCGGAACAGCCGTCGTCCTTATTCGAGGCAGAAATCGACGATTCTGACCACTTCTATAAGGACGACCTCAGGTACAGTCACATACAAAATATGTTCGTAACCATAAGGGTCTTTTTTGTCTGCTTATTATACAATATTGCGTCGTATTATCAATACCGCAGAATGACATTCAGCTATCTTCTCCACATGTCACATCTCAGAATGTGACAATGACAGACTATGACAAAAAAAGATTTCGATTTCATAAAATGGACAGGCTATTATAAAGTTTTCAAGTTAATGTCAACTCGACTTTGGTCAAAGGTGTATGATATTTTGATCTTTGCCATCAACTAATTATATACTATACTAGCTGACTCCACAGACGTTGTCCTATCTTAGCTATGAATATTCTAATGTAAACGCGCGAAGTTCCCGAAGGCGCAAGCTGAGAACATTTTGAATTGTGTAAGAAAACTTAATTTATATTTTAAGAATTGAAGTACGATTTTCTGTTCAAAAGTAAAATACCGGAATAAATTTACCTAAAAAAAAAGTCAAAAATATGAAAAAGATTAAAATTGAAGCTAATTATTTTTTTTTAAAAATGAGTATAAATGTCGATGGCCATAGAAAGGATGGATGGACTGTGTGAGAGATGACATGGCTAGAAAGGAGTCACGACTACCGAGATGAGACTAATAGAGAAGTATGGAAGAAAGGGACATGTTGCGCTGCCCCAAACAAATTGGGATAGTGGGTAGTTACTTGTGCCAAATATCCACATATTTAGTACAGTAGTATTAGTAAATTAACTCAACAAACTGTTGGTGTTTCTAGTTGATGTGTACGCCTTCTAGTTTAACATACATTTTTTGCATAACTGCCCCGTCCGCAGGGCTAATTCAGTAATGCCGCGCGCCGAAGGTATAAGAGTTACGCTATAGAAAGAGAGGCAATGTGTAGTTGAATATAACTGTAGGTAATTAGCGTTCTGCGAACTGAATTGCACTTTATTGTGTCGTAGCAGGAGTCGCTTTTTATTTAAATGATTTTACGGAGTGTCCCATCTGTATTAATCTGTGGCTAAAGTATGAACGTACGTTACAATTTTTACCAGTCAAGTCCAACCGCAAGCTGCCTTAAAGAACTTCGTTCCAAAAACAGTGTTTTTTCTTTTCTATACCTCTGTATTCTTTCCAAATGAAGAATTATGAGTTTCTTCATAACAGAATTAAACATTTTACGTGTTACAGGAGCGGTGCTTTCAAGATCCTGAGTGGAGGTCAGTTGCCGATGGCGTACCAGGTGATGCTGTGTGGCGACGCGGTGTCGTGGCGCTACCCGCACCCGCGGGCCATCACCAGGCTCGTCGCGTTCCCCTTGCCTGGACAGGTTATTATGAACTATACATACAGGGTGTGACAAGACCCATCTCATAGCTTTCAACTACGCATTCTGTGCTCCAAACTAAGTAACATTGCACAAAAATAATTGTTGCGAAACGACTTATTTTGAGTGTAAAAATCGCTGTTTCTAGTAGCGCTCAACGAGAAACACTGTGATTATAAGTGCATGCAACAGTACAGAGGTCTTAATCGGTCTATTTTAACCTTTAATTTACATACATTACTGTCAATTTTTGATATTTAGTGTCGCTCAGATGAGATTTTAAAAGTTTTTTTTATTGAATTGGACTTTTAACATATACCCGCGCCGGTTACCTTAAAACTAGGCCATTTTTCTTGGACTAAATGAGACTGAGTTCAGACCATACAAAAAAGGAATCATAACAAACTTCACGTGTAAAGAATAAAGTTCTTCTATCTACAGACAGCTGTGCTGCTGGGGAGTGTGTTGCCCCCCTCCTCCTCCCCAGCTATACCACTAACTGGTGAAGAGCGGGGTGTTTTTGAGGACTGTCATGTAATTCTGACTTGTATAAAGTACTATTTAGATTTGTATAAAGTTGTGTTTCCTTGTGAATGTTTAGAACAAGGAGATAGACTGCGTGTTGGAGCTGCACAACTCGATGCTGGACTGCTGGGAACCACACACTTACTTCAAGCTGCCCGTCGGCGAGCCGCGGGAACTCCAGCTTTTTGTCACTCCACCGGGTAAGAAATTGGACCGGGTGAAGTCTCGAAATCGGATGTCATGGTGGGCATGTGGTGCGGAAGAATGAGGAAAATGTCGTGAGGAAAGTTTAGAGTATGAATGTGGATGGCTATTAGAGTAGATGATGTCCAAAAAACTAATGACTCATTTTCATTAGTTGATAACTCGGTCGATAAGCAGCATGCGGGGACTCCCCCAGGTGGAGTAGTGATTAATGAAAGTCTCAAGTCGACAACACCGTCGTATGTCGATCAGTTTGTTTAAAAACAGATCACACACATTCACATTGATGAAATACCACAATCGTTCCCTAATGAAAACGGACCCCGGAATACGAGCCCTATGGCATGCTTTAAAGAAATCTCCAGCACCCCACATTCACAAAAATGGAGAATCTCTTGAATATTTTGGGTTTAGCTTCCATTCTAACCGGATGCAGCTGTATACCAGTATTTTATATGGAGCGACTGCTTATCTGACCTCCACAACCGAGGTAATCCTTGTAGCAGTGTATATTTGAGTTTATAATCCTTGAACAGAGACGGTGTTCGCGGTACTGTGGCGATTCCGCGCGTGCGAGGATCCTGAGCCGGTGCCGCCGCCGTATGTGTTCGTCATGAAAAAATTCTTGCCAAGACAAGATCCGTCGGTAAGTTTGTTACCATAGCGAGTGATACGGGCATTTCACCGAAAATTTTACCATAAATTATGGAGATCACTTTATTTTGGAGTTAGGTATCAATGAGAGTAAGTACTACTTACTACTTCTTTGGTTTGGGAAAAGTCAACAGATATATTTTTGTGAATGTTCTATTGCAATGAGTCTTATTGAAAACAGTCAACTCAAAGATAAAGATAAAGATGATTTTTTTGTCAAAAACGTGTGTAACTCAACTGTTTTATTTGTAATTGTGGTTTTTGTATAACTATCTTTATTCTATAATAATAATAAAACTGAAGAGTTTCTTTTTTTGTATGTTTGTGTGTATGTTTGAACGCGCTAATCGCTGAAACTACCAATCGAATTTGAAAAATTCTTTTTGCATTTGATAGCCAAATTTTTGTGGAAGCCTATAAGTTATTTAACATCACGTTAGGACCCTTAGGAGCCGAGCAAAAAGAAAAAAAAAAAAAAATATAGAAAGAACGCTAAGCAAAAACGCAGTAATAGCGCGGGCAGGCGATGCGATGTGACGGTGATAGAAAGCGATAGATAAGGTGGTACCAGGTGCTGCATCAATCTCTACCGAGTAGTTAAAGGGCCGATTCCACTGGTAGAAATCCAAAAGTGAGCAATTTACTGCATTTTGTGGAGCTATTCTGCTCATCACGCCGAAGATCTGCGTTCGATATCTTCATGATCATTATGGTCCTCAGTTACATAATGCCCGAGGTATTTTGTTTGTTTCACCCTTTGCAGGGGCTGGCCATCATTGAAGTTGATGATTGGGTCGTATGACTGCTTCCTACCGGTGGGGCCTTAAAGATCATGAAAACGCTCTTCTTACAATTATACACTAGACCGTGGCTAGCAGCGTACCTTCACAGCATTCCAAAAGCTCTCTTATGGAGCCAGCCGTTGGACCCGGCAGCACCATATCATCCGTATAGCTGAGGTTATTGATGCACAGGTTGTCAACCCGTCATCCAATCCGTTTACTGCAGCTAATTAAAAGTTCGACCATAGTTTAGGAGTTATGAGAGAAAATGAATACGTGCATTATAGCTTGTTAAAATCATAGTCATCATTTAGCTTTGCCGTAGTCGGGTAATTGCAAGTTGCAATATAATTATCCTTATTATTTTTGTGGATAGGAAATCATCAAATGACTTCTCCCGCTCTGGGTGGAGCGGAAGGGCGTGTCAGACTTTTACTGACTAAAACCCACCCGTGTTCCTTCAGTTGCCTATGCCAGGGCCACGTATCTCTTTCGAACAACCCGCGACCCCGGCGGCCTGCATACAAGCCTGGCTCTAGTTCTTGCCGAATTTATTTATTTATTTATTTATAAAGGCTTACCAACTAAACACATACACAGCATTAACCCAGCGTCTTTGTCATACATAAAGATCTCGCATGTATCTAAATTATAGGAAAGCACGGCATTATCAAATAGCGTACTAAAACATTAAACAGAAAATAAAGAAAATTTAAACACTAAAACAATTTAAAACAATTAAAAAAATAATTTGATTAGGTACATACTATGAAAATTTGGGTTTTTTTTTATACTTAATACAATTTACATTTTATCAAAGATACTTTTCCTAAATATACATAATTTACCACCGAAAACATCAAGATCGCAACTGTGGAACAAGTCATTGCATCTTCTGAGGATATAGGAAAGGGGCGCATTGTATCCGTATTTGTTTCTACTGGACTTGATCGAGAAAGGTCTATAATGTTGAACTCTGGCGGACGGTCTAGGTACACTCATGCTCAGCTGACTCACCAAATCTGGGTAATCCACGCCTTGATTTACAACTTTATATAAAAAAGTTAAACCTAAGAAGTCTCTACGCCATTGTAACGATTTCATTTTAAAGTGAATCAGTCTATCATCATAGTGCTTAATCGTTCGTTGAACACCAGCGATTGCCGAGAGCCTCCTAACAAACCTAATAACCTAATTTTAACAATATTTCTGCACAGCATTTTATTTGTGATGGACACGCTTGATCCCATAACATGTAACTTACAGGCGAGTGAGGAGCCACAAGAGCCGCAGCGGTCGAGGGCCTCCTCGCAGGTGACAGCGGAGCAGCTGTCGGGGGTGCTGCGCGTGGACTCGTACTTCGCGCCGCGCCTGCTGCCGCGCGCCAGCAGCGTCGTGCGCGTCGCCGCAGTACACGTGCACCTGCACAACTCGCTGCCCGCGCTCACCAGGTGACCTGCCCTGGGATCTCTAAAGCCCCGATACACTTTACCTAAGTGCAGTTAGCGTTTCATACGAATATGGACCTTATTCTTAAAGTTAACGTTTGAGTTTTTTTTTTTCGTCATGTCAACATATTTTATATTCTATTTTTTATTAATTTAAGTGTTCGCACGGCTACAGATCAAGCTATACATTTCCAGTATAAGCTGATTTCGCATTGTATAGGATTTCCTTACAATTGGAGGTCAGTGTAAACTGGAAATGTATATATATAGCTTGATGTGAGCCGTGTGTACATGCACAAAATTACAAATTAAAGATACCCGAGGCGTTGCACAGTGCAATTTACAATAGGAGTCTGGATTTGTACCCGGTTGATGGCAATAGAGCCACCCTATTACATGGGACTTAAACATAACGTACGAAATGTGGGTGTATTGTAGGAGCACCTCTGACTAACCCTTCGGTGGTAACTAGCGTGATTTTGTGTTCAAAAATGTGTCATAAATGTAACACACATACGAGTACATACATAAGTAGGTTATGTTAATTTTAAAGCATAACATAGAAACACGAAAATAACAAAATTAACAAGAAAAATAACACTTTGTTGTAAACAAAGTGTAGTTCAGTGGAAAAATAACAATGACTTTTACAGGGTCTCCTAGTGCGGGATCCAGTGTCATACCAAATTGTTTGTAACATGTATAGGAATCAATAAACTTTTTTACTTTTATTTTTTTCCTTTAGCTTACTTATGCGTACTTATCAAATTACAGCAGTGCGACGTACATAGAAGGCTACTACGTGTCCAAGCCGCTGGTGCGCACTCACCGCGTGCTCACGCTGGCCGCGCGCAGTACTGCGGCGCATGCGCTGCTCGGCTCGCCCGCTGGGAAACTACTCGTTGTGGATACTAACCTCTCGTGAGTGAATCATCATTATCATCCTTTTTTCGGGTTCCGTAGCCAGATCGCAAAAACAGAATCACGGCTCTCGGAGACTTCACAATATCGATGTAAATGGGAAATAAGTGATTTATGAGCATCGCTAATTAATGGTGTAGTGAAATTAGAAAAATATATTTAGGCTCGTATTTATAATCAAAGTAATTACTTGAGTAATTTCATACTTGAGGGTAGAATTCTTAAGTAAAGAAAATGGTGACTATTACTTGGCTAAGAATTCTAAGCTTTGACAGTTCTAACTTCAAGCAATTACTAAATTAAAGAAGGAAAATCATTGCTTGAGCAATTACTTTTACTTGACTATAAATACGAGTCTTAGGCTCGCATTTATAATCAAAGTAATTACTTGAGTAATTACTTGCTACTAAGTAATTTCATACTTGAGGGCAGAATTCTTAAGTAAAGAAAATGGTGACTATTACTTGGCTAAGAATTCTAAGCTTTGACAGTTCTAACTTCAAGCAATTACTAAACTATAGAAAGAAAATCATTGCTTGAGCAGCAATTACTTTTACTGAAGTAATTACTTTGACTTGACTATAAATACGAGTGTTAGTATCGCAGAGAACCGAGAGATGAAACTATAATTCAATCCACATAACCGTGTGGGGTATCGTTGGATCCCATAATTAAAAAGATGATGATTCTAAGAGACTTTGCTATTTAAGTCAACAGTTTTTTTTGAAATTAGACATTTTAGGTTGTATTTTTGAATTTGACTAAGTTATTAATATTACTTAGTCACATTCAAACAAAAAAATACTTACACACCGCTTTGTTAAACTTTCCGCATGCAGACTTTTTTCATCAAAATAAACCCATATAGCATCTTGTTTTCTTCCAGCCATTTTGTTGTATTCACCCTCAATTTTACAAGTACAAATACAAATACAAATATTCTTTATTGTGGTACATAGGTAAGCAATAAGTTGTTACATGTTTCCGAAATTGTACACAGCTATGACCCGCCATAATGGCATACAATAATGTTACAGTAGGTAACATTTTAACAGCACAATCAAATAGAAAATTAAAATAATAACAATTTAAATATGCAGCACTTTAGAATTAACGAATATTTTTACATGTCAAGGCAACAATTAAAATAACGAGACTTAAATTATAAATTCAGTTAGAATTAAATTATACAAATTAAGAAATACACACATTTTACTTATCAGGGGAACAATTAAAATTAAATAACATCATCGAGATAATCTTTTAAAGTATAGTAACATTTGTCTAACAGCAATTGAAATAATTTCTTTTTATAATTATGCAAATCTAAATCTCTAATTGTCTTTGGCAATTTATTATATATGTCAGGTATTAGATAAAAAACACTTTTGTGGAAAAGAGCAGTTTTGTGGGGTTCACGTGTCATTTTGTCTTTATGTCTGGCTCTATTACTAAATTTGAAACGGTGAATATTTAATTTTGCGAAAATGGCACATCCATACTAATATTATAAATTCGAAAGTAACTCTGTCTGTCTGTCTGTCTGTCTGTCTGTTACATTTTCACGCCTAAACCACTGAACGGATTTCGATAAAATTTGGCAAGGCTATAGATGGGATCCTGGGGACGGACATAGGCTACTTTTTTTTTCAAAAATAATCCTACAGGGGGTGATATAGGGGATGAAAGTTTGTATGGGAAACTCAATATTTCTTAAGCTAGGGATGTGAAAATTAAAATGTATGCTTTTGATAGGAAATAAAGAAATATGCGGTTCAGCGTTTTTGAAAAATCATCCCCGGGGGGGGGTAAAATATAGTAAAATAGGGGTTGATTTTAAAATTTACAAAACTGCACGGATTTCGGCAAAATTTGGCAAGGCTTTATATAGCATCCTGGGGAAGGCCATAGGATACTATTTTTTTTCATAAATAATACTACAGGGAGTGATATAGGGGATGAAAGTTTGTAAGGGAAACCCAGTATTTCTTAAATTAGGGATAACAAATTTATGCTATTGGTAGGAAGTTAAGAAATATGTGGTTCAGCGTTTTTGAAAAATCATCCCCTGAGGGAGTAAAATAGGAGTTCATTTTAAAATTTACAAAACTGCACGGATTTCGATAAAATTTGGCAAGGCTTTATATAGCATCCTGGGGAAGGACACAGGCTACTTTTGGTTTTAAAAAATAATCCTACAGGGGGTGATATAGGGGATGAAAGTTTGTATGGGAAACTCAGTATTTCTTAAGTTAGGGATGTGAAAATTAAAATGTATGCTTTTGATAAGAAATAAAGAAATATGCGGTTCAGCGTTTTTGGAAAATCATCCCCTAAGGGGGTAAAATCGGGGTTGATTTTAAAATTTACAAAACTGCACGGATTTCGACAAAATTTGGCAAGGCTTTATATAGCATC
This sequence comes from Cosmia trapezina, assembly GCA_905163495.3. Taxonomy (NCBI): domain Eukaryota; kingdom Metazoa; phylum Arthropoda; class Insecta; order Lepidoptera; family Noctuidae; genus Cosmia; species Cosmia trapezina. Next base: position 1,017,376 of record LR991019.1, read on the forward strand.
CTGGGGAAGGCCATAGGATACTATTTTTTTCAAAACAATACTACAGGGGGTGATATAGGGGATGAAAGTTTGTAACGGAAACCCAGTATTTCTTAAGTTAGGGATAACAAATTTATGCTATTGGTAGGAAATTAAGAAATATGCGGTTCAGCATTTTTGAAAAATCATCCCCTAAGGGCGTAAAATAGGGGTTGATTTTAAAATTTACTAAACTGTACGGATTTCGATAAATTTTGGCAACGCTTTATATAGCACCCTGGGGAAGGACACAGGCTACTTTTGGTCTTAAAAAATAATCCTACAGGGGGTGATACAGGGTATGAAAGTTTGTATGGGAAACTCAGTATTTCTTAAGTTAGGCATAACAAATTTATGCTTTTGGTAAGAAGTTAAGAAATATGCGGGTCAGCGTTTTTTAAAAATCATCCCCTAAGTGGGTAAAATAGGGGTTGATTTTAAAATTTACAAAACTGCACGGATTTCGATAAAATTTGGCAAGGCTATAGATAGCAATAGGGAAAGGACATGGGCTCCTTTTTGTCTTAAAACATAATCCTACAAGGGGTGATAAAAGGGATGAAAGTTTGTATGGGAAACCCAGCATTTCTTAAGTTAGGGATATGCCCTATGTTTTCCACATGAACGTTCCCATGGGATACTTTCCGACATCCACGCGGGCGAAGCCGCGGGCAAAAGCTAGTTCGTACATAAACATAAATCAAGTAATCAATCATGAATGACCGGGCAAAACCACCTCAAGTCGCTTGTTTACATTTTGGGGAATACTCGAACTGTGAACCCGAAAGCATAGCATTGCACCTATGTGTGCGCCCTAGTTTATGTCGGGGAAGTCCCTTGACACTTTTCTTTTTTTTTAATACAAAATAAACCAAACCGATTTAAATTAAATCTCTTGATTTTTATCGTGGTTTAAATCACTGATTAAAATCAGGTGATTTAAATAATCTCAATCTTGCCAGCCTTGTGGATTGCGAAGTACCATACACAAGTACAGGTATGTGCTTGTGCCCAGTAATATCGAGAATGGTTTCGCTGCATTGTACTGGGATCGATGTATCATTACTGACAGGACTATTGTAGCCAATAAGCTTGATATTGTTTTGATAGATCGACGAGAGCGCCGCGCAATGATTGTTGATATCGCTGTCCCACATGACGAGAATGTCGTGAAAATTCAGATAGATATAAAAACTGAACAATTCTTGAGTTGAGACCACTGGATACGGAAAGTAAATAATACGAGTAGCAACATGCGAACACAATATAATGACTGGCCAACAATACTCGAATAATAACAGTCTACTGATACTAGGTATTGAATTTTAGACATACATATAAAACTTGTAACAAACAATAACAATCTACCCACAATATCTTACTATGTACTACATACATCATATCATATTATTATTACGAATAGTTATGACCATAGCATTCAGCTCTTTCACACAGTCATGTATTCATCCAGGTTCCATCCCGACGTTGATATAACATAGTTTGTCATTGTCCTCAGTTGCGACATGGTAGACTGCTCAACGGGGACTATGGAGGAGATCATCGAAGAGTTTCGTCTGCAGAGCGGCATGGCAGCCAAGGACTCTTTGTTGACCGCACGGTCCCGCGTCATTACCACCGGCATACATATGTCTATGGAAGTGTCCAAGCTCCAGACCCTGCGTTATCTATTCACCGAGTGGAACATTGCCTACGACGAGGTCAGTTCTTAGGCATCCTGTGAATCTAGCGAAGGTTTTTTTTTCGTGCATATTGATTTTTAGGTGTCCGTACCTCAAAAGGAAAAAAACGGAACCCTTATAGGATCACTCGTGTGTCTGTCTGTCACAGCCAATTTGCTCCGAATGTAATGGACCGATTAAGTTGAAATTTTGTACACTTAAGGATTTCTGTGACCCAAACACGTACGGGTAAAGTAAATAAATGGATTTTGAATATGGGGGTCATTTTTAGGGGGCAAAAAGAAAATTAAAAAAAAAGTTTTGCAAACTGTACCATGTAACATATCAAATAAAAGGGCTTACTATGAGAGTCTCAAATATATATTTTTTTATCATTTTAAATTAAATTGTTTTAAAGTTATTTAAGAAAATAGACGAAATATTGACCATTCCCCCTTATCTCCGAAACTACTGAGCTTATAATTTTCAGGAAAACCTATAAGAAGTCTGTGGTCTCAAAATAACAGGGTAAATCTCTCAATATTGTGAGTACAACGTTACATTTACAGTTGGAATGTATAGGAGAACATGTATTTCAACTACAATGTGAAGTTTGTTCTTGGGATAAATTCATCCCAACTACGGAACCCTTCATTGTGCGTGGTCCGACACGCACTCGGACGGTAATAAACGCTATGAATGTTGTTGAACTACCAGAATGAAAAGCATTGCCATTGTAAGAGTGGTATGGAATAACCCCGCCGCCGCCACCGCTGTCCTAAATAGGAAGCGATCGTCGTACGAATACGCGGTTGTTTGAATCCCGATCGATGAGGACAATCGCTTCTGTTAAGTCACCAAGCTCAAGTTCGGTAAAACGATGAACATTATAAACTGTCACTTATTTTTTTTATTTTAAGTATGTTTATTTTCGGACCGTTTTGATTCGAAAAAGGTAGTTTAATGAACACGATATCACAGAATACCTAATAGTACAAGTACAGAAGATTCACTCCGCAAAATCATTTAAATAAATAGCGACTCTTGCCACGACACAATAAAGTGCAATTCGGGTCGCACAGCGTTAATCTATATAAGTAAAAAGAGAAGTCCTGACTGACTGACTCATCAACGCCCAGCCCAAACCCTTGAACATAGAAAGCTGAAATTTTGCACAGAGGTTCCCTTTATAATGTAGACAAGGAGTAAGGAAATAATTCCCGGTAATATATTTTTGTGGGATATTTTCCAACATCCACGCGGGCGACGCCGCTGGCAAAAGCTAGTTATCTACTGTTATATTCATGTAGAAGTTGCCTCTCTATCTATCGCGTAACTCTTATACATTGTGACTCGTTAGGGTCGTCTTCTTTAACGACGCGGCGCGTGAGTGAGTATCGAACTAATACTGCTACGATCCTCATATATTATGTTAAATAAGTATTTCCTTTCCTTGCAGTACATACGCGAACCACCATTGAAATACGAAATGAAGGAACTTGACACCACCAACAAGAGTACTCGTGAGGTAGCGAAGGTGGCCCACGCGTTGGAAGGCCGCGTGTCGCTGTGGATACACAACAGCTGCTCCAGCGCCATGCGCCTGGGCCAGGAGGACACGGACGAGGTGGTGCCGCTGGGATCCGGGGGCCGCCTCGCCTACAGGTGAGGCCACACATTATGTGGATACATAACGGCTGCTCCAGCGCCAAGCGCCTGGGCCAGGAGGACACGGACGTGGTGGTGCCGCTGGGGTCCGGGGACCGCCTCGTCTACAGGTGAGGCCACACATTATATGGATACACAACAGCTGCTCCAGCGCCATGCGCCTGGGCCAGGAGTATACGGACGATGAGGTGGTGCCGCTGGAGTCCGGGGACCGCCTTGCCTACAGGTGAGGCCACACATTATGTGAATACACAACAGCTGCTCCAGCGCCATGCGCCTGGGCCAGCAGGACATGGACGAGGTGGTGCCGCTGGGGTCCGAGGGCCGCCTCGCCTATAGGTGAGGCCACACATTATGTGGATACATAACAGCTGCTCCAGCGCCATGCGCCTGGGCGATGAGAACACAGCAGCAGCAGCTGCGCCGTGCCCTCACACCAGAAGTCGTAGCCGACCTGTCACTACCGGCCGTCGCTTGCTCGATAGTCGGAAGCGCCGAGTCGTGGGACGCAGTGGTATTCTTCTGCGAATCAGTCATCTCGCAGAAGGAATACACAACAGCTGCTCCAGTGTCATGCGCTTGCCGAGGAGGACACGGACGAGGTGGTGCTGCTGGGGTCCGCGGCCGCCTCGCCTACAGGTGAGGAAACCCACTAGGAACAACTCAAAACCCGTTGAGCTGTTTCTGTCAATCGTTTGAAGGTGACTGACAGAAACAGAATCATGTTTCAAACTATATTACAGTACGACAACGTTCCAAGGTTCCATCGTATATCTTCGGAAAAATCGCCCAATAGAAATTAATTCCGAAGATCCTTTGATCGTTGTCGTACATTAAAACAGATTGATATGCAAATGGATTTATGTATTTAGGTATTTCTAAATATCTGTTCTCATTACAGATGGCGCTACCCAACGGCTCAAAAGAGACTGCGATTTGCTCTCGCCGGCCCCTCAACTGAATGGAAGTGGACCTCCAGTAAGTACTAGCTTCCGCATACATTCCCTGGGAGAACAAATCTCGATACATCAACGATTTTTGCAGAATGAAAGCAAGTATATTAAGTTTTTTATGATTTATTATTAACGCTAATCGTCAAAAACTTAATAAAAATAAAAAAAAACCGGCCAAGTGCGAGGCGCACTCACACACGAAGGGTTCCGTATCATAATATACACACACTCCTTTGCAAAGTTCCGTATCATAATATACACTCCTTTGCAAAACAAGCCACGCGCCGCGCGAATTATAATTATTATTTACTTAGTAACCTATTACAGATTTATTATTAAAAAATAATGGTTCACGGTTTATGCATAAGGTTTATGTTTATGAAATTAAATGTTTTTTGTTTTATTTTTATATTTGAGTTGATTGACCTCCAATACAAATACTATTTTTCAGGTATACCATTTGTAGCGGGGACCCATCGGCTGAGGATCGAGACTCAGGACACTGAGGACGGCAAGCAGTTCCCCATGGGCTCGTTCCTCCACGTGAAGGTCGAGGAGAAGGGCGCCAGTCGGTACATGCACCTGTCTGGCAAGCTGGTGCTAGCCAACATGCTGAGGGCAACCCTGCTGTATAAGGTTTGAGTAAACTATCACTTTGTTAGTACAAACACAGATTAATACAGATGGGACACTCCGCAAAATCATTTAAATAAAAAGCGACTCTTGCTACGACACAATAAAGTGCAATTTAGTTTGCACAATGCTAATTACATTATTAATTAATCACCTACACATTGCCTCTCTTTCTATCGCGTAACTCTTATACCTTCGGCGCGCGGCAGTACTACTGAATTAGCCTCGTGGACGGGGCCCGCCGTGTACTTGTAGCTTCATACCTAAATTGCGGAGTGTCCCATCTGTGGTACAATGTTTTGTACCACAGACACTCTGACATGTTCGGAGAAACGGTGTCAACGATGTGACTGCTCGCACACTCATAAACTTACAGCTATTCCCAGAGATAGAGCGAAACGCTTTTGAATTTTGCGTAACTGTGAGGTGTGTTCTCGTGGCTGTACATACGGGTATTTCTGTTGTTGTTTACAATGAATGTTAGTTAGTTTTTTATTCGTTTATTCATTTCTTATCTTATTTAGTTACATTTTTAAATATTTCTTAAACAAAAAGATGTAGAAAAAAAAAACATAAAAAAATAGAAGTCCGCCGGTGTCGGGAGCAGGGTCCAAGCTACCGGTGGTTAGGGCTGCAGAGATAGGAACCTCCTCACAATACGAGCCGTATTGAGGAGTACTGCCTTCTGAATCTGGCCCTTGATCCAACCGCCTAACGAGAGCCTCAAGAGATGTTGGTCGAGGTTTTCGGCCTTCAGGCCGTTGGCCGTTACTACAATCGGCACAATGACAGCCGAGCTCACATTCCACATGTCAACAACCTCGCGAGCTAAGTCGAGATATTTTATTTGTTTCTCTTTCTCAGCTTTCACGAGGTTCTGGTCATGTGGAATGGTAACATCGACAATCATTGCGCGGCGCGCTAATCGATCTGTCAGGCTTATTGGCGACAATAGTCCATAATGATAGACCGATCCCAGTACAACGTGACAAGGTCATTTTCGAGAACTGGGTCGGGCACATACTTGTAATACGGTACCTCAGAGTTCACAAGCTTATATTTCAAAGCAAGTTGCTGGTGAATAATCCTGGCCACTTGGTTATCCCTGTGCAAGTACTCGCCGTTAGCCAGACGAGAACAACCAGAGATAATATGTCTGATAGACTCATCCGGACGGTGGCATGCCCGACACACGTCAACCGTCCCGTCCTTCATAATATGTCCGGTAGTTATTCGTCAAGATAACTTCGTCCATAATTGCACAAACGAAACCTTCAGTTTCCCCGAAAAGGTCACCGAAACGTAGCCAGGATACGGACGCTAAGAAATCTACACCGGGCTCATGAAGAGCCCGATAGAAGTAGTTATTATTAATGAATTAGTTTTTTATTATTATTAATGTTCAAAAAAGTATATCCCAGAGTTCAAAATTATTACATCAAAAAAGTTGTGTTATGTAATGTTAGTTGTGTTGGGAGTAATAAATAAATAAATTAAATAAATAAAATTTAATTTATGTGCAGGTCCGTTCCCGCGGCTTAGACTCGCTGCAGTGGTACACGGTGAGCTCCGGAGAGTTGGATGCCGAGACCGTCGGCCGCAGCGTCGTCTGCAGCGCCGAATGCGAGATGGTGCTCAAGTAATTACTTTGTTATAATAACTAACGCCCCTACTGGTTCTCACGACAAAGCATGAAGATTTCTTTGTTATATCTAAGTTAAATATTAACCTCTCTCTATGTCTTAGTGAGACACAATTAATTATTACGTGATTATCGTGACGTTCACATGTACCTTTCAGAATCAATTCTCTAAATGTTGTTGAATGAATGCGGTGGCATCAAAATCCGTTGTGTAGTTTAGAAGAACAACAGACGGACACGAAAAGCCACTTCAATGTATTATATGTATAAATACCAGTCTGTTACTATCCCATCACAGCCGGGCAATAGCCTTTTGTTATACAGAGATGTTTCGAAACATGAGCTGTCTCTCAGTAACAGATAACGCACAGCCTAACGAGGTAAATAGGGGATGAAAAGTTTGTATGGGAATTCGTAATTTTTACCGAATGGGACATCCCATCGGGCACACGACTTGTTTACTATTAATTACAATATCTTAATTTACAATGAATTAAATGTGTAATTGCAGAATAAAGTTCAGATCACAGAACACGTGCTGGTCAGGCGACATTCCGCTGAAGGAATGCCCCAAGGAGAACGTGCCATGGCTGGTCAAAGGTAAGATCATCCGCAAGTTTTATGACTTAATATACGCAAATAAATAATTTATTCAGTAATAACTATAGTCCGAACAAGTCGGCAATTTTCGGCCAAAATACACATTTTCGGCATATTCGTTTTCGGCCGATAAAAAATAAGTGCCGGCAAATCAATACAATCCAATTCATTAATTCAGGGAAAATCGATAGTTACAAGTAAAAGCACAATAACTGTGAACAAACCGTTTAAACTTTTATTTTCATCCTTTGGATTTCTAAAAAAATCGAGCGTGTAAGTCAACGCAATAAAAAAACGGTCAAGAGCGAGTCGGACTCGCGCACCGAGGGCTCCGTTCCGATTTCCGAAAAAGTGTGATATTTAGAGACATCGTTTTATTTTTCCTGTAATCTTTACATAAACTTCTATCACATAGAATAATTTCAGATTTTTTTCTTTACAAACTTCGGAGATAAGGGGGGGGGGACGGTATTTTTTTTTACATTTTTCATTAAAATTCGAAAACTATACGGCCTAAAAAAATAAAAAAATGTTTGAGAATGTGCAAACGGCGCTCTTTCATATGATACCCCACATGCCCTAGTAGCCCCACTTTAAAATTTTAAGACCCCCTTTCAGTCCCTGTTGCAAAAAAAAAATATAAATGTTTTTATTTCTTTCTTATTTGCAAAATAAATGGGTAACTGTTCCAAATTTCAGGTTGATAGCATTAGAAGTTCTTGAGATATCTAGCTGTGACAGACAGACAGACAGACCGGCAGACTGAGTCACACCATAAGGGTTCCTTAGGGGTTTACCATTTTGGTACGGAATCCTAATACGGCCATTTATGCGACATATTTTGATATTCGCAAGTAAATCAGGGTACTTCCTTCCTACAGGGTACTTCCCGTTGTCCTAGAATCATGAAATTTGGCAAAAAGCAAAGTCAGGCAGCCCGGTCGCGGGTTGTCTGAAGGGGTTACCGCGGCCCTGGCATAGGCAACTGAAGGAACACGGGTGGGTTTTAGTCAGTAAAAGTCTGACACGCCCTCCCGCTCCACCCAGAGCGGGAGAAGTTATTTGATGATTTCCCACCCTCAAAAAAAAAAAAAAAAAAAAAAAAAAAAAAAAAAAAAAAAAAAAAAAAAAAAAAAAGGCAGCTCACAGCACAAGTAAAGGGAAAAGTCCGAAAATTGTTAATTTGTAATTTTATCACATAATATTTTTTTTTTTGTATTATAATATGAAGTTTTAAAGTCACTTCTTTAAAACATATATTTTATTAGATTCAGACACAACACAATACAGTTTTTCGTGGAAACAATCCCAATATAATTATCATTACAGTAAACTTTATAACATCGCGAGATTCGCGGAGGATCGTTGTGTTGTTCGCCATTCTACTACCCCTCTTCGCCGCCCGCGCCCCTCTCCCTGCGCTCCCGGCATGAGGTGCGCGGGCGACGGGAGGGGGCACGCACGGTATGGCACTGCGGCTGCGTAACAACACCGCACTTACTACAGCCATAGACCCCGCGTTACATCCTCCCCCTCTAGTCCAACTAGGCGCCCTCGCCGTTGGGCTAGTCTAAATACCGGCGCGGCCTGCCACGTCGGCGTTTCTCCCTAATGGGTGGCTCTATTTGACCGGCGAAGGGCGTGAGATGCGAAACGTGATACATGCCCACGTCCCTACCGGTCTGCACGTTCTGCAGAATGTAAGTTGTTGGGCTGACAATTGTCCCTATCTTGTATGGGCCGTCGCGACGAGGTAGTATGAACTTCGCGGTCTGTCCGCGGGATGCGTCATTAGGTCCCTGTGTTTTTAACAAGACAAGATCACCTACCTTGAACCCTGGTGACGCACAGTGGTCCGGATTTGAAAAATGGTGGACTTAGGATCAAAAGTCATTATTTTGATTTGAAAAAAATTGTATTCGATAGGAAACCTGATTTACATTAACAAACGTCATGTTCAATTTTTCGATATATTGACTCTAACATGTTGAAAAAAAATTATTACGAAAAAAATGTATGGGGCAAGATTGATTTTATTTTTTTTCTCGGTGTGTTCAAAAGTGTTAGCTGTGAAACCTTTTATATATTGTTGTATTCATTTTGTACTTTACCCCTATAATTAAATTATTCGCATATACTTGCAGTCTTGGAGTGAAATCGCTGTTGAAATTCCAAAATTTTAACTTTATTTTTCTAAGGCTGTGAACGTTTTCAGTTGCATTTGTCCACATCAGTGTTGTGATTTCTCAATACTTTTTTAATATATTGCGCCCACAAATGATGATTTTAGCTCTAGGAGTGTTTTCCGTGAATTAATGAAATATTTAATAAAATGTCAAAAAAGCATTACGAAAGCTATATCGAGGATGCCCCTTCTTAGCATTGGGTTTATGTTATTGGTGAAGCTTCTATCAACTGTACTTAAGCTTTAAAGTTCATAATTAGAACATGTGTGCTGTGTTTTCATGTTTTTTTTTTGTTTTAGTTAGTTATTATTGCTTATTAGTTTTATTATTTAGTTCGGGTGATAGCCGTCACCCGTCGATATTAATGTGCTTATTTTTACTAGCGTACTTAATCTCTTTCTCTCAGAAACTTGAAACATATGTTAGCCCTGAAAAGGGCTGTTGTGTTGCTCTAAAAGAGCGTGTAGATAAGACAGTCCCAAAAGAAATTGAGTGTGACCAAAGCCATCACTATCACTCCAAAGGATCTGGCACGTTTTCTGAAGCTTCCAAGACGTCGATTTCTTCTTCTTCTTCAATCTCTTCGACTGCTAAGAGCTGCACAGCTTGGGGAAAAAGACTCAATTTCTTGTATTTATCAGTGAGTAATTAGCCCGACCGACCGACCAATCAGCGTCGAGCATAATATAAAAGTGGAGGGGAAGGGTTTGGTGCGATTGGTGGGAGTCTAGCGACCAGTGTATGTAGGGCTTCAATTGATGAATATTTGTTTTTAAATAATCACACATGTATTGTGATGGAATTCTATGTCAGTTTTAATCTTACCTTAGTAATAAACATTGTTTATTACTAAGGAACAGCAGGTTGCAGTTCAATAAATCTTGCCGAGATTTTTGAAGGACCTGAGGATCCCGAGCATGAGAATCAATCAGTAGAAGAATCTACTTCGTTTGTTAGTGCATCTACGAGTACAGTGACAGTCGCTAAGGATGTGGATACTTCCACAGAAATCCGGCCCAGGAAACCTTTTGAAGACTTAGGAAACAAGCAGAAGAAAAGGCGTTCAGATACGCTGAGGGAATATTCAGAAGAACAATTATCTTTTGCTTTGGTTGCTAGCCTACGATCAAATGGGAAGGAAGTCCTTGCTCGCGTCATTGAGCACCTTATGAAGAATCCTGACAAAGCCTTAGACGTTCAATCCGTATTGTCTGCAAATGACAAAACAGAAACTCTTCAGGAAGATCAAGCTTTGGCTCTAACTTCATCGTTACATCTGTCAAAATGGAAATACCTGACGTTAAGAAATGCGATGTCAAGTTGTAGGAATTCTCTACAACTTCCTTCCTACTATAAACTCTTAGAAGCAAAGAAGAGATGCTATCCGGATGCCAAAGACGTTGAAGTATCTGAACACGGAGCAAAAGTGAGCCTGCAAGCACTTCTGGATTTAACCACTCAAAGGATTATGAAAGTTGTTGGTGACGACCGAGATATTTCAAGCAGCAATCTGAAGCTCACTAGCAAATGGGGCTTCGATGGCTCGTCAGCACAAAGCACCTACAAGCAGAGAAGCGAGCTGGCAGAATTTGATGAGTCATCGGTGTTTATGACGAGCCTTGTTCCTTTGAAGCTGGAGTCCAGTGATGAAGTCATATGGGAAAATCCGAAACCGTCTTCAACGTTTTACTGCAGGCCCGTCAAATTTCAGTTTGCGAAGGAAACAATTGACTTCGTAAAACAAGAAGAAGCAGCTATGAAGATAGAAATTCGAAATTTGACCGTCTCGAGATGCGGAAATCTTGAAATCACACATGAGCTGCACATGACGATGATTGATGGCAAAGTGGCCACGATTATCACAGAGACACCCACCATCTGCAGCTACCTGCAATGTATGTCTCGCTAAGGCAAGTGAGATGAATAACCTGCCACAAATGTTTTCAAGACCTGTTCGAGATGATGTCTACCAGTATGGACTTTCGACTCTTCACATGTGGATTAGAAGCATGGAGTGTCTGCTGCACATCTCTTACAACTTGGATTTCAAGATGTGGTGTGCACGAGGCGAGAACAAGAATCTTAAACAGGCAAGGAAAGACATGACCCAGCGTGAGTTCAAGGAACAAATGGGGCTGTTGATAGACATCGTCAAGCAGGGTTTTGGTACTACCAACGATGGAAACACGGCAAGAAAATTCTTCAGGAATTACGAAAAAACTGCTGAAATCACGAAGATAGATGCAGATTTGATAAAACACTTTGCAGTTATCTTGCAGGTTTTATCTTCTGGAAGTCATATCAACATCGAAGGATTCCGGGCATACTGCAGGGAGACAGCTGAGCTTTTTGTGCATCACTATCCCTGGTACCACATGCCAGCCAGTGTGCATAAGATGTTGATTCATGGTGCTGATATTTGCAAGCACTTCTCTTGCCTTCCTATCGGGATTTTATCCGAAGAGGCAGCTGAAGCAAGGAACAAGGACTTCCGAAATACAAGAGAGCATCACACAAGGAAGATGGGGAGGACACTTACGAATGAAGATATTTTACATAATTTTCTAATTACTTCAGATCCTTACATATCGCACATCAAGCCGAAGTTGGATAAATACAAGAAATTGAGGCTTTTTCCCGAAGCTGTGCAGCTCTTAGCAGTCGCAGAGATTGAAGAAGAAGAAGAAATGGACGTCTTGGAAGCTTCAGAAAACGTGCCAGATCCTTTGGAGTGATGGCTTTGGTCACACTCAAGTTCTTTTGTCTTATCTACACGCTCTTTTAGAGCAACACAACAGCCCTTTTCAGGGCTAACATATGTTTCAAGTTTCTGAGAGAAAGAGATTAAGTACGCTAGTAAAAATAAGCACATTAATATCGACGGGTGACGGCTATCACCCGAACTAAATAATAAAACTAATAAGCAATAATAACTAACTAAAACAAAAAAAAAACATGAAAACACAGCACACATGTTCTAATTATGAACTTTAAAGCTTAAGTACAGTTGATAGAAGCTTCACCAATAACATAAACCCAAAGCTAAGAAGGGGCATCCTCGATATAGCTTTCGTAATGCTTTTTTGACATTTTATTAAATATTTCATTAATTCACGGAATACACTCCTAGAGCTAAAATCATCATTTGTGGGCGCAATATATTAAAAAAGTATTGAGAAACCACAACACTGATGTGGACAAATGCAACTGAAAACGTTCACAGCCTTAGAGAAATAAAGTTAAAATTTTGGAATTTCAACAGCGATTTCACTCCAAGACTGCAAGTATATGCGAATAATTTAATTATAGGGGTAAAGTCCAAAATGAATACAACAATATATAAAAGGTTTCACAGCTAACACTTTTGAACACACCGAGAAAAAAAATAAAATCAATCGTGCCCCATACATTTTTTTCGTAATAATTTTTTTTCAACATGTTAGAGTCAATATATCGAAAAATTGAACATGACGTTTGTTAATGTAAATCAGGTTTCCTATCGAATACAATTTTTTTCAAATCAAAATAATGACTTTTGATCCTAAGTCCACCATTTTTCAAATCCGGACCACTGTGTGACGGCCCTCTCTTTTTGTCAGCATTCTCCTTCTGGCTGGCCTGACCGGACTTACTACAGCCATAGACCCCGCGTTACAAAGTTTATTTTTGGGATAAATTCTATTGAACTACGGAACCCTTCATTGTGCGTGGACCGACACGCAGGGGGCCGTTTTTTTTTTTTTTGAAAATTCACACGGAAGAGTCGGAAATTTGGTATGAAAACAGACAACACATAGCCGAAACCACTGGAGATAGAGACATAAACTTCATCCGGGCGACGCCGGGTACAAACAGCTAGTTTATAATATTACTTTTTCGTTCACCTTGTTCAATGATTAATTGCTTAAAACATCTCAGTGCCAACGGATGGGGATTCTCAGTTCGTATCAGTGTGGTGCCGCGTGGTGCGCGGGCGCAGCGACGGGCGCATCCTGGCGACCACATGGCCGCTGTACGTGCTACACTCGCATTTACCGCTCGACACAGACGTGAGTACACTGTGAAGTTGGCAGGGAGGCGCTGTTGGTATACATTTGTGCAATTGTTTTGTGAAATGTATTGAAATAACATGATGGCGGCGTTAGTTGTTATGCAGCATATTGTATGGTTTTTTTTTGTGGATGGGAAATCGTCAAATGACTTCTTCCGCGGAAGGGCGTGTCAGACTTTTACTGACCCACTCGCGTTCCTTCAGTTGCCTGTGCCAGGGCCACGCTATCTCTTTCCAACAACCCGCGACCCCGGCGGCAGCAAATTACAAATTGTATGCTGACTGTTCCACTGCAGGCACTGGTCTCTTCTCATACAGAAGGTACGAACATTGATCACCGCGCCATGGAACGTACAGGACCTGCTTGAAATACCATAACATCATAAAGTCGTATGGTACATATTACGTCAGCCTTTAAGGCGGCTATCACACTTCCGCCGCGAAACCGCATTAGATCAATTCAACTCGCATGGCGGAACATCATGTGGTTTCACGATTTCGCGACGGAGGTGTGATACCCGCCTGAATCCTATGTATTCTATACCTATAGTTATTTTGTCCTGGTAGTACCGTTCCCATGAGATAATTTCCGACCTTCACGCGAGTGAATCCGCGGTCAAAGGCTAGTTTACAATATTTCTATTCAAAAGTCAACGGCAACACGCTAAGAGTGAATTTTCTATTCTTGATTTAATTGTCATATTTTGTTTTAGCTTTCGACGGGCTGTTTCTGTGTTCGTAATTAAAGATTGTTTGGTTTTTGGTACTAAGTATCATTTTATTCGAGTTTAACTTTTTTATATAATTATTAAATAAAATAAAAATATTGAACATGTTTCTGTGACGTTAAACCAATTTTTCTTTCTTTTCATGTTATGAAAATAATAACAATTTAATATTCCTATTCAAAATTGATTAATGACGGAGTGAATTTTCTCCTCTTCTTGATGATCGTAATTTTGACTAAGATTTTGATGTATTTTTTGACACAAATCTCACGTGGTTCTTCCCCCAGGTGCTGATAGCAACTGAGCCTCAATTGACGTGCGAGGAGTCGCCGACGCCGCAGCCGCTCAAGCCGCCGGTGCTGCAGACGACACCGGGTCGCGGCACCAGCACGCATTTGCTGGCTCCTGGCACCACCGCCGCTAGGCACAGTCTGTCCTTCCAATACAGGTGGGTGTTCTCGCCAGGTTTTGTGCGGCGTATTTGTCGAAATTGTTCGTGTTAGTTGGCCATTACACATACTCTATTTCTATTACATGCTGGCATGTGTAATGTGTCTCTACTGGCCTATTGAAGGCAGCCAGTCATTTCCCTGTAAGACTGGCCACACGTAGAGCACGGCTTTGAATAGAGGCATTGAACCAATTTATACTAAGTATAGGTATAAGTTATCTGTGGCAATTTTTATTCCCGCACATGTGTTGGAAAATAAAAAAATTGCACGCGTGTGAAATACATTGCATTGTGAACCTAATCGTAGTGCGATATGAACCAGTTTTCGAGGATTTAAAACTCTTATTTCTAATGGGTGGAAGGGTTAATTAGTCATCGTTCATTAATCGTTTTTTTCGCTTTCATGCTAAAACGGCTGAACGAATTGGTATGAAATTTAGCACATGGCTAACCCATGACCTGGATTACGACATAGGTCACTTTTTATTCCTGTAGAACGTTTCCGTGGGATAATTTCCTACGTCCACGCGGGTGAAGCCGCGGGCAAAAGCTAGTTTATAATATTGGGTTACCTATGTACTATGTCAATGTGTTTGTGAACCTACATAATGTGTAAAGTATTTATCGGTGTAGTTGTTGCCTTTATGTTGTTCTGGTTAAACAATAAATAAATCAATGTTTTTGCCATTGATTTTCGTTAAGTTTTTATGTAATGATGATTATGTCCACAGGAACTTAGAAAGCCCGGTGACTCGCGAGGCGATTCCGATGCACTATGGCGTGACCGACACATCTGTGTTCGACAAACGGTCGCCTGTCATGAACATCGTTGACGTCATCAAGGACATCAGGAAATGGTTAGTCTTCCTTTGTAAAGTATAGATTTTTGAACGAACAAAAAACCAACGAAAAGAGAATTACTTTGCGACACTAGTGCGCTTTCCTGCCCAAAGGCTGTGCATTGTGAAAGTTGGCAACGTCGCAAATAGCTGTCAAACACTCACCTGTTTTAGGCTGTTTTGATTAATTTGTCAATATCACTGTATGGAAATATGAATTATCGCTATCAAATATAGCACTTAAATGTTGATTATGAAATCCAATCTTTAATATTGCAAAACTGAATATTTGGTTTTAGACGTAAAGAAAGCATTTGGAAACTTTCCAAGTACACTTTCTAGGGTTCCGTAGTTAACAAGGAACCCTTTTAGTTTCGCTATGTCCGTCCGTCTGTCCGTCCGCACCTTATCTCAGAGACTCTTGTTACTAGAAAGCTATAATTTGGCATGGATATACATGTTCATCACGCCGACAAAGTGGTAAAAAACGCTGGACGCAGTGGACGCCATATTCCTCTGTGGTCATGATGGCAGTTCGCTGAGTAAACAACACTTTTTATACGCTGATCAGTTGACAGTTGACATTGACACTTTTTAATTTATACTACCGTAATGACGTAATAACATGGCGGCTACTTTCATGGTGTTAGAAAACAGATTAAAAAAACTGAAAACTTTGAATTGAAAGCTATCTAAATATTTTTAGATTTTTCTCTTATAGAGTAAAATTCCGTATTCAAAAGTGCCTGTAATTGATTTAATTGAAACAAGTTCAAGTTTGAGTTTACTGTGTCTGTGTGCAGGCTGGAGCGCTCGGGTCGTCACGCGACCACGTCGTGGCCTTACTCGGTGGTGCGCAAACACTGGCAGAGCGAGTGGCAGCCCGCGACACTGCAGCCGCGGTGCGATGTATCGGTAAGTGCGAACGATGTCACTGTAACATGTTATTGACCTAATCATTTGACTACAGACCCTAAGACCAAAGTGTGACTACACCAGATACATCTGTATCATTGCTCAAGCGCGCGGTATTTAAATTTAAATCTTATGTCAATATTCCTAAAAGTTACATTTCCCTACAGATTCGCTACACAGCCGTGCGCGCCGGTGGCGGTTGCAGCCTGGAGGTCCAGCTGTGTCCCGTGGTAATGCTGTGCAACGCCTCGCCCGTGTCAATGACGCTGCGCTCGTACGACGCCGCGCCGCTCTGCAAGCTGCAGCCTGGAACCGCCATATCACCGCCTTCAGCCATTATACAGGTATATTCAGGATTACAAACTCGCAGAGGACCTCGTGGCTAAGTAATAACAGCCGCACGGGTCGATCCATCAGGTTAAGCTACGCTTGCCGGGGTTGGTCCGTGGATGGGTGCGAGGCCATCTACCGGCCTATTACATGAGACATATATAACTGGCTAAATGTGGGTGTACCCACTATAGGTCCACCTCTGCCCAACCCTTCGGGGAATACAGGTGTGATGTTATGTGTTGTTCTTTTGCAGAAACCGTTCTACATGTCAATAGAGCTGGGTCGCGAGACGTTCGTGAGCTCTCGACTGCAGGTGTCCGCAGAGGAGCCGGGCCGGTACGGCACGCTGCCACCCGGACACGTGGCTCTAGACCACGCCACCAACTTCGCCATACAGTGCAACCAGAAGGTGACACTATATATCTATATACATTATGACGGCACGGTTGGCGCAGTGGTTGAGCGATTGACTGCTGCGCAGCATGTCGCGGGTTCGATTCCCGCACGGAACAAATATTTGTATGACCTACAAGTATTTGTTCCGAGTCTGGGTTTTTTTCTATCTTTAATATGTATGTATTTACAAAAAAAAAAAAATGTACATAAGTAAGTAGTTTATCAGCCATCTCGTTACCATAACACAAGCATTAGGTTGCTTAGCTTGGGACTAGATGGCGTTGTGTGAAATGTACCAAGGATATTTATTTATGATTATATTTATTATTAAAGTCGCTTTTCGTGTCTGTCTGTGTAACCGCCTTGTTCTTCTAAACTACGCTATGGATGTTGATGCAGTTTTACCATAATTTATTTCGGAAGGTTTATGTGTGATACATTTGTATTAAATTTAAATAAATCTCAAATATTATATAGTAGTTGCCTTACACACCTTACCACAGCCAACAACAATTCCCAGTGAATTGAAACTTGACTAATTAAAAATGTTATATTCATTTAAATAAAATAAATAAATAAAATCTATAATGAAATAAATTTGAGTTAGAAACTCGGTAAGAACCTGTAAGTCAGATTTCAGCGCCTTCTCCCAATTCATTACATTATATTTTTATACAACTAAGATACGATAATTTTTTAATTTTGCCAACCGTTCATGAACACGAAATACGAAATAAATAAAGTGAAATGCTTTGAAAACATGTGTGTGTGCTTCATGGCTGCCCCAAAAAACTGTAGCGGTAATGAAAGGATATTGGAGAGACCCTACTTAGTAGGCTCTCTCCAATATCTATTTATAGGCTCTCCTAGGCTGAGTTGCTAAAGCCTACTAATTCAGCCTTGGAGACCCTATGCTGATGTCTCCCCCATAACCTGTTTGATTACCTATGATGTTTTGCTAATTCAATTTCAATTGACACCCTGCCACAGATTAATACAGATGGACAAAATGATTTAAATAAAAAGCGAATCTTGCTACGACACAATAAAGTGCAAATCAGTTCGCAGAACGCTAATTACCTACAGTTATATTCACCTACACATTGCCTCTCTTTCTATCGCGTAACTCTTATACCTTCGGCGCGCGGCAGTCCTACTGAATTAGCCCCGCGGACGGGGCCCGCCGTGTACTTGTAGCTTCATACCTAAACTGCGGTGTGTCCCATCTGTATTAATCTGTGACCCTGCGCCAATTTTCTCCCTGACTTTACTTGATTGCTCCCTAGGTGGCGCTCCTAACGATGTACTACGAGATCAAGAAGCAGATCAACGTGCTTGGCGTGTCGTCGACCTACGTGCTCATTAACAGGCTCCACACTGACATACTGGTACGCTATCCATCATATCTTCGTCATCGTCATCATTATTCATCCGAAAGATGTCGACTGCTGGACATAGGCCTCTCCAGGGGGAGGCCTCGGCTCACAGACCCATCCTACAGGTGATTGTTACTTGGGCGCATTCGTTTTGCAACATTTTTGACCCCGATAACTTGGGGTTATTGGGTTGTTTTGGAGATATTATACTTAAGTATACTTAAAGATAAAAGTCTTTGAAATTTCCCACCTCTCTATCATAAAATGCTAATTGTGAGAAATTTTCATTCCGCTTTGGGTATTAATAGTAATAGTAATAGTAATAGTAATAGTTCTTTATTTCTCCTCACAATGACAAACTTATTCCAGGTTTCACATATTATTTGTTGTTATTAGCATTGTGAGGAGCTGGTGTCTGAAGTAGGCATAAAAACCTGTATTACAAATCACCAGGTCCCCACCCCACGGAAGAACAGGAAGTTTTATTTACCAAAAGAATATGTTATTACAGTCTAACGTTATGTATGGAGGAGATTATGACTAAAAACTTAAATTATTATAATAATGGGGGTAGAAGTTAAAAAGAAACTATAAACAAAAAGTTAATCAAGGCGCCTGAGTCTGTGTGTATGTGTGTGTCTATGAGAGTGTTTAATGTTAGTGTGTAGTGTTTAGTATCAGGTGTAGTGCATACTCCGAAGGAGTAATAGTGTTCTGTGGTGTAGTGTGACGATGTATAGGTACGTGAGGGGTGTTTGGTGCAAGTTATAAACTTATATCGTACTAATTTAATTTGAATGAAGTAGACTTTCTGTAAAATTATAATCCAAATTTTTCAACCAGCCTGAAACCAAAGTCTTACATTTGGTTTTTGGCAAGGGATATATCGTTAAGGCCCGATTTACCTTATTGTATAAATTTGCACCCTGGTAGCAGAAAAACCGATGTGCAAACTTAGTCTTGAATGACGATGAAGAACAGACTGCATGTTTGCGACGTTTGTTTCGGATTTTTTCTGGTTCAAAAGTTGTTAGAGTATGTTGTTTCATAACCGTTTTTAGGATGAAGAGCTGCCTCACAGTAAGTACCTCCCATTTCGAGTAGAGATCAGTAGTTGGATGATAAAAAGGTAGAAACAAACTGATCTTTAGGAGTGCTCTTTGTGCTCTCTCAACTTTTAAGAAATGAGTTTTACATGTTCCACCCCATGTGGTGATACAGTATTCAAGCTGAGACTGACAGAGAGCATAGTAGACTGATTTTATAACCGATTTTGGTGCAGTGCTTCTTAAGGCTTTAAATATTACTATAAGTCTACGCACTCTCGCTGATAGAAGATTAATATGATCCTGAAATTTAAGATTTCTGTCAATAATTACTCCTAAATACTTTGTAGATTCACTATTTTTAAGATTGGGACACTGACAGATTGTATCATTTGCATTTGGGCACGAATGGGAGACAATACTCAAAGAGGGATCCGGTTTGTCATTAGTTTGAATGGAAAACGTAATGAAAGTCGTTTTTTCAACATTTAGTGTAAGTAAATTCTTATTTAACCAACTGATCACAGTGTTCATGCCTATCTGAGCTTTAGCAAAAACTTCATGCCAGGAGTTACCACTGAAAAGTAAAGCCGTATCATCAGCAAACGCAACAATCTTTGAATCGGGAAACATTAACTGACATAGATCATTTATATACACTAGGAACAGTGGTGGTCCAAGAATACTGCCCTGTGGAACTCCAAATGTCACTGGGACCTCTTCACTAGTTACATTACCGATTTTAACACATTGTGTTCTGTCGGTTAGGTAATCTTTAAAAAGGTTTAATTGAAGATCCCGGATACCCAGGGCTTCGAGTTTTGATAACAGAATAGGGACAGAGACTGTGTCAAAGGCTTTTGCTAAATCTAAGAATATTCCAATGGTTTTCCTCTTTGAATCTATATTGTTAACTATATACTTTGTTAGTTCTGACACAGCGTCGGCAGTGGATCTCTTGGCTCTGAAACCAAACTGTGCTTGTGAGAGAAGATTTTTACTTTCCAAGTAGTTAACAAATCTTTTGTTAATGATACGCTCTAAAATTTTTGATAGGGTAGGGAGAATTGAAATTGGCCTATAATTATTGACACAGTCTCTGTCACCACTCTTATGTATCGGGTGAACTCTTGACTTCTTATAGATCTTCGGAAATATACCGGTTGTGAGCGACAAATTACAGACGTATGTTATAGGTACTGTTAGAATATCAATATTTGATTTCAGAATGTCACTAGATATCAAATCAAGGCCCACCGAACAATCACTCTTTAATCCTACTATTAACGACCTAACCTCAACTTCATCCGTAGGGAGCAGACAAAAAGAATGGCTACACGAGTTAAAGGTGGTGGGTCCCGTTTGTAGATTATTCTTAATGATTTTTTCTGCTAGCATTTTACCAACATTTGCAAAGTATTGATTAACATTGTTTGCCGAATTTTGGGGGTCATTGGTGCTTATAAGTTCAATCGGGCTGTCTTTGGGTTTAGTTGAGTATGTAATCTCTTCAACTATTTTCCAAATTTTTTTACTATTTTTCCCTGCGTTTTGGAATTGTAGCTTCTCATATTCTCTTTTAAGTTTTTTTAGTAAAGATGAACAAAAATTTCGGTATCGTTTGTATGTAGTATTATATGTCTCATTTTCGGGGTGTTTCTTTACTTTTTTATATAGATTATCGCGGTTTCTAATGCACTTCAGAATGCCTGGGGTTATCCACGGTTTTAGATTTTTTTTCTTATTTGATATTTTGACTTCTTTGGTGTTGTTTTTGATAGCCCTATAAAGAATACTGTGGAAGAAATCAGCAGCCTCGTTAGCGTCATTAATTGCGTATATTGGACTAAAGTCAACACTTTTAAGTTCCGCATTTAGTGATTTATGATCTAAGTAATTTATAATTTTGGCAGGTTTTGGTTTAGGAAGACTAGCTATGTACAAAGCAACACTATAATGATCTGTTATTGTTGTTTGGAGTATAAGACAACGAGCCGTTAGTTTTGTCTTTAAAAACGTGTGATCTGTCTGCATACACATCTCCAACGCATAATAATGCGTTGGAGATGTGTATGCAGACATCATGCCGTGGAATGCCATCATATCTAGATATGCAGAAAGATTGCCGTCAACACTGTGTTCGGCAATGTTAATATTAATGTCCCCCAATAATATGACATTTTGCATAAACGAATATTTTAATAGTACCTGATTAAGGGATTGTAAAAATTTATCGATATTTCTGTACCCGGGTGGTCTATAAATGGCCAGGGCTACTGTATCTTTATTTATGGATATTAAAGTGATACTTTTCTGATAGCCTTTGAACGAATAAAACCTTCGAACGCCAATTCACCAAAAAAAAAACCTTTAGAAAGAAAACGTCGCGTCGCGTCGCGAAGTTCATGTTGTGATTTATAATTTTTATTTTTATTTTTTTGTTTTTCGTGGCAGTTTACTCAAAATAAATGTATGGTTTTTGACGTACAAATTACAGGAAAAACTGTTAACTTTCTAAAATTGTATAACAGTGCCCATTTCAAGGAATGTACCCACTTACCAATCACCGTACACTTCTCACATTCAGCGGGTTCTTACGACCTTCAAATAACCCTCCTTTTGGGCTTCGCCGCAGTCGGGTAAAAAGAAAAACTTGCTTTTTTGAAGGTCGTAAGAACCCGCTCATTTAAAAATCTTAAAAATTTGGTCCTGTTTGAGCGAGAGGTGACAAAATACGACAGCCCTCTTAATAGAATTTTCTAAAGTCGCCTACTGCTTGGTTTTAAAACCTCGATTTAGATAATTCTGATAATTATTTTCAGAATACCTAGTAGTTAATGTGCCGATTCCACTGGTAGAAATCCAAAAGTGAGCAATTTACTGCATTTTGTGGAGCTATTCTGCTCATCACGCCGAAGATCTGCGTTCGATCTTCACTAAATTTTTATGAGACCGACTTAAAGTTACTACCTTTTAAATAAAAAAAGAACCATCGAAATCGGATCTCATAAGGTGGAGATATCCAGTAGCTTCCTTTTTGCCTCTTTTTGGAGAAAGTACCCCCCCAATGAAGTCCCCGACGGCAAAAAAATAAAAAAAAATCATAAAACCAAGTTTCGTCCAGATTGGTTGTAAAATACGACCTGTACAGGAGTAGCAACAAAGTGACAGACGGAAGCTAATTTTGCGACTTGAAGCAGAACGTTTCTTTTATTTACAAATCTTCCTTTCAAAATCAAAAGTAATTTATTCAAATTAGGCTGAGAATCAGCACTTTTTGAACGTCGAAATTACAGTAAGACAGTCCCCACAAAAAGCCCGCCCTTCACCACTTCCTAGTGCTTTAGCTGGGAAGAAGAAGTAGCGGAACAAACTCCCCAGCAGCACAGCTGTCTGTTCAGTTAGAAGAACTAGATTCTATACAATAGTACCTATGCAAAATAATTTACGCAACACAATACATTAAATTATATTTTTGTCAAATAAAATAAACAATTTTAGTAATTAACTCATATAACCTGTCATTATGTAAGCTGATTCTGGAGAAAGAACATAACAAACATTTTCTTGAGTTAATCACAGCGACCAACTATTCTTATCGTTTAAGTAATCGTTGATAGAATAGTATGCCTTTGAACAAAGATTGGATTTTACTTTAATTTTAAACGCATTAAAAGGCAAATCTAGCAAAGAAGAAGGTAGCTTGTTATAAAAAGTTATGACCTTTGTAACAGGTATCAGCAATCGGAGTTCCGGACGAAGGAGACGATTGGATCACGCTGCGTCCCAAAACCTTCGCAGTGGTCCCGCCGACTAAAGATACCAGGTCAGTGTTGCAGCAAACATACCACCGACTACTTCGCATTCCTCCAGTTAACTAGATTTCGTTTGCCCAGTAGGAGCCACGTGTATTTAATTGAAACTCAAATAATTTACATTTTACTTTCCTAAAAATATTATTGAACCGCCTAGTATAATAAATGCGCCTCTTTTTATGAACCTCAAATAATTCCTATTTTGGGGTCCTAAAAATATTAAATAGCCAAGTAATTGCGATGAACTTGGATGTAGGTTGGTCACAATTCCATTTGGTCGGAGTGCCCTAAATTAGTAACTGCGACCAACTGTGAGAAAAGGCCAGAAAGTTAAAAAGAGGCTCTTTAATTTAAAAAGACATTGCAGGTATAGAGGTCGCAAAATAACCGCTACTGCTGATCATTAGGTCCTGCGTTCGATTTCTGGGTCGGGCAAGGTGTTATTTGGAATTTCTCGGTATCAGTCGGCGTCTGGATTTGCGCCCGGTTGATGGCAACAGTCTCGCCGCTGTTACATAGGACTAAACGTAAAGAATAATGGCAAAGACATCGCTGCAGGCCCAGACGGAGATGGCGAGATGAGCTGGACTCCTTTAATACAGATTGGTTCTTGGCAGCTCTACGCGAGCTAATAGTACATTATGATATAAGTGCGGTAAGTTGAAAATTACAACCGAGGCGATATTGCTAGCCCGAGCCGTAGGCGAGGGCTACAAGAAAGCAGAGGCTGTAATTATCAAAGCGCACGTATGTCATACGACGTTTTATAACATATTTGCGAGGAAATAAATAAAATTCGGACTTTCTTAAACGAATAAATCTCTTTCTGAAAATGAATTTGGATCTTTGCTTGTTTTCCATAAGATGAAATTTTGATATGCTCTAGGTATCTATCGGTCGATTTTTCAGGCAAGAGGCTTATAGTAGCCTTTTTCGCTGCCTGTGAGACTTCTGGCGGTGTCGAATTAATAAATTCATCATTACTTGACGACATTTTCAAATAAAAACAATACAGCGAAAAGAAAAAGCGCGCGGTATAATTTTTACTTGTTCACAAATTAGCGATGCGCGCGCACCAGCGCTTTTTTTTTTAAAGCAAAGGCACAAAAACAGCCAGTATTACTAATAAAGTAAATTAATATTTTTTGTTTTTGTTTATTGTTGTTGCAATTTATTGTCAAAATTAATTAAATTAAAGAATTAATTCTATAATTTAATTAATGTTTATTTTTTATATTTTGTCTCCCAAAGTTAATTTTATTCATAAAATGTTGACCACTTTTATGACATAAAAACTCTTTGCTAAGATTTAAAAAGTACCGTTCGTTTTAGACGGAGCATCTTGATAAATCTTACGTTTATTAAAAAGAAACCCGTGCGTTTTACATTACAATTACGCACAAGTACGTAATGACATACATTACGATATTGAAATTCGTGAAATAAGAGACCCTTTACGAGCAAATGTGTTATAAAAGAACGTAACTGCCGGAATGTGGTGGTACTGTAGGTACACCCTGCCTAACAGCGGCGCGCGGCGTGATGTTACGAATGTTATGTTAATTTTAAAAAGCGTACAATATTAGTAGATCAATAAGTTTTTAAAGGATCAGTTAAATTCGTGTGTTTGGCACTCCACCAAGTGGTTCATCGTCTGGTCAGGACAGGCACATCATTCATTATTTCTAAGATTGGTTTCGTCTAAAGAATGGCAAATACATGTACAATTGTACGCGAATCAAAAACTGTCCATAATCCAGGATCCACTGAGTAGGTACTTTTTGAGTTTATCTTGGATATTACTGACGTTGGTCTGAAGGAAAACATCGTGAGGAAACCTGAACTTGTAATAAATAAATATTAAGTCTGATATCGCCAACCCGTCTTGAGCAAGCATGGTGGTCAGTGCTCGTGCCTGCTCTGCATGAGAAAAGCCTTTGCGATGCTAATATTATTATAACCTGAGTGCCAAACTCGTTCAAATCAGTTAAAGCGTGATTAAGTTTAAAATTTCCAAATCACGTCGAAATTTTTACATTAATGTTATAGTAAGATAATGATTATGTTCAAATATAATGGTTATAAAACAATCCGCTGCGTCCCTACACTATGCACTATGCCGATAAACTGTGTCATTCTATGTAAAACTTCTACATTTATTCATTTATTTATTATTTATCTGTGATTCGTAAGGTGTACATAATAAACAGTATTTATTATTTTTTTCCTAAATCCGTACCCGCACTTCCAGCTCTGCTGCCGGCACACCAATGTGTCACTTCTGGCTGCGCGGGCGCTGGCGCGGCGGCGACCCGGCCGAGTTGCGAGTGTACCTGTGCCTCAGCCTGCCCGCGAGCGCGTACCCGTCGCGCCTCGCCGTGCCCGTACAGCTGGGGCAGCCGCCGTTCAGGAAAGCGGTGGCGCTTATTGACTCCGAAAATAAATCGGTTAATATTTGACTTATTCATTTAAGATATACTTCTATAGCATAATTACGGCATGTGGCAGAGTAAAATTTTAACAAAACATAATAAAAAGAATAGAATACGAGACATTGACAAAATTGACAAGACAAAAAGATCAAATGCAATCAAGAGAAAAGTACAACTATTAACTTATCTATCTCTCATCCAACATCTTCTCACAGGATCTTCAACATTCACGACACACATCTATCTATCTCCCGGCAAACAAGTCACACTCCGGTGTTGATACTGTGCGGTACGATCGATCGCTTGCCGAGGTTGGTCCGTGGCTGGGTGACTGTTTTTACATACCGTATCTCGGAAAGCACGTTCAGCCGTTGGTCCCGGCTGTCATTCGTATATCTTTGACAGTCGTTACTGGTAGTCAGAAGCCCAAAAGTCTGACAAATTTAACGCTTAATTACGCTTTCCCCGCACCGGTTACAGTGTGGCTTTGCTCTTAGACATTGTCCAAATAAATAAATAAAACAATTTTATTTCTGACAACTAAAAGTTCCATAAATTGTTCTTAGCAAAAGTTTAATTTAATTAATTCGTCTTCAGTTTAAGTTATTAACAATAGTATAAGTGCATACCAACACAATTTATGGATTTTTTTATAAAATTGTACACAACACAAAAACAGCAATTAAGCCTCTACGCGCTCTAGGGCAAATCGTGATATCTCGCGTTCTCGTGCTTGTCATGTTAGCCCTGCTGGTTTCGCCCAGTTAGAGAAAAATGCTTTTGTGTGAGTACAAGGCGGGTAACAAAAAATAGTAACAAACATTAGCAACAAATCGAATCAAAAACAAACGTGCATCCTATTGGTCAAAACGCATGTTTCGGACGATGGAGTCGTGAGCCGTGCTTTGTGATTATTGCCTTAAAGGTGAGCATGCGGAAGTTTGCTTTGTTTTTTTTTTTTACCTGACCTTTTTCAGAACTCCTTACATTTGACATAATTATATTTATTTTTGAACAATTTGAACAATTGCTATAAGAGATACTATGTTTACATCCCGCTCAGATCCCAATAGTGGTGACTCAGATGCTGCAGGACGGCCGCTGGCTGGTGGTGGTGGCTCCGGACCCTTGTCCCCAGTTCGTAGTACAAAACCACACGCGCCTGTTGCTTGCCGTGGCGCAGCCCATACACACCCCGGACGAAGCCTCCTCTTCGCAAACCGAGGTAAAGTCAAAAATTTTATTTAAAAACAGGTGTTGTAAATATAATATGTATCACGATGTGATGAGATCACTATGTTTCACCGATGATGGTGTACAAATGCCAGTACAGTAGGTAGGTTGGGGGAGTAAGAAATGTCAAGCGGATGAAGTCGCGGGCAGAAGCTACATACATAAACTTATTCTACAAAGTTAACAATTTATTATAACTTACCCACTTACTTACTTACTTACTTACTTACTTGGCTTATTTGAATTTTTTGTATTGTAGTTAATATAATATAGCAACTACAACAAAGTCAAATAATTTATTTCAATTAGGCACATAATAAGATCTGTTGAATGTCAACATTTACAAAAAATATAATTGATTCTGTTGTCCCTCCAAAAGAAAAAAAACATTTACGATTATTTATAATTTTAATTAGTTGACTTTGCCAATTTAATTTGCAAGTAATAATGAATTGCGCGTTGTATTTTGTCTTATTTTTATTTGTCTTTCTAATAATTTTTATTTAATATACCTTTCTAATGCTAGTAAATGATCTAACTGTTGATTGAACTAAAGGAATTGAATTGAAAAGCTAGTGTTGTATGGAGGAGAATGGGCAAGAAACTCCATGGTTACCCTTTTAAAGTGTACCGATGTTAATACCTAAGTATAATTCGCCTCTAAATCGATAAATCCTTGTTAAGATCTATCATCGGGATTATCTTTGTTTTGGCATTAGAAATACTGAGTGACAAGTCCATTAAGATATCTTGTAAGGACCCGAAAATGAGTTTTCTGCAAAAATTTTGAAAGATAAACTGTGTTTTGGAGCCTTTTATAGCACATTTTTAGTTTTTCATTTGTGTGCACTAAATGGTTTATCTATCTATGTTTAATCAAATCCCAGATTTTTCCTAATAGCCGTTACTTCCTTTTGTTACTAACTTATCTTATAAGATAGTGTGTATTACTAACATCATATGAATCAAGGTCCGAAATAAAGTTTTTTTTTCTTTTCTAATGAACTCGCAGGCTAAAGCAGAATGCGCGGGCATCAAATGGTGGTGCATGGTACCGCCTGACAGTGCCGTGCACTACTCCACGCCGGCGCACTGCACGCGCTTCCCACCCGACGCCATGTCGCACGTCTCCATGGCCTCGCCCATCCTTACCGTCGCTAAGGGGAAAGGTACTCGACAAACTTTATACTTACTACTACAAATTATAGGAATATGTATGAATAAAATAAAATCGATCATGGGCTAGTCGGGCTCGCACAATATAGGGTTCTGAACCAAACTACACGGGTTAGTCAAAGAGAACGGTCGCTGGTAGGCCGTTTTATTTCGCCTACACGGGTTAGTCAAAGAGAACGGTCGCTGGTAGGCCGTTTTATTTCGCCTACACGGGTTAGTCAAAGAGAACGGTCGCTGGTATGCCGTTTTATTTCGCCTACACGGGTTAGTCAAAGAGAACGGTCGCTGGTAGGCCGTTTTATTTCGCCTACACGGGTTAGTCAAAGAGAACGGTCGCTGGTAGGCCGTTTCATTTCGCCTACACGGGTTAGTCAAAGAGAACGGTCGCTGGTAGGCCGTTTTATTTCGCCTACACGGGTTAGTCAAAGAGAACGGTCGCTGGTAGACCGTTTTATTTCGCCTACATGGGTTAGTCAAAGAGAACGGTCGCTGGTAGGTCGTTTTATTTCGCCTACACGGGTTAGTCAAAGACAACGGTCGCTGGTAGGCCGTTTTATTTCGCCTACACGGGTTAGTCAAAGAGAACGGTCGCTGGTAGGCCGTTTTATTTCGCCTACACGGTTTAGTCAAAGACAACGGTCGCTGGTAGGCCGTTTTATTTCGCGCAGTAAATAAAGTTGCGCTAGATTATAAATTAATAAAAAATGTTTTTAAAACATTTTTTTTCTTAGAATCGATTTCAATCGGCCTAGCCTTTTCCCAACTATGTTGGGGTCTAACCGGATGCAGCTGAATACCAGTATTTTATATGGAGCGACTGCCTATCTGACCTCCACAACCCAGTAACTGGGTAATACGATACCCCTTGGTAAGACTGGTTGTCAGACTTTCGGGCTTCTGACGACCCCTGGCGACTGTCAGAAATCCACGAATGACAGCTTAGCTCAGAATCGATTTGACCCCTGAAAAATCGAAAAGTTTATATTTTTTTGTTTTTGACTAGCAAACTGTGCGCGTCACCAAGACCTATCTCAGCCTATAATGTTCCCACTGCTGGGATACAGACCTCCTCTTAGTAAGGAAAATAATAGTAATAAAATTATTATGCTTAATTTTAAAAACCACGTGCCAGTTACCATCCACAAAACTTCACATACTCCGCATCCCACAGACGAGACACAACTAGAGTGGTGTGCGCCCGTGGTGGCGGCGGACGGCGAGCAGCTGCTACAGTACTTCGGCGGACTCACCATCAAGCTGCGCGTGCGCACGTACCCGCACTCCACGCTGCTCGAGCTGCAGAATGTTGACCAGGTATGCTGGATCATTTCAAGTATTTATAGAAAAAGATATTTAAAAAACAGGTGTAATAAAAAGATGCCTAACGAAGCCGAGGGTCACACATGATCATTTTTAGGGTTTCGTACCAAAATAGTAATAAAGAAACCCTTATGGTGTCACTCAGTCTGTCTGTCTGTCTGTCTGTCTGTCACAGCTGGATATCTCAAGAACTACTTATGCTATCAACTTGAAATTTGGAACAGTTTCATATGACTTTTACCCAATTATTTTGCAAATAAGAAAGAGATAAAAATATTTATATTTTTTTTGTAACAGGTACTGAAAGGGGGTCTTAAAAATTCAAAGTGGGGCTACTAGGGCATGTGGGGTATCATATATGAAAGAGCGCTATTTGCACATTCTTAAACATTTTTTTATTTTTTTTTAGGCCGCATAGTTTTCGACTTTTGATGAAAAATGTAAAAAAAATACCCCCCCCCCCACCCCTTATCTCCGAAGTTTGCAAAGGGAAAAATCTGAAATTATTCTATGTGATAGACGTTTATGTAAAGATTACAGGAAAAATAAAACGATGTCTCTAAATAGCACACTTTTTCAGAAATCGGAACGGAACCCTCGGTGCGCGAGTCCGACTCGCTCTTGACCGGTTTTTTTTTTGTACCGTACCATACCTAGGGACCGTTCGGTTACGGAGATATTGAAGGTTTTTTTAGTTACTCATTGAAAGGGAGTGTAGATAAAAGTCTTTTACAACTCTATCGGGTATATTTAGACAAAAATATTAATTTGCGTTTCCTTCTTGCTTGCATGCTTCTTAGAATATCCGCGAAAATAAACTCTATCACTATTGAAGCCGAAACACGTCCAACACTGGACACAAACCTCCCATACGTCATAACGTTCACTGCTCGACCTTTCCAAAAAAAAGGACTTGGTCATTATCTTTCTGCACCTGTCCCATGTTACTTGGGCTCGATGCAACACGTTTTCCTCTTCGTCCATTCTCTCTTAAGAGGAAATGTGGGTGCTCTTTTCTCCATACAAAAAGATACAAACGCTCTCGCCTGTTTTCTTTCTGGTTAATGACCATAAAGCAATGATTTTTTACAGAAATATAAATATCAGTTACTTGTATGCCCCTATGTTTTCCTTTTTGATGATATATTATTTTTATAAGAACTAGAACCCTCAAAAAATGCTCAAAATTGCCTATTCAGACCGCTGTCAACAGACGCCTAGTGTACCAATTTGACAACTATTAACGAAAAAAGAAAAACATAGGGGCATAGTATATATCCTTCTTATTCAGTTTATGAAATATCTTTTAAATTGGTCCAATATTGGAGGAGGAAATAGGCGAGAGCCAAACCTCGAAATGTGACTTTTTAGATAGGCTATTTAATCGGATCTGCAGTTGTCCTTATCGCACGAATTCGAGGGCGGAGCGCTCGCAGAGCGACAGCAATACCTTCTTAAAATACCTAATTTTCAAAAGTCTGGCCACCCGCCTTTCCTCTTAATAACCGTCACGCTATCATTCACTCCCTTTTCTTTCATATCAATCCTCACACAATCCATCCATCTTTTCCATGGCCTTCCCCAAGAAAAAATTGATCGCATCGTAAATTATTGATACTACAAATATTTCAGAATGACATATCGGCGAGCGACATACGGCGACGGCTACAGGGCTTTCTTTCGGAAAAGAATGAACTCGTTCAGCCTAAGACGGTAAGTGTGCGTTTATAAATCACTAGCAGCGCCCCGCGGTTTCACTCGCATAAGTCTCGACGAATATGGGGATTAAAAGGTATTACTTGTCATGTGTGTAGTGTGTTGTGTGTGTTATGTTGTGTGTAATGCATGTATTATGTGTATCCAGGTTATAAAATATCTGTGCGCCAAATTTCATTAACTACCTATATAATATAAAAATGGCTGACATGTCGGCTTGAACATTTTGAAAATCTTTTTGATGGTTTAATAAAAATACTTTATTGGAGGAGGGATATTTTTTTTAGTTGCGTAGCGAAAACTGCCTCTAAAAGCCGCCGACTTCAATGTTTTCCATGTGATGGAAAGCTATGGAGAACATTTTCTTCCCTCAATCTGTGCCACCAGCTAACATACTAACACGAAAAGCAACTTTGTTATATACAATTTATAAATAACTATCCCAATTTATAGCCTCTGACTAAATGTACTCATGAATTATTTGTCCCAAGAAACTAAGACACTACATATAACATAATATGTCTAGCTCTAAACATAGTTAAATCATCATTCGTCATTGTCATTTTCAAACTATTGACAGAACCAGAACGATGCTCTAAATACGTTTGGCGTTAAACTAATTTAGTAATTATTGGTGCAAACGGGCCTGAATGTGTGTTACGTTCAAAACCCAGTTATAGTATTCCATTAATTGTGATTACAGGCGCCTGGCTCATGCAATTTGGAGCGAACAGAATCCGCCACTGAACGTAAGTCTCCCATAATGGTACTGTCATCTTAGCTCAAACTTTGATCACTTTTAGGACTAATTTCACCAATGAAACTGAACGTGATCAGCACATCTAAAGCTCGATTGAGACCTGCCAGTGTCATCATTGTTGTGGAATATTGACAGCTCTTGAACACGGCTTAGACGTGCTGATTGCGTTCAGTTTCATCGGTGAAATGCACTCACTTTAAACTTTCACACTTGTTAATTGATGTAGCTGCCTTTATCTGTATAATCAAGAGTAGAAGTTACTTTCGTCCGTCGGAAATTGCTCATGGATTTCGGCGTAGCTTCTAGCGCCAAGTTTACTTGTGTAATTGTGAGTACTTGGCCGAAAAATAGAGAAAACGAATTTTCCCAGATACGAGACCTAGCTTGCTCGATTTTTCGCTCACTTAAACCCCTTTATTGCAACTTTAATCGAAATCGTTAGTGCTGTTTTCGAGAGCGTGATTACAAATATGAATTTACGTCATTATTTGTTGACTTGTCTTGCAACGAACATTTAAATGATACTAAATTATCTAAATGCTATTTATGTAATTGCTATATTATTACTATCTTATAATTAGCAAAGTAAACTATTTGAAAACTCATACATATTAAAAAAAAAACGTAATAACGCGGAGACTAACTCTCTCTTACTATTCTGTTGTGCTCGACAGGGTCCGCAATGATCTCATTAATTTCTAAATTACCACCTAAGTACACATTGTAGTATGCAATTAATGATTGAGTATTGAATTGTTGCATAGTGCTCCAGCAGTCCGATGCAAATCTGACTCAGTCGACACCTGACTCGAGCGAGCAGTCATCTCGGAAGAAAACCGACACTACCAGCGCCAGTGTGGACGAAGAGATGCCCCCCGAAAAGCACAAGATAAAAGGTTAGTTTATTTTCCGTTCCCAAATGAATGTAAAGGCTGCGTTGTTCTGTCACAGTCGATTCTTGTTGGAGCAATCGGTTCTGGGCCCGTGCTATGACGTGAAAAAAGATCGTGGATCCATCATGGTCCAGTGATTTTGGAAAATTAAATATTCAAAAGCTATGTGATAAATCGCGTGGGGTTTCGAATAACTTCACTTTAACTTTATTTTAACACTTCATATTTATTTTGAATACTCCAGTTTAAAAAAAAACACGTTTCATACAATAAAAATATGTTTTTAATAATTACCTATTAAATTCGTTCTTTGGTGGATGTTGGGAAAGGCTAGTTCGCAGCGTGAAAGTAGCATTAAATGCCACCCTGCATGAAAAAGCACCGAAAGAAGAAGTGCTCATGACCCTCTTGCTAGAAGCCGAAGCTATTGTCAACTCTCGGCCACTTAGTCATGTTTCGGTTTGCCACGAAGAACAAGAAACGCTCACTCCTTTTCATTTTCTACTCGGCTCGTCGTCCAATCAAATTCTTCCTTCAACACTGGATGACCGGGACCTATTAAGACGATCAGATTGGCGGAAAGCACTACGACTGGCTGACCATTTTTGGCATCGATGGATAAGAGAAATTTTGCCCACTATGCAACCGCGACAGATTGGAGTCAGCAGGGAGCGGTCTCTCAATATTGGGGACATTGTCCTTATAGTTGATGAAAATTTACCTCGTGGGACTTGGCCACGTGGCCGCATTGCTGCAACCTTTCCTGGCAAGGATGGAATAGTAAGGGTGGTGGACGTAGCCACTTCAGGTGGCTTGCTTCGTGGGGCAACCAAGAAGCTTGTGAGGCTTTCCACCTAGAACCGACTAGGTAGTAGTTTGTGCACTTTCGTGCACAAGGTGGTGGAATGTTGCAAACTCCTTGGTTTCCTCAAACTTTTTAGAAGTTTTTTATTTTTTTGTTACGAATGTTGTTCTTTTCTTTTTTTTTTGTCTGCTTATGGTTGTCAAAGGTTTGTTTCCAATATTTTGTTATATTTTTTCATATTTATCCACTAAAATCCTTTTATCACATTAAGCTTTAGTTTTATTTCACCAACCATTAAATCATACAGTCCATCCTATCGCCTTCATTTTATATATTTTCTTTCCTCCTTTTATTATCT
Organism: Cosmia trapezina; assembly: GCA_905163495.3. NCBI lineage: Eukaryota > Metazoa > Arthropoda > Insecta > Lepidoptera > Noctuidae > Cosmia > Cosmia trapezina. Next base: position 1,051,398 of record LR991019.1, read on the forward strand.
GTTTATAGATTCGCTCATATCGGAAGTGTATGGCCGTGCAGACACCGCTAGTGCTGTGCTTAAGAGCGAGAGCTCCTCGAACAGGTTTACGTCGGAAACTACGTACCACGGCGCTTACATCGACCCCGGTGAGTAGGCACTAAACATATTTCTTTATTTGTTGGATAATCAACAGACTACCAAATGAGCCTGCACAATTACATGCAAGAATCGGAAGAAAACAGACACCAATTAGCGCTTCCAATTATAGGAGACCACATCGATCACTTATAATCTAGGTATGATAGGTTTGTTATCGATAAATTAATTAAAAATAAACCAAAATATCTTACACAAAGAAAAAATAAAATGCTAAATAGTAGGGTACAAAGTAGTACAAAGGCGTTCGAACTTTTTTATATGGAAGCTGGCAAAAAAATCAAAAATTTTGATTTTTTTTTCGAAATCGCGGCACACGATGAAAGTAGTATGTATGGGTAGAGGACACATAGAGGAACAAAAAATGTCAAGTAACATGGTAGGTACCCCAAGGTATCACGTTACCGATAAAGATCGACATATAGTACCCATACATATCACTTTCGTCGTGCGCCGCGATTTCGAAAAAGAATCAAAATGGCGGCAGGTCGATATAATAACTAAAAAACCGGTCAAGAGCGAATCGGACTCGCAAACCGAGGGTTCCGTTCCGATTTCTGAAAAAGTGTGCTATTTAGAGACAACGTTTTATTTTTCCTGTAATCTTTACATAAACTTCTATCACATAGAATAATTTCAGATTTTTCCCTTTGTAAACTTCGGAAATAAAGGGGGGAACGGTATTTTTTTTTACATTTTTCATCAAAAATTTAAAACTATGCGGCTTAAAAAAAAATAAAAAAAGTTTAAGAATGTGCAAACAGTGCTCTTTCATATGATACCCCACATGCCTTAGTAGCCCCACTTTGAATTTTGAAGACCCCCTTTCAGCACCTGTTACAAAAAAAATATAAATATTTTTATTTCTTTCTTATTTGCAAAATAGTTGGTTAAACGTCATATAAAACTATTCCAAATTTCAAGTTGATAGCATTAGTAGTTCTTGAGATATTCAGCTATGACAGACAGACAGACTGAGTGAGACCATAAGGGTTCCTTTTTTACCATTTTGGTACGGAACCCTAAAAAGCATAGTAACCTAGTAGGGGAGCCCAGAGGGTTTTTGTGCAAGCATATGCAGGCGAAAACTTGCTGAGTAGGTGCGACATGAAGAGAGAACACCGACAATATATTTGAAAAGTTTCAGATACGAGCCCCGTGGTCAAGGATGCACGTTCAGATTTCCAAAATGGACTAAAAATAAAGTGAGATCAGCTTCAGATTCAGCCTTTGGATTTCGTATGATCGTGTGCGGCGTGACGCATGACTTAAATAGTCAAATCTGATAAAGAAATCATGAACTTTACCTAAATCGACGATTTTTTTAAAACTCAGATGTGGACTATTTTTAAAAGGATATTCGGGGCGAATGAAAGGATAATGGCGACGCTTCATACATGCTTGGCACCAATATTTGTTTTAACGTATACTGCAACTACTATCGAATTCTTTTAGATTAATAAGTTGTAATGATATTTTAAAATCAAATGTTTACTAAAAACATGCTGTTTTTTTTATTTGAAGTTTTTATTGGAAAGTATTGGACCACAGACTACTTAGGGATTCTACGTATGTATTGGACTAATGAGTTCAGTGACAATGACATGACACATCAGTTGACAAGTCGCAATGTCAGTTAAGGAACTACGCGTTTCATTAGAAGCCAAAAAATGTCATCGTGTTTAATGAATTTTTTTTTGTCTGTTACACAGCGTCTGTATTTAATATTAGATACAATGTTATAAAATATAAACTCTGTTGTAAACAAAACATTATTATAAATAGATATACTATTAAAAATCTTTTAAACACCTACTGAAGGGAACAATAACTTACAACGGAACGTACGGAGCGAGATTTTGGGTGCGTTCGGAATCAATATCAGTTTATTATAACATAAAAAATATAAAATGTTTATTTTTATTTTACAGACATACTGCTAGTCCTAAAAAATATTGAATTAAGTTCTTTAATATAACTTTAATAGATAATTTTTTTAATATATATTAAGTCGCTATACGCAACTGGTGCCAAAATCGCCATCATTCTTTATTCTGTGCATTAGTGCTATATGTCCTGATAGTGAATATATAAATACATATCTGACAGATTGATGGAGCCTTTTGGGAAATATAACGAGATGTCATTGATTTTGGAAAGTACCCAAAAGTGGTCATAATCTTGCATTTATCTCTAAATCAACGAATCGAATCGCTATCAACATTTTTAAAAAATATACAGAGGTGCCCGTCAATCTATATCTTTATGTATACTAGTCGGATTTGAAAAAATCTTTTTGCATCTGATAACCCAATAAGCCGGGCAGGCGATGCGATGCGACGGGGTGGGTCACGCGCGAAATTTCACGCGGACGAAGTCGCGAGCAGAAGCTAGTTGTTTGATAAAGCTGGCAAAGATGGAAAACCACAATTCCTCAAATTACCTTACGATTACCTTAAACTATAATCAACGCAATCTAAGAAGTCCGTTTGGACAGCTGTCAAAATACTTTGTGTAGTGATGGGAAAAAAAAATCGGTTGCTTTCAAAACTGATTCACGAGACATATCGATTTATACTTAGAGTTTGTAATCGACAATTTATCTACATTGCTTAAAACTGATTCTCGAGGCTCATGTTAATCAACGATTAATTCGTGTTTTTTAGTGCATTTTTCCAATATAAAGTAAAACTTGGTGCTTACGAATGATATTGTTGTAGTGTATGGATAACATAGTAACTAATTAGAATTACGAATTTGATTTTTCTATAAATAAATTAATTGAATTGATTTCTTACGTAGACGTTCATACAAAGTTATCGCGGCATGTATAATGAGAAACGTCCAAACGGACTTCTTAGATTGCGTTGATTATATCGCCTTGTTTACGTCGTTCTATTCAAGGTTTTATTGAACCTTGAATAGAAAAGGGTTCTACTAGTAGAACGGCCTTTAATTAATGTTATTTATGTGATGCAGATCTCGAGGATCTGGACGACTCGTGGGTGGACTCGGAGCGGTTCCGCTGCGTCATTGCCGGCGTGGTGGTGGAGTTGGCGGCCGCGGCTGACGTGACGCCGCTGCTGGCGCTGCATCTAGACCGCACCGCGCTGCTGGTGACGGCTGATAACAAGGTAATAGAATGAAAAAAAGAAAGAATTTACATTTATTTACGGAAAACATGATGTAAAGAAAATATACAAACACAAAAACAAAGCCGGGGGAAAACATGCGTCACATTAACGCAAAACGGCTATAATCCTTAATAATATACAGGTTGATTTTTGGGATGGTGCAGTAAGGGCAGATCCTAACAGTCCTGTGTGATGGATGAAAGATGGATAAGTTAACAGTTGTACTTTCATCTTGATTGCATTTCTATCTTAACGTTGTTTCTTATTTTGTTAATTTATTGTGATCTTTATTATTTTAAAACGCCTTTGACATTATATATATTTAAATCTGTTATGTTGTATACGTATATCTCAAATAAAGAAATACTTTATCCCCCACAGATAACAAAAACAATGTTATCAATAGCAGACGCACAGATCGACAACTTACAATACGAGTCGGGACAGTACGACTTCGCCGTGGTGGCGAGCACGCGCGCGGCCCCGCTCGCCGCTGACCGGTGGCCGCCGCTGTGGAACATGTTCGCCGAGAGAGAGACCTTCGGGGCCAGGTCCAGCTCCGCACGCCTGCTGCTCAAACTCACACATGACAAGTGGGAAGTCGTCAACAACAAATACAATGGTGGGTAGACCTGCCTCTCAGACGTGGTGCCATCTACAGCGCTACTTGCAAACTACGCTTCACACCTGACATCGCACAACTTGAGTGATCGGCGCGATTGGACACAGAAACCTAACCATAACCGTCTGGCAGTAGTCCACCAGACACAACACCCGTCTGCTCGGATCCTCCCTTGAAACGGAGGATGAGGAATTTTCCACCCTAATCCTCATACCTCTGCTGTACGAACGACGAACAGGCTGTTCAAAATTATCAGAACAAAAAAATCATACTAAATTCTTGTCAAAATGACAGTCGAAAACTGTATTCTTCCTGAAACTCCCTTTGTGTGATTAATTCGTGATGTATCATTGAGATACACAGCTTTTAATTTGCTTTCCACATTTATTATTAGCTTTATCCCCTCTTCAGAACTGACGGAGATGGAGGTACGTGTGGGCACGCTGGCTCTGTACGTAGAGGACGCCTACGTGAAGGCTCTGGTGGAGCTGTCGCGGCTGGTGGTGCCTCCCAGCAGTCCGGACACGAGCCTCAGCGAGGAGCGCTCCGTGCAGTGCCCGCTGCGCCTGCGCCTGCTGCTCGTGCACCCGCTCGACCTCACGCTCACGCTGCACACGGCCGTGAGTACCAACATCACACAACAGTATCCGATGACAGGGTAAACCAACCCGAGGGGCCTAGACAAAATCCCTATTCTGTAAGCGTTAACGCCAAAGGAACAATCAAATAGTATGTACTTGACAGCAGCAGTCACGTGACATCTGTGAAGCTAATGTCAACTGCATACTATTTTATCTTTCCGTTGGCGTTAACGCTTACAGAAAAAAGGATTTTGTCTAGGGGGGCAGTTAAGGTTAAATTGTTACGCAATCACTCGCCAAAGGGAATTAGTAACATGTTCATCTGATGTTTCAACTTTATATCTTAGCACTTATGATATGAATCATCTATTGGCGCGCCTTGAGAGTAAGACAAAACTGATAAATGTTTTGTGTAAGGGCGGGTTGTTTCACGTCCACTTAACGCATGCACAAGTATTCGTCAAAAATGGCGCTAACTATCGTCAAACCAAAAAAAGCGTTGTTTCACAGACAGTCGGGTTTTTATGCAGTTTTAGTACAACAATACACAATGTTGTCATATGACACATTATAGAAAATCCAAATTATTTAACCATATACATTTGGCTCTATAGGAATTTAATAAAAATAGTAAATTTTAAAACTATTTTTTTTTTAATTATAAAAAATATATACTTATTTGAAATCCTCAATAAGTCCCAGCGTTAGACATGTCACATGCCACAGTTTTCACTTCTTTTTTTAATTTTCTATTTTTGCTCCCAAAAATTGACTACACATGCCTATTCAAAATGTATTTATTTACGTTTCACGTTCGTATTTGGATCACAGAAATGACCAAATTTCAACTTAATTGGGCCAGTAGATTTGTAGCAAACCGGCTGTGACAGACGGACAGATAGACAGACACAGGAGTGATTCTATAAGGGTTCCGATTTTTCATTCGGAACCCTAAAAACAGGTACTTCTTGAAATAAAACTTCCACAGCATAGCCACAGCGACACGTCCTGTGCTCAGCCAGACCACGGTTCAGCTCCGATGGTAGTCACTGGCAAAGTGGCAACACGCACTGGTTGCACTTATTTGGGATGAGAAGATATTTATTTATTGAGCTTACTAATGCCTGAGGCATTTTCTAAAAGTCAACCTTAGGGTGATGCAGAGACAAAACATGGCAGGTGCAATATAAAATATAGATAGCTCGAAAATACGTAATTATAAAATACAAGAATAAATCCCATAAAGACATACCCCCTCCTACTGTCAAACCCCTTCACGGGATTGATGTTATGTTTGTTTTAAATACATGCATACACATAAACAAAACAAACTTTGTCAGAAGAAATAACGATCAGTTTAAGAACAAAACGAATCCAGCTTATCAGCAGATATTGCGTTGCATCCCGAATGTTGTACACGATAGCACATTAGTACAGATGGGACACTCCGCAGTTTAGGTATGAAGCTACAAGTACACGGCGGGCCCCGTCCGCGGGGCTAATTCAGTAGAAATGCCGCGCGCCGAAGGTATAAGAGTTACGCGATAGAAAGAGAGGCAATGTGTAGGTGAATATAACTGTAGTTAATTAGCGTTCTGCGAACTGAATTGCACTTTATTGTGTCGTAGCAAGAGTCGCTTTTTATTTAAATGATTTCGCGGAGTGTCCCATCTGTATTAACCTGTGACGATATTGTGATCATTATGTCTGTTTCCAGGTGCGAATGTACATAGCCCTGGACCAGAGTCCGCTGCGCCTGAGCGCGTTCAAGCTGCACGACATGATGACGTCCGCAGAGCGCCTCACGCATGCGCTCACCGTGCACTACCTGTCCGCCGCCATATTAGGAGCAGGTTTGAAACAATTTGAAATGTGAATCGCTTTACTCAAAAATAAGTCATCTAAAGTACCCATCACGAGAAGCTATAAATTATGTAAACAAACATCTTTTACTAAGTAAACATTTTATACTGCGAGATAATAATAAATTGACCATATTCAATCGACATGAAATATAGACGGGTTATATGAAAGTAACAACCTATTTAATTTAGTCGGATCATATTTTAACGACGCAAAGCGCTATCGTTTGTGTTTCTTGGTACCGGAACGCGTCCGTCGCAGGGATTGTAAACTATCGGGACGCCATTTCGAAATTAACGCGTCATTCGAGTTTCGAATGCGTACGAGTTACATGTCACTGATTCTGACACAGAAATGGAAACATCTGAATCTGACGAATAATTATTCTTAAATAATATATGTTAATTAATATTTGTTACTTAATAATTTATTAAATCTTAAACAAATTCATTTTTTTTGTTGGTCCAAATGTTGTGAACTCCTGAACACTTGTTCACAAAATTTATAGCTTCTCATGACGGGTACTTTAGTTCGAGAGAGCATGATTGTCTTGTGATAACACGCTAGACGCAGTTATTCGCTCCCAATGCCATCAATGGAAAAAAAGAGAATAATAAACTACCTTTGACAATTTATTTTTAGTACAATATATTTTGTTAACTATAGTTAAAATAAGTTTCAAAAATGGCGATTCAACTAAATCTAAATACAACACAGGTTGGGTAGTCGGCGGCCTAGAACTTCTAGGCGCCCCGGGCGCTCTCGCGGCGCGCTTGGGAGGTGCCACGGGTGGCGTAAGGGGCGTAGCCTCCGCTGCGGCGGCCGCACTTCTGCGGTCCCTCAGCGCCTGGGCAGGCTCCCTGGCCAGGAACCTGGACCTGTTGGCTGGTGATGAAGAGCATGCACAGCGGGCGGCTGCGGCCAGGAGAAGACCACCTCCAAGCTTCGTGGCGGGACTTGTGGCAGGCATCACGAACTTCGCTATCAATATACTGGGTAAAACTATTCATTTATCGATGTTCTAGCTTAAATAGTTTCGTGACGACAGTTTTGATTAATAATTAGGATGCTGGAAGAGGAGGGGAAGACCAAAGAAATGGTGAAGTGGTGACAGGTTAGATGGCTACAACGGGGTTTACTACTGAGGTGGGTGATTGACTCATACAGAAGTAGAAAAAGACATGCTGCGCCGACCCCACATAAATTGGGATAAGGGCAAAGGAATGATGATGTTCTAGTTATTAGGGTTTCGTACCAAAATGGTAAAAAAGGAACCCTTATGGTGTGACTCAGTCTGTCTGTCTGTCTGTCACAGCTGGATATCTCAAGAACTACTAATGCTATCAACTTGAAATTTAGAATAGTTTTAGATGACGGTTACCCAACTATTTTGCAAATAAGAAAGAAATAAAAAAAATTATATTTTTTTTTGCAAAAGGTACTGAAAGGGGGTCTTAAAAATTCAAAGTGGGGCTACTAGGGCATGTGGGGTATCATATGAAAGAGCGTTGTTTGCACATTCTCAAACATTTTTCTTCTTTTTTTTAGCCCGCATAGTTTTCGACTTGATGAAAAATGTAAAAAAAAAAACCGTTCCCCCCCTTATCTCCGAAGTTTGCTAAGCGAAAAGTCTGAAATTATTCTATGTGATAGAAGTTTATAATAAAATCATTTATTTTCAGGTAAATTACACCCATAAATTACCCACCCTTATGTAAAGATTAGAAGTTTTTCAGAAATCATCAACAAAAATTACATATAAATGATGGTACGGAACCCTCGGTGCGCGAGTCCGACTCACTCTTGACCGGTTTTTTTTTTTGTTTAGAGCGTTTGTTAAGTCTCCACGTACAGTTTAGGTGACCAAGCCACAAACAACAGTAACATTGTGAACGTCTGGTGGTAGCTCAGCACACAATTTTCGCCGGCTTCATGAGCTCGCTCTCATTACTGTAATAGTCACTGGCCGCTTTTTAGATGGAACATTTGTGACTGAGGTTGGATTTTACGAATGCCAGATATTCCGCGAATTTTATTGCAGTTTTTGGCGGATTTTCCACACACTAAGTGTCTAAACACACTATCTCGAAGTTACGCGACCGAAGTTCCGCGGCTGATGTTACGTTCCGACGTGTTCGGCTGTTATGACACACCATAAGTGCCGAACTTACGCGGCGGAAATTCAGTTGCGGAACTTCAGTGTCTTGAACCCCCACCCCGTTCCCCCCGTCACCCGCCCCGGATCTTCTTCGACAATCGAACCGAACTTCGGTCGCGTATAATGTGTGCTCTACAGAATACGTTGCCGCCGAATTGTCGCTGAACTTACGACCGACCGAAGATCGGCTGTACGCTAGAACGCAACGTAATTTTGGCATAGTGTGTCGTCAGTAATTCAAATAGCATTACAGGCGTAATCATGCCGAACTTCGGTCGCGTAACTTCGGCATAGTGTGTTTAGACACTAACTGTCAGACATCAATTTTATTCCACGGGTAAACGATATCTGTCGTTGGTCAAATTCCTGGTTTTGGCCACATTTGAATTGGCCATACTGGACAAATTAGCGATGCATAAAGCTAAGCTTAGTTGGTCAATCATGGCTGATGAAAGCAAAAAACAGTAAAAAACTGAACATTAGTGGAGAGGTTCTTTTTTAATTAATTAGTATTGCTCAGTGGAGGAGCTCGTGGCTTAGTAATAACAGCCGCATGGATCAATCCATCAGGTTAAGCTACACTTGCCGGTGTTGGTCCGTGGATGGGTGACCATCTTTACATACCAAGACTCCTCCGTGCCTCGGACAGCACGTCAAGCCGTTGGTCTCGGCTGTCAATTGTGGATCTTTAACAGTCGTTACAGGTCGTCAGAAGCCCGAAAGTCTGACAACCAGTCTTATCAAGGGGTCTTTGTCTTATCGCATTACCCAGTAACTGGGTTCTGGAGGTCAGAGAGGCAGTCGCTCCATGTAAAATACTGGTATTCAGCTGCATCCGGTTAGACTGGAAGCCGACCACAACATAGTCGGGAAAAGGCTTGGCAGATTGACTCAGTAGAATTAGCACTTCATGTTTTGTATGAAATTAAGGAATATTAAAGGCTTTATTGTAATGTTTTATGAAAGTTAAGCTTAATGTGTCTACGTAATGTATAAACAAGCTAAGGCTCATTTCCAGGCGCTGTCGGCGGGCTCGCGCACCACCCGCTCGTGGGCGTCGCGGTCGGCGAGACCGAGAGCGGCGCGGCGGCGCTGCGGCGCGGCCTGCTGGGCGCGCTGACCAAGCCGCTCAGTGCCACCGCCGACCTGGTGGCCTATGCCGGCTCCGGACTGCTGCGGCAGACTGGCTGGGATCCTGTACCCGAGGTATGATGTATGATAACGCAGGTACAGGCAAACCTTGACTTGCGTTCGTCGGGGGGTCTAAAACGTCCACATTCCTCTAAAAGCGATTAATTTCCTGAATTCCCAGCAATTTAGTATGATTGTGCTATTTGACGTATTTGACAAGTTAAACTTCAATAAAAAAATTCATAATTTGTGGATCATTTTACGAATCTCCATACAAAATTGTCAAACAGGTGAATTGCGTGCTATGAATTGTACGCAGATAAATGATGAATTGTCAGTTTGCGACCGTTTTACGATTTCAAATATGATTTATAATGCCTATTAGCCTAGTATGATTCTGCCAAAGTGGCCGTTTTAGCTCCCCTGTTCGCAGAATGGGCGATTCCTCAATAGGACTTCAGAACATATTGACCTTTTTGCATGTGTTACCTGTAAGTTCAAAAGTTTTGTACTTATCGAGCTTTTTGAATATTTATAATCTTTTTTTTATTTATTGCCTTTTGAATCGAGACACCCTGACTAGGTTCTTTTTACATTATGGTAGTACAAAGAAATAGCTGTAGTTTTGAATCGAGACACCCTGACTAGGTTCTTTTTACATTATGGTAGTACAAAGAAATAGCTGTAGTTTTGAATCGAGACACCCTGACTAGGTTCTTTTTACATTATGGTAGTACAAAGAAATAGCTGTAGTTTTGAATCGAGACACCCTGACTAGGTTCTTTTTACATTATGGTAGTACAAAGAAATAGCTGTAGTTTTGAATCGAGACACCCTGACTAGGTTCTTTTTACATTATGGTAGTACAAAGTTATAGCTGTAGTTTTGAATCGAGACACCCTGACTAGGTTCTTTTTACATTATGGTAGTACAAAGAAATAGCTGTAGTTTTGAATCGAGACACCCTGACTAGGTTCTTTTTACATTATGGTAGTACAAAGTTATAGCTGTAGTTTTGAATCGAGACACCCTGACTAGGTTCTTTTTACATTATGGTAGTACAAAGTTATAGCTGTAGTTTTGAATCGAGACACCCTGACTAGGTTCTTTTTACATTATGGTAGTACAAAGAAATAGCTGTAGTTTTGAATCGAGACACCCTGACTAGGTTCTTTTTACATTATGGTAGTACAAAGAAATAGCTGTAGTTTTGAATCGAGACACCCTGACTAGGTTCTTTTTACATTATGGTAGTACAAAGAAATAGCTGTAGTTTTGAATCGAGACACCCTGACTAGGTTCTTTTTACATTATGGTAGTACAAAGTTATAGCTGTAGTTTTGAATCGAGACACCCTGACTAGGTTCTTTTTACATTATGGTAGTACAAAGTTATAGCTGTAGTTTTGAATCGAGACACCCTGACTAGGTTCTTTTTACATTATGGTAGTACAAAGAAATAGCTGTAGTTTTGAATCGAGACACCCTGACTAGGTTCTTTTTACATTATGGTAGTACAAAGAAATAGCTGTAGTTTTGAATCGAGACACCCTGACTAGGTTCTTTTTACATTATGGTAGTACAAAGAAATAGCTGTAGTTTTGAATCGAGACACCCTGACTAGGTTCTTTTTACATTATGGTAGTACAAAGTTATAGCTGTAGTTTTGAATCGAGACACCCTGACTAGGTTCTTTTTACATTATGGTAGTACAAAGTTATAGCTGTAGTTTTGAATCGAGACACCCTGACTAGGTTCTTTTTACATTATGGTAGTACAAAGAAATAGCTGTAGTTTTGAATCGAGACACCCTGACTAGGTTCTTTTTACATTATGGTAGTACAAAGTTATAGCTGTAGTTTTGAATCGAGACACCCTGACTAGGTTCTTTTTACATTATGGTAGTACAAAGTTATAGCTGTAGTTTTGAATCGAGACACCCTGACTAGGTTCTTTTTACATTATGGTAGTACAAAGTTATAGCTGTAGTTTTGAATCGAGACACCCTGACTAGGTTCTTTTTACATTATGGTAGTACAAAGTTATAGCTGTAGTTTTGAATCGAGACACCCTGACTAGGTTCTTTTTACATTATGGTAGTACAAAGAAATAGCTGTAGTTTTGAATCGAGACACCCTGACTAGGTTCTTTTTACATTATGGTAGTACAAAGAAATAGCTGTAGTTTTGAATCGAGACACCCTGACTAGGTTCTTTTTACATTATGGTAGTACAAAGTTATAGCTGTAGTTTTGAATCGAGACACCCTGACTAGGTTCTTTTTACATTACGGTAGTACAAAGTTATAGCTGTAGTTTTGAATCGAGACACCCTGACTAGGTTCTTTTTACATTATGGTAGTACAAAGAAATAGCTGTAGTTTTGAATCGAGAAACCCTGACTAGGTTTACATTATGGTAGTACAAAGAAATAGCTGTAGTTTTGAATCGAGACACCCTGACTAGGTTCTTTTTACATTATGGTAGTATTTATTTATTTATTTATTTATTAGGTATACCAACAGCAGTACATACAAAAAAATAATAAGACACAGTAATGTATAATAAAAGTACTGGCATGCATGCCTATTACAGGTATACACAGCATTCACTAAAAACAACAACGTAATTAACTTACAAATAAAAACTTATGAACATATATAATAAAATACATTTTGAATTCGAAATTCAGAATTCGAAATTCAAAATTGTGAATATTTACATTAAAAAAAAAAGAAAAATATAAAATGTTAAAACACGGAAGGTGCTTGAGTGGAATAAACTAAGATTTATTAAGAACATGAATTACAATAGAATAAAATATATTATTAATTTATTGGTTAGTTGGTTAGTTAGTTTATGCACTCGCATATCTCTGAAACTGATCTTCTAAACTTGTTAAATGGTACTCCGTGTAAGTCGGTTTCTGACGATTTGCAAAAGCTGTTGTAACTTCTGCATATTCGGACCAAGGGAGCGTTGAGACCAAGATTGGATTTGCAGAAAGGGATATGAAGCAACCTGGTGATGGGATGTCTGGGAAGTTTTGAAGGGACTGAATATTGGATACGCTCAACAAGATCACTACATTTTACAAATCCGTTTGCAACTTTGTAGAGGAAAATTAGATCACGCGAACGGCGACGGTCTCGCAGTGTCTTTATATTGAAAAAATGTAAGCGCTGTTCATACGGACAGCGGTGGCTAATTTTCCTGGATATAAAGGCTATATGTTTTGTGAATGCTCTTTGTATTCTCTCAACTCTTTGCGAATGAACTGCATAGAACGGATTCCAGGCAACACTAGCGTATTCCAAGCGACTTCGTACCAGGGTATTAAACAAGACTATTCTGGTCTTTGTTAGTTGGAAGCCCCGGGTGTTCCGTTTTACAAAACCCAGCATCTGTGCCGACTTCTTAACAATGTCGTTGATGTGTGGCTTAAAATTTAGTTCATCGTCGACCAGAACTCCTAGATCCCGTATTTCACATACCTTAGACAACGTGGTATTACAAAGGCTGTAGGTAGTTGAAAAGGATGACTTTTTTTTAGAGAAGCGAATAAAAAAGCATTTTCGTGTGTTTAAGGTCATAGTGTTAGCTATGCACCAGTTTTCTATATTTGTTAAGTCGCTTTGAACGAGGGTAGTATCTGCAGGACCCGTGATTTTCCTATAAATCTTTAAGTCATCAGCGAACAACAAAGCTTGACAATGCTTGATTTGACTGGTGATGTCATTTACAAATAGCAAAAATAAAACTGGGCCAAGATGGGAGCCTTGTGGGACTCCAGAACGTACATGAAATTCATAAGAGACATAGCCATTGACAGCAACGAACTGGGAGCGATTTATAAGATAGGACGCGAACCACCTCAGCAGCGATCCGTGGACACCACTAGTCTCGAGTTTTGATACCATGAGTGAATGACTCACTTTGTCGAATGCGCTGCTGAAGTCCGTGTATATTGCGTCGACTTCGTGTCTACCATCGAGCGCTTCAGATATGTCAGATAAATAACGTACTAGATTAGTCTCGGTGGATCGCCCAACTCGGAAACCGTGCTGGCAGTCGGAAAGCTTTGTATCCAAGTAGTTGGTAATGATGGGACAAACGAGACATTCAAAGAGCTTGGAGAAACAGGATAAGATGGAAATCGGCCTGTAGTTTTTGATGTCGCTGGAGTCACCTTTTTTGTGCACAGGCACGATACGGGCCTTTTTCCATTCGTTGGGAAATACTCCCGACTCTAAGGACCGATTAAATAAGAGAGACAGTGGCCCTGCTAGCGCTCTTCCGCATGATTTCACAAAAACTGGTGGAATAGTATCGGGACCGGCACCCTTAGTGGTATCTAGTTTTTTAATTTTAGCTAAAACTTCTTGTGAAGTAAATTTTATATTACTTAGCACTCCAGATGACTCTTGGACATCTGTTGTTACACTGCTATTTGGGTCGGTAAAAATCGAAGAAAAATGGGAAGCAAAGAGATTTGCAATATCTGTTCCATTGTTAGCTACTACTTCATCCATGTGCATTATGGCTGGAACCGTTGATTTACTATTTCGTTTGTTTTTAATGTAGCGCCAAAATGCTTTAGGATCTTTTGCTATTTCAGTCTCAATGTGGTGTTTGTAATCGCTGTAGTTTTGATTGATCATTGTATGACAACGGCTTCTGAGTAGGTCGTAGCTCAACTTGTCTCGAGGATTATTGTATTTACGAAATTTAATACGATACTTCTCTTTTTCAGATAGTATTTTTATGAGCGCTTTACTAAACCAGGAAGGATATTTTGAATTTTTGCAACTGTGTTTCGGTATATGTTTGTCAATCAATTGTTTTAATTTTGCATAAAATATAGAAACTAGGTCATTAACATCGTCGGAGTGTGAAAATTCTAGATGCCAGTCAATAGCATGTAAGTCTGACATGATTTTTGCGTAATCACATTTGTAGAAATTAGGGCGAATGGTATTTTTTGAGCGTAAACATTTTGTATTTCCTTTAGACATTGAAATGAGCAGTGCAGGGTGTTTAGGGTCAAGTTTAGTAAGAAGATCAGAGGTATGGGAAGCATAAATATTGTGCATATTGCTTATTACTAAGTCCAGTATTCTATCGTCAATGTTACAAACGTAATTAAATTGAAAAAGACTGTTAATTCCTAAAAAGTCAACAAACATATCCCCTAAAGTATTGTTATAATTATTAGGAATAGAATGATTTTGTCCATCTAAAGATGACCATTTCATAAATCCGAGATTAAAATCTCCGAGGATAAGAACATCTTCAGCGTTGTTTATAACATTACTGACATTGTTCAGAAAATTTGACAATGACTCTGCTTTTATCGGAGGAGGTAAATACGAGACACAAATGGCAATAGTTTTTACAATGTTATTAAGTTTTAATTTGACAGACACCCAAAGGTCTTCGTCATTACTTTCCCAGCTGTAGACTCTGGCTGATGGAACATCCCGTGAGACAGCTAAAAGTACTCCACCGCCATCTTTTTTAGCATTACTGTGGCAAATTCTATCGCGACGGTAAACAGTGTACCTCGAATCGAACAACTCACTGCTCAGGATATTTGAATTCAGCCAAGTCTCAGTAAAAGCTATTATTTTATAATCATTCAGTAAAGTGTTTTGGTACAGATCATTTGTTTTTGTTCTTAAACCTCTTACATTTTGGTAGTAAATATCGAACATTGTGAATACAATTATAACCAGAAACATTGTCTGAATTAGGAGGGAAATGGTAAGCTGTTGAGCTATATATTGTTTTTGAGTAATGATAAGCTTTCCAGGTTGCGAATAAGAACAGCGGCGTGAGGCACATCTTTGCGAACAAACACTCGTCCATTCCGAACCCACACAAACTTATAACCGAGCTCCTTTGCCAACATCCTAGTGGCAGCGTGTAGCTGTTTGTTAGCTGGACATAAATGCTCCGAGACGTACACCGGTTTATGATCGCCACCTATTCCCAGGTGTTTAGAGTTCAGCTTGTCTTGGGGTTGTTTATTCTTGTTGAAGTTCACTACAGCAGCTATCAAGCTATCGCGGAGACGAGGTGTTCGTAGTTTTACAACCATAGGACGGGGTCTATTGTTGTCCGGATTTAATTTGGCAACTCGTGTAGCATGAAGAATATCACAATCATCAACTTGTTCTCCTACTGTTTTTGCTAGTTGTATTACAGTGGTGATAACGTTTTCCGCCTTGTGTTCAGGGATTCCGTTGATTTCAACGTTGTTCGCGCGAAGACTCTGCTCTACCAGGGTAAGTCTTATTGCGTGGTCTGTAGATGTTGTCGATAGACGTTCGTTCTCAGCTTTTAGTTTTTTTATTATAGCATCTTTTTCCTCCAGACAGGATTTAAGAGTTTCAAATTGTGTGTTATAAAAATTCATTGAGACTTTGAAGTCTGATATTTGTTCCGACATTTGTTTAAGCTGGTCTGTTACTAGTGTTTTAATTTTAGTTTCAAGAAAGCAATTTAATTCCTGTTTGATGATGGTCCGTAGTTTATCCTCTAAGTCGAGACTTTGTACCAAGTTATCTGTAGACACGTTACTGGTTTTTGACTTTTGTCTCATTGTTATATTGCAGATTCCGTCGTCAGAGGAACCTTCGAAAACGCTGG
This sequence comes from Cosmia trapezina, assembly GCA_905163495.3. Lineage (NCBI taxonomy): Eukaryota > Metazoa > Arthropoda > Insecta > Lepidoptera > Noctuidae > Cosmia > Cosmia trapezina. The sequence continues at coordinate 1,067,673 of LR991019.1, forward strand.
TCGTATTCGTAAAATCGGCAGATGAGTTAGTCGTATTATGCAACGAGGTAGAGGTATTAACTTTGGCCGATGTGCTGCGACAGTCCAGGCAAGTCCAGGAAGATTTGCTGGTAGGCGTCATTGCTTGGAAGCTTTTTTCAGTAACATTTGCACAAAGCAGATGGTAAATATGTTTACATTTACAGCATTTTAGAAAGCTCTTATTTGGGAGGGTTTTTAGGCAACTTGAGCAGCTATGACCATTCGGCGCCATGTTAGTAAAATAGTACGCTAAGCAATTTGTTTACAATTCTGTTCACCGCAATCTTGGTAGCAAGCGTGATGTTTATATTTATGCGTAGTTAGCGTGTTAGAACATGCAATAATAATAATTCGCAAACGGTGAACAGGCGCACCTGTGCCCGCACCTGCGTCCCGCACGTGCGCGTGCTGCGTCTGTGTGCGTAGCAGCGAGCCGTCCGCGGGTGTCGTAGGTCAGGGATTTGATGAACTTTTGTAAGCTTTTTAGAACTTATTTGCTAATTACTCACGAACTGCGTCGAGTTTAAGCTTATGTAAGCAATCAGGGATAGTCCTTTTTCACAGCTTCACAGTGGTATAACTCGCTTATATAATCACAGAGTTTTTCACATTGACATGATAAAAATTAACGGAGCAAAAAAAAATACGTGTTGTCTTTGCAAGGCGTGCGCGAAGTGTAGTACAAAGAAATAGCTGTAGTTTTGAATCGAGACACCCTGACTAGGTTCTTTTTACATTATGGTAGTACAAAGTTATAGCTGTAGTTTTGAATCGAGACACCCTGACTAGGTTCTTTTTACATTATGGTAGTACAAAGTTATAGCTGTAGTTTTGAATCGAGACACCCTGACTAGGTTCTTTTTACATTATGGTAGTACAAAGTTATAGCTGTAGTTTTGAATCGAGACACCCTGACTAGGTTCTTTTTACATTATGGTAGTACAAAGTTATAGCTGTAGTTTTGAATCGAGACACCCTGACTAGGTTCTTTTTACATTATGGTAGTACAAAGAAATAGCTGTAGTTTTGAATCGAGACACCCTGACTAGGTTCTTTTTACATTATGGTAGTACAAAGAAATAGCTGTAGTTTTGAATCGAGACACCCTGACTAGGTTTACATTATGGTAGTACAAAGTTATAGCTGTAGTTTTGAATCGAGACACCCTGACTAGGTTCTTTTTACATTATGGTAGTACAAAGTTATAGCTGTAGTTTTGAATCGAGACACCCTGACTAGGTTCTTTTTACATTATGGTAGTACAAAGTTATAGCTGTAGTTTTGAATCGAGACACCCTGACTAGGTTCTTTTTACATTATGGTAGTACAAAGAAATAGCTGTAGTTTTGAATCGAGACACCCTGACTAGGTTTACATTATGGTAGTACAAAGAAATAGCTGTAGTTTTGAATCGAGACACCCTGACTAGGTTCTTTTTACATTATGGTAGTACAAAGAAATAGCTGTAGTTTTGAATCGAGACACCCTGACTAGGTTCTTTTTACATTATGGTAGTACAAAGAAATAGCTGTAGTTTTGAATCGAGACACCCTGACTAGGTTCTTTTTACATTATGGTAGTACAAAGAAATAGCTGTAGTTTTGAATCGAGACACCCTGACTAGGTTCTTTTTACATTATGGTAGTACAAAGAAATAGCTGTAGTTTTGAATCGAGACACCCTGACTAGGTTCTTTTTACATTATGGTAGTACAAAGTTATAGCTGTAGTTTTGAATCGAGACACCCTGACTAGGTTCTTTTTACATTATGGTAGTACAAAGTTATAGCTGTAGTTTTGAATCGAGACACCCTGACTAGGTTCTTTTTACATTATGGTAGTACAAAGTTATAGCTGTAGTTTTGAATCGAGACACCCTGACTAGGTTCTTTTTACATTATGGTAGTACAAAGTTATAGCTGTAGTTTTGAATCGAGACACCCTGACTAGGTTCTTTTTACATTATGGTAGTACAAAGAAATAGCTGTAGTTTTGAATCGAGACACCCTGACTAGGTTCTTTTTACATTATGGTAGTACAAAGTTATAGCTGTAGTTTTGAATCGAGACACCCTGACTAGGTTCTTTTTACATTATGGTAGTACAAAGTTATAGCTGTAGTTTTGAATCGAGACACCCTGACTAGGTTCTTTTTACATTATGGTAGTACAAAGTTATAGCTGTAGTTTTGAATCGAGACACCCTGACTAGGTTCTTTTTACATTATGGTAGTACAAAGAAATAGCTGTAGTTTTGAATCGAGACACCCTGACTAGGTTCTTTTTACATTATGGTAGTACAAAGTTATAGCTGTAGTTTTGAATCGAGACACCCTGACTAGGTTCTTTTTACATTATGGTAGTACAAAGTTATAGCTGTAGTTTTGAATCGAGACACCCTGACTAGGTTCTTTTTACATTATGGTAGTACAAAGAAATAGCTGTAGTTTTGAATCGAGAAACCCTGACTAGGTTTACATTATGGTAGTACAAAGAAATAGCTGTAGTTTTGAATCGAGACACCCTGACTAGGTTCTTTTTACATTATGGTAGTACAAAGAAATAGCTGTAGTTTTGAATCGAGACACCCTGACTAGGTTCTTTTTACATTATGGTAGTACAAAGTTATAGCTGTAGTTTTGAATCGAGACACCCTGACTAGGTTCTTTTTACATTATGGTAGTACAAAGTTATAGCTGTAGTTTTGAATCGAGACACCCTGACTAGGTTCTTTTTACATTATGGTAGTACAAAGTTATAGCTGTAGTTTTGAATCGAGACACCCTGACTAGGTTCTTTTTACATTATGGTAGTACAAAGTTATAGCTGTAGTTTTGAATCGAGACACCCTGACTAGGTTCTTTTTACATTATGGTAGTACAAAGTTATAGCTGTAGTTTTGAATCGAGACACCCTGACTAGGTTCTTTTTACATTATGGTAGTACAAAGTTATAGCTGTAGTTTTGAATCGAGACACCCTGACTAGGTTCTTTTTACATTATGGTAGTACAAAGTTATAGCTGTAGTTTTGAATCGAGACACCCTGACTAGGTTCTTTTTACATTATGGTAGTACAAAGTTATAGCTGTAGTTTTGAATCGAGACACCCTGACTAGGTTCTTTTTACATTATGGTAGTACAAAGTTATAGCTGTAGTTTTGAATCGAGACACCCTGACTAGGTTCTTTTTACATTATGGTAGTACAAAGAAATAGCTGTAGTTTTGAATCGAGACACCCTGACTAGGTTCTTTTTACATTATGGTAGTACAAAGTTATAGCTGTAGTTTTGAATCGAGACACCCTGACTAGGTTCTTTTTACATTATGGTAGTACAAAGAAATAGCTGTAGTTTTGAATCGAGACACCCTGACTAGGTTCTTTTTACATTATGGTAGTACAAAGAAATAGCTGTAGTTTTGAATCGAGACACCCTGACTAGGTTCTTTTTACATTATGGTAGTACAAAGTTATAGCTGTAGTTTTGAATCGAGACACCCTGACTAGGTTCTTTTTACATTATGGTAGTACAAAGTTATAGCTGTAGTTTTGAATCGAGACACCCTGACTAGGTTCTTTTTACATTATGGTAGTACAAAGTTATAGCTGTAGTTTTGAATCGAGACACCCTGACTAGGTTCTTTTTACATTATGGTAGTACAAAGAAATAGCTGTAGTTTTGAATCGAGACACCCTGACTAGGTTTACATTATGGTAGTACAAAGTTATAGCTGTAGTTTTGAATCGAGACACCCTGACTAGGTTCTTTTTACATTATGGTAGTACAAAGAAATAGCTGTAGTTTTGAATCGAGACACCCTGACTAGGTTCTTTTTACATTATGGTAGTACAAAGAAATAGCTGTAGTTTTGCTCATTATCATTTCCGTTTGTCATTGTTCCAAATTTGAAATCGGAATACTAAAAAAAAAACTGTTTAATTGCAATAAGTCGTCTTTTCGCGTTACTCGGGGGAAAAATTTGTGTGATTTTTTTGGAGAAAAGAATGCTTTAAACAGAGAAAACGTTTATTTAATGTCTTGTGTTACCTCCGAGAGCATTTACGGCGGCTGTCATGAGTTTGTCATGGGATTAAATTAATGCTGCTATGAGGTGCTGTGGAATGTCCTCGCGTGCTTCCAAAATGGCAGTGTTCAGCTCTTGCAAAGTTTCTGGAGCTGGTTGGTTAGTTCGAACACGCCTCTTCAGCTCATCCCATAAATGCTCTATTGGATTCATATCAGGGCTTCTTGCTGACCACTCCGTTACTAACTAAGGTCCGTATTACAGAAGAAAACTCAAGCACTGATCTTTGTTTAAATCTAGTTTCAACCAATCAAATAGATTTAATCTAGTTTTATGTAATGCTTGAGTATGGAGTTTCCTTCTGTAATACGGACTTAAGTATGCGGGTATTCTGGAACAATTCTTGCAATAAGCGCCCTTGCATTTTCTTATCATGCATAAAAATTAAATTCTTCCCACAAACAGGAGCCTCTTGGCAATGAGGAATGTACCGATCGCTATTTAGTAGTAACGACGGTGGTCCCATCACAACCTCAAGGCCAGTTTTCAAACTATCCATGCCCCACCGCCATAACTCACCTTCTCTTCAAAGCAACATTGCTGAAAACGTTCTCCTGTCTTCGGTAGACTTTCCTGCGTCCATCATTGCCTTACAGCATAATCTTGGTTTCATCAAAAAAGAACCAGGCTCCATTGACGTTGAGTTCAATGCAACTGTTCGCGTGCAAAATGCAGGCGCGCCATTCTGTCAGCGTTTCAGTTTGGGACCATTGACTGGCATAAGAGGTTTCGGGCCACGTTCTTCAAGTCTCCTTCTAACAGTTCGAGCGCATTCAGACAGTCCATGAAAGGCTTGAAGCTGTTCTTGGACCTGTACTGAGGTCAGGTGTACGCAGACTAGTGGTAAAGATAAACCGATGTTCGTGGTCCTCCTGGACGGCGCACGAAGCCGCCAGTCTGCAGGTGTCGATGGTAAATTGTTTGAACGGCGGAACGACTTACATGTAGTTGTGCGCTTACAACTCGCTGACTAAGCCCAGACTGAAGAAGTGCCAGATCTTGCTACTTCAGGTGCAGACCCCATAATTTGAACGTCAGAATGGATAATAGTTATTTATGCAACTGACGTATAATAAGGGGTATTTATTTTATTTTATTTTCCTTTATTGGCCAACCAACAATTGTTTACACTGATAACATTTAAAGTAATTATATAATATCTAAGGTTAGTGTAACAATTAATTACAGGTATCAAAACACGAATGTGGGTTTATCACACGAGGCGAAGCCTAGTGTGATAATAGTATCATATGAGTGTTTTAATACCTAATTATGTACAGTTGCATACAAGACTTTATCTACATCCATGTTGTCAATCCTCTATAAAAGGTTCTGAAACAGTTTTTTGCAATACTAATACTCGTATCGAACATGGCGGCCGGCGTCATAGTATACGACGTGAATTCGAATAAGTTCTTTTTATAAATTACGGCGCTGTTGTAGTGAAACGCGCGTGCATTACAATGTTCTTTTTTTGAAAACGAGTTGCATTATGAAATTCAGTACAACATTAAAACACCCGTTTGGATGCTATTATGGTTACCATGGCATGGTTACTATGACACTGGTTGTTTTAATGTTGGCAATAAACTAACTGTTTCACAGACTTTTAAAGAGGATTTATGGCATGGGTGTAGATAAAAAAATAAAGGAAAACAATTTCGATACTCTTTTTATGCAAAACAAATAACATAATAACTATAGATGCTCTAATGAAAGCTTGTTGCTTCTTTAAGAGCGATCAAACTCCGATTTACTTCTCTTTTTCAAGTTAGTGAATTAAAGTTTGGAACAATGGTGATACCGAAATGCTGGCCAGTATGTCAGCTTCAAAACTGCTTAAAAACATTTTCTCTGACTTATCATTATTTTAATGTTTTAGGCCTACTAACATAAAAATGCAGTGGCTCGGGAGTGTATACCACGGAACAGTAAAAACAGTGGAAGTAGCTTGAGAAAATGTTTGTTCCAGAACCGGTGTCGCCAAACTCATACATTTACAATTTACTCTTACTGCAAACCCAAAAATATGATTGGCTGAAAACAAATACAGGGCGTAGACGAAATGCAAAAAAAATGTTATACGAAATGCAACTTTAATTTCTATTGCCTATAAATCAAATTGACAAACCAAGAAAGAAATACATCTTTGACTACCAAGTACCGCTACTCGTCGCTAGATGGCATTGTTCAGTATACATATTCAATATAAACTGTAACTACGTAAAAATAAGATTGGTATTTGAATGGCGTATCACTGAGACGAATGCAGTTTGCTACTCGATTAGTGACGTGACTAAGTTCGATTGAAAGAATATCGATAGTTTGAAAACTTAATAACATAATAATGTTATTATAATGCAAAAAAAATATTTTATACGATAGTGTGATAGTATTAAAATAATGAAATTAATATGTCATAGGGCAATTTTTAAACATAGTAAAACGGGTATTTATTTGCATGTAAATCAAATACCTTATAAATAAATATTTTATTTAACATAGGCCTACATGGGCACTTATAAAACGTCAGAAGCTAGTGCACGGTTCCAAATTGGTCGTTTCCTATGGAGAAGAACCGGAAAAAAACTCCATGGTCACGATATTAAAAAAACAGGCCAAGTGCGAGTCGGACTCGCCCATGAAGGGTAGCAGCTAGTAACATAATATTAAAGTTCTTGTAGTTTGTTGTAACTTTGATCGATGTTTTAATCATAGTGTATTTTTTTAGATTTATGACGTATTAAAAAAACTACTTACTAGATCTCTTTAAACCAATTTTCGTTGGCGGTTTGCATGGTAATGTACATCATATATATTTTTTTTGTTTTATCGTTCTCTTATTTTAGAAGTTACAGGGCGGGACACATTTTACCACTTTGGAAGTAACGAAAAAAGATGGCTGATCGATGGATAACTACGGCAAAGTTACGTAATTATTATGCAAAAAATAAGATTGTTGACCTACGCAACTTACGCAATCGATTTGTTTGCCTATATGTGTTAATGGGTGAATTAAGTCGTTGAAATGTTGAGCTTTAGTGAGTTGTAAAGATACTAAGAAGATGTTTGAGTGCGCATAGATGACAGACACGGTAACAATTATCATCATCTCAGCTGAAATCATCGTCATCGTCCTCTGCTAAACATAAGAATATAAGGGTATAATTCAAACGCCCTATGTTGTTCCTTATGCTACATTTATTTAAAATTACCTATTATTTAAAATCACGAATATCGTCTTTATCAATCCACAATTTTTATTTTATTAACTTTATTAATTTCATAATTATCTGTATTTTATTACTTACAAAAACTATTAAACTTTATATTTAAATACTTTTATTTTAAAAAGGCAATGTAATACATATCGATAGATTGTATCGATAAAGTCGCGCACTATTTGGATAGCGTCAAAAGTATAGGTAGAAAAGCGAATATTCTAGATAGGCTAATAACCGAGAGAAGAAAATCAACTTTGTTGTTATGAATTTAAGGACAATTTTTGTTTGTATATCTTGTGCAATGTTTGACGAAGTTTAATTTTTTCATTTTATTCAAATAAATCCAAAAATAATACTTACCGGTGGTATGATACACCTCCATGAGTTAGATTTTTAGTCCAGCTACGGTTTTTACAGTCCAGGATGGCACAATAAGGCATTTTAATATTATTTTTCGTTAATAATATGGTGACGCAGTCTAGTTAGGCAATGAGAGCGCTTGAACAGCAAGTGCGCAATGCAATGCTTACTAGTGGCGACAGTGCCACGCCTACTTACTTCTTCCACTGTTTTTACTGTTCCGTGGTGTATACCCTTGCGATTATTTTCACTGTTATACATGTGGTGGTTATTAGAAACACAGAGTCACTTGGTTGTGTTAATTTGACATTATCGAGCAGATGGTCTGATGTGCTGATGATGTTCTGTGTTGCAGCCCCGCTGCCTCCGGTCCGCCATCGAGGCGCGCACGGCTGCTGGCTGGCACCGGGACTGCGTGCGCTGGGTGTTCCGCCTGTGCGAGCTCTCCGCACTGGCCGGCTACGAGGTGCTGCTGGACCAGGCGCCCCTGCAGATACTGCTCACACACAAGGTAGCCCTGGACCGAGGCCTGATCACCCTGTATCGCCGCCATTACTGTTAATAACGTTTATGTTCCAAAATTATCTGGTGAAAATGTAAACAAATTAATCAGAAAAAGTACCTGTGGATGACAATTTGTAGTGCTACTTAACCCGAAATTCTAATTTTAAATCACCCTAAAGCTGTTTATTAGACAATTAAGGATAATTTTAATTTTATAACCTCCGGTCCGTACAATTTTTTTTGGAAAAAAACGGATGAGATATAAAGTTGAAAACTTCTAAATACAGATGAATGTGTCACTAATTCCCTTGATAGTGATTGCGTAAGAACTTAACCTGAACAACATTTGATTATGGAACGTCAATTAAACACGGAGATGTATAGCTGACTGGTTTATTCATGTACAGTGGTACCCAACGGATAAGGCGCGTCGTGAATCTTCGTTCGCACAGAAAAGAAAGTATGGCCCCGAAGATTAACGAGAGTGCTTAAAACTTAAAATCGACCTTAGATCACTAGTATAAGGTTCATAATACACTGCAGCTGTTAGTTCCGTTTCACTCGCAAGTATGGCGGCTGACTAACATGCCATACGTGGCGCGCGCTAGCATGGCGGCAGCTGCCGACCAATAGCGGTAGAGGAAAAAGAAGCGCGGTGTGTGGAGCGTGCCGATTGGTCTATAGTGCTTCCGCGCTTTGAAAATTCATCTTCTGCGCAGGTGCATCGATAAGCTATATAAGTTGAGTACTGCTGTAAGCGCATACCCACATCACAGAATAATAAAAGTATAGGTACCTTACGAATATCTTACAGGTCACACTTTCATCAGATACTTTCGGAACAGACTACAGGTACAGTCAGCGTCTCCATGTGGTTACCCGTTTAAGCACCGCACCGGTGCTTGCAAGGGGGGTAACCACATCGTGACCCTGACTGTACGTCACCGAAGGACGCTCACGTCCAGCAATGCGCCACCACTATTTAGTACATCATAGGTGCGCACAGGGTGGTAGTGAGTTATTTTCCTCACAGCTGTACCTACCGTGTTGACCTTCAGGTTGAGTGAATAGGTTTCATCCCGGCACGCGTGCAGTATCAAGTGAGCTAGTTGAAACGCAAGCCCATCAAACGTAAAATTTCTCCACATGAAGCGATACCTCTCGCTGGTACTGGCATTCAGCTGCATCCGGTTGACTGGAAGCCGACCCTAACATAGTTGGGAAAAGAATTGATTGAAGCGATACCCTCTCGCGTAGCGACTGCCTCGTTGGTCTAGTGGTCCCAAGTACTGTTAAGAGGAAAGGGGGGCGACCAGACTTTTGAAAATTAGGTATTTTAAGAAGGTATTGCTGTCGCTCTGCGAGCGCTTCGCCCTCGAATTTGTGCGATAAGGAAAACAGCAAATCGGACTAAATATCCTATGTAAAAAGTCACATTTCGAGGTTTGGCTTTCGCCTATTTCCTCCTCCAATATTGGACCAATTTAAAAGATATTTCATAAACTGAATAAGAAGGATATATACTATGCCCCTATGTTTTTCTTTTTTCGTTAATAGTTGTCAAATTGGTACACTAGGCGTCTGTTGACAGCGGTCTGAATAGGCAATTTTGAGCATTTTTGGAGGGTTCTAGTTCTTATAAAAATAATATATCATCAAAAAGGAAAACATAGGGGCATACAAGTGGCTGATATTTATATTTCTGTAAAAAATCATTGCTTTATGGTCATTAACCTGAAAGAAAACAGGCGAGAGCCTTTGTATCTTTTTGTATGGAGAAAAGAGCACCCACGTTTCCTCTTAAGGTCCTCGGTTCGATTCCAAGGTAGGCCAAAGTGTTATGGGGATTTTCCATTAAAATTCTCTCAGTAGCAGCCTGGAGTCTGTATTAGTGCCCGGTTGATGACAATGGGCTCGCCCCGTTACATGGGACTTAAACATAACTTCCGAAATGTGGGTGTACTGTAGGTACAGTCAGCAACAAAAGTCGATTAACACTTGAGTTTTCTAAATCTTAATTATTGAGAAAAATACTTCATTAAAATCGGAACTGATGTAAATTTTAAAGAAAATGAACTCTTCTCTAATAATGTTATGCTAAAAAGGAGGTTATCGTATCATTTTGTGTTAATTTAGTTGATGTTAAAAAGTTGCAGCGTTAACCAACTTCTGATGCTGACCGTACACCCCTTCGGTAAATACAGGCCTGATGCTAGAGATGCGTAGCTGTAGGTGGCGCGCGCCCTGCTCACTCAGCCAGGACATGCTGACCGGGCTATGGTGCTTTGGAGGCATGAGGAACAGGGTGTCAAGTTCACTCATCCTCCATAGAAAAGGGAGGATCCTCCGACCAGACGGATGTTGTGTCTGGTGGGCTACTGCCCGACGGTTGATGTCGGGACGTTGTATATATGCTAATCGCGTGGTAAACTCTAATTGCGCGATGCAGGTTTGCGTGACGTCATGTCATTGATGCGTAGTTCATATGTGGCGATGTAGATGCCGCCACAGTGCACAGTCATTGTTCAATTAGTTCTGTTATGTAGTTAGGACAAAAATAAAATTTCAAATTAATTTACAATTTGGTGTACAATACAGGGTGTAAGTGTAAACAGTGGCAATCTTTTAAGGGGTCATTGTACTCATCATTATGAACAACTTTTACTATGGGACCAAACCTGAAATCGCGAAAAAAAATCAGGTGTTCAGTACATTTATGTTCGCATAATTCGTCAAAATGTAGGGAACAGCAGATTTTTTTTCGCGATTTCAGGTTTGGTCCGATAGTAAAAGTTGTTCATAATGATGAGTACAATGACCCCTTAAAAGATTGCCACTGTTTACACTTACACCCTGTATATTAAATCTATCTATTTGTTTACTTTCCTTCATACAGTTCCTGGTGATAGCGGAGCCTGAGTCGGAGCGCATCGTGGAGATGATTGACTTCCGGCACTGCTCCCTGGGCCCCTATGAAGGAGAAATCATTGAGGTGAGTTGATTCTCATACTCATTATAGTCTATGCGATTAATAAATCCTGTAACACAGGTGTTGCTACCTAGCACAGGAGTCAGGGCTTTAATTTACTTGTGCACCTTTTTTATGGCAATAAAGAATTTTATTTATTATTTATTTATTAATGTATGCAGCAAAACCAGAAAAGGTACGCGACTCTTTTAACAAGCAAAGCAAGCAGAATTGTTTATAAAAGTTGCAATTTAATTATCAATTGGCAATAAAGAATTTTATTTATTATTTATTTATTAATGTATGCAGCAAAACCAGAAAAGGTACGCGACTCTTTTAACAAGCAAAGCAAGCAGAATTGTTTATAAAAGTTGCAATTTAATTATCAGTTGGCAATAAAGAATTTTATTTATTATTTATTTATTAATGTATGCAGCAAAACCAGAAAAGGTACGCGACTCTTTTAACAAGCAAAGCAAGCAGAATTGTTTATAAAAGTTGCAATTTAATTATTAGTTGCGGGTTAGATTGGCATAGATAGACTTAGGTACCAACTTACTGGCGACTCGCTCTCGAGATTTTTTATGTATGTTTCAATAGTAATGTATCGTACACGTAAACCTTCCGCAATAAATTATATAAATGATTGATGAATTCGAACGTTTTTAGGTACGAGAATTGGCCTTCTGGTTAGATTGTATAGTAATAAGAAAATATTCAATAGTTTCTGTCTTCATACGTGCATAACCATGACACAGTATGTCAAACTCAAAGCATTTATTTCAATTAAATCATTTACATTGTGAATGTGACTACGTGGATCATTGTTTTTATTTTATTTTATCCTATTCTCAGTTTTAGTCATAGTCTGACAGTTTGTCAAATGTCTTTTCTTTGGTATTGTTCGTCGAATCGTTGAGCTCCTCAAGTTTTGAGTTGAGCTGCACGATTACTGACAAATGCGTGCACTGACTGGACAGGTCCACTCAATCTGTGTGGTTCTTTCCTCAAAAGACCATTTCAGACACCAATCTGCATGGTCTTCATATGATCTGACCAAGATTATGTCTGGACTTTAAAAGAGACTGTGACCTCTGAGTTTGTTTCGACCTTTCTTCTCAGAGTAGTCAGATAGGAAACGCCGACCTCATCTAGTTTTTAAAAATATGATTGACGTGTAAAAGTGTTTGTACAAACTTACTTACAGAAAATAAATCATTTATCATTTACTGGCACTTTTGAGTTGTCAAAGAGTCGGTCAGTTACTCAGAAACTTGAAGCTAGGTGCCCATTCCAAAACGTAGATCTATACTCGTAAGACGTACTTAATCACTTGCCTGTAACAAAAACATAAAATGTGATATAATTACTTGCAGCTGGTCGTGCTGCAACGGAGACTGGCGAAGGTGCTTGAAACCCGATCAGTTGATGACGATGACGAGTACCAGGTATGTATGCCCTAGACCTCGTGAAGGCCGCAAAAATCCGCTGGATGCGGAAAGCACAGGACCTATGTTCAGCAGTGGCTTTCGGCTGAAATGATGATAATAGTAACAGGATTCTTACCCGCTAAGACGAAGGCAAGAGTTCCGTCTCACTCGCAAGTATGGCGGCTGACTAACATCATGGCGGCAGCTGCCGACCAATAGCGGTACAGGAAAAAGAAGCACGGTGCGTGGAGCGTGCCGATTGGTCAATAGCATTTCAGGTACCTGGGTAAGCCATATCAGTTGGGTACTATACTATGTTCGTTCCGCAGATAAGCGCCGCGGCGATGGCCCGCGTGGCGCGCTACACGGGCGCGGAGGAGAGCGCGGGCGCGGCGCAGGCGCGCGTGCTGGCGCTGCTGCCGCGGCCGGGGCGCGCGCACGCGCTGCACGCCGCGCTGGCCGCCGCGCTGCACCACAACTCCGACACGCACTTCCCCATGCTATGACACCCACAAGAGCGAGCACCACGAGTACGTAGACAAGTATGTGCGCAGCGTGGTTAGGTCGTGTGAACTGTTGGTTAGGCTAGATAGGGTGCCATGCAGTGATTGTACGTGCAAAAAGTAAGAAAGCGTTAACATTGAATGAAGTATGTATACTCTGTTTTTTGGGAGAACTTAAGAGGAAAGGCGGGTGGCCAGTTAGGTATTTTAAGAAGGTATTGCTGTCGCTCTGCGAGCGCTCCGCCCTCGAATTCGTGCGATAAGGACAACTGCAGATCCGACTAAATATCCTATGTAAAAAGTCACATTTCGAGGTTTGGCTCTCGCCTATTTCCTCCTCCAATATTGGACCAATTTAAAAGATATTTCATAAACTGAATAAGAAGGATATATACTATGTCCCTATGTTTTTCTTTTTTCGTTAATAGTTGTCAAATTGGTACACTAGGCGTTTGTTGACAGCGGTCTGAATAGGCAATTTTGAGCATTTTTGGAGGGTTCTAGTTCCTATAAAAATAATATATCATCAAAAAACATAGGGGCATACAATTAACTGATATTTATATTTCTGTAAAAAATCATTGCTTTATGGTCATTAACCAGAAAGAAAACAGGCGAGAGCGTTTGTATCTTTTTGTATGGAGAAAAGAGCACCCACGTTTCCTCTTAAACCACTTCACTAGTGTAATCAATGATTTGCTTTCACTTGAACTATCGATAATTTTTGAACATCAAAGAATTTTTTTTTTTAACAATTAGATGTTATTGATGATGTTGTTAACACATAAATTCAAAAAATATCTGTTTCAAATGATAACTTCGGAAGTATTTGCACGTACACTTCGTACTGACTATGCTCGGCTATGCTAATATTTTAACTAGCTGCAGTAAAATTACACTTCTTATCTGCCATTTCGTTAAAAAATGTTCCCATTTGATAGCAAAATGACATTAGAAGTGTCATTTTACTGCAGCGAATTATTAATCCGACCATAGTATTATTACATCCATTGGAAATGGTCAATGTAATGTTAATAATGTATGGTCGCTGTCACCAGCTTCCTAATAATTGTAAGTGAAAATACTGTCACGTACTGCCACGGAGCGAATACAAAGCGTACTGCCGGTCACAGATAATGTAAAATAATGTATATAACAACATTCCCTGAAAAGACAAAGTCTAGATATGTATATAAGTCTTAGTGAAACGGCCCGATAACACGCCCGACCTGGGAGTTGAACCGTAACCAACTTGCTGAGCCCTCGCGCTAATTACGTAGGCTACTGCCGGAGGACTCAAAAAAAACCGAATTTTATTGCAAACTAATTTAATTAAATAAAAAATTACAATTAATGAAAATCAAATTGACCCGATCGATGGTGGATACGAAGTGCGCGGGCTCGGTCACGTAGACGGTGCCTTCGGGCCTCGTGCTCCGTGTCAGCAGTTTCCCCTCGTAGCAACTGGGTCGGTGATGCGCACGCGGCGTGCCTCGTGCCATGGTGTCAGCGCTTTCCTTAATAGTGATGCGCGTAACACGCTTGTAAACATTAGATGACTACACCAACGAAGCAATCACAACAACAAACTTTTAATCATCGCAGTACATCATATGCTTAATTACAGTAAGTCGGCGTTCGCACGAGCGTAAAAAAACCGCGGCGATATTTTATCGCGCACTGGATTTTCAATTCTCGTCGTTGAGCCGAGCGTTGAGAATCCAACCTAACAAAAACAGAGTGCATCCCAGCGCGACGAAAAACACACTGTTGGATTTTCAACTCCCGGCGCTAAGCAGAGAGTTGAAAATCCAGTGCGCGATAAAATCCCGCCGCGATTTTATTACGGTCGTGGAAGAGAAATTGATAACCTGCTTCAATTTGCCTTGTTCTAGCCATTTTATTCCTCTGACAAAGAACGACAGTTGTTGAATAAATATACGGACAATTTAAGTTGGTAGTCAATTTGTTAAATAATTAATCACCGTGACTTTGTACCACTGGTTTTCCGAGCACTCTCTGATGGTACGAGCTAGCCTGGCGAAGCCTACCGCAACCGAGCAGTGCCTGTTCATTGCATATAATTTAGATAAAACAGCAACGTCAGTCAATAACTTGTAATAATAGTCCAAGTATGCTTTTCAACATAAAACAATACAGATTATGGCAGAAATATTACTTCAACTATTTACAGTGTAAACAATTGTTGGTTGGCCTCTAAAGGAAAATTGAATAAAAAATAAAATAAAATACAGCCACAAATTAAATTAGATAGCGAAACTTGATAAATTTTAATAAAAAATAAAAATTGTTGATGATTTTTTTTGGATCAATGACCACTGGTACCTAGTGTTGTTACTTGAAGAATGAGTTGATAAGATACCTTTTATCGTTATTGATACCCATCACTTCTGTGAAGTTTACACAAAAAAAAACTGATCTTTTAAGTGACTAGTGACCGGCGGTTGATGATCCCAAAAAAAAAAACATCATAAAATTATATCGTTTCTGTTTTATCATGTTTAGATATCGATACTAAATAATATAATTTAATTTGACCCTGTATAGGCGACCAAAAAAAATTTTTCAAATCGGTCGAGCCATTTTCGAGTTTTTGAGAGAATAATCCTGTCCCAATTTCAAAATTCCCATAGAAAATCCACTTTCACTTTTCCCGAATTTCACAATTTTTTCGGCAACTTCCAATTTTTCTCACCGTTTATACCTTTCCTTACAAGTTACGAAAAACACTTCAAAACCAAAATCAGCTAAATCGGCCCCGCCGTTCTCGAGTTTTATCCAGACAAACGAACAGCAATTGATTTTTATATATATAGATAGATTATGTAAATATAAAAAAGATAGATGGATAAATAAAAAAGATAATTGAATAGTATCTGTATCATGGATTTAAAAAGGATTAGTTTACATGCGCCAGCGCAGGCTATGTAAAGGCAGAAGGCAGCATCGAGAGAGTGATAGTTACAAATCGACAGCTCAGTGATATCTCCGCTTGAAATAGTAGTGTTGATCAGTGTGTCCAAGTAAATAATTAAATAACACATGAGCCGACCCGTGATTCAAGAAGTCGGCAACGCTTGCAAGCATCGCAATTGAGAACCAAATTGTTAATGGCACTTGAAACATGGTACTAAATTGATTTAATACCTACGTGCTCGTATGTTGATAACGCGTGTATATACCGCTGTAGCTGCCACACACATTCGCTTGTATTGCATGTACAATAATATTGTAATAACATACGCACAATTTTACATGTATATATTAGTTCTGCACTAAGATATTTATAATAATGTAGGATACATTTCTTATAACCCACATCATCGATTTTTGTAGCATTATATGTACTTACACAGCGAATTGTTTCTTACAAATCTTATTTGATAAACAAATACGGTAAGAAAATCAATAGTTTTGCAAAAATCACACTTAAGGTTAGGTTAGGACGTCTTGATATATGAAAAAATAAAAAAAAGCTGGCAAGAGCGAGTCTCGGAGTCACACACGAAGGGTTCAGTACCACCACACAATATTTAACACCACATTTTTTTAAATACTTTAGTATAAAAAAACACGTTTCTTGTATGGGGGACTTCATTTAATGTTTAATCCCTCACGTGTCTGAGTTTGGGCTATTTTTTGACCCAAAACCCCAGCGGTGGGGGGGGTTGGGGGTTAGTTGCGAACCCTATAGGTTCACAACTACTGATGAGGATATGTTTTCCATCGGATGATGTTTTTTTAAATTTGTATAAGTGATTTAAGCTTATACAAGGTGTAACATAAATAACCCACAACCTCTTAAGGGGTCATTGTACTCATCATTATGAACAACTTTTACTATGGGACCAAAACCTGGAATCGCGAAAAAAAAATCAGCTGCTCCCTACATTTTGACGAGTTTGATGTAGATAAATGTACTGGTCAGCTGATTTTTTTCGCGATTTCAGGTTTGGTCCCATAGTAAAAGTTGTTCATAATGATGAGTACAATGACCCCTTAACAGGTTGTGGGTTATTTATGTTACACCTTGTATACCTACTATGTAAAGTTTTGTCCTTATGCACACATGGAGTGCATTTGACACGCGGGGGGAAGGGGGGGTTAGTTGCAATTAAGCAATGATAATAAAATTATATAATTAGTAAATGTCAATGAATACTCTAATATTAATATTTGTAATAGATAATGTTTGCTATTGTTTTTATTGTGGATTACCTAATGTAAGAAATATTTCTCACAACGGGCGTTTGAGTTGTGGTGTTTAGTTTACGTAATTATGTTTATTTTAATTATATTAAATATTTGCACACCTATTGAGGTAGGATATGGTTAAAAGGCCATTAATGTAACGTGTATCACCTTATACACCCATATTCAGGCAAATAAATTATTTGATTTGATTTGATTTGATTTGCAAACTCCATAGGTGCACAACTACTGATGATGATTGGTTTTCCATCGGATGATGTTTTTTTTACGGTTATATAATTATATGTGATATAAGCTTATATACCACTATTTAAAGGTTTTTCCTTATGCACACATGGGATGCATTCGACACTTGAGGGGTTAACTGAATTTTATTTTTATTACTTAGTTCTTATAACGGCCATAGCAGTAGGTACACACTCTGTGAAAATTTCTAGTGTCTACCTATTACGGTTCAAAAGATACAGGCCCGTGACAGACGGACGGACGTACGGACAGCGGAGCCTTAGTATTTGGCCCTCATTGCACCCTTTGGGTACAGAACCCTAAAAGTACTCCAATCCTACGCTACATTTAAACAACTGCCTTACCAGCAAAACATAGGTACCACATAAATGTACTTAAAAGTGACATTTAAATACGTTTTAAACAAGCGTTAAGTTGTTGTGCTAGATGCATTCATTTTCTAAAATAAAATAATTTCAATCCGCATAATATGTATTTGTTTACCAAAAAAGAGACACAAAGAAAAATACACTTTAATAGAATGATTACATCGAAGGCTTACATTTTAAATTATATCCAGCCATGTTGTATGTATTCAAGTTATATAATATAATCATTCCAAAAGCAATACTAGATGATAATATGTAGATGGTCTACTTATTATGTGCTACTGTAAAAGCCCAATCAAGTTACCTGCTTTCTTTGTTTAGTATTAGGATGTAATAATTGCTAGATTAAAGTCATTTGCAGTAACAGATAGTAATTAGATATTCAGAACCATATTTATGTAGCTTGCTAGATATTAACTAAACTTATTAGTTGACTTAATTAATTCCTAGCTCAGATCATATTATCTTAGCCATAGTTCCTAAGCTAACGAAATTCGTGCCGCCCTTATTACAAATATTTTTAAATTTTACAATGCACTTGCGTGACGTCACCAACTAAGGAGAAATGTGCGACTTTTAGACTTTATATCAGATAGGTAGTTCGCTAGTTTCGATTAATATTTAATACACATACATACTATATTATGTCACGCGAATGGTAATGTAACTGCATAATGATTTAAAATAAAATTAAATGGTTTCGTTAACAGTTCCGTCGATGGTTTAGAATACCAGCTGAAAGACTCGTCATGTTGATGACACTACTTTGCTTTGAATATTACCTGCAACAAGACATTTCGATAGCTTGCCATCGAATTGTTTCCCTGTCTTTTATATTAAACCTCTAATTCATACGCGTCAAGGCAGTTTGCTTTCTTCTAGTTTATTTAAATAATGGACTGAATGACAATTTCGTGTATTTTGTATTAATTTATCTATTCACATGATGGTGTTGTATTGATTTTTCCAAAAGAGAGACTTTTCTGATTATGTTCATTATTTATATTAACAGATTAAAAATAGATTTTAATATTTTTATTTATTGACATTATTTTTAACGCTACAGTTTATTTAAACTAGGTAGTGTATTATTTATATAAGTAATAAGAATGATTATTGTTTTTAATATTCCAAGTAGAGGCCAAATGTATAGAGTATTAATAGAGACCTAAATCTGTAGATAATTATAATGATTTGTTTTAGAAATAATATAAATATGTATGTTTTTACGATGTCACAAAATTCTAATGTCAGTGTATAAATTGGACCTAATAGAAAAATGTTGATGGCATCCGAGAGTTGTTAAGTACCTACATAAATATTACAAAAAACTTTATATGTCTTTGGTAGCACTGTTCTAGCTGTCAAATTACTGCGATTACAGAATGTAAGTACTGCCTGTAAGAAGTCGTGCATTTAAATACTGCCTGATAATTTAAATATCATAACGTAACGTAAACGTGAACGTACTTAAATATCGTATCGTTTTAATTAACTATGAATAAATAAAGTGAAGCGCGAAATGGTTTAAGTTTTCATAAGCGAAGTCAGTTTAAAAATGTGTGTACAATATCATTGACTCTAGTCATTGCCAGGTTTAAGAAAGGAAGCCAAAAGAAATCGTATTGTACATACCCCAGGCTCGAAAAATTAATTATTTTGATTATGATCACTGCTATTGAAGACTGTAACTTGTTGCAATGTTAATGTGTTGTGCAGTTTATATGTTCATTGTTTATTATTGCTCTTTTTGTGACGAAAAACCTTACTCCAGAATTGAAAACTTTTTTTTTTATCAAATTGACCGAGGTCCAATTATGCACATTGTTTTTAAATCTATACTGTAGTTGAATTATTGTAAATGTGAAGTTCGGCCTAAAACTTCTTTGTCAAATGTGTAACGAGTGTCACTTATTTGAAATAAATGGGTTTATAAAATTGATACGCTGTATTTCTATTGTAATAAAGCCTCTTTAAAACTGCATACATTAGAGACGACGGATAAGATCCGCATTAGAATTGTTCGAAAAAGAACTGTTGTTAGCGATATAGCTTACGGAATTAAAAAAAAAAGCTGAAGTAGCAGTGCAGCTGCTCATCAAGTAGAGAGTAGATTTTGCAAGCTGTTGCTATGCTGAGAAAGTTCATGCCAACTGCGTCTGCAATATATGTATTGCAGACGCAGTTGGCATGAACTTTGAGTGATTGAACCCATTGTGGGCTCTGAATGGAGTCAAGGCGATGAGGATGTGGGGCATCAACAGGATGCCGCCCATTTGCAGCACAGCAGCCGAAGGTCGGCTAATCTTATTGATATTATGCTCCAATTGCCCGTTAACGAAGTGCACTTTTAGTTCACACTGTAAAGCGGAAGTTAAATATGGGTACAAGAAAACAGACTATGCAAAAAGCACTTCTTTCTTCCCAATATCAAAGTGGTACAGTCTGCGAGGTTTAAGCCGAGCGCTGCATTTGTGTGAGTGCACATATATAGTGTAGGTGTGACGTCCGGCATAGAGCGCGATTCGTCTTTTTGCTAATCGGCTTTTGTTCTTTTAGTACGAGAGGCTATGACCATCGTTGTAAAACGTTTGATAAGACGAAAATTTTGGTCATGGGGTCTCGTACCATTTTGGTGATCACTCACACAAATGCAAAGCTCAGCTTACGCCTCGCGGACTGTACCTTATTAGGTAGGTATCTAAAACCAGTATGAAGCAGATATTGAAGTCGCATAGCACTTAATAAAAACTTTTTATTTATTAGTCAAAGCAATACCAATGATAAATCAGCAAAGTTTCATAATCATCAATAAAATTCTGCTCTCAACGAAACCTCTGTCAATTAACAATCTACATCGAGTGCATGGCGCCACTGACAGCGGGGCGGATCAAAGCCTAAAAAATAAATTTTACTACATCTAAGTATGAGCTATTTTGTAGTTCCGATCAGTGTTGGAACAGAAATTCTGTAAACAATTTAGCGTATTGACGTGGAAACGTCTTTTCGCTTGTTGTACTGAACTGATTAATTCCATGGAACGACTCACTGTCCAGGGACAAGTGGAGGGCAAGCGGTCGCGCGGTCGGTCACCTACGCGTTGGACAGACCTTATCAAAGCGTCGACACAAACCTCCATAGTTCAGAAATTTTGAGACGCGGAAGACAGGACTGCTTTGGCCAAAGAAAATGCAGAGTCATCAACCACGACCACTCTGTCAAGCATAGACTATTCACTGTCAAGAGTGAACGACTAAGGAGGAGGACTGAACTGATTGGTGATTCCAGTCAAAATTCTGCGTGGAGCTGCATCCACCTCTGCAACATCGGAGAGTCCCACCTATCTGCGAACTCTAAGAATAGGTGTACTGTTGGCGCTGCCACGAACACTCCTCATCAGGGATCTACATCTATTTCTAATAATTTTTAACCGACATTCAAAAGGAGGAGGTTCTAAATTCACCCGTTTTTTGTGTTTGTTACGCGATTATACCGCAATCTTGGACCGGGCAAAAAAATTAAAAGACAGATCCAAAGACACCGACTCCCGAAATTAAAGTTATTTTTCACTTTGTAGTGTTTTTTTTTTGGGAGCCGGTTTTTTTTAAAGAAAATTTTTTTATTCTAATAATGGCTTCAATATTATTTTCCTTAAATATACCCGACGCACTGCAGCGCTACGGCAGCCCCAGCAGTCCTCAGTGCATTATTATAGAGGTGAGGGTTTGATTGGAACTCTAACATCCACGCTCAGACAGTTAAAAGCTAGCACCGATTAGCCAGGCATCATTATACTCGGTTATTCCTTCCTTGGTAATGGCGGTCAGGTTAGAACTGCGAATACTTCTTTCGTGTAGAGTGAATGAAGCGCGCTTACACACTAGACGAGCGACTGAAGCGACCGCGTTTTCACGAAAAAGCGAGCCCACTCTTAACACGAATAGCGCACTTACACTACACATGATAAGAGCGAGTGAAGCGAGCACTCACAAGAAAAGCGAATGTAGCGAGCCTACTTAGACGACGAGCGAGCGAACCGGGCACACTTTCCACACTATTTGGTGGGATAGAGCTGTTAGTAAAGTGACAAACTGCTAGCACCGACTAAGGATTATTTTGGGAACTCCTCTCACTAGGTTAGGTAAGGTTACAGCTGACCAAACGTTTTCACGAAAACAAACGACGCGGACTCGAGCTGTGCATACAATAGTACATTTTGATACAAGTGGAGAACGTTTGTTATTGCATTCGATGCGGAATTAAAACACCCGAGCCGTAGGCGAGGTTGTTTTTGAGCCGAGAACTGCAATAACAAATGTCCACGAGTATCAAACGACGTTTTTCAATACACTTTTGAAGAAATAAAATAAAATAACGGAAAATATTTTTGTCATGAATTAATAGGAAACTATGATTTAAATTTCCTTTTTTTTCGCGCTTTGCTTTCGCCAGGTTGAAAGAGAAGCAAAGGTATAAAGCAGCACACCCTAATATGAAAAATAGAAAATTCAAATATTTTTGAGTTTAGAGCACAAATAAATGTTAATTTGTTCATACACGTTTTTTTTTTATTGTAATAATCATGGTTTTTGATAATATTCTTTAAATAAACATAATATAAATATTCAAAAAATATTAACGCCTTGTAGACGGATATCTCTTTGCCGAGATTAAAAAAAACATTCACCTCCGAAAAGAGAGTCGTGAATAGAGGCATTGAACCTCAGAAGAATAACTGAACCAATTTGGACTAATTATAGGTATAAGTTATCTGTGGCAATTTTCATTCCCGCACACGGGTGGAAAAATGAAAAATCGCACGCGTGGGACATACATTCCATTGTGAACCTAATCGTAGTGCGATATGAACCAGTTTTCGAGGAAGTGTATTGAAAAATGTTTTTTTCTGTTGTTTTACTGTTCTGATTTTGACCTGAACTTATCTAGATAGGTTCTGATAAATCTCAAATAAATGTTCCAGTGACGGATTATTCAAAAGAGGACCACAAGATTTTCAATATGATTTGTAGGATCTTTATCAAGTCTCGCTTGTGCCGCGTTCCGATGCGGACGTGTTTGTATATTCTTCCGCCCGTCACCATGGCTCCTCCACGCAGCGCCGCCCTAGCCTCTCACGCCGTCCCGCTGCTAGTGTCTGCCGCCCTAGCGAAAGCCCTACTAAAGGATTTCGCTAGAGTAACCGCGAGTTCCCCTGGCGCTCCAAGTATAAAGTCTATGCCTGAAAAGGCACCGAACAGGGCTGATAATGATGAGGGTTTCATAACGGTGCAAAAGAGGAAGCGCCGGTCGCGAACTAATAAGAACCGCTACGGCAAAGCTCCTACGTAGCCAGAAGTGACCCTGCGCGGTGCAAATCCGAACACACCGGTGTACATCTCCCGCACCGTCACCGGTGTACGTATGCCAGAAGGCGAGGTACACGTCGGGGTGCAGTTATTGGAGTCGCGCCGCAACGTCAACTTCAAGCGCACTATGCAAATGCACCCACGGCTGGTGAAGGACAATTGCAGGATATGGACACATAGATATTGGACTATGTGTTTGGATGTCTAAAATGGACTGGTTACCTAGAACTCTGAAAGGACTATGGCCTCTACTGCCTGATCAATGAAAACACTCAAAATAATGTGCCCCCGAAAACTATTGCTAGCAATTAGTGATTCTGCGACAAGCATCTCAGGATTCTCATATGTTGTCCACATACGAATATCTTGAGGTGCTTGAGGAGTGGCGACGTATTCCACAGCTATAAGGACAACCCCAGAACCCGAAAAATGGTCAAGATCCCTACCAGCACTTACTGGAATACTTACTTCCTCCGAGCACGTTTGCCTTTGCGAAACTTATATTGTAAATAGGTCTTTGACATATCTCGGGACCTTGCAGTCCCGGACCTTTGGAAGGCGAACGAGGGGCCGAAGCCAACTCGCAGATACCCGTTATACAATTTTAAATTATGAGGAGGCACCAACCGACAATTATCCCTGTATGCACTATGCAAGTGCACCCAAGGACAACCCCGGCTGGTGCAGGACTATTGCAGAACATGGAAACAAAACATATTGGGCTATGGGTTTGGGTGGCTGTGGACTGGTTACCTAGAACTATGTAAACACTATGTCCCCTGCCTGACTATTGTTTTGTATACATACACTCTTAAAATGGCAGGGGATGACTTGCACACTCAATAATGGGCCCCCGAAAACGGTCGCTAGCACATAGTGTCGTAGCGGCAAGGGGGCAACATGTCCTAAGGTGCTTGTGAGGAGTGTAGAGGTATCCCACGGCTATACCTACCAGCATCTTGAATACTTCCTTCTTCCTAGCACGTCTGCTCTTGCGAATCTCCACTCAAACCGGCCAATAAAGGGAAGAAAGAGGTGGGAGGTCTTTTCCTCGTCAGTGTTCACTACAGCCAGCCAATAAAGGCAAGCGAGAGGTGAGGAACAAGACTTCTTCCGGGAGATAAGGTCCGTGGGTTCGCTACTGCCCAACAGCTCGCCACATGCTGCCCTGTGGATTTCTGTATCTCTATTTGTCTGACTCCTCATCCTAGACATGTTCCGGCAAAGTAAACTCCACAGGCACAGACCTAGAATTCGGAGCGCGCAAGCCCCACCACGACGTCAACGTAGAGATACTGTGGTATTATTTACATTATTCTTCTTCCTAATTAAGTACCTAAAATAAAAATTCTCACACCCGTTTATAAAATTGCTCGCGTTCAGTGCGTTGCGCGTCTGCTAATTGCCCCGGTAGCCCCCCATTGCTAGCGATCCGGTCATAACCGGCGTGAGTCGGTTCGAGTTATTCTCGGCACTCCTTAACAACTCCATAAGCGTGTGCGCAGGTGGCAAGGAAACGCCTGGAAACGATCTGTGATTTATGGGACATTAAATCAGTTTGACTTTTAATAGTGTTAGGCAAGTATGGTTATATTTTTTAGATTTTAATTGGGATTTGGATAGTCGCTGTGTTCAACTGTTTAAAGTTCAGAATTTCTACTTCCCGAGTTATTCTTACCCATCGACGGATCTCAAGGAAAGGCACTCTCCATTTGTAAATGGCGGACTCTTAGGTACCTACAGGATAAAAACCAGGTAGCCATCCATAAATCCTATGGACGGAAGGAATGAGCGTGAGAGATTCTTGTGCTAAAGTAGGCGGTGTATGATGAACAGAAGCTGAATAGCTGTTAATCCGCGCTGAACCAGAAACACTGCAATCATGCTGATTTAATTATAATGAGAGCGCGGTCAGTAGGCCAATAGCATGGGGCCGGGGCCGCCGACCGGGATGAGATGTTTTGATGCTTAGGTACCTACTTGTACCAATAGCATGGGGCCGGGGCCGCCGACCGGGATGAGATGTTTTGATGCTTAGGTACCTACTTGTACCAATAGCATGGGGCCGGGCCGCCGACCGGGATGAGATGTTTTCATGCTTAGGTACCTACTTGTACCAATAGCATGGGGCCGGGGCCGCCGACCGGGATGAGATGTTTTGATGCTTAGGTACCTACTTGTACCAATAGCTTGGGGCCGGGGCCGCCGACCGGGATGAGATGTTTTGATGCTTAGGTACCTACTTGTACCAATAGCATGGGGCCGGGGCCGCCGACCGGGATGAGATGTTTTGATGCTTAGGTACCTACTTGTACCAATAGCATGGGGCCGGGGCCGCCGACCGGGATGAGATGTTTTGATGCTTAGGTACCTACTTGTACCAATAGCATGGGGCCGGGGCCGCCGACCGGGATGAGATGTTTTGATGCTTAGGTACCTACTTGTACCAATAGCATGGGGCCGGGGCCGCCGACCGGGATGAGATGTTTTGATGCTTAGGTACCTACTTGTACCAATAGCATGGGGCCGGGGCCGCCGACCGGGATGAGATGTTTTGATGCTTAGGTACCTACTTGTACCAATAGCATGGGGCCGGGGCCGCCGACCGGGATGAGATGTTTTGATGCTTAGGTACCTACTTGTACCAATAGCATGGGGCCGGGGCCGCCGACCGGGATGAGATGTTTTGATGCTTAGGTACCTACTTGTACCAATAGCATGGGGCCTAAAATATTATATAATAACTATTTAATTGTGCAGATAACAATAAAAAATCTATTGTGTTTGCTAATTAGGCGTGCTACGGGTTAATAGTAAAATAGTTATGAAGTGAGAAATCAGTCATTTCTAATAAATTGGCAAATTAACAAAAAAAAAAGCCTTGTGCGAGTCGGACTCACACACGAAGGGTTCCGTACCATATACACTCCTTTGCAAAACAAACCACGCCCAGCGCGAATTATTATTATTATTTACTTAGGCACCTATTACAGATTTATTATTAGAAAATAATGGTTCACGGTTTATGTTTATGAAATTAAATGTTTTTTTTTTTATTTTTACATTTGAGTTGATTGAATGAAAGGCAAATTGCGGTTCACTATATATGACGTATTAAAAAAAACTACTTGCTATTACTAGATCTCGTTCTAACCAATTCATGTAACCATAGGTACATCCATAGACTTATAAAAAAAGATGGACTCCGCGCTGCGCATATCGAAAGTGAAGCACAGTAAGTATGCCGGGTCCGTTTGTACAAACACGCCTCGCGCACACATTTACATCATAGTATGCCGACCGGCCGCCATTACGTGACACGAGCGACGGCGTCTTTGCAGGTACTCAAATCACGCACACATAGATCGGTAGGGTGCTTCACTTTCGATATGCGTGGCGCGGAGTCCATCTTTTTTTATAAGTCTATGGGTACATCATATATTTTTTTTAGTTTTATCATTCTCTTATTTTAGAAGTTACAGCCCCCTCCCCCCTGTAACTGGACACATATTTTACCACTTTGGAAGTGTCTCTCGCGCAAACTATTCAGTTATTTATTTATTGCATTTTTTTTTAGTTTACAAAAAAAATATATTAGAAACCTCAATATCATTTTTGAAGACTCTATCCGTAGATACCCCACACGTAGGGGTTTGATAAAAAAATATTTTCGAGTTTCAATTCTAAGTATGGGGAACCCCCAATATTTATTGTTTTTTTTTTCTAGTTTTGTGTGAAAATCTTAATGCGGTTCACAGAATACATCTACTTACCAAGTTTCAACAGTATAGTTCTTATAGTTTCGGAAAAAAAAGTGGCTGTGACATACGGACGGACATACAGACATGACGAATCCATAAGGGTTCCGTTTTTTGCCATTTGACTACGGAACCTTAAAAAACAAGGGAGCTATGCCACAAAAATGTTAAGTAATTTTTTAGCGACGGAAATATTCGTGGATGTCCTCCGCCCTAGAGCGGCCTAAGTCCGTCCGTTCATCCGTCCGTCCGTTTATCCGTCCGTCTGACTTAACGATCTATCAAAACAAGTGTAAAAGTTAAATTTTTCGGACGGGCAAAACCACATCGGGAGCAGGGACAACTGTCCTATCGTGTTGCCATTCATACTTCGTTCGGGTCCCGAACCAATCAACTGTCCGTAGGTGATACGGAGTAGGAAACGACCGTAACCAAGGCCGAAACTACGGACTTCGTGCTTAGGTAGTAGACCCCCAGGCGCGGCTGTAGCTTCCGGGTGGTAGAATCTCCAAGTCTGACAGCCGCAAGCCACTATGGCGGGGCCGCAGGTCAGTCTGCGCCCACTGCCGGTAAGTCAGTCGGAGAGTAACGGTGCTGTGCTGGTTCTCTGGTCAATCTTTACCGTCGGTACTGCAGCGTGCCCTAACTTGATTTTTAAAAAAAATCTGCCCAACCTTTTCCCAACTAGGTTGGCGTCGGCTTCCAGTCTAACCAGATGAACCTGAATACCAGTATTTTATATGGAGCGACTGCCTATCTGACCTCCACAACCCTTGTCAGGTTGTCAGACTTTCGGGCTTCTGACGACTCGGAACGACTATCAAAGATACACAAATGACAGCCATGGACCAACGGCCTAACGTGCTTTCCAAGACGCGGAGGAGTCTCGGTATGTAAAGATGGACCCATCCACGGACCAACTCCGGCAAGCGTAGCTTAACCTGATGGATCGACCCGTACGGATGGCTGTTATTACTTAGCCACGAGCTGCCCTAACCATATTAACAGATCTTAAATAACAAACAACCCCATGCCATGCGGGTAAGAAAAATGACTTAACAATTTAAAGAGCACTAAAATAAAAACTTTTTACAAAAAAAAAAACAACCGACTGTCAAAAAAATACTGCAAAGTGAAAAATAACTTTAATTTCGGAAATAGGTGTCTTTGGATCTGTATTTTAGTTTTTTGCCGCCGCGCCGACATCCGAAATTAAAGTTATTTTTCACTGCAGTTTTTTTAAAAATTTGGTCGTTTTTTTTTGTAAAAAAGTTTTTATTTGTCACTTTTTAGTGGGTCAGTTTGTAATTTATTTAAGTTACAATACCTAGCCTAATGTCAACTGCTCATCATCTTTTTACGAAATATTGCTTTTCCCGATGCTGGGACGTTAATTGTTGAGGAGTTCTCCTAGTAAGAACCAGGAGAACCAGGAGAGCTCGTCCGGTGACTTCACCATCAGCTCCACTTCACCATATGCATTGTGACGGACGAGCATAAATTGGTAATCGAATCGCAACCCGTGAAATACTCATTATTGAGTAGTTCCGATGGCCATATGTGGTCTTATCAGTTCCACTTCACCAATGGTGCTTTTCGAGAGCAAATGCACAAGTTACTATAAAAAATACCCAAATCACTATAGGTTTGCGTATAAAATTTGAGGGTTTCCCTCGATTTCCATGGGATTTCCTAATTAGATCCTGACTTGGTGACAATGGGACCACCTCGAGAGCATACCCTATCAAATAAAAAAAGAATTTTTAAAATCGGTCCACAATTGACGGAGAAATCGGTGTACAAACATAAAAAAATATATATACAGGGTGTTCGGCGCATGGACCGACACAATTTTTTGGGGGATTGGGGGGTCATTTGCTAGGTTTCACCTAAAGACCTCCATGTCCTAAGTGTGACGGTAATTGAGATATGTTTTTTTTTTGTTCTTTCTTTGAATTACCCAAAATCTCGCAATTGAATCGATATATTTTTTTTGTTTATGGTTGCAATAGAACAAAATAAATTTTATAATAGTCTGCAATGTATTTTTATTCTAAATAAATTATTATTTGATGTAATTGATCAGTAGAAAATGACTTATGTGCTTCCAAAGTCTTAAAAATGTTTAAATGTATGAAAAATTACTACTCTTAAATTCATTTTTTTTTAAATGAAGCCATTTTGACCTTATTTTTATCTCAAAAAGTTCTTTAGCTTGTACCCTTTCTAAGGGTATGCTACACGCTATGAAAAACAATTCAAATGTAGTCAAAATACTAGTTAGAGAGTCAGTTATGGAGTGTTTTAAGAAAAGACTTATTACGGTAATTATATTTTTTTATTTTATTTCGAATAATAATACATTGTAGACTATAATAAAAATTATTTTATTCTTTTACAACCATAAACAAAAAAAATATATCGATTCAAAGGCGAGATTTTGGGTAATTCAAAGAAAGAACCAAAAAAAACATATCTGAATTACCGTCACACTTAGGACATGGAGGTCTTTGGCATTGTTCAGACCAAACGTATTGTCGGCCGCTGACTGTGAGCGTCTAGTTCAAAATTTATGAAAAAAAAAACAACAACACTTCGGTCGCCGATTGACTAGTCTTTATTTTTCATATGATCTTACAGTCAGCGGCCGACAATACGTTTGGTCTGAACAATGCCTTTAGGTAAAACCTAGCAAATGACACCCCCAATCCCCCAAAAAATTGTGTCGGTCCATGCGCCGAACACCCTGTATATACGCGACGAATTGATAACCTCTTTTTTTTTTTTAAAAGTCAGTTAATAAAAGTATAATGATTGCAAAGTGTGATTTAAATTAAATTACTTCACTAATTACGTAGTTAACTAGTTAAGTTGTTAACCACTCAAGTGTCGAATGCACCCCATGTGTACATAAGGAAAACTTTTACATAATAGGTACATAAGCTTATATCACTTATACAGGGTGTTCCTTTAATGGTGTCAAGCCAGTGCGAGCTGATAGCAGAGTACCACTATCGATTTAACCCCCATGTATGTTCTACGATTTTTTGTAGTTTTCGAGTTATAATTTTTTTTCGATATTTTTCCTGATTCAACGAGATGATGGCTTTAAAAAATATTATCGTTTTTTTGGGTCAACTTTGAACAAGAATGTATTATAAAAAAAGTAAGTTTAAAAACTAAAACCCGACTACTGAAAAATCACGCTTTAAAAAGTATGAAACAAGAAAATATACTCATCTGAAATTAGAAAAAGTCAGACAAAGTAAAAATCTCTAGGTAAAAATTTTAGGTACATTTCTAGAGAAAATTATGTTTGGCTCCGGTCTGAGGCGTGATTTTAGAAATTATTTCTAAATATCCGGTGATTGCAAGCAAAGCCGCGAGCAACAGCTAACAATATATATATTTTTGAAATATGCTAATTAAGCCCTTTCATTTACCAAACACGGCATCATTAAAAAATGTTTTTGTTTTAGTTCATGACTTTATGTCCACTAGAGGGCGCCATATTCAATTTAATGTGACGTCACATAGCCAGCGGACAATCAAGACGCTTCCAAAGATACCTCATTTGTCAAATTATGACAAGCAGTTTAGAAGTTATGAGGGAACAGATGAACATACATACATACATACTGGTCAAAATCATAACTCTCCTTTTTGCTTCGCCGTAGTCGGGTAAAAAGAAAGATTTAAGCGAAAATAGACATTTAATGAAGAAAAAGGAAAGTTAAATTGGCTTTGATGTAGGTAAACCAGCCGTGATTTGTTGGGTAGCAAGTTTTCCACTATATCGGCCGCCCTCTCTTTCATTAACTCAGGTGTTAGCACATCTTCATCACTTGAATGCATTTTTACTCGATTTCTTAACATTAAACTTTGTGTTCGTACAACTTACAGTAAGTATTCAAAATAGCGCCAATTTACTAGCGACAGCAACAACACAAAACAGTTTTTATTCGAATGCTAAACTCCTTGTCAAAAATGTTGACTAATCAAATTGAATTTAGAACACACCAATATAGGTCGAATACACAGATTTAGAGTACCTAGACTATATACCGCAAGCCATCCGACCAAGCGTGCCCTGGGCCTGCATGATTGTACTAAAAAAAGTCTGTTAGCTCAGTGACGCTTAGCGATTGAATCGACTCTGGTTTACGTTGAGCACATCACTAAATGGCTGGGGTGAAGTTTCGTAGGTATAAAGAAGTTGACACGCTCGGTTTTCATACTATCTAATGAACATGCGGTATCTAGCCTACTCTAAATCTGTGGTCGAATATATTGGTGTATTCTAAATTCAAACATCAAAACAGTGAGTAAAAGTGCTTTTTATTCACTGTTTTCAGTGAATAAAATAAGCTTTTTATAGGGTGAATGGTTTAAAGCTATAATTTGGCATGGATCATATTCATCCAGCCGACAAAGTGGTAAAATAAAATCATGAAAAAAAAAATTCTTAGGGTACCTTCTGAACACGTAAAGTGGGGATGTTTCATTTTCTCGTCTACCACATGGTGTGGGGTGTTGTTGCTTTTTCCTGGGGGAGCGCATTCCACGGAAAGATAGACTGAATGAAGAAGGAAGAGTGAATGAAGTCTGTACGGTGAGTGGGACATTGAAGAAGACGATTTTGAGATGAACGTAGATTTCTATTGTAGTTGGCGCAAATGTACTGAAAGTGGGGGCTAGATAACTAGGGGAAGAGGGAGAGTCAAGAAATTAAAACAAGGTGGTGAGCGCGCTTTGCTCTCTGCGCTGGCTATGGGCAACAACTTTAGAAGTGACCGATGGCAGAGACATGATCATTTCTAAGCATATTGAAATTTAATTTTTAAGTATTTCTTCAGAAGCTTGGGCTAATAAACACACACACACAGCCTACACCTACCTACACCTACACAGACAAAGAGGCAAACGGACAAAAATACTAAAAACCAAACGTAAGTAAATTTTATGTATTGTTCATTAAAATGTAGGTAATATAGGTATTACTTAGGTCCCATCTTTTCCTAGGACTGAAAAAACAGAAAACCGCATGCGGTGTGATCAGATTAAGTAATATTAATAAAAAAAATATCTATCAACTGTTTGTAATATTGAGATAATGACCTAGTATTGCGTTGCGTGATCCTCGGGGGTCTCACTAACGGCATCCTCAAGAATTGGCGAAAAGAAGCGCAACGTCGAGATAACATGGAAAGAATGGTGGGAGACCATGACGCTTCCAAACAATACCTAATAGCCTACCTAGTAACAATCTCGCCCCCACATACTACACATACCTACTATTCCTACAGCTAACAAACATCGTGTGACACCCGGGAAAATGGTATTCAATTCTTATGTATAATGTAAGTAGGTACCTAGATAACGATCGAAGAAAAATAGCAGTAAGTAATCGGAGGAAGTTGCAGAAGTGGACTCATCCTGAGGATAAAGTCGATTGCAGGCGGCCTGGCAGCAGTTGCAATCAGAACTTCATGCATCAACTATCAAGTAATTGAGACACAACTGAGCCGTGTCTGGATACTGGAACGTTTTCAATTCTCACTGGTTTGTAGTGTAGGTACCTACATAGTACTACCACAGACCAGGTACCTACTACATAATACTGTAGTGTAGAGTTTCATTCTACGTTTCGAGATTTTTAAAAACTCATTTAATTTGATGAAATATTCAACTTTATTTTTGCATTGGCGGTATTTTTACAATTGTTTTCTTTTGATTTTGTCAGTTTTTTTTCTGAGTTGTCATTATCGAATTCTTCTCCAGACCCTCAGCTAGCTGCACAGACATAACAATATTGTCAATAAAGTACACATTGGCGATAATATTGTGTGTATGCAGTGTATGTGGCCCAGGGTCGGTATGGCCTCAGGGCATACCGCTACATTTCCCGGTGGGCCGGTCCCTCCGTGGGCCGGTCCGGCTGGCGGACTGGACCTGCCCACGGAGGGACCTGGAGCTGGACTCCGGCCATGCAGATTTATCGTTACTAGAGCCCAAAAGCTTTTCACTACTTATTACAAAATCGTCGGACCACGCACAACGAAGAGACCGTAGTTGGGATGAATTTATTTTATCCCAAAAACAAAATTAACATGATAATTGAAAAAAAAGGTTCTCGATCAAAGCCAAGGTCAATTCTCCAACTGCGAATGTAAGTTTGTAATTATTTATTTATTTCAGTATGGAAGACTTCAGCTAAAAAAACTTAACAACAATAAAATCAGCCAAGTGCGTGTTGGGCCACGCGCAGTAATAGCAGCCGCCCGTCGTTATTCGAGCCCAAATATTATTTATTTAGAAATCATTATTCAAGAATGCTATGATTTTATTTTTGTATATTTTTACATGGTTCATGAACTTATATTTACTACCTGTTTTACACAACTAACAAGAAACACGTGAAATCAAAGGATTACATTATTATGAGTATTTTCTTCATAAGGTCGCTACTCTGAGCCACACACTGTCCGTCAGTCTGTCAGACTGTCAATACCCTTTTTCTCAGGAACGCGTGGCGGTATCAAGTTGAAATTATATCAAATACTTACGAAGTCTAGGTCCCTTGGAGTTCTAAAAAATGTAGCTTCTACGGTCAACGCAATACAAACATACGGCCGTGTATGCATTAACTTATGCGTTTATGCGACATATTTTGATACTCGCAAGTATATTTAAGCCTATGCGAGCGGTACTTACCGTTGACCTACAGTCGTATTTATAGTCAAGTAAAAGTAATTACTTCATTCAAAGTAATTGCTCAAGTAATGATTTTCATTCTATAATTTAGTAATTGCTTGAAGTTAGAACTGTCAACGCTTAGAATTCTTAGCCAAGTAATTAATAGTCACCATTTTCTTTACCTACCCTCAAGTTATGATTTCATTAAGAAATTACTGTTAGCAAGTAATTACTCAAGTAATTACTTGATTATAAATACGAGATCTAGAATCATGTTTGGCAAGAAGCAAGGTCTCATAGCACAAAAGTCTTTTTTTGGGATTACAAACTTAAATTTGCAATTGGAGAATTTACCGTGACGTATATCAATGAACATGGTTTTCTATACTTGACAATTTACCGACGCTTTTGCCAATATGAGGGTCTGAAACTATCCCACAGGAGCGTACTACCGGGATGAAAAATCCTATATCCTAACCCAGATCATGGTAAGTATATCCGTGTGCCAAATCCGTTCGTCAGTTTTGGCGTGAAAAGGTAATAGACAATATTAGTAGGTACCTACCTAAGTAGTGGATGGTTTCTAATATTATGAGAAACGCTACTAATCACCGTATCAATTTAATCATCGGGACCTTGCTAAAATTATTTCAGTGGCACGCCCCTCCACTAACATTTCAAAAGTGTATGTGGACGGGCGTGCAGTTTTAGACTTAGATCTGGAAAGTACCGATTACCAAGCTACCCCCTTAATGTAGGTATAAGTTCATAATCTTACCAAACAATGTTGTCCTCACTGCTGGAAACTTCTATCACATAGAATAATTTCAGATTTTTCTCTTTGCAAACTTCAGAGATAAGGGAACCCCCTTGGTTTTGTTTAAACTTTTTTCATCAAAAGTCGAAAACTATGTGGCCTAAAAAAAAAAAATCTGTATGAAAATGTGTAAACAGCGCTCTTTCATATAATACCCATATGCCCTAGTAACCCCACTTCGAATTTTTAAGACCCCCTTTCAGTCCCTGTTGCAAAAAAAACATATGTATTTTTGTTTTCTTCGTAATTGCAAAATAGTTGGGCAAACGTCATCTAAAACTATTCCAAATTTCAAGTTGATAGCATTAATAGTTCTTGAGATATCCAGCTGTGACAGACAGACAGACAGACTGAGTCACACCATAAGGGTTCCTTTTTTACCATTTTGGTACGGAACCCTAAAAAACAGGGCCATTACACATGAGCCACCACTGCTTTAAAAAAAATCTTACCAAACACACAGTCAATTATCCACCCACTTACAAATACCTGAGTAGGTAAGATTATTTACTTACTTTAATAATATAAAAAATAATAAAGTAAGGTAGGTCTACTTTATTAATTATTATAACAATATTAGGTACCTATTACGTTTTGACAACTTGCAGTTGCAGCCCTGAGAAGGGCTTTCTTTGATTTATTACGTTTTGACATCATCCATTATAGAAACAGAATACCTTGCAGCCCTGAAAAGGGCTTTGTCAATAAATAAAAACATACGAATCTGACTACGCGCGCTCGCCACGTACTCTCCTCGCAGAATGTCTTTCGGTATGATGGTCACTCGTTTCGCAAGGATCGCGCACAGATCCGTATCCTCCAAGTACGCCTCACTGGCCCGGAACAGGGCTTGGTCAATAAATAAAAACATTATACGAATCTGACTACACGCGGCCGCCACACACCCTCCTCGCTGTCTTTCGGCATGATAGTCACTCATTTCGCAAGGATCGCGCACAGATCCGTATCCTCCAAGTACGCCTCACTGGCCCGGAACAGGGCTTGGTCAATAAATAAAAACATTATACGAATCTGACTACACGCGGGTTTGTGTTCAAACCATCCAGGAACCCATTCAAATATACACACAAAATTTCATCTAAATCGGTCTAGCCGTTGTTATAGGTACCACGTTTTCCGTTATCGGCACCATAGTAGGCGTTCCGGCTACTATGGTGCCCAACGGTATGGTGGTGTGTGCTCACCTTGTGAGGGGAATAAAGCGCTCACCACTCTCTCCAGCAGCTGCGCCTGTAGGCTACGGGAGAGTGGGGGCGCCCACGAGCGAAGTTTTCCCCTAACCAAACGGTAAGGACGGCCTCACGGATCACGTTCTAGAACAGCCAGCAATTTATCATGGGCTTGGGCAAAGTTTGTATGGAAAAATTTTTACGCGCAATCCGATTATCTCAAAACTCAGTATTTATAGTTAAAACCAAAAATAAAGAATAATGTGTATCAGGGTTTTTCGAAAATCTACCTCTGACGGCGTGAAATGGGGTAGTCAATTTCACAGGGGAGGATTTTACTGCGTGGCTTGATTAACTCGAAAATTGGTGTAAATAGTCTTTGAGTCAAGCTATGGAAATAACTCAAACCATTTTTTTACATTCCACCCCTGTGGGGGTGAAAACAGGGATACAATTTACATGAAAAATGTTATTCATTTGGTTTTAATTGACTTGAAACTTACAAATATTTGCCTAAGTTTGTCATTATTAGTTTTTTTAAACTACCCCGGAGGGAGGGTTAGAGGGGGAGGGGGAAGGGTGGTGGGGAGGGTGAGGGTCAGGATGATGGACGCAGGGAGAAAGGTGCAGGACTTGGTGAGGAGAGGAGGAAGACGTGGTGAATGCTGAGGGGTTGGTGAGCCGGAGGTGGAGGATAGGCGGAGAGGGAGGGGACGGGGTGGTGAGGGAGAGAGAGAGAAGGGCAAGTGGTGATGGGGGTGTGAGAGTGAGTGAGAGGGGGAGGCAGAGGTAGCGGAAGGGGATGTGGTGAAGGAACGAGCTAATCTCTGGAACTACCCTACCAGTCGGACTTTAAAAAATCTTTCTAAATCTTATTGAAGGCATATTTAACATCACTCTAGGACCCTTAGGTGCCAAGCAAAAAGAAAAAAAAGTCTGAAAGAACGCTAAGTGAAAACGAAGTAATAGCGCGGGTACGCATTGCGATGCGACGGGGTGGGTCGAGCAAAAAAGAAATTTCACGCGGATGAAGTCGCGGGCAGAAGCTAGCCTTGTATATAATCCTCTAATGTCTTCTTCTTAGCATGTCGATGGCAAAAATAATTCGGAAAAATAACTCGGAAAAATAAAAAATACATACCAGTTTTTTTTTTTGTTTGGCCCATAATTCAGCAACGCGAATACTGTTTGCTGACGCAGCTGATCTGGCTGCTTACAAATAGTATCTATTGAAATAGTTCTATGTGTATCATTATTACCGTAAACCAATCTTGGATCTGAAGAATAGAGTTTTATCGTCAATATTCTTAGTTTATTTATTTTTCAAATCAATTAGTCTGATCTGCAAGTAACACCATCTTCGGTTTATTTTGAAGTAATTGGGATAAATCATTAATGTAAACTAACAAGAGGAATGGACCCAATATCGAACTTTGAGGAACGCCCCGTTGCCATTTCAGTCCCGAATGAGTTTATGCCGTTTACTTGAACTTTAACCTTTCTATCTTTCAGGTATGATTTTAGTAAATCAAGAGCTGTATTCTTAATCCCATAGTGCTCTAGTTTCAGCCGAAGTGTATCATGGTTTACGCAATCAAATACCTTAGAGAGGTCGCAATAGATTCCAATGTCACGTTGTGCTTCTTCCCAGGCACTGACCTCTATTGTACGCGTACTTGTACAATAGAGGTCAGTGTTCCCAGGCATTAAAAATATTCTTTAATAGGGTGACACTGGCGTCAGTGGCACAGTCGCCGTCAGATATATTGTAGCAGACAAGGCGACCAAATACTTCTGAACAATTTCAAATGTCAATAAGTTCCATACACTACAAGTTATCATTAATATCTGAACATTCATTACTTCATTAATGTCTGAGCAGATGCTTGTCAATAATTTCTATACAAACAACTAACCAAAAATATCTGAACAGTTACAACGTCAAGTGTATCGCGTAGTATCTACGTGTACAAAACCAAGATCTCTTTTCTTTCAATAGTTTCACATTAACATATTACTAGTATCTTAAACAAATGATTTCCAATACAATTTTTAGGGTTACGTACCAAAATGGTAAAAAAGGAACCCTTATGGTGTCACTCAGTCTGTCTGTCTGTCTGTCACAGCTGGATATCTCAAGATCTACTAATGCTATCAACTTGAAATTTGGAACAGTTTTATATGACGTTTACCCAACTATTTTGCAAATAAGAAAGAAATAAAAATATTTATGTTTTTTTTTGTAACAGGTCTTAAAAATTCAAAGTGGGGCTACTAGGGCATGTGGGGTATCATATGAAAGAACGCTGTTTGCACATTCTTAATTTTTTTTTTAATTTTTTTTTAGGCCGCATAGTTCTTGACTTTTGATGAAAAATGTAAAAGAAATACCGTTCCCCCCTCATCTCCGAAGTTTGCAAAGGGAAAAATCTGAAATTATTCTATGTGATAGAAGTTTATTTTTCCTGTAATCTTGTAAAGATTACAGGAAAAATAAAACGATGTCTCTAA
Source organism: Cosmia trapezina (assembly GCA_905163495.3). NCBI lineage: Eukaryota > Metazoa > Arthropoda > Insecta > Lepidoptera > Noctuidae > Cosmia > Cosmia trapezina. The sequence continues at coordinate 1,105,950 of LR991019.1, forward strand.
ATAGCACACTTTTTCAGAAATTGAAACGGAACCCTCGGTGCGCGAGTCCAACTCGTTCTTAACCGGTTTTTATTCCCTTGTCATCGTATTTATAATATACACAAATAGTTAGTGTTGGTTTTTGGTTCGTCCTAACGAATTAGGTAAGCTCAGTTTTTGTCTGCGTAGAATAATAAATACTAACCAACCGTTTTGGTTAGTTCAAAAATCAAAAATCAAAAATGTTTTATTTCGTTATTACACGTACAATAGGTATACAGTTGGAGGCGTCTCCTTTTAAGCATATAGATGCCTGTGCCAGGAGGCGCCGCTCCTTCATTAACTCACAATTTTATTAGTGAAACATGCTAATAACAAAACAAACAAAATTTAAAGTTAACGTGAAAGTATATGAATAAAAAATAAAGTCAAAATAAAACATCCATTATTATTAGTCTGTAGGTGAGTGTGTGTGTGCGTCTGTGTATGTGTGTGTGTGTATATGTGTGCGTGCTTGCAAGTGTATGTATGTGTGTGTGAGGGTGTGTGTGTGCGTGAGTGCGCGGTTGATTTATACGGAAGCGGTTACCTTATATTTAAAAGAATATTCTCTACTTCATCATAGCATAGCTTGTTTATCCACTTAATCAGCAACGATTTGCATTCTTTAAACGATTTAGTATGTATATCTATTTGTTTATTTATTTTATTATATAAGAAAGACGAGCGTTTGTCATACTGAATATTTGCAAATTCTGTTTTTACAAAATAGGTGGGAGCAATATTGTGTTTCCTTCTTCTAGTTAATACAATAGGATCTAAAGGTAGGGTTTTATATTTTTTTAATACTATATGTATAATATATAATTTTCGGACTGATAATAAATTACTTACTTGGTATAGCTCAAAGGTGGGAAAAGTTCTTTTTTTAAAGTACATTACTTTTATTAAAGTCCGTTGCGCTCTTTCAACCTCAAGGAATCGTGTTTTACGCGCACCTCCCCAAATGGAGATACAATATATTATTATAGATTGAACTAGCGAAATATATACTTCATTTAGAAGATTTTTTGTAGATTGTGTGTATAGAAATTACTGACAAGCTTCTGCTCAGATATTAATGAAGTAATGAATGTTCAGATATTAATGGTAACTTGTAGTGTATGGAACTTATTGACATTTTAAATTTTTCAGAATTATTTCGGTCATTCTCCAATTAGGCGTTCTTCGCCTAATTACCGTACCCTTTTTTATTTTTCACTGATTTGACTTAAATACATTAAATTATGAAACACATCAAAGATACGAATTCGAATACGAAGTTAATGAGGTATTTAACTATTAGTGGTGGTTTTCTAGATAATGAGACTTAAAAAAATTATGTGTATAGTAATCTGTTAATTTTAAAATTTAATGCACCGGAAATTAGAAAATGTCATCAAGTCCATCTAAATTATTAAGACACTTTATCTTTGCTATAATATATATTGACAATTAAAAACTAGCTGACCCGACAGACGTTGTCCTGTCCCAATTTCAATAATTCAAAATTCGCATAGAAAATCCACTTTCAGTTTTCCCGAATTTTCCAATTTTCCCGGCAACTTTTCAAGCAAGTAGGATGGAACTTATAAGTTTTCTTTTGATTGTTGAAAACAGGGTCATTTTTAATTCGTTCTCAGCGTTGTCGTGTGGGTAGCCTTCTCTTTTCTTCCTTTTGGTCTTTTTGGGTTTTCGCATCCTATAAATTAAAAAACTTGATGAATGGTCAGCATATACATAGTATAGACGCATTTACGGACAATGATAATAATATTCAACGAAAACCACGGGAAAACTTTCTATTACAGGCTACAGTTAGTAAACAAGTATAAATTTTCATACAACGGTAATTATTAACACATGGTAATTAGTATACGGTAATTAGAAAATACCAGATTTTGTTCAAAATTTCGAAAACCAACACAGTATGCAAATACTGGCTTATTACAACGTACGGAGGCCAAAGTACTGTTTCCATTTACATGATCACCTAGGGTGTAACTTAAAAAATCAAGTATTTAAATAAGTAAACGGTACTTAGAGAAGTTTTTAACCATGGCTACGGTAATTATATACTCACGCGCTTCGCTGGCGGTACAGAGAGTGCAACTGCTGATAGGCCGCGGTATTGTGCTGAGGAGACGCGATGTTTACGGCAGTGATGTGCCAAATACTGTTATTTAGGGATGTGCACCCGAGAACAGAAAATGTCACGGCAATTATAACTTTCGATCGGACATGCAGTTACTTAATGATAATTATTTACAGACTGGTTCTATTGAGTCGATATTTTGCTATGCGATACACGTTGCTTAATATCATATATAACGTTAAATAGATCAAAGTAAATCTGTAAGTTATAAAAATTACAAGCAAGTTTTAACAAGGATAATATTTTTGTGTTCACCAAAAATCTAAAGGTACATCTATGTATGCATTTCTAAAATATTGATCTTAAACCCGTTTCATTGTTTTACTATAATTAAACTACTCGGCCAACAAAATATGTTACATCAAACAAATTCCAAATTAACACCAAGATATAACACTTTTTTATTGTAGTGCGCTGCAAATATTCTATTGTAACAATAACTATTTTATTCTTCCTCGAAAAATACTGATCGTGCACCAAATATGCGCGTCCGAAACTTCACATTGGTGAATCATTTGGGTTAGGTTAGAATAGTGACCATTACCTCTATTGCTGGTGAATCATTTGGGTTGGGTTAGGTTAGGTTAGAACAGTGACCCTTAACGCGCGACGGCGAGCGAGCGAAGCGAGCGGTGCCGCGGCAGCGGCCGCCGAGCGCCATATCCCCTCTATTTTTGGTGAATCATTTGGGTTAGGTGAGGCGGTGAATGTCTCGTATATTAGACGATGAAAGCCTTAGGGTCATTGACCTTGATTTCAAGGTCAATGGTACTCGTACTGTAATTTTTTTTTTTCGGCGTATTAAAGCTACATTGGACATTAATTGGTGTTTGATTCAAATACATTTTGCAGTGCATTATCTGAAGTAAAACTAAAAAAATAAATGCTTGTTTTTAAAATTAGGTGTATTACTATTTTTACAAATTTGCAACAGTTGTTAAATAGATGCTCGTTATGACATATTTTAATGAACATATTTTGGTGCACAATCAGTATATTTGGTGGAACACAGGCAAAATTAGGTAAATGAAATGGGAATAAATTGAAGTACTTTTAAATACCATCCTTTTAACAATAAGTCGGTGTGCGGACACGCCACGGTAATTAGAGAATAGAGATTCTTTGAACAGACGTTAAATTAATTTAGTCTTAACTACTTATAACAGAACCCAATACTTTTGTTTACACCTAGATACGGATGCTAACCTAACATATAAAAAAATGCATGATTGAATTTTGATAATATTACGGATTATCAAGCCCGGACACGTAAAAACTTCCAATCGGAGAATGGCCGATTTGGGCACCTTGTCTGCTACAATATATCTGACGGCGACTGTACAACTCCCTTTGGTGAAACCGTACTGTTGTTCATGAAAGATGGAATCGAATCCAGGGTCGACGGCGCGTAGTGATCCACGCGCGCCTGAAAGAGATATCGCAGAGATCGGCCGATGCCGCCGGGGTCGCGGGTTGTTCGAAAGAGATAATGTGGCCCTGGCACAGGCAACTGAACGAACACGGGTGGGTTTTGGTCAATAAAAGTCTGACACGCCCTCCTGCTCAGAGCCAAGAGCGGGAGATAAGTCATTTGATGATTTCCCATCCACAAAAAAAAAAGCTCGTGGCTAAGTAATAACAGCCGCACGGGTCGATCCGTCTTGTTAAGCTACGCTTGCCGCGGTTGGTCCGTGGATAGGTGACCATCTTGAGATTCCTCCGCGACTCTGAAAGCACGTTAAGCGTTTGTCTCGGCTGTTATTCATGCATCTCTGACAGTCGTTACGGGTCGTCAGAAGCCAGAAAGTCTGACAACCAGTCTTACCAAGGGGTATCGTATTATCCAGTAGGTAACTGGGTTGTGGAGGTCAGATTGGCAGTCGCTCCATGTAATATACTAGTATTCAGCTGCATCCGGTTAGACTGGAAACCGACCCCAACATATTGGGAAAAGGCTAGGCAGATTGTAGGGGAATATTAGCACAAAAGTTTCCAAATTCCTGAGCTGTTTCTATATCTGAGTTCATGGGGCCATGAATGAAAACATCGTGAGGAAACCGGCATGTCCTAGAACCAAAAATTCGAAGACATGTGACATCTACCAACCCGCACAGGGCCCGCGTGGTGGATTACGGCCCACTCCCTCTTACCGAGAGGAGGCCTGTGTCCCAGCAGTGGGAACATTATAGGCTGATTATGTGGGGCCATGTGCAGTGTCTAAATTAAATCTAGTATTACGCTGTCTTTTCCTACCTGTTTCTATTTAAATTTCGCGTAACTTGGAAGAGTAACCTTTGATTTTGATTAAATAATTTTAAAGTATATTGCATTGCCTTTGGTTTTTACTATTGAGTAATATTGCCAGAAGATACCTTTTTAAATTATTCTCTAGTAATAATTGGTTATTTGAAGGGGTAACTTCTGTTGTCTTACTAACTAGTTTATAGAGTTATCCGGAGTTACCTCCAGAACTACAACTGAAGAGTCTAGGATTCCCGTATGAGTTCCCAGTGGGAAGAGAATACCCTATCTGACGGGTAGTGGCCTCCAAGGATTTGGTTACTATAGGTGGATCCTCCTTCGTACAACTTGCCAATTCACAATTAATCACTATGTTGTTTGTATAACTAGACAACGCAGACTCGTCACTAATACTACACTTTGATTACCTCATTAATATTATATGCTATTAACATAGCAATCACATGTCTGCATTCCCAAGACAGAGATAAAGTTCTCTGAGTTAACTTAAAACCAGTAACAAATTTGATAGTGTCAAAATGAATAGTATTATTCAATTAAGTATCAGAGTACGGTAAAGCACACAACATTATCATTCCTATATTTAATTTTACTAAAGTGTCCATTGCACACCATCCAATATGTCCTTTCTGGCAATACCAGTACTATTACCTAATAACATAACCATTGTAGAATAATTATCCAGGCATATGAGTGCAGTGCGGCAGTTCTCAGTAATAATAATTTCACAAGTTTCATTAGAATCTTCCATGGCCCACATTCGGGTGATTTTCCGATGGTAATAAGATCAACGTTAACGATCGCAATTAACACCAGTTATCGTTCAAATCCATAATTAAAATTTAACGATTAGTACAGGTAGGTACTTAGCTCATTAGAGCTGGTGTTTGAGTCTCTTAGAAATGTGGATTATTTAATAAATGACTGGCTCGTTGCTCTACTAGCCCACTGCTGACCACGAGGTGCTGGGTTCAATTCCCAAGTTGCTAGTGTAACCTAATGCAGGTGAATAACAGTATTGTACATGGAGTCATAAGTCCTAGTAGGTATGCACTAGGCCCTATTAGTACGGTTTTGAACAAGTTATTACAGCACAAAATACAATATTTGAAAAACTATAAGTTTACCACATTCGCAGTGCTTAAGTCATAGTCAAAGGTGATAACTATGCGATATGCAGTCTCTTCCCGGAATGACTGGTTTATCCTAGGTTTGACCAAAGCCTTCGGGCAAACCCCGAAATAAATTCCAATTTCGGGCTTTGACTAAAGCATTTTTAGTCAAACCTAGAAGTTTTCAGGCAAACGTCGAAAGTAATGTTTGCCTAGTCGATTCTAGAAGAGACTGGCAGACTCGGTCAAACGTCGCCGTCGACGTCAGGGACACCCCGAGGTTGGGTTTGGTTAGGTTCCTTTAAAGTCTTTAAACACTGCAGACAAAAATAGGAGCCGCGTGCAGTGGGGCTCCGTCGACCTGCTGACGAAAACCCTAACTCAAGCCTAACCTAGGTGTTTTGAGGTTAGTTAGTTTGACCCGGTTACATTAAATTGAGTTTCGATGTTTGCCTGACTAAAGTAGTTTGACAAAAGACTAAAGAATTTTCGTCAAACCTAGAAGCTAGGTTTGACGAAAATTCTTTAGTTAGAGGCCGAAAAACTTCATTTGTTTGGGCTTTGATTAAGACTTCAAGTCAGACCTGAGGATTTACTAGTCAAACCTAGGAGCGCCGGAGCTTCGAGGTTTGACATAAAACATTCGCTGTACAACAAAACTAAACAACACAGTACTTACGTCTTCAAAGTATCTTTTAAAAAATAAATTGCGTCCCGTCTTGAGGAAAATGACGAAAAAGGTCACACCACACATTGTTTTTAGTTTTGAAGAGCGACATGTAAGAAGGAAGTGTGCTTGTGTGTGTGTGTCATTTTTTGCGAGCTTTAAAGCGTCTGTTGGAAAAACCGCCGACGGGAAGTGTCTGACAGTATTGATTATTATTTATTAAGTAACAATATTCTGTAAACCATACATAAAAATCAGCAGTCATACTTTAAGAAAAGTGAGTAATATTTTTACGTAACTACATCGATATTTTAAACTTCGAAGTTCAGTAATACAGTCTAAACGCTGCCATTCATCAACGTGTTATTATAATACCTACCGAAATACCGTATTACATGACCCTATTGTATACAGCATTAGTTTTTGTGTACCCTAAACCCGAAAAGGCGTCATTGTACACACGGCTACACATCAAGCTATACATTTGCAGTTTACACTGATCTCTCATTGTAAGGAAATCCTGTACAATGCGAGATCAGCTTATACTGGAAATGTATAGCTTGATCTGTAGCCGTGCGTACTCACCATTTTGAACAATTTTTTATATGGGACCAACCTTGAAATCGCGAAAAAAAAATCAGCTGTTCCATACATTTGTGTTCACTTGAATCTAAAAATGTATGGAACAGCCAATGAATTGAATTAAAAATCCCATCGAATTAAGAATGATATTCTTAATTCGATGGGAACAGCTGATTTATTTTTCGCGATTTCAAGGTTGGTCCCATACATTTGTGTTCACTTAAATCGAAAAATGTATGGAACAGCAGATTTTTTTTTCGCGATTTCAATGTTGGTCCCATACATTTGTGTTCACTTAAATCCAAAAATGTATGGAACAGCTGATTTTTTTTTCGCGATTTCAATGTTGGTCCCATACATTTGTGTTCACTTAAATCCAAAAATGTATGGAACAGTTGATTTTTTTTCGCGATTTCAATGTTGGTCCCATACATTTGTGTTCACTTAAATCCAAAAATGTATGGAACAGCTGACTTTTTTTTCGCGATTTCAAGGTTGGTCCCATAGAAAAAAATGATCAAAATGATGAGTACAATGACGCCTTTTCGGGTTTAGTATAAACAAAAACGAATGTTGTATATGACCTAAGCATCAGCCAGCTAGTTCATTAAATATTGTATACGTATCAGCTGAATATCATTCAGGCCGTTGCCGTTGATTGTATGGCGGCGTTTAGTGTAATGACTAGCCGGTTGACCAAACGGCTGATTCAACTAACTGGCTGCTACAGACTTATAAGGTCCATGCTTTAAGGCTTGTCCTTCCTAAAATACGGCGAAAATAAGTAAATTTGTTTCCATTTTTTACAGTAACTATAGCATCTTTTAAATAAACATAACCTATAAACAACAAAATTATATCCTAACTAAACTATTAAAAAAACTAAAATATGGCGTCGAAAAATTCCTCCGCATCGCTGTCGACTGGTTCCTTTTTATTTATTTATTTATTAAAACTTTATGCACAAGTAAAAAAATACTGTACAAAGGCGGACTTAATGCCTGAGGCATTTTCTACCAGTCAACCTTAGGGTGATGCAGAGACAAAACATGGTAGGTGCAACATAAGGGATAGATAACTCGAAAAAGAATAAATACTAATAAATACATACATAAATACATACATATAAACAAAATAAACTTTGTCAGGAGAAATAACGAAAGGTAGAGGAGAAAAAGAAAAAGAATCCAGCAAATCAGCGCTGCGATGATTTTGCCAACTTTTCACGAATATGTTCACGTGCCTTCACTTTGAAAAATAACGGACTGGTTGCCATCCTGATGTTCAGAGGGAGCGCATTCCAAAGAAATACCGCCTGGACAAAGAAAGAAGAATGAATAAAACCAGAGCGGTGAGAAGGACATCGTAGCAGAAGATTGTTGGTTGAACGAAGATTTCTACTATGGGCAGAGCATAAGTATTGAACATGGGAAGTCAGATAAGAAGGAGAAGTGGGCTTGTTTAGTATGGAATATAACATAGACAGAGCCCTCAGCTCTCTGCGCTGACGAATGGGTAACCATTTTAAAACCAATCGGTGCGCAGACACATGATCATACTTACGAAGATTGAAGACGAATCGAATGCAGTTATTTAGAAGGCGATCAAGTTTGTTGAGGAGATCTGTACCCAAGAGACTGGCGCCATTGCCACGTTGTATGGCAATGCTAATCCTCTGGCCAAGGTAAAAGCCAGCCCTCGGGTCACGGGAAGTGTCAACCAGCCGTTTGGAGAATTCGTTGAATAAAACAAGAGCACTTGGACCCCACGGCCCAAGGGTTGCAACCCCAAACGGCTCGAAAATATAATTACCGATCAGGTAATTATATTTCCGCCGCTTGAGGTTTTCCGCAGCCGCAGCAGCAGTGCCAGCACAGCACGCCGAGCCAGGAAGATGAAGCATCCTTTTGATAGAAAAAAATACACAATAATCTAAAATACATAACAAGTAATTTCCTTGTGTTCTGAAATCTATTTTAGTTTGTAGAACTAAAGTTAAAAAAACCGGCCAAGTGCGTGTCGGACTACGCACAATGAAGGGTTCCGTAGTTGGTATGAAATTATCCCAAGAACAAACTTAACATTATAGTTGAAAAACATGCTCTCCCATACATTCCAACAGTAAATTTAAGTTTGTACTCAAAATATTGAGAGATTTATCATGTTATTTTAAGACCACAAACTTCTTATAGGTTTTCCTGTAATCTACAGGTAGAGTCTGGCACACGAAACATGAGCCTGGAAAATAGCGGCAAATTCAAAAAATCGAGATCAAAATTGGTTGAGCCGTTAAAAATTGTATGATGTAAAAGGACAATAATATTTGTCCATCCATGATGTATTTCAAGTATCAAAATGTATTTACCTATTATACGCAGTGATACCAGAGCTAGATTTTTGAATATGCCGCTATTTTTCAGGATCGACCGGATCATGTTTCGTGTGCCAGACTCTATAGACCTATTTTCTATTTTTTTCAAAATTTTAGGCTCAGTAGTTTCGGAGATAGGGGGAGGGATGGTCAATTTTCGTCTATTTTCTTAAATTACTCTAAAACTATTTATTTTAAAGTTATAAAAAAATATATTTATGCACTTTCATATGATATGTCACACGGTACAATTTGTAAAACTTTTTTTTAAAATTTGCTGATTTGACCCCCCTATCCAAAATTCATTTATTTACTTTAGCCGTGCGTGTTTGGGTCACACAAATCCATATGTGTACCAAATTTCAACTTAATCGGTCCATTAGATTCGGAGCAAATTGGCTGTGACAGACGGACAGACAGACAGACAGACAGACGTTCGTATAAGGGTTCCGTTTTTTCCTTTTGAGGTACGGAACCCTAAAAAGGCTAAGCCCAGGTCTATTTCTGTCAATTTTTTCCAGATTTTACCATATTAGTCCTACAGTTTTCAATAAAAGTGTTCATAAATTTATACAGTTCTTTACAAAATAATAATGAATGATTTCATGTGATTACTTTTTTAGTCCAATCCCTAGATTTTTTCTAAATCGGTATTTACTTCATATTTTGCAAGCGTTGTGTCATCGCGCTTCTCTTCCTTTTATAAGCAGTCGGACAGTGACCGCGCTTTTTACGGCGGACAAGCCTTAACAACGGTAGCGTAATCGTGTTCGTCTTACAACTTACAGTGGAGCCAACGTTACGGCGGAGGAACTATTTGATGATGAAACGCACTCTATTGAGCACAGCTAGTGAGCCTGGAGAGCTGACAGACAGACAGACATCATGTATGATGATGATTTAAAAAAACTTTTTTGTAAAAAAGGTATAAAAATTATCTTACAACCTGACATCGCGGAAAAAAAAATCAGCTGCTCCTTACATTTTGACGAGTTATGCAAACTTGAATGTATGTACTTAGCTGATTTTTTTTTCGCGATTTCAGGTTTGGTCCCATAGTAAGGGTTGTTTGTTATCATGAGTATAATCATATGTGCTTAAGTATCGGTCACTGTCACCCGTCAACCTATACCTCTAAGAAGGACCCAGTGGTAGGTATAGGTAATGCGTTGTCTGTCAGTGGTAGGTACAGGTAATGCGTTGTCGGTCAGTGGTAGGTATAGGTAATGCGTTGTCTGTCAGTGGTAATCATAATCATAATAATCATAATCATAATCATTTATTCCTTTGCAAACATGGGTAGATTGGTACACAGATGTTGTCATAAAATTTAGTTCTCCATGTTCTGCCGTCACATGAGCATGCAAATTTTAAGTCAATCAATATAATTTGAAATAACATAGAATATTATTATAAATCCATTTTACACATTAATGTCAAATCATTTAAAATCACAATAAAATAGAAAAAGTCATAATAGTACATAAAAATGTCACGGGTTACAAATATTAAGTATGTCAATGGATACAATACATGAATACAAGCATGTAAAAGTAAAAATAAGTATAGCAAATAATAATAACCAATTAAATTTTAATTTTAAATATTATTGCCAAAAATAATGTCAGGAATATTAAAACTGAAAACACAATGAAGTCATTTAAAAATTACAGCAACATCGATACTTAGGAGAGCTTTTCTGATAGGAAATCCGAGATATTATAATACGATTTATTTATGAGAAAGTTTTTTAAATGTCTTTTAAATAATTTGACATTCAAGATTTTGATTGAATCTGGTATGTGATCATATAATTGGTGCCATGCAGAAAACACTTTTATGCATCAGAGCTGTCTTAGACGGTCTTGCACATAACATATTGACGTGTCGTCGACTCCGGTCATTTAAGTCAGATAGCTTGGGAAACAATTTTGGGTTGGTTTTCACAAATACCGCAACCTCAAAAATGTACAGAGAGGGCAGTGTCAATATATTATGCTGAACAAAAAATGGTTTACAAGTGTCTGTGCATTTCAAACCGAACATTACTCTAATACACTTTTTTTGGGATTTAAAAATTAGTTCCTTATTGGCTGAGTTCCCCCAAAACATAACACCGTATCTTAATATTGAACCCACCATTCCATGGTACGCTGTAACAATAGCGTCCGTTCCTATGACTGGAGTGAGCTTATATAAGGCATACGTCGATTTGCTGAGTCGCTTTGCCAATTCTAGTGTATGTGCTTTCCAATCCAATCGTTGGTCTATGGTTAAGCCTAAGAATTTAGAGGTACTTACTTGATTTATTTTATTATTATCATAGTGAATATTCATAGTTAGATTTTTGCGTTGACTAAAGGCCATCAGTTTAGTTTTGTCAATATTTATTTTGAGATTATTATTGTTGAGCCATTTTATTATTGAATTAATAGTATTAGTTACTTCATTATTATAATTTTGTTTGTTTGTGCAGTCAATGGTAACTGTACTGTCATCAGCAAAAAGAGACATATGATGTTTCGTCACTTTGGGCAAGTCATTTATGTATAGTATAAATAGAGGGGGGCCAAGAACGCTCCCCTGTGGTACACCATATGAGATTGATCTATCACGTGACCTATAGACCCTTTCGTATTTAGTTTTTGGGTCTATCTGTGAAATTTCTACATATTGCTTTCGGTTTTTTAGATACGATTCGATTAGCTGTAGGACATTTCCTCTTATTCCGTAAGCTTCTAATTTATCAAGCAAGATATTGTGATCTACGTAGTCAAAGGCTTGAGTCATATCACAATATATTGAACAAACCGGTATTCTATGGTCAACATTTGCAATTACTTTGTTCAAGAAGTCATAAATGGCCATGTTAATGGTTTTATCTTTTCTAAAACCTTTTTGTTCTTCAGTCAATGTCTTATGTTTTACTAAATATTTATGAATTTGTTCATATATGTATTTTTCAAATATCTTTGAGAAAATTGGCACAAGTGCAATAGGTCTGTAAGACTCCGTGTTTTCTCTGTCACTTTTTTTGTACAGAGGTTTTACTACGGCAGTCTTAAGATCTGCCGGATATATGCCTCGTATTATGCATAAATTAATAATGTGACTTAAATAGCCACTAATGCTGTCCGATACATATTTGATGGTTTCTGTGGATATACCATCATGTCCTACACTACTTGTGTTTTTTAGGGATTTTATTATGTTTTTTATGTCATCTTCATTACTTGGTGCCATAAACATGGAGTGACTAGGTTTAGGTATATTTGAAGTTGTTTGTATACCCCTATTACAGACAGGTTTAATTTTGTCAATGAAAAAATCGTTAAAAACATTGGCTATGTCACGTGGATGTGTTATATTTGAACTCCCCATTTTAATGCTTGCGATTGTATTCTTAGGTAAATTAGTTTTTGACCGGTTTATGATTTGCCATGTAACTTTCGATTTGTTTAATGATGATTGTATTTTATATATATTCTGAGCACGTTGTGTTAATTTAATTATTCGCTTGTACGTGGTGGTATATTTATTAAGCTCTTTTTTATTTGCTTCATTTCTGTTCAAACGGTAACGCCACAAGAGTGCTCTTTTCTTTTTACTACACACTCTAATTCCACGCGACACCCATTGAGGCCTATTGTGTAACCTTATTTTTATTCTTTTAAGCGGAAAAGCATAAACCATAAAATAGTGAAAAAGTCTCCAGAAATAGTTTGTAAGCACTATCCGGATCATCGCATTCATAGATATCCGAAAAAGAAGTGTTTTGGTAGGTACAGGTAGGTACAGGTAATGCGTTGTCGGTCAGTGGTAGGTATAGGTAATGCGTTGTCTGTCAGTGGGTGAATTTAAGATTTTTACTTAGCACTAAGGCTGCGTTCTGGACGCTATCCATCGGCAAAGTTTGGCTTCCTATTGAGAAAGGTCGCATCACCTAATTGTGAAATATGCAACAAAATTGAAGATGTGCAACACTTGTTGATGGACTGTGTTAACAGCAAGAATGAAAGGGAATCATTGATTAGAGAATTCAAATTGAATATTTTGGACGTTGGACTAATTCAAACAATTTTAACAAACCCTACGTCAGCCATTGCAAAGAGGTTGTGTGTCCTGGTGAAGCCCGGTCAATGATTCTCTTTCGTACATAGTATGTAGTTATTTCAATGATAGTTAATTGATTGTTAATAAGGTACGATGGGGTTGGCATATCCGTGTGGATAAAAACCCCTTTTAATAACATAGAATAAAAATAAAAGATTTTTACTAAGTAGATGAGAATATCTGAAGGCCCTGGTTCCAAGCTTGGTTTAGCTCGGTGTGTAAGTGAAATGGCTTTATAGCTGTCTAGTTTGACGCGCGAGATAGAAGATTCTCACGCGCACCGGAATTATGTCGTAAAAGTGCAAATAAAATCGTATAAAATTAGAAAGGAACTTGTTGCTAAGATTAGCTTGACATAACTTAAATCACCTCGCCAGATAAAACATCAAGAGCCATTCTCTTAAACGATTGCTTAGATTGAGAAAATATATCCAGTTTCATAAAATACGTGTTATAAGTATCAACAAGGCGACGAAGAGGCGCTCGTTCCCCAGCGTTGGTCCTGCATATGTCTGTATGGAACAGTTGAGGGAGGCGTACCCCGATTGACTATCTATAGGTACATTTTATCTGTCAGTTACGTGAACGTAATAAAGCTTCGTTGTCACTAGTTCCATTAACAGTTCCATGATGGAACTAGTGATATTTTTTTGCCACTTGTACCATTTTGATATGTATTTTCACAATTTAAATCATTAGAGTCATCAATACATACAACTGAGTAACTGATTCTATTTTGCAAAAAGACACAAGATTTTTTTTTATTTCGCAGGCTAACTTAGCTTGTGCAGCACTCGTGCAGGCTGAAGCAGGTCAGCCACCTGTCCGACCGAAACTGTACGGTGAGCTCAAGCATATCATCACTCAAACAGACAAACACACACAGACAGGGCTTTTTGTTGTTTCATGAGTATATTTGACTATTTGACTAGTCGTAAACTTGAAAAGCCTACGTGACAGTTTTCCTTTTAACTTCGCTACATATACTACTACCGTGAATTTTTTCACCCATCTAAAACTAACCGTTTAGCTGGTAGGGGGACACTTTACTCTAACAAAAATTAGCATTTATTTCAGAAACGGATCCCTAAATCGAAAAATTGTTTTTACAAACCCACAATATTTTTGAAAGACCCATACAACAACACCCCACACCATGGGGTAGACGAGAAAAAAAAACATCCCCACTTTACGTGTTCAGAACAGAAGGTACCCTAAAAAAATTTTTTTTTCATGATTTTATTTTACCACTTTGATGAATATGTATATCCATGTCAAATTATAGTTTTCTTGTACAAAGAGTCTCTGAGCTAAGCTGTGGACGGACAGACAGACACGGACGGACTTAGCGAAACTATAAGGCCTCTGCCTCGAATCTTGCGGGCAGCGGGGCGGCGGCGGCGGCGGCGCGGGAGCGGCAGGATCGGACCCAGTTCTCGAAAACATGTAAAATACTGGTACCTATTCAGCTGCATCCGGTTGGACTGAAAGACAACCCCAACATAGTTGGGAAAAGGCTAGGCAGATGATAATAAATAGCGCAAAAACATGATTAGCTAGATCAGTAACTATTCTAGTGTATTCAAAGCACTACCATGACCTAAAGGGAAACAACATAAATATTATCCTAAATAGGGTTAAAAAATAATAAGAAGTTGACAATCCATACTAATATTATAAATTCGAAAGTAACTCTGTCTGTCTGTCTGTCTGTCTGTCTGTTACCTTTTCACGCCTAAATTTGGCAAGGCTGTAGATGGCATCCTGGGGAAGGACATAGGCTACTTTTTTTTCGAAAATAATACTACGGGGGTGTTATAGGGGATGAAAGTTTGTATGGGAAACCCAGCATTTCTTAAGTTAAGGAATAAGAAAATACAATTTTATGCTTTTGTAGGAAATAAAGAAATATGCGATTAAGAGTTTTTGAAAAATCATCCCCTAAGGGGGTAAAATAGGGGTTGATTTTAAAATTCACAAAACTACACGGATTTCGATAAAATTTGGCAAGGCTAAGATAGCATCCTGGGGAAGAACTACTTTTTGTCTTAAAAAATAATCCTACAGGGGGTGATATAGGGGATGAAAGTTTGCATGGGAAACCCAGCATTTCTTATGTTAGTGATATATATATGAATATTAAAGTTTATGACTTTGGTAGGAAATAAAGAAATATGCAGTTCAGTGTTTTTGAAAAATCATCCCCTGAGGGTGTAAAATAGGGGTTGATTTTAAAATTCACAAAACTGCACGGATTTCGATAAAATTTGGCAAAGCTGTAGATAGCATCCTGGGAAAGGACTTAGGCTACTTTTTGTCTTAAAAAATAATCGTACAGGGGGTGATGTAGGGGATGAAAGTTTGTATGGGAACCCCGCATTTCTTAAGTTAGGGATATGAAAATTTAAATTTATTTTGGTAGGAAATAAAGAAATAAATGTAGTACAGCGTTTTTGAAAAATAATCCTATAAGGGGGTACAATAGGGGTTGATTTTAAAATTAACAAATAATATTAAAATGTTTGTGTACCTACCGGCGTAACTATACCCTTCGAATCCCGTGGCAAATTCGTCGCATGGGCCCCCCCATATAAAGAAGCTGAACCAACAATAATAGTATTTTTAGGGTTCAGTACCAAAATAGTAAAAAGGAACCCTTATGGTGTGACTCTGTCTGTCTGTCTGTCACAGCTGGATATCTCAAGAACTACTAATGCTATCAAGTTGAAATTTGGACCAGTTTTAGATGACGTTTGCCCAACTATTTTACAAATAAGAAAAAAAATTAAAATATGTAAGTAATGTTTTTTTTGCAACAGGGACTAAAAGGGGGTCTTAAAAATTCGAAGTGCAGTATGGGGGATATGAAAGAGCGCTGTTTGCACATTCTCAAACATTTTTTTTTTCTTTTTTTAGGCCGCATAGTTTTCGACTTTTAATGATAAATGCTAAAAAAAATACTGACTGACTGAAAAACTTTGGAGATAAGGGGGGAACCTTATCTCCGAAGTTTGCACAGAGAAAATCTGAAATTATTCTATGTGATAGAAGTATATGTAAAGATTACAGGTAAAATAAAACGATGTCTCTAAATAGCACACTTTTTCAGAAATCATCAACAAAAACTAAATATAAATGATGGTACGGAACCCTCGGTGCGCGAGTCCGACTCGCTCTTGACCGGTTTTTTTTACTTGTGTATGCAACTAAGTAGAGAGAGTAACTTAAATAAATTAAAGACAAAACAATTTTTTTTTACTAAATTAAAATATTTAAATAATAATAATAATAACCACACCGCAGTATCTCTACGTTGACGTCGTGGTGCGGCTTGCGCACTCCGAATTTTAGGTCTGTGCCGGTAGAGTATATGCATAGAATAGTGTTGCTCTTCTTGGTGTTATACTTCTGCCGGTGTACCTCAGGGTGGCGTTTTATCTCCTTTAATTTTAGGTCTGTGCCGGTAGAGTATATGCATAGAAAAGTCTTGCTCTTCTTGGTGTTATACTTCTGCCGGTGTACCTCAGGGTGGCGTTTTATCTCCTTTACTTTCGCAATATTTATAAACTCTATTTCCAAAAAACTTCTTTCTTCCTACCAGCTTTATGCAGATGATTTACAAATATATAAACACGCTGCTCTTTCGGATTTGGCTGATGCAATTAATACCATAAACAAGGATTTGGTTTCAATTTGCGAGTGGAGTGAGGCACATGGATTGCAGGTTAATCCATTGAAGACTCAGGTCATTGTTGTTGGCAGCTCAAGGATGACCCCCAAAATAAACTGGCCGCAGCTTCCCCAAGTTAAATTTAACGGAACTGTTATTCCGGTAAGCGAGAAGGTTAAGAACCTTGGAGTTTGGATCGACAAACATCTTTCTTGGGGTCCCCAGCTACAGGACGTAAGTCGCAAAATTTTTGCATCTGGTAAGTCCCTGAGACGATTGCGGAACTTTCTTCCAACTGCCACTAAAACTGCGCTTGCGCAATCCCTTTTACTTCCCGTCCTTGACTACGCTGATGTCAGTTATCTCGATCTCACTGAGGCACAACTAGATAAACTTGAGCGACTTCAAAACTTTTGCATAAGATTTATATTTGGCCTGCGCAAATATGATCACATTTCTGAATTTCGTACAAAGCTCAAGTGGCTTCCCATACGTCTTCGCCGGAATTCTCATATCTTGTTTCAGCTCTACAGTATTCTGTTCAATCCTAAAACCCCTTCTTATCTTAAAGAGCGTTTCAAGTTCCTTCATGACACACATAATAGATATCTGAGGTCATCGGAAAACTTGAGGCTAGAGATGCCGCTACATTCCACCAGTTTTTATGACAGATCATTCACTGTTCAAGCAGTACGATTGTGGAATGACTTGCCCGTGTCGATAAGGCGTGCACAATCTTTGTCAACTTTTAAAATTTTGTTGAAAAAACATTTCCTCTCTCTATAAATATCGTCATTACGTATAGTTCCTTGCTCTTTTTCAAGTAGTATATATAAGTATATATTTATATAAGTTCTGTATTTATGTATGTATAAATTGTATACACCACAGACTACCTACAGTATTCTCTCCTTTCTCCCCATAATCCATCCAAAGGTTGTCTGTAAAAGATCGCTTTTAGCGATAAGACCGCCCATTGTGTCACCCTATGTAAAATTTCAACATTTATATCTGTAATTTTTATGGTGTGCATAATAAAGAGTATTCTATCTAGAGTTTACTTTGCCGAAACAGGTCTAGGATGAGGAGCCTGAACAAGAGAGATACAGAAACCCGCAGGGCAGCATGTGGCGAGCTGTTGGGCAGTAGCGACCTCACGGACCCTATCTCCCGGGAGAAGTCTGGTTCCTCACCTATCGCTTGATTTTAGTGGCCGGCTAGAGTAAACAATGACGAGGATCAGAGCTCCCACCTCTTTCTTGCCTTTAGTGGCCGGTTTGAGTGGAGATTCGCAAGAGCAAACGTGCTCGGAGAAAGGAAGTATTCCAGTAAGATGCTGGTCTTCTGATATTGACCGTACTTCCGGGATTGTCCTGATAGCCGTGGGATACCTCTCCACTCCTCACAAGCGCCTCAGGACATGTTGTTGCCGCTACGACACTATGTGCTAGCGACCTTTTTCGGGGGCCCATTACCTATTGAGTGTGCAAGTCACCCCGTGCCATTTTATCTGTGTATTGTATACAAAACATTAGTGATGCAGGGGCCATAGCGTTTCCATAGTTCTAGGTAACCAGTCCACAGCCACCCAAACCAATAGTCTAATATGTTTTGTTTCCATGTTCTGCAATAGTCCTGCACAAACCGGGGTTGTCCTTGGGTGCACTTGCATAGTGCATACAGGGATTATCGTCAGTTTGTGCCTCCTCATAATTTAAAATTTTCTAAGGGGCCTCTGCGAGTTGGCTTCGGCCCCTCGTACGCCTTCCAAAGGTCCGGGACCCCAGGGTCCCGAGATATGTCAAAGACGTTTTAAAATAATAATAAGTAACCCCACCGCCGTATCTCTACGTTGATGTCGTGGTGGGGCTTGAGCGCTCCAAACTGTAGGTCTGTGCCGGTAGAGTTTACTTTGCCGGAACAGCCGGTCGATTCTGTAAAAATCTCACCGTGAAAACTTAGGTGAAGTGAGTTGGTTTTTGCTAGGAATTGACACTATTGACCTCCCCCTGACCTGAGCCAGACCAAGAGGTATACATGAACCCGCAGGGCACCATGTGGCAAGCTGTTGGGCAGTAGTGACCCCACGGACCCTATCTCCCGGGAAAAGTCTGGTTCCTCACCTACCGCTTGATTTTAGTGGCCGGCGGGAGTGAACATTGACGAGGATCAGAGCTCCCACCTCTTTCTTGCCTTTATTGGCTGGCTTGAGTGGGGATTTGCAAGAGCAAAAGAGCTCGGAGGAAGGAAGTATTCCAGTAAGATGCTGGTAGGACCTTGACCGTACTTCCGGGATTGTCCTGATAGCCGTGGAATGCCTCTCCACTCCTTAAGCACCTCAGGACATGTTGCCCCCTTGTCGCTACGTCACTATGTGCTAGCGACCGTTTCCGGGGGCCCATTATCGAGTGTGCAAGTCACCCTGTGCCTATTTATCAGTGTATATTATACAACATTGGTCAGACAGGGGACATAGTTCTACCATAGTTCAAGGTGGGTACCTTGTCTTGTGTAATCCACTATAGCCACCTAAACCCATAGCCGAATATATTTTGTTTCCATGTTCTGCAATAGTCCTGGACCAACCGGGGGTTGTCCTTAGGTGAAGTTAGGTGCAAATGCATAGTGCATACGGGGGTAATCGTCGGCTGGTGCCTTCTCGTCATTTAAAATTATATAAGGGGCCTCTGCGACTTGGGTTCGGCCCCACGAAACCTTCCGAAGGTCCGGGACCCTAGGGTCCCGAGATATGTCGAAGACAAAATACAATAATAAGTAATAATAAATGTTGGGAGTTGGGATTCTCCTCTGACCAAGGGCCCCTTCCGGCTGGGGGCCCGTGGCATTTTGCCGACTTGCCACCTTGTAGTTACGCCACTGCATAGTTCGTATCTTGAGGTAACATTTAGTCTTTAGTTCATTCGACGTTTTTACGACGAATGGATTTTCATACGGTTTTCACCAATGGCCGGAGTGCTTCAGTGTATAATTCATTATGGTTTTTTGTAAATTGACTGAAATATGACGATGATTGTTAAAGATGTCGGAAAAAATAATGCTGACTGGGAGCTTTAAGTCTACCATACACGGCAACGATATACAGGACGATTTTTTATCACTTGCCAAATTTTCACAGGGTGTGCTACCCATGAATACGAACAACTTTTACTATGGGACCAAACCTGAAATCGCGAAAAAAAAATCATCTGTTCAGTACATTTATCTACACCAAACTCGTCAAAATGTAGGGAGCAGCTGATTTTTTTTTTCGCGATTTCAGGTTTGGTCCCATAGTAAAAGTTGTTCGTATTCATGGGTAGAACACCCTGTGAAAATTTGGCAAGTGATAAAAAAATCGTCCTGTATTGTAGCGATTTGAGTTTGCACAGTTATATCGGATGGCTCTATGTTTTCCACATGAACGTTCCCATGGGATATTTTCCGACATCTACGCGGGCGAAGCCGCGGGCAAAAGCTAGTAGCAATATATTGTCAGATGTCGTCTCCTATCTGACGTAAATCTGTTCAGAACTTAGATGTTCGGAAATTTAAAAAATCCCAATCGACGAAAGCTTGCATGAAAAGGAATGCAATGAGCCAAAAAAGTCGTTAAGTGCCGAGCAAATAATTATAATAGATACGGCAGTGAGAAAAGAAAGAAAACCTTAAGAAAATCTGTTGCAAATAGCAAAAAGTTTAGGATGTCGTCTTTTAACGGCCGTAATCTGCTCATAGAACTGAAAAATATTAAATAATGTTTATTCAAGTTAAAAAGTAAAACAGTAAATACAATTTTGCTTAAATATATCACAAGTTCACTAGTGTCAATTGTCTGAACTAGGACGTCCTGTGTACCTATTAGAATCTTGTGTGTGTAATAATAGTACATTTTGATACAAGTGGAGAACGTTTGTTATTTCATTCGAGGCGGAATTAATACCCGAGCCGTAGGCGAGGTTGTTTTTGAGCCGAGAACTGCAATAACAAATGTCCACGAGTATCAAACGTCGTTTTTCAATACACTTTTGAAGAAATAAAATAAAATAACGGCCAAAACATTTTTGTCATGAATTATTAGGAAACTATGATTTAAATTTTCTTTTTTTCTTCGGGCTTTGCTTTCGCCAGGTTGAAGGAGAAGCAAAGGTATAAGCCGATAAACAGACTAATATGAAAAATAGAAAATTCAAATATTTTCGAGTTTAGAACTCAAATAAATGTTAATTTGTTCATAAACGTTTTTTTATTGTAATAATCATAGTTTTTGATGATATTCTATTTATAAACATTATTTAAATATTCAAAAAATAGTAACGCCGTAAAGCATACCTCTTTGCCGAGATTTAAAAAAAAACATTCACCTCTCAGTAGAGAGTTGTGAATAGAGGCATTGGACCAATTTGGACTAAGTATAGGTATAAGTTATCTGTGGCAATTTTTATTCCCGCACACGAACGGGAAAATGAAAAATCGCACGCGTGTGAAATACATTGCATTGTGAACCTAATCGTAGTGCGATATGAACCAGGTTTCGGGGAAGTGTATTGAAAACATTATTCTTATTCTTACGTTTTAGGTGAGCCTACTAAGTCTAGTGTGGAGCATACGAGTATAAGTACAATCGCTACGGCATTATCATAAACCGTTGTAAAATTTCAATCTGTTTTCACGAAAACAATCGGTGTGGACTCAAACTGCGCCTACAACATTTTGAAGTCAGTTTTTTTTGTATAGAGTTTTACTGTTTATAACTAACTGGCTTCTTTATGTTATGAAATATGCTGCAGTGTATTATAGCTAAACTTTGCACTCTGCTAAGCTGGAAGACAAAGTTACAGAAGTATAGACTTACACGGAGGGAAATTAGGATTCGGAATACAGTCAGGCGAAGGTCGACTTTTTGATTTCAAAAGGAGTTTGTGGATACGAAAAAGGGAAGTGGTGGAAAATGTCCTGGGGACATAAAGCATCTCAATCTGTCCAGCCTTTTGGGGTTGGCTTCCAGTCTAACCGGATGCAGCTGAATACAAGTATTTTACAAGGAGCGACTGCATGCTTACCTGACTTCCACAACCCAGTTACTAGGTAACACTGGTTGAGCCTTGTTATGACTGGTTGTCTTGACTTTTGGGCTTCCGACTACTTACCTGTAACGACTATCAAAGATCTACGAATGGTCTCGATATGATGTGAAACGGTCACCTATCCACAGGACCGACCTCGGCAAGCCTAGCTTAACTTCGATTGAGCCTTGCGGCTGTTATCATTCAGCTACGAGCTCCCACTCCCCCTGACACATGGAGTATCTACGTAGAGTATGTAGGTTATTAAAGGTAGGTATAGGTAGATAGGGAAGTAAATAAATCTGTGTTTTTACAAAGTTATAGTGTTGTTTTTGTACAATACTGATTTTCCGCCTAATTTAAAGTACCTACTTACGTGTTTTGCGTGCTATAAAGTTACGTGTGGCCACGTTGACGTCAGTCGAGTACCTATGGGTATCTACATTCAATGTAAGCCTAATTTCAATCTTCGAAAACAATCAATATGTACCTAATGTAAGCGAAAACAAGAAAGGTGGGTATTATTCCTATTCCACCTTTATGGATGCCTTCTGATAATTCTAACCTGTTGTCAATTATTTGGGACTGTATTTTCAAATCAAATAATATGTACATATGACCAGAGGGCTGACTTCTTTGGCCAAAGCACAGGATTGCCATGTAGCGTAGCAATGTTGCCAGTCTTCGGACACGTTTCCGGATGACACCGATGTGGAGAAGTACTTCTGGGCCTGTTTCAGGATGACTGCGATGTGGTGGAGGAGTACTTCTGGGCACGTTTCCGAATGACAGCGATGTGGAGGAGTACTTCTGGGCACGTTTCCGGATAACAGCGATGTGGAGAAGTACTTCTGGGTACGTTTCCGGATGACAGCGATGAGGAGAAGTACTTGTGATCACGTTTTCGGATGACAGCGATGTGGAGGAATACTTCTGACCACGTTTCCGAATGACAGCGATGTGGAGGAGTACTTCTAGGTACGTTTCCGGATGACAGCGATGTGGAGAAGTACTTCTGGGCACGTTTCCGGATGACAGCGATGTGGAGGAGTACTTCTGGGCACGTTTCCGGATGACAGCGATGTGGAGGAGTACTTCTGGGCACGTTTCCGGATGACAGCGATGTGGAGGAGTACTTCTGGGCACGTTTCCGGATGACAGCGATGTGGAGGAGTACTTCTGGGCACGTTTCCGGATGACAGCGATGTGGAGGAGTACTTCTGGGCACGTTTCCGGATGACAGCGATGTGGAGGAGTACTTCTGGGCACGTTTCCGGATGACAGCGATGTAGAGGAGTACTTCTGGGCACGTTTCCGGATGACAGCGATGTAGAGGAGTACTTCTGGGCACGTTTCCGGATGACAGCGATGTGGAGGAGTACTTCTGGGCACGTTTCCGGATGACAGCGATGTAGAGGAGTACTTCTGGGCACGTTTCCGGATGACAGCGAAGTGGAGGAGTACTTCTGGGCACGTTTCCGGATGACAGCGATGTAGAGGAGTACTTCTGGGCACGTTTCCGGATGACAGCGATGTGGAGGAGTACTTCTGGGCACGTTTCCGGATGACAGCGATGTAGAGGAGTACTTCTGGGCACGTTTCCGGATGACAGCGATGTGGAGGAGTACTTCTGGGCACGTTTCCGAATGACAGCGATGTAGAGGAGTACTTCTGGGCACGTTTCCGGATGACAGCGATGTGGAGGAGTACTTCTGGGCACGTTTCCGGATGACAGCGATGTAGAGGAGTACTTCTGGGCACGTTTCCGGATGACAGCGATGTGGAGGAGTACTTCTGGGCACGTTTCCGGATGACAGCGATGTGGAGGAGTACTTGGACGGTTAAGAGTCATTTTGTTTTTGTATTTATTTGTATAGGTAGTTAGTCAATTAATTAATAAGAAATGTATCATGTGTGAGAAGGTGTCGGGACTGGCCAGGCTGTGGCGTGGTGCAGGGCGCAGGTTGCGGCGAGCGCGTGACGTCACTCGCACCGCCGCGTTATATTGGCGCACGGTCAGATCCGCGCGCTCATTCGATCGTCAGCGCGCGCGCCGCGCACCTCGCGTCACCTGGACCACCGCTAGTGCTACAACCGCGAACTTTCAAATACTAAACACTCGTTTATTTACTGTGTGAACTGACTGTTCTGTGACAAAATGCCGAAGAATATCCTCGCCGAGATGGGGTCCCAAGTGGGCCTCACACCCAGGCAGAACAAAAAGGTAAGTTTTCAAAATATCTTAGTACTTATTATAAATATGCAATTGCGCTGTTTTTTTGGAAAATTGCGAATTTATGGAGTTACGTTAGTTACGTTGTAGCGAATACATGCGATAGGTATTTCGAGATATTCGAGCCGAATGAATGGCTAGTCGAAGCTCATGGCCGGACTAAAATAAACCCTACCGGCGCGTCATATTGCTAGTTACAATGTCAATACTGCTTACCCTCGGTTACTGAGACACGGCGCGGGCGCACGAGGAGCGCACACGCATATTCCCATGCGGGTAGTATTCCGGTTACGTATTTTCTTTTACCAGAAAAAATTGGATACAAAATCCGGGAAAAAAATCCAACAGGAAGAGCGTATATTTCGCTATTCTTTATGCCATAGAAAAAAAATGCTTCAAATTGAACTAAAAGAATAGCTGGCAAAAGTACCAACCTGTCTATCCGATTATACAGAAAGACACATATACGATCTCAAACTCACTGCGAGCGCTTTAAAGCGCTAACTGATGTTGGACGTTTGCCAGATTTCACGCATTTAACAAAAATTGTAGATAATTTTGATGTGTATCTCTGTATTATGGAATATGTAGCAGCTCTGTAAAATAAGTCTCGAAGGTCGGCGCTGTTTATTGTAGGTACACTCGGCCGCGAATTCACTATACCTATCAAAAGTACTAAGTACGGATTTTAGCAATAAAACTGGACGCGTTCTATTTAGAGATGAGATATACCTGCCATTCTCCATACCCGGCCTTTAAGGTATGGGTATCACTAAATACCTGGTACAAATACCAGGTATCAAAATACTTCTAAGTATCTGGGTGTGGTAGGATTTCGATAAGTAAACGTATGCGATAAGTATGGTATGCCTCCAATATAATGTAGGTACGACGTTTCAAGTACCTATACGTAATT
The DNA here is from genome assembly GCA_905163495.3 of Cosmia trapezina. NCBI lineage: Eukaryota > Metazoa > Arthropoda > Insecta > Lepidoptera > Noctuidae > Cosmia > Cosmia trapezina. Next base: position 1,131,112 of record LR991019.1, read on the forward strand.
ATGCATTATGAGATATGAAATCTTTCCTTCCTACTTTACCACTAAATATAATATTTACCACTAAATATAGATAAAAACAAACAGGTGTAACGAAATCGCAATCACAACTGACGCAAAAAATCAAAACATTGTCGACCTAAGTACCACTAGACAACGTAAACATTCAAACACGTAATAATATTCCCTAACATAAACAAACTAAGGAACTCTTTCACGTCGTGACAAAAAATGTAATTATGCTATTATGTTCCTTATGCACGTAAAAATAAGTACCCATTTTGTCTAACTAAATTAAATCAACCGAATGTTCATAAAGCACGAATGACGTTTCGGGTCCCTTCGTAAGCTGTCGGGTAGCTTCTGGTTGCTTCGGCGTACCGAACTACCGATAAAACTGGGCGCTACCTTGTGGTAGCGGTTCGTATCGTACTATGCGTCTGACGTCATACCTTCAAGGTATTTACCCAGTATTTCGGTCCGTACCCGGTCTATGTACTGGGAAGCACATACTTGGTATATATACCTCTACCAGTATATACGTCTCATCTCTAGTTCTATTCTATTTCTTATTATGACAAGCAAAGCCGATGTAGACGATTCTGCCAATGTCTATAAAGTGAATTGGAAAAGCAATTGTGTGCATTCATAGAAAATCCACAAAAATAACTAAGTACTTATACAGAAATCTTCGATGATACAGTTGAACTTGTGGGGATGAACTTTGCGTTCAACGTTCAAGAGATGTCAAGTTTTTTGTGAAATATTGACACGGACAGCAATTCGCCTGCAATAAATTTTAACATCGTAATACATGAGCACGATGTTATTATTAGATCGATCTGTAGATTGTGTTTTCTAAACATACGTTATATTATAAGTTTTCTCTTTCGAGGAAAACTATGAAAATTCCTTGACAGCATGTTCTGTATTTTTATAAAACAAGAAAATAGTTAAGTATACTTAGGTAACTTATTTCATATACAACATTGTTTTTGTTTTAAAACCGGATAATTGCGTGTCGGATCGGACCACGTGTGGTAAAGGGTACCGTAGTCAGTACCTGCACCTATATCGTGGTATTGTAGATTTCAATCTATCGACTAAAAACATAAACACGCCTAGAACTTTTAAAAGGTCTAAACCAGTACCAGACACGTTTTACGCTACGTTTAAAAACTATACACGCACTTAGTCTTCAATGAAAATAATGGTGTTCGTTGACAAGTGCATCCCTTGAGAACGGCTGCACCGATTACGTTAATTTCCTTTTTTAAATGTTCGTTACAGTCCGAAAAGTTTTTAGGAAAAAAAAACTTGAGAAATTGCTCGGAATATTCGGGAATAACTGAAAATAGTTTTTTTCTATGGGATTTTTGAATGAATTATTGAAATTTGAAAGGACAACGTCTGTCGGGACAACTAGGTACTTTAGTAAAAATCAATAATCATGCCAGGGTTTTTGGCACCTATTTATTTATGTGTACCTATGCAAGTAAACACGTAATTTGTCTACAGACGGATAGACGATGGTGAAATAGAGAACCATAAAAAGGAATCTGAATATTTGTTTCAAAATGTTAGTAAACTTGGAATAGTATTTTAATAACACTAGCTATTGTTTTATTCTATTGTTTTACTGACTTTGTTACTCATACGTCTCCTATATTATGGTGAAACCGAGGGAAATATTTGATTATTGATTCATTTAAAAAATATTTCAAAAGCGATAGGTACCAAAAAAATTAAAATTTCTGAGTTTTTTTCGGAATTCCAGAGCGCAAAATTTAGTTATTATATTAAATATTAAATTATATTTATTCTGAGAATATTAAATTTATTCTGAGCTTATCTTTCTTTCTTTAGAGGAACATAAACACAGAGAAGCCATGGGTTGAGATGGTGCGTAGGAAATACTTATTTGAAATAACAAACTGCAAGCCAACGGGGAATTTGTTATAGCGGAGGCTTAGTAATAGGGTTCCGTTTGGCACTCTTCAGTGGCCTACTCCCTAAGCACGAAGCTCGTAGTTTCGGACTTCGTTACGGACGTATCCTACTCCGTATCACCTACGGATGGATGATTGGTTCGGGGCCCGAACGAAGTATGAATTACAACATGTTTTTCCAGTTGTCCCTACTCCCGATGTGTTTTTGCCCGTTCGAAAAATTTAACTTTTACACTTGTTTTGATGGAAAAACAATGAGAATATTTTTTTTATTTTTTATTTTATTTTATTGAAAGGAACAGCAAACAGTTACATTATAAGAACTTACAACTATCTTAATAAACAATATTATTAATAATATAACCCACAACGCTGTCCACAGGTAGACATAAAAGTTTAAAAAGGAAAAAAAAAGTGTAATCGCTAGGGGTTTTTACAATAATTAGCTAATTTTGTGCAATAATTAGCTGTATAAATAATGTTAATAAGCTTAAATATAGTTAAAGATTAAATAATATAAAATAAAACATGTCCTAAAGTATGATGTAATTAAGTATGTGTCAACTCAATGGAATTAATTTAATTTAATTTATAATAATGATATCGTATCCTACAATACCTCCACATTGTGTTTTCGAATGTTTAAATTAACGATTTTTACTTTTTACTTTACTTTACCCTATGTCAGTAAATAACGCTCCTTAAGAATGTATAAACAAAGTTTTTCTACTGAAACTAGTATTCTTACTACCTTTTATAGTCCAGTAGAGATATAATATTTTTTCCATTTACCCTTAGATAATTCTAAAGTTTTTTATTTTCGCTGAGTGGATAACTATATTGAATTCATTGCTATGTACAAAAATGCTAACTGTTACGGACGCCGAGCATAGTGTGAATTAAAAGACTATGAAAGTTGTGCAGGATAGCTGCTTGCTGTTAGGTTAGCGTGGTAATATCATAGTCTTTAGGCATGTGGTATTTTCAGTTTGTGGATAATTAATTAGCATTCAGCTTTAAGTCTAACAGATGCTAGAGATTCCCACGGCGCCCGAAATGTTTTGTTTTGCTTATCGCCGGGCGTTTTCGCAGTAAAATGCATTGTTTTATATTCTAAAATGTTTACTAGCGGCACTGTTAAAGGAACTCATTATTGTCGAGACCTTTTGTTGAATAGGTAACAGTTCTGCGTAAATTGTAATCCGCACAAAATATCTTTCTTAGTTTTAGGAAACGAATTATTTGTTGTCGGTGTCTATTGATATGCATTTCTTTAGCCTTTTGTAATAATTCTAAGAAAGTTTGTTTTTATGTGTTTACAATAGTTTTAAATAGCGTAGCCAGTACTTTGTTAGACCACCCAAAGCGTGGGAAATAGTAGGGATAGAACTAACGCCACTGGGGCATATAAAAAGCCTTACTTGTAAAACCAAAGTCAGTCAGTCGGCCTCCAGCTCTACAAGAAGAATAAACTAGAAGACAACAGCAAGAAGTCTTTTATTACTCCAACCTAATACAGTCCACCACAGTCTGGTCCATCGAGCAGCGGATAATTCTGAAGAACGAAGAACCAGCGCCAACCAAGCGGCAGAAAAACGAAGAAATCTGCGGCAAGAGCAAGAATCTACGAGGCCGACTGCATCGACCGACCGATCGAACAACCGGTCCCGAAGAATCGACGTACCTACGACGCGCCGCCATACCGACCCGACGTACCCGATCGTCGCTGGGTCGAAGAGGGGCTGCATTGAAGAGGGGCTACGTTGAAGAGGGGCTGCGTTGAAGAGGGGCCGCGTTGAAGAGGGGCCACGTTGAAGAGGGGCCGCGTTGAAGAGGGTCCACGTTGAAGAGGGGGCCACGTTGAAGAGGGGCCGCGATAGAAGAGGGCCGCGTGAAGAAAACGAGGGCCGGGTCAAGAAAGAAGAGGGACGCGTAAAGAAAACGAGGGCCGGGTCAAGAAAGAAGAGGGCCGAGTCGAAAAAACATCAAGATGGTGGTCACCAGAAGCCAAGGGGAATTAGCAGAAATCGAGGAGCAGCAGCGTCGCATCCAAGAACAGGAGGCGCGCCGCAGAGAAGCTGAACGAATAGAGCAAGAACGATTGAGAAGAATCTCACTGGACCCGCCGGCATCACCATTTTGGAAATCAGCGGACGCCAGTACAGCGGGACCATCCGGACTTCAGGCTACTGTGGAGCAACGAAAGCCATCACCGACTAGATCCGTCAGGTCAACAACCAGCGTGACAACACGACTACGGATGGCGGAACTGGAGGCAGCAGAGAAGCTAGCGACGATCCGAAGAAAGGAGTTGGAGTTGGAGGCCGACCTAGTCAAAAAGAGACTAGCAGCCGAAGTATCCACGATCAACGATGAAGGCAGCGTGCACGAAGAAGCCACTCCTCCCCGTGGAGAACCACATCAGAAAGTGGACAACTGGTTGAGGACGAACCCCCTCAACTCTCGGGAAGAAGAAGGAACCAGGGAAGCCAGGGAAGAGCCAAAGCAAATACGCTTCGAAGCACCGCGAGGAAGATCGCCAACTCCAACAAGGAAGAACAGCATCGAGCACTTGGCCGCCACATTGGAGAAGATGGCCAGACCCAGGCCTCGACACACTGACCTGCCGACCTTCTCCGGAGCAGCCAACGAATGGTTGCCATTCAAAGCAGCAGTTCGAGATACGACCGAGATGTACCAAGTGTCAGCAGCGGAAAACATCCAGAGGCTAAGGAGCTGCCTCAAAGGGGAAGCAAGAGACGCCGTGGCCGCCCTTCTGCATACAGCTACGGATCCGGACGTCATCATGAAGACCCTCGAGCAATGCTTTGGAAGACCTGAAGTCATCATCGACCGAGCACTAGAAGACCTCAAGAAACTTCCGAAACCTGGATCATCAGCAGCCGAACTCAACAGCTTCGCCATCAAGTTGCAGAACATCATCTGCGTGCTGAAGACAATCGACCGAAGAGGCTACCTGTTCAACCCCCTGATGACGCGAGAAGTATTGGACAAGCTCAGCCCGCATCTTCGATCCCGCTGGTGCGACTACGCCTACGACCACGAAGGAATGACTGACCCGGAGATCGTCATTTTATCCCGTTTCCTGATGAGAGAAGCGGACAGAGCACTGCGGTATACACACACCCCGTCTACGAGCAGCACAAGCCAGAAGAAGGATACTCGACCCATCGTGACACTCAAGAAGAAAGCGAGCGTCTTCACTACGGTCGAGAGCGCAGAAGAAAAGGTCAAGTGCCCCAAATGCGAGCAAGGTCACGTCCTGACACAGTGCCCGAAGTACAAGGCACTTACTGTGGACGAGCGATGGAGCTTGGTAAAGGAGAAGAAGATATGCTTCAAATGCGCCCAGAAGCAACACAGGCGCACACACTGCAAAGCAAAGGCGTGCGGCGTGGACGAGTGTCGCCGCCCGCATCATGCGACTCTTCATCAAGTACGAGAAGCAAAGACTGAAGAAAAGAAGACAGATGCACCCAAGGAGGAAGCGGTCCTGTCCCTAGCAACCCGACCAGCTGCCGGACCACGAGCAGTCTTGCTGAAGATGTGCCCTGTCGTCATAGCCGGACCACGGGGGGAGGTGAAGACGTATGCTCTACTGGATGAAGGAGCTACAATCACCCTCATCGATGAAGAACTGGCAGCGAGCATCGGAGCTGAGGGACCAGCGCAACCTCTCCACCTGAACGGGGTCAACATGTCACAGCAAGAGATAAAGAGTCAGCTGGTGGATATTCAAGTCAGAGGATTGAAGAGCGACGAGAACTACAAGGTCAGAGCGAGGACTATGAAGAATCTCCGCCTCCATCGTCAATCCGTTCCTGACACCCTACTGGACTACGAGCATCTGAGGGACCTGACACCAGAAGAGGTGTGCTACGATGTGGCCCGTCCTGGAATCCTGATGGGGACAGACCACTGGGAATGCATCGTGTCCCGCGAGCTACGAGTCGGCGGCCCTGATCAACCGGCCGCATCAAGAACACAACTAGGATGGGTGGTGCACGGAACCGCGCCACGCAAGACCATCTATCAAGAGCGAAACGTGCTGCACGTCTTCGAGCCTGAACGAACGCCGAGGACAAGCGAGCAAGAACTCCACGACTTAGTCGAAGCCAACTTCAAGATCGACGCACTCGGCATCCAGGGGAAGCCGCGAGTCAAGGAAACCGATCAGCGAGCTATCGACATCGTCAGGAAAACGACCAAGAAGATCGACACCGGGTACGAAGTTGGACTGCCGTGGCGACGAGATGACGTCATCATGCCACCAAGCTACGGGCAGGCGCTCCGCCGACTAAAGAAGATAGAACAAAAGATGGACGCCGATCCTGAGTTCGCAGCTGAATACACGAAGCAGATCAACAACCTCTTGGATAAGGGGTACGCAACGCCGTGCGATGGATCGGAAGAAGCGAGCGCCATCTGCTGGTACCTGCCACACTTCGCCGTGCAGAACCCGAACAAACCCGGCAAGCATAGGCTGGTATTCGACGCAGCGGCTAAAAGCAACGGCGTGTGCCTGAACGACGAGCTGCTGGAGGGGCCCGATCTACTATTATCACTGCCAGGGATCTTATTCAGATTCCGAGAGAAGACAGTGGCGATCACAGCGGACGTGCAAGAAATGTTCCTGAGGATCCGAATAAGACAGCAAGATCAACCAGCGCAGCAGTTCCTGTGGCGAGGCGACGAACGAGTAGAGCCTCCAAAGAAGTACAAGATGGCCAGCATGATCTTCGGCGCAGCGAGCTCCCCGTACATGGCCCACTATGTCCGCAACCATAACGCGGATGTACACGGGCAGGAGTATCCACGAGCGCTGGAAGCCATCAAGAAGAGTCACTACATGGACGACCTGGTAGCCAGCTACGAAGACACGAAGGAAGCTTGGAAGGCGGTCGAAGAAACGAGAGCAGTACACGCGCATGCGGGATTCACGCTACGAGGATGGAGCTCCAGCGACAAGTCGGTACTACGCGACGTGCCACCAGAACTGCACGCCACCGCTCCCACAACACTGGGGGGAGATCAGCCCGAGAGCAAGATCTTGGGACTATTCTGGAACGCAGAACGAGATGAGCTGGGATTCAACACGTCGATGAGCCGAGTTCCAGCTGAAGTAAGGACAAGAACTCGCGCGCCGACCAAACGTGAAGCCCTCAGCGCCGTGATGTCCATCTACGACCCACTAGGACTGCTGAGCCACTACACCATACGATCGAAGATCATACTGCAGAACTTGTGGCGCCTCCAGACGACGTGGGATGAGCAGATTCCGGAAGAAGAGAACGAACTCTTTGCATCATGGCTCGCGCGTCTTCCCGAGCTCGCCCAGCTTCGACTACCAAGATGCTACGTGACACAGAAGTACGAGCGCATCGACTTACACATCCTGTGCGACGCCAGTGAGCAAGCCTACGCGACCGTGGCCTACTGGAGAGTGAAGAATGTCGACGGGAGCCTGAACGTCGTGTTGGTCGCCGCCAAAGCTAAGGTGGCGCCTCGACGAGCGCAGACCATACCACGCCTGGAACTGCAAGCTGCGGTCATCGGAGCAAGACTCGCCGACACTGTGAAGAAGGAGCATCGAATCAACATCAGCCAGACGACCTACTGGACCGACTCATCCACCGTGGTACATTGGATTCACCACGACATGCGACGCTACACGCCATTCGTCGCGCACCGACTAGGGGAAATCGCCGAGCTAACCCAGAAAGAAGAGTGGCGTTGGCTACCCACCGCAAGCAACGTAGCCGACGACGCCACGCGACTCGTCGACACACCCATCAGTGCAACGGATCGCTGGTTCCAGGGGCCCGACTTCCTGTTCCTACCAGAGGAGCAATGGCCTAGAACAACGACGTCCGAGCAAGAGGACGAAGAGGTCCTCCACATCAGCGAGAAGACAGAACGAGACAGCTGGCTACCGAACCCCGCCCGTTTCTCGAAGTATGAAGTCTTGGTGAGGGCCACCGCTCGAGCAATCGCCTTCACCGACATCTGCCGTCGACAAGCAACAGCGATGGAACATCGCCACATCCAGCGCGCTGAGGCCGAGCTGATACGACAGGCGCAAGAAGACAGTTTCGGCGAGGAACTGAAGAGGATCCGGTCTGCACGCCCGCTGACAAAAGCGAGCCGGCTGTACCGGCTGGATCCAGTACTGGAAGACGATGTCCTGAAGGTGCGGGGCCGGATCGAGGCCTCTTCCGCGCCGACCGAGACGAAGCGGCCAATCATCCTGGATGGCCGTCATCAGCTGACCAAGCTCCTTGTACTGCGGGAGCACTGCGCTGCGGGTCACGCCAACAGAGAGCGCGTGACGAACGACCTGCGACAGCGGTACTGGGTCATCCACTTACGGCCCACAGTACGCGCTGTCGAGAAGAACTGCGCCTTCTGCAAGAGACGGCGAGCAACGCCGCAAACGCCAGCTACGGGAGACCTGCCACACGCCCGCCTTGACCCCTTCCACCGCCCGTTCACTAATTGCGGGGTGGACTACTTCGGACCAATGATGGTCAAGGTCGGGCGACGCCGAGAAAAGAGGTGGGGCGCACTCTTCACGTGCCTCACCTCCCGCGCCGTGCACATCGAGCTCGTCGCATCACTCTCCACTGACTCAGCAATCAGGGCGCTGAGACGTATGGCCGCACGCAGAGGGTGGCCCCGAGTGATGTACTCCGACAACGCAACCAACTTCCGCGGAGCTGACCAAGAGCTTCGCAACGCCTACGCCGAGTGGATGCCTGCCCTGCGAGACGAGGGGCTACTGCATCGAATGGAGTGGCGCTTCATACCTCCTGGCGCGCCCAACCAAGGTGGCGCGTGGGAGCGAATGGTGCGCTCCGTGAAGACTGCTCTCAGCATCACTCTGCGAGAGAAGGCGCCAGCAGAAGAAGTCTTGAGAACTCTACTCACCGAAGCCGAGTTCTCCATCAACGCAAGACCGCTGACCCACGTTAGCGTGAACCCCAGCGATCCAGAGGCCCTTACCCCCAACCACTTCCTGTTGGGGTCATCGGAAGGGCTGCCAACGACGGGACCCTGCGACGAGGCTGACAGAAGAACATGGCGAGTTAGTCAAGCACTCGCTGACCACTTCTGGCGACGCTGGCTGCGCGAGTACCTACCCACTCTGGTACCTCGCGGCGAGCCGCAGAACGATGTGCGTCCAATGCAAGCTGGCGACGTGGTCCTCGTGGTCGACAACACGCTGCCCCGGAACACCTGGCCGATGGGAGTCGTCGAGCGCACGCATCGTGGACCGGACGGCGGCATTAGGGTCGTCGAGGTGCGCACCAGAGCCGGCGTCTTCCGACGCCCCGTGAGCAAGCTCGTCGTCGTATTGAAGATCGAGGAGGCTACGCGAGCTGCGCCGGGGGGAGAGCTGTTACGGACGCCGAGCATAGTGTGAATTAAAAGACTATGAAAGTTGTGCAGGATAGCTGCTTGCTGTTAGGTTAGCGTGGTAATATCATAGTCTTTAGGCATGTGGTATTTTCAGTTTGTGGATAATTAATTAGCATTCAGCTTTAAGTCTAACAGATGCTAGAGATTCCCACGGCGCCCGAAATGTTTTGTTTTGCTTATCGCCGGGCGTTTTCGCAGTAAAATGCATTGTTTTATATTCTAAAATGTTTACTAGCGGCACTGTTAAAGGAACTCATTATTGTCGAGACCTTTTGTTGAATAGGTAACAGTTCTGCGTAAATTGTAATCCGCACAAAATATCTTTCTTAGTTTTAGGAAACGAATTATTTGTTGTCGGTGTCTATTGATATGCATTTCTTTAGCCTTTTGTAATAATTCTAAGAAAGTTTGTTTTTATGTGTTTACAATAGTTTTAAATAGCGTAGCCAGTACTTTGTTAGACCACCCAAAGCGTGGGAAATAGTAGGGATAGAACTAACGCCACTGGGGCATATAAAAAGCCTTACTTGTAAAACCAAAGTCAGTCAGTCGGCCTCCAGCTCTACAAGAAGAATAAACTAGAAGACAACAGCAAGAAGTCTTTTATTACTCCAACCTAATACAGTCCACCACACTAACAGTTTAGAGTTATGCTATATGTATTAAGTAGGTATTTCCTATTATTTCGTGTTATAACAATGATATAAAATTTAAATGAAAATACTACACTGTTTCTTAATTAGTACTGTCTAAAGTATATATTACTGAAAATGCTAACAGATAGGTACTGTGGAACAATGGAAATCTAAAAATGTCCTTTAACTCATTCAATAAAAAATTTAAGTTTTTCAAATCATTTCCTATACACTTAAAGGGATTAGTTATACCTTACAACAAAAGTTCTAACAGCTAAGTAATATGGCTTCACAAGTAATTGTATTTTTACTTTGCAATTAGCGAAATATTGAATTTAAGTTTATAAATTTGCGCCCACATATTCGTGATAATAAGCTCTGCTACCATGCAAAAGTTTCAACTTGTACGTGCTATGCCTTTTTGTTTAATAAATAAAATACAATTTGGATATTGTGGCGCGCGGTGTAGGTACGACAATTCGTGCAGCGCGACGCGGTGACAATCAGACCCACACTCACTGCAAACGTGCACGCGGCTACACAACAAGCTATGCATGTCCAGTTTACACTGACCTCTCATTGTAAGGTAATCTTATACAATGCGAGATCAGCTTATACTGGATATGTATAGCTTGATCTGTAGCCGTGCGTACCTACCTCTATTGAATGAGGCGCAAAATCATTTCATTACAGTCACATCTCACAAATGACTAATACGAGTACAGTCAGCGTCAAAAATATCGGAACGAACAGACTGTTCAAAATGATCTCAAAAACTAAGAAAATTAAACTACTCAATTGGGTAAAGCTCTTGTCAGAATTACAGTGTAATATTATCGTGTACTGTCTTCATTCTGAAAACAGTCTGTTCGTCCCGATATTATTGACGCTGATCCAATCCAGTCAGTTATTTTTTCTGTTCCATTCCGTGACCGTGACTTTGCCCGCGCGTAATTATCACCAATTGTCAAAAATAGTCAAAATCCCGGATTCCGGGATTCACAAATTTAGAGTTCTGATTATAGGATCGAATGTATATTTATGTATTGATCGTCAAAATGTCGTGATTCCGGAATTGATAAATTAAGTATTTTTTTTACCATTACTGGGTAACTTGTTTATCACTAAATTCGAACAGTCTGTTCGTTCCGATATTTTTGACGCTGACTGTACTCGTATTAGTCATTTGTGAGATGTGACTGTAATGAAATGATTTTGCGCCTCATTCAATAGAGGTAGGTACGCACGGCTACAGATCAAGCTATACATATCCAGTATAAGCTGATCTCGCATTGTATAAGATTACCTTACAATGAGAGGTCAGTGTAAACTGGACATGCATAGCTTGATGTGTAGCCGCGTGCACGTTTGCAGTGAGTGTGGGTCTGATTGTCACCGCGTCGCGCTGCACGAATTGTCGTACCTACACCGCGCGCCACAATATCCAAATTGTATTTTATTTATTAAAAAAAAGGCATAGCACGTACAAGTTGAAACTTTTGCATGGTAGCAGAGCTTATTATCACGAATATGTGGGCGCAAATTTATAAACTTAAATTCAATATTTCGCTAATTGCAAAGTAAAAATACAATTACTTGTGAAGCCATATTACTTAGCTGTTAGAACTTTTGTTGTAAGGTATAACTAATCCCCTTAAGTGTATAGGAAATGATTTGAAAAACTTAAATTTTTTATTGAATGAGTTAAAGGACATTTTCAGATTTCCATTGTTCCACAGTACCTATCTGTTAGCATTTTCAGTAATATATACTTTAGATAGTACTAATTAAGAAACAGTGTAGTATTTTAATTTAAATTTTATATTATTGTTATAACACGAAATAATAGGAAATACCTACTTAACCCCTCAAGTGTCTGAGTTTGGCTGATTTTAGACCCAAAACCCCCGCGAGTGGGGAGGGTTGGGGGTTAGTTGCGAACCCCATAGGTTCACAACTACTGATAATGATATGTTTTCCATCGGATGATGTTTTTTTACGTTTATATATATGTGATCTAAGCTTATATACCTATTATGTAAAGTTTTGTCCTTTTGCACACTTGGGGTGCATTTGATACGCGGGGGGGGAGGGGAGGTTAGCTGCGAACTCCATAAGTTCACAACTAATGATTTGATTGGTTTTCCATCGGATGATGTTTTTGTACATTTATATATATGTGATATAAGCTTATGTACTGAACAAAAAAACGGTTTTTCTTATGCACACATGGGGTGCATTCGACACTTGAGGGGTTAATACCTATAGCATAACTCTAAACTGTTAGCATTTTTGTACATAGCAATGAATTCACGAAAGTAATCCACTCCGCGAAAATAAAAAACTTTGGAATTATCGAAGGGCATATTCTTTTGTCTACTGGACTATTTATATGAGACGCAGCTTCTCACACCATTGGGAAAACTCTGCATCGATCATGATCTCTGATCTCTCATCTGATCGGTCATGTTAGTTCATGGTTTGATTAGAAATTAGATATTAATTAGAAATGAGAGATTTAGATATTTGTTATAATGGTTTACCATTATAACTCTAATTAATATCTAATCTGTGGTAAACCATTTTAACTAATATCTAATCTCTTATTTCTAATTTAAAAATTGGCATTGGAACTATTTGGGGAGTCGTCGTGGATATACATAGGTGCATAAGTACCATTGATTTAGGAAAGAGGTAGGTACATAGGTACAGCGTCAAAAATATCGGGACGAACAGACTGTTCAAAATGATCTCAACAAATAAGAAAACTTTTTTACAAAAAAAAAAAAACCGACTTCCAAAAAAACGCTACAAAGTGAAAAATAACTTTAGTTACGGAAGTCGGTGTCTTTGGCTCTGTATTTTAGTTTTTTGCCACCGACTTCCGAAATTAAAGTTATTTTTCACTTTGTAGCGTTTTTTTGGAAGTCGGTTGTTTTTTTTTGTAAAAAAGTTTTTTTTTCACTTTTTAGTGGGCCAGTTTGTAATTTATCTAAGTTACAATAGCCTAATGTCAACTGCTCATCGCCTTTTACAAAATATTGTTTTTCCCGATACAAGGACGTTAATTGTTGAGGAGTTCTCCTAGTAAGGTACCAGGAGAACTGGAACTGATGGTGAAGTCACCATCAACTCCACTTCACGAGCATAAATTGCTTAGCAACCATATTAAAGTAATCGAATCGCAACCCAAGTGGAATACGTATTATTGAGTAGTTCTGAAGAACATCTGTGGTCTTCCTCATCAGTTCCACTTCACTAAATGGTGCTTTCCGGCAGCAAATGCACAAGTTACTATAAAAAATACTCAAATCGCTATAGGTGTGCCTATAAAATTTGAGGGTTTTCCTCGATTTCCATGGGATTCCCTCATCAGATTCTGACTTCGTGACAATGGGACCACCTCGAAAGCACATCCTTTCAAACAAAAAAAGAATTTTCAAAATCGGTCCACAATTGATGGAGAAATCGGTGTACTTACATAAAAAAATATATATATACGCGACGAATTGATAACCTCCTCCTTTTTGTTTTTGAAAAGTCGGTTAAAAATTAAAATTTATCTCAATAGGATAAAGTTCTTGTCAGAATGACAGTTGTCGTGTAGGTACTGTCTTCATTCTGAAACATTCCTTGTGGCATTGAGTTAATATTTCATTTTCATAGTTGTTTAGATCATTTTGAAAAGTCTGTTCGTCCCGGTATTATTGACGCTGACTGTACATATAGATACGTACTCAACTCAAAGTTCATCACTGCCTCATTGGTATAGTGCTCGCATGCGCTGAGCGCTGAGCATGAGCTCCTGGGTTCGATGCCAGGGTCGAGCAAAATGTTATTGGGTTTTTCGATTTGAAATTTCTCTGTAGCAGCCGTCTGGTTTCGTGCTCGATTGTTGGCAATAGGCTCGCCCCCTATTACATGGGACTTAAACATAAACATAACTGGCGAACTGTGAGTGTACTGTCAGTAGGTCTGTAGGAGCACCTCTGCCAAACAGGCGTGACGTTATGTTATGTGCAGTGGGCTGCATCAGATGGGTACCCCGGTTGTATTAAAATTTTAATACAACCGGGGTACCCAATTGATGCAGCCCTTTGTACCTATGTATATACCTACTCAATTTACAGTCAGAACAAAAACCAGCTAACCTACATGACAACATAACGTCGCGCTGTAAGTCTTTACATATGTTTTACACACGACTGCAGTGCATAATCGAATATATTAATACTAGCCTTGTTTGAGGAGAATTCACAAGTGCTTAGCGTGGTCAGAGCATGTCACGGTCGACACCCTGGCCACCTTCAAAACTGTTTGCAATTTCAATGGCATCTCAACCGAGAACGGGTCAAAATAACCCTGCGTCATCATCGTAGTCAAAATATACGTCTACTGCTGACGGGTCTCGCGCAGCCCGCATCCATTGGTTTCCAGCGTTTCTTCCATGGGTCTTCGGTCCATCTTGCGAGGTGAGGTCCCTCACTGCCTTCTTCAGTGAAAACAGAACTAGATGCTCTCTCTAAACGAATACCGTTTTGGAAAACCTAAGAGAAAACGGTGCTCAACGCAAAATTTTAATCAGGCCTATCAGCAACAGAAGTAGATTAACACTATTAATTATACATATGAAATTAATAGACCCTAAATTATTAGTAAACTACTTTTCAGTAATAAATATAAATAGCTAAGAGTTTTAATCATCGGAATTTAACAATTGTCCATATTTTTAATTCGCTTGTACCTTGCTTGTACCTCCAAAAATTGTTTTAAAGAAAACTGAAGTGTTAATCTAGTTTGGTTGCTGACTGTACCTAAACCGTTCATCGAAAAAACGAATGTCAGAGAACTGTTTCAGAATCACATTTAATTTCACGTCCGAATATAAAAAAACCGATCAAGAGCGAGTCGGACTCGCGCACCGAGGGTTCCGTACCATCATTTATATGTAATTTTTGTTGATGTTTTCTGAAAAGCTGTGACATTTAGAGACATCGTTTAATTTTTCCTGTAATCTATACATAAACTTCTATCACATAGAATTATTTCTGAAACTTCGAAGATAAGGGGGGAACGGTATTTTTTAAACATTTTTCATCAAAAGTCGAAAACTATGCTGCCTAAAAAATAGAAAAAAAAATTTTGAGAATTTGCAAACAGCACTCTTTCATATGATACCCCACATGCCCTAATAGCCCCACTTTGATTTTTTGAGACCCCGTAGGTACATATTTTTATTTCTTTCTTATTTGTAAAATCGTTGGGTAACCGTCATCTAAAACTGTTCCAAATTTCAAGTTGATAGCATTAGTAATTCTTGAGATATCCAGCTGTGACAGACTGAGTCACACTATAACGGTTCCTGTTTTAACATTTTGGTACTTTTTTTTCGCGATTTTTAGGTTTGGTCCCATAGTAAAAGTTGTTCAAAATGATAAGTACAATGAGGTTTAATGTCAACAAAAAAAAATTGTATAAAGGTTTCTCCTTACGCACCCCATGTGTGCGTGCAATTATGGGGTTTAGGCATGCAAAAATATTCAGGAAGTCACGTGTTTACCTCGAGATGAACGATTCGAAGCAGAACAGACAGTGTGATGAATTACAAGGCGATAATTAAGTTACGTAGCGAGGTGATGAAACAAGCGCTGAGCGGTCGAGATCGCTAACTGCCATGTCACTCCCCGCACTGACACCATGCTTGTCAGGACCTCAAGTCTGCTATTACAATAGTGTCAGAATGGTCTATCATTGATTTCATAATTGTTGATTTTGACAAGTTTGGTAATCTACTAATATAATGGCGTCATAATGGCGTCATTATGACTTTCCAATGGTCAACGACTAACACTCCATTGTAAGAAATTATGAATTTAGCAGATTACGAACTTTTAACAAAGTGACAATGCAGTGAAAATAGAATCGTGTTGGAATGACGAATTTCTAAAAAATAGCAGACTTGGGGCCTGTTTGAACATCGTTTCTTAGGAACCTTTTAATTCAGCTTACGTCATATTGCACCGAATCTTGTTTAAATAAAATAAAGAGTCCTGAAAGAATTTGAAAGTCAATACATGATACAAAAGGGGCTCGTGGCTTAGACGACCGCACGAATCGATCGAAGGATCGATTCGTGGATGGGTGACCACTCATTACATATACCGAGAACGATCCGTGCCTCGGCATTGGTCCCGAGTTTCATTCATTATACCTATTGGTTGGCAGCCGTTACGGCTACTTCAGAAGCCCAAAAGTCTGACACCCAATCTCACCAGAGGGTATCATGTTACCCAGTAACTGGGATGTGGAGGTCAAATAGGCAGTCGCTCCATGTAAAATGTTGCATCCGGTTAGACTGGAAGCCGACCCCAATATAAGAGTTGGGAAAAGGCTAGGCAGAAAACTAAGAACAAACTATGAACGAAAGTCTTAGTTATGTACCTACTTACTTTAGTTTGGAAATTGTATAGAAAGAAACAGTTACTATTCAGTGCGTGGGCGCAGAAAATACATAGCTTCAATAGTAAAAATGTGAATCATGGTATAATATGTACACATTTGATCACGTGTTTTGAAAAGCTTCATGCACTTGCGGGATTAATACAACAGTCAAACGGAAATCGTATTTCTTTGAATTTTGATGTTTGTGTTATGTACCTATGTACACACGGCTACATATCAAGCTACACATTTCCAGTATATGCTGATCTCGCATTGTATAGGGTTTAGGGCTCATAGATAAGAGGTCAGCTTATTCTGGAAATGTATAGCTTGATGTGTAGCCCTGTGTACACCAATCGGCATCATGTTGGAACCGAATGAGGGTTTACAGGAAAAATCACACCATCAGTTGGCGCCACTTTGACAGCAAGTCTTGCATTTTCACAATGAATATAAAATACTTAAGATGATGTTCATAATTTGAGCTCGTGGCTAAGCAATTACAGCCGCACGTGTCGATTCATCAGGTTAAGCTACGCTTGCCGGGGTTGGTCAGTAGATGGGTGACCATCATTGCATAACGAGACTCCTGCGTGGTCGTTGCCGTTGGTCCCGGCTGTCATTTGTGGATCGTTGACAGTCGTTACGGGTCGTCAGAAGCCCGAAAGTCTGACAACGAGTCTTACCAATGGGTATCATATCGTATTACTTAGTTACTGGAGGTCAGACAGGCAGTCGCTCCATGTAAAATACTGGTATTCAGCTGCATCCGGTTAGACTGGAAGCCGACCCCAACATTTTGAAGCAGATTGATTGATGTTCATCATTCAGTCGCGCACGACTAAAGAAAATATAGGAGCTTTGAACTTTAGACAGTTTCCCGGACCTGACGTCTCAGATGCCACCTGGTGATCGTCATTACAAAAAACGGTTCGTTTGCTTCCGTTTTCGGATGTGAAAAGCACATTTTTTTTTCTTTTGTAAATCCTTTTGATATACCTGTAATAACAGCAGAGCAGTTTATAAAATTGTCAGATTTTCATATCTCACTCGACATTTCCAGCCTCATATTAAAAGTAGTAGGTTTATTAAGCAAAGGACACTGCATGTTACGAAAACATACAGGACAGGCTACAGGAAAAAACACACTTTTATTTAGTGTTCGTAGCTATATTATTTAGATTTAATATCTCATCATAATACACTAGTGTATTAAATACATGACGCTCTCAAAAAGGAAAAATCTCTTAAAACTTACGATGTGTTCAGCTATGAATATAATTTAGCAATAAACATATCGAAAACAAGCTCACTAAAATAGCTAGACTTTAAACACGTGATAACATTACAGTACAATACTCATACATGTGCAAATAGTTTAAAAATAATTCCGTCTACTGGTGACTTGGGTCTTAAACATTCTGGCAATATTTTCTCTTGTACTGACACAGTAAGTCACGTTCTCAGGCACGTTAACTGCCGACGCTCCGTATTACCATCCGCACGTCGTGTCGGATCCACCTGATCCGACAGTGCGGCAGTGCGCCAACACGGGCTGCCAAACGAAACAGAGGCGCAGGAGCAGAGTCAAGTTGTCTTGTGAACTTGTGATGGAGAGCTGACCACGATTAGTTATCGGTGGACCGGACGTTTTCTGGTGGCCAGTTACAAAGGGCTCATGGTAAATAATAACAGCTGCACAGGTACCTATATCGAAGGTTATTATCGGTTCGTGGAGGATGACCATCCGACACTCATCGAGCCCTCTCCCGTGCAAGCCGTTGGTCCTGTCTGTCATTCGTAGATCATTGACAGTCGTTACGGGTAGTCAGAAGCCGAAAAGTCTGACAACCAGTCTTACCAAGCGGTATCGTGTTATTCAATGACCGGGTTGTGGAGGTCAGATAGATACTAGCTATATATGTAAAATACTGGTAATCAGCTCCATCCATAGCTGGGAAAAAGGTAGGGAGATTGAACTAGAGTTCAATACAGTAATTTCAGCCCGTAGTACTGTATGCTGTTCCGCACAGGTTGCGCAGAATTTCCTACGTTCATTACAACAAAGTGCACTACAGTTGAATGACACAATAATTTAAAAAAAACAGTTTATAAAATTTATTGTTCTCACGGCTACATATCAAGGTAGATTTCCATCCTTATTTTTGTTCGTCATCTATTCCTAGATGGCGTTGGGGTCGAGTTAGAAGCTATGCTTTCGTTATCACGGCTGCTCCATGTCCGTCACACGATGCGACACCTAATCTTGTTCAGATCATGTGAGGCCCATGTAGAATACCTACCTAGTGTCTGAAATGGCCTTTTGACCTTTGGAGGGCCAGCAGTGGGACACAAAAATCTTCGAGAACAGTTGCACAGTGCGCCAAGTGAATTCAGTATCATAACAATTGTTCAGGGTGGATATTTTGAAGTGGTCCTAGAGATAGCGGGGCGTCGCGCCTTCGGAATGCTATCAACAAACAAAACAGTACAATAGAGAAGGTAAATGAACTGCTCAGAGGAAGCTAGGTGATAATATGTGTTAGTGTACCCACTGTAGGGTTTTGATTTGCTGCCAAAACTGTACCTGAAGCAAAGAGACCTATGCTTTTACCCTTTCTAGAAGTGGCAATTATTAAATATAATAACATCACGCCTGTAATGAAGAGTTAGGCAGAGGTGTAGGTGAGGGCTCGCACGCGCATGATGCCGCCGCGCGCCAGGGTCGCGGGTTGTTTGGAAAAGATACCGTGGCCCTGGCATAGGCAACTGAAGGAACACGGGTGGGTTTTAGTCAGTAAAAGTCTGACACGCCCTTCCGCTCCACCCAGAGCGGAAGAAGTCATTTGATGATTTCAGGTGTAGGTACCTATAGTACGCCCACACTTTGCCTCTTCTGTTGAAGTCGATTAGTAGTAGTAAGTTAGTACCATAGCAAAAAAGGGAAAGTTTAAAAAAAAAATTACAAAAAAAAGTTTTTTTTTAAACTCGTAATTATTTAAACAAAAATCAATTTATATCATCATACATAATAATGCGCACTGTCAGCTCTCCAAGCTCACTATTATTTTCTAATCTTCTAAATTCGAAGTAGTGTTTGTCTCGTAATCATTATACCATCAAATTATAAAATATTCATGGTAAAACCATTAAAGAGATGCTGACTCTACAGTAGATACCTACTTAAATCTCGTATGGGCATAGTTGGACCATGTGGTCCCATTTTTAAGTTGGATGTCGTATTTAGGTGTTATTTATAGTACCTAAGATTAGTCATTAGTCATTAGTCATTTATTCATGAACAAATAAATTGAATCTGAATTTACACATAAAGTTACTAATTAATTAATTAAATTAAATTACATAATTACAGCATAACACTAAAATAATTTACATTTGAATTTTATAAATTACACAATTTCAAAATAAAAAATACGTTTCTTCAATATCAATTCGGCATGAATGTTTATGGGCATAGTTGGACCAAGTGGTCCCATTTTTAAGTTGGATGTCGTATTTAGGTATTATTTATAGTACCTAAGATGAATGTTTAGTGTAGTTTTCCTTCTTACTATGTCGCTCTTCAAAATTAAAAACAATGTGTGGTGTGACCATTTTCGTCATTTTCCTCATGACGAGACGCAATTTATTTTTTATTTAAAGATATCTTTAAAGATGTTCTGTGTTGTTTAGTGTTGATGCATAGCGAATGTTTTGTGCGCACTGCGAATGTTCCATAGCGAATGACAGTTTTTTCAAATATTGTGTTTTGTGCTATAGAAATATAGAAACTACTAATTTATCTATGTATACAACCTGTATTTTCTACAAATAAATTATTTTTATTCTTATTCTCGAGCACTTTTCGCCAAAAACCGAACAGAATTGTGTCCGAAGAACAGAAAGTTGAACAGAATTGTAATAATCAATAATCTTAGTGTATTCAACCTCCCGCTTCATTTTACAAGGCCAAATTAAATTAGTTAGCGAAACTCCGCAGCAGGCGTGATAGGCATCGGTAACGAAACATGATAAATCAAAAAATAATTGATTTGATGATATTTTTGGGGTCAACAACCGTAGTTAGTGTACTTACTTATTTGAAATATAAAATCTGTTTTTTTTTGTGTAAACAGCACAGATGTGATAAAACTAAAAAATAAATCATTTTGTCAACACATACTCCTAATAACTATACTACCAGCGGTCATTGAACCCCCCAAAAATCATCAAATAATATTGTTTCGTTTTAGCTAATTTAATATAAAATAGTTTCCTTTACAGCAATCACAAAATAAGTAACAAAATCTCTTCAGGAATTTTACCGCTCACCACTTAAGTATAACCAACCTACTATCAGTCAATGATAATCAGTTAATTGCATATGTCATAACTTGTGTTGAAGATCAAACTTAATTAATTGCAGCGTAAGATTCCGCTCCACCGTTAGGTATATTAACCAGTTTTCATAACCTATTCAGTATCGGACAAGGGTCTGTTTCATACCTCTTGAAGACAATCGATATCATTGAAGGTTTCTAAAACTAAAAGTGATTCTTGATAATTAATATTAATAATCGTTATTTATGAGGCCATGCGCTTGGCATTGGCAGTTGTTATTTGAAAGTAGTGCAACCTCGACAAAAGTTAACCAAATTAGCATCAGGTACCTACGGCTTCTCACACATCACTGCCTCGCTTATCTAATAGTCGTAACCGTGAAGTATTGGGTTCGACTCCCAAGTCTAGCAAATTGTCATTGGGTTTTTTCATAGATATAAGAAAGATGTGCCCATTACGTTAAAATGTATCGGAACCCTGTGTCTCCAATAGAAGTATAGTGCTCCGAAGTTTGCATAGAGAAAAATCTGAAATTATTCTATCAAATCAAATCAAATATTTATTTTGGAGAATACAGGAAAAATAAAATGATGTCTTTAAATAGTACACTTTTTCAGAAATCGAAACGGAACCCTCGGTGGCCGAGTCGGACCCGTTCTTGACCGGTTGTGAAAACAAGTATTGAAAACAAGGGTTATTAAACTCAGGCAATAAATCTATCAAAAACACAGATGGGCAAAACCGTGAATACGGCGCCCAAATCCAATAGCCCGCCACTGCACGCCCGGAACTTGGCGCCAAATTTTTCGTACCTGAAAAAAAGAACAAATACTGAAAGTCACCTTTCTTAAAAATCCTATTTATCATTGAGATATTTTGAAACAGACGAAACTAATCACTTCGCAGAAAGAAAACGCTCTGGAATTTTGTAAGTGCGCGCGCACTTGCGCAGGCGCAGCCCAGCCGGGCGCCAGTTATTACAAGAGCAAGGCGACGTACACAAACACACCCACTTTCCTCTTACGTATTGTATGAAAATGAGAATGTATCTGACACGACGTTCTTAAGATAGAATATAATTTTGCGTCACTCCCGAGCGGCCTCCGACCTCATAGAGGAAAGTACTGCGAATAGCACCCGGCGGTGAAGTTTAACGACTTGAGACTATACCTAACTTAACCTAACAAACAAACGTATGGAATAGTACATTTTGATACAAGTGGAGAACGTTTGTTATTGCATTCGAGGCGGAATTAACACCCGAGCCGTAGGCGAGGTTGTTTTTGAGCCGAGAACTGCAATTACAAATGTCCACGAGTATCAAACGACGTTTTTCAATACACTTTTGAAGAAATAAAATAAAATAACGGAAAATATTTTTGTCATGAATTATTAGGAAACTATGATTTAAATTTTCTTTTTTTTTCGCGCTTTGCTTTCGCCAGGTTAAAGGAGAAGCAAAGGTATAAAGCCGATACACAGCCAAATATGAATAATAGAAAATTCAAATATTTTCGAGTTTAGAACACAAATAAATGTTCATTTGTTCATAAACGTTTTTTTATTATAATGATCATAGTTTTTGATGATATTCTATTTATAAACATTATATAAATATTCAAAAAATATTAACGCCGTAAAGACGCATACCTCTTTGCAGAGATTAAAAAAAAACATACACCTCCAAATAGACAGTTGTGAATAGAGGCATTGAACCAATTTGGACTAAGTATAGGTATAAGTTATCTGTGGCAATTTTTATTCCCGCACACGTGCGGGAAAATGAAAAATCGCACGCGTGTGAAATACATTGCATTACGTAACGTGGTTTCGTTCGTCATGCCGTTTTGTTACAGAATCACCCTTACCAATGTCATTTTCCAGTTAATCCTGAAAATAATGTTTTTAAATTAGGCAACATTAATTTATTTATTCAATCTTTGCTGTGAATGACAGCTGTGTGAAAAATTATTTAGAAAAGAAGTATTTTATTCCTTGTCCATGTAACGCAAGCACATATAATTAATTATTAAAACCTACTAGTCGGGTAATTCCATAAAAGGATATAAACGTAGATAATTAATTATTTCACTTGATCTGTCTAGGTTGTTAATGTTTTAAGTGAAAGAGGAAAACCTCGAGATTTTCCTGCCTTTTTTTTAATATAAAACCCAAGCGTAGTAAGTAAGTAACAAGATAGAAAAAAATGGTATGGACATAACAATAAAGTACATTGGTTAAACTTAGCCGATCTAAAACTGATTCACCGCAATCAAGGGGTATCGTGTTACCCATTTACTGGGTCGTGGCGGTCAGATAGGCAGTCGCTCCATGTAAAATACTGGTATTCTGCTGCATCCGGTTAGACTGCAAGTCAAGCCGACACCAATGTAGTTGGGAAAAGGCAAGGTAGATGAACACGTGTACATGAGAAAAAATATGATTATACTTCGGGTCTCAACCGAAGACGATTACAAATTTACTTGCAGCAGTACATGATAATGTGCCGTCTTTATCACACTTTTAGATACACATAAAAAAAAAAAAAAAGTAAGGAAACAAAACTATGACGTAGTGTCCTGTCTCGCTCCCACTCCCGGCACACGGCGCGGTGCTGTGGCTACCGCGCTTTATTCATTACGTGTTTTTGTGTTGTCGGAGTCACACTGCTTAAAATCATTATCTTATACACAGTTTATTTTATTTTTTTTTAGTTTGTTATAGGAACATTAAAGTTTAAAATGAGAAAACGAAAGCGTTCGCGATCTAAGGATAGGTAGTGATGATTATTATCGTAGTTTGCGGAAAAGGGTTCAAAAACTCAGGCGTACACTGCAAAGATACGGATGAACTAATTCGTCATCTTCGGAACGTTCTTATTTTGAAAGTATATGGCTATGAAGGAGCAAAATGATGTTGGATGTCTGGACGAACAAGGTATTTATTTGCCTAGTTATATATTATTAATCATTAGTATTCATTAGTGTTACTGGTGTTACTGCTTAGTTCTACTTTCCTTCAACGCATTTTTATAATGAATCTTGTCGGTGTACCCTCATTTAATAACTTATGGGAAAAGGTATAATTTATTATGATGTTATTATTAGGCCTGTATTCCCTAAAGGGGCAGGCAGAACTGTGTAGTATAGGTACCTACTCAGATTCCCGATGGAAAAAGAAAATGCCCGACCTGGGAATGGAAACCAAGATCAGTCGTCGGTAGCCTTGCAGAATTATTATGACGCTATTATTATTATTGTGTTATTATTATGATTATAATGAAATGGTAATTAATATAAACCCGTCTCCACGTATATCGTGTTGAGGTAACACAGATTTATCTAACCTCCATGTGAATCATGTTGAGATCCTAAATGTCTTGCTCCGCGTAAATCGCGTTGAGCTTCGTAGACATTAAATTCCTACGACGACGATGCTCATTTACAGGTGAAGAAATCCCGAGCAAGGAAGTGAATTTGAGGGAATCATATATAATTTTTACTCCTGTCTCCACGTATATCGTGTTGAGGTAACACAGATTTATCTAACCTCCATGTGAATCATGTTGAGATCCTAATTGTCTTGCTCCGCGTAAATCGCGTTGAGGTTCGTAGACATTAAATTCCTACGACGATGCTCATTTACAGGTGAAGAAATCCCGAGCAAGGAAGTCAATTTGAGGAAATCATATATAACTTTTACTCCTGTCTCCACGTATATCGTGTTGAGGTAACACAGATTTATCTAACCTCCATGTGAATCATGTTGAGATCCTAATTGTCTTGCTCCGCGTAAATCGCGTTGAGGTTCGTAGACATTAAATTCCTACGACGATGCTCATTTACAGGTGAAGAAATCCCGAGCAAGGAAGTCAATTTGAGGGAATCATATATAACTTTTACTCCTGTCTCCACGTATATCGTGTTGAGGTAACACAGATTTATCTAACCTCCATGTGAATCATGTTGAGATCTTAACTGTCTTGCTCCGCGTAAATCGCGTTGAGGTTCGTAGACACTAAATTCCTACGACGATGCTCATTTACAGCAAGTCAATTTCAGGGAATCATATTATGTATGTACAGGACACACTGGCACTCTCGAAACCGATTGTACCGCCTGCTGCGAGGAAGCGATAACTTTGGTGGCCACTGAGGCAGTGAAAACTGAAGAGGTATAGTCCTTATTCGGGCTTTGTTCGCTTGTAAAGACACGCTCCCACAAGCACAGGAAATTCTAAAACCATGACATTCTGGACGACTACCATGTGACTGTAATTACAGTGTCACAGTCGAGGCGATACGCCGTAACTAACAATTTGAATAAGGAGACTCGAGAAATTGTGAAGAGCACAAAGATCGATCAATACTTATTCGGTTCCAACCTTTCTGAACATCTCAAATCAGCAAAAGCGATTTCTAAATCTGGTCTGGAGACGAAGACTACTCAGCGTGCTCCGTATAAGCCTCCAACAACACAATACCCAAGAGAGGCTTTAAACGCGAGGGGGGTTCCGCGAGCAGCAGCCGGCCAGCCGCGTTGGAACACCGCCCTACGGAGGCCAGCAGCAGCACCGCAAGATCAGCACCCAGACTCGTACCGCCAGACGACGACCACCTCGGCGTGCCATAGGACCAGGGGACGCTGACATCATTAGCCAAGGTAGCACTCGCTTGTAGAGTGAAATACTTTTTTCATAATTGCTGTCGTATTACCAGTGATCCTATATTACCTATTATCTTGGATACGAGACTATACGTAGTAGGTATACCGTTGAACCTATTCCTCCCCGATATTTCCGTAAATCGATGTCGAAATGCAAGATTTTACTATAGATAATTGTATCACAGGATTATTAAAATCAAAGTTACAACAACCTGTGAGCCCGGTGAGGGACAATTTATGTCACCCATATTATTTACATTACCAAAAGCTAACGGCATACATCGCTTTATTTGGAACCATAAAGACCTCAACAGAACAGCATTATGCTTATTAGATAAAAATAATTTAATGGCAACTTTAGATTTAAAAGACGCCTACTTTTTAATAAGTACCTATAAATAGGTACTCATGAAAGGAAGAAATTATGTTTTGAATTGAGATCACATCTCACCTTTGTTCTATGTAGGTACCCATTTGTGTCTACCAAACTGTTAAAATCTGTTCTACAGTATCTACAAGGTAGAGGTTTGATTTCAGTTACGAATTTCTTAGATGATTTTCTATAAATTGGACAATCATTATGATGAACGGTTCTACAATATTAACATGACACAGAATCTTTTACAATATTTAGGTTTTGTAATAGAATTCAAGTAACGCCAAAATGTGATTTTTTAGGATTTATTTTCAATACCGTAGAAAGGAACTCGTGCTGGCTAAATAATAGCAGCGGCACGGGTCGATCAAAGATTCAGCTGTGCTTCATGCGATTGGTTCGTGGATGGGTGACCATCCGATATACCGAGGCCCCTTCGTGCCTCGGAGGGCACGTTAAGCCGTTGGTATCGGCTGTCATTCGCAGATGGTTGACAGTCGTTACGGGTAGGTAGTTAGAAGCCCAAAAGTCTGACAACCAGTCTTACCAAGGGGTATAATATTAACCAATAACTGGGTTGTGGAGGTCAGATAGGAGGTCGTTCCTTGTAAAATGCTGGTATTCGGCTGCATCCGGTTGGACTGGAAGCCTACCCCAACATGTTGGGAAAAGGTTAGGCTAGGAGATATCACTATTTATCTTCCTGAAGAGAAAAAACATCGTATATTTTAGACAAAATTATAGAATTTTTAAATTTAAATAAGTATTCAATCCGGTACTTTGCTGAATTCATAGGCCTACTGACGTCTACATGCCTTGCCATCGGTTACGGATGAATTATACAAAATTATTTGAAAGGGAAAATTTCTAGCTCTGGGTAACTGTAACGACTATAACAGGATAATGACACTGTCAAATTCATTGTAACAAGACTTTCATTGATGGATAAATAATATTAAAAACTCAGATTTTGTACTCGTAATAATTATTATTGTGTAGAAATATATAGCGATGCATCAGTTACTCACAGCTTGCGGTAATAAAGGTTCACACAGGAATTGGATTGTTTAAAAATATTCGCTTCTAAACTTCGAAATTGCATTATAGCTACGGTTGAGAATCGATAACATAACGACGATCAGCTACATGGATCGAACAGGGGTATACAACACATCCAATTAATTGAAATAGCCTGGAATATTTGGACTTCTTTGAACTTAGGAAAATTCATATATTTGTTTGGTATGTTAAATCTTTGGATAATATTATTGCTTATTGGGAATCACGTAAAATTAATGTGGATACATAATGGGAGCTAGCTGAGTATGCATTCTTGGAAATCACAAATAAATTGGATGTACCCAATTTTGACCTATTTGCTAGCTCACAAAACTATCAATGTCTAAGATACGCCTCATGAAAACTCGATCCGCATTCTGAAATGTAGATGCTTTCACCTTCAACTGGAAAGACCTTTCCTTCTATGGTTTTCCTCCGGTCGGCATTATAACCAGTTAGTATACGTAGACGGATAGGTGTAACACTTGAATGTTTGTCACTATTTCTCTATTAGCAATAGCTTCTGCGCAAAAGATGTAGACACTATTTAATTTAATTAAAAAATATGAGTACCTACAGTGATAATATGATTGTAATTAAAATATATGATTTATTTAAAACCTCGAGACCTGGAACCTTCCAACCACTAATCAGAATCTACCCTTTATTCGCAAAAATTGATGCATATTTCCAGCTACTGCTGTTCATGCTTATAAGTATTGATAAAACTGCATCCTTACGTCACAATCAATTAAAC
Organism: Cosmia trapezina; assembly: GCA_905163495.3. Taxonomy (NCBI): domain Eukaryota; kingdom Metazoa; phylum Arthropoda; class Insecta; order Lepidoptera; family Noctuidae; genus Cosmia; species Cosmia trapezina. The sequence continues at coordinate 1,158,771 of LR991019.1, forward strand.
GACCACCTGTTCATTAGCCTTCGAAGACCTCATAAAACCCACCACACCCACACCTCATAGGTACTTACCTATTTTCGCAAACACTAGCTTACTGAGTAAAAAAGTTTTAGAAGATAGCGGCATTGACATATTGATATTCGGAGCCCACAGTACTCATCACATCTTCACGTCAGCCACCCATAGACTGGGTGTAAACCTGCAAGTGGTACGGAAGGCCACAGGTTGGAGTAATACCACTAAAATAATACTTCTAATGTCTTCTTAAAATAATAAATCAGAGAAGTTATTCATATTGAATGATCTTTAATTACCTGTACTGAGACACAACATATTATCATAACATCACGCCTGGGTCTCCCCGAAGGGCTTGGCAGAGGCGTACCTATAGTACACTAACATTTTATCATGTAATAGGGCATGAGCCTTTTTATTACTCCAGAAGCAGAAACTAAAGTTAAGTATAATCATGTAAATCTATCGAAATTACTGTTTTTGTAAAAAATAGGATAAATGTCACTGGATGTAGAAAGCAATTGAAATCTGATTAATCAGTAGAAGAATATTTAGATATTTAATTATTGTGATAACCTGAATGATTAGTAAAAGGAATCACAATACCTATTGAAATGTTTGCTTTCCCTTTTTTGTGATGATACTTACTCTAAACATCTGCAAGTAAATTTGTAATCGTCTTCGGTTGAGACCCGAAGTATAATTAAGAATCAAACGAACTTACCTAGTGAAGTTTGATTCCAATTATGCGAGGGTCTCAACCGAAGACGATTACAATCCCACCCAACCCTACGAGAACCCCTACAGACAAAAAAGAAAAGACAAAAATATGTAAACAGCTAGAAGCTTTCTCTAAAATTAATGAATAAAGCGCGGTAGCCACAGCACCGCGCCGTGTGCCGGGAGTGGGAGCGAGACAGGACACTACGTCATAGTTTTGTTTCCTTACTTTTTTTTTTTTTTTTATGTGTATCTAAAAGTGTGATAAAGACGGCACATTATCATGTACTGCTGCAAGTAAAGGAGATGGCCAATTTACTTAGGGCACTCTGCCTAGCATCGAAAAATTCATGTACATTAACGAATTTTGCTTTATTTTGAATTTAGTATGCTCTAAAATTAACTGTAAAAGTTACATAATCCAATAACTTCAGATTTCTTAGAAATTAACAAAAACATGTTTCGATCATGAACCTACTCGGGCTCATAACTAGGTAGTAGCCAGATTATTCTGCGTGGGGGTATAAGCTACGCTTGTACCAATGTGCAATGTGTGTTTATTATGTTTTTTAATTCTGATTATTATGTTTTTTATTATCATTTTACAGTCCGAATAATTTTTAATATAACTCTGATGGAACATTAATATTTTAGGTTTACAGGGAATGAAACGTTTATCCAAAATGGCCCGCTATCTCGATACGACCGAAACGCAAAACAACTACTTATGTTTAAATATTTATTCTGGACTTGTAAGAAAATATAAATAGTTTTTTTAATTTTTATTTCTATTTTTATTTACTTATAATTATGTGTCTAATAATGTACATGCCACTGAGTAACTAGGCAGAAACGGGCCATGTCATTTGTAATCGTCTTCGGTTGAGACCCTCGCATAATTGGAATCAAACTTCACTAGGTAAGTTCGTTTGATTTTTAATTATATAAGATATATTTGCACCATATGTACGATACGTACACCATGGGTTGCCCCAGGTACCGTTGCGTGGCAGGCTGGACACTTTTTTCCTAAATCATACATAAGTAGGTACGTGAATTTTAACTCCATGGTGAAGTAGTGAGTGGTGTAAAGTGCCATTTTCCACGCGGAGGAATTCGCGGAAAGAATCTAGTGTATCCAGTATAAATTATTAGGGACACTTCCTGTTCCGTAACTGGGTATCTAATTAATTAATTATGCACCTAGCTACTCCATAGTTGTTCCACTTTTATTACTGGTGTTGTTGATTATTAGTGATACAGGTTACCGGTGCTTTTGTGCTGCCACAACTCTTTCAAACACTTCTTATGTCATCATAACTAGCTGTAACCCGCGGCTGCGTCTGCGATCCAGGATGAAAAGTAGCCTATGTCCTTCTCCAGCTATCTGTCAAATGTCAGTACGACCCGTACTCTGTTTGTTGGGTTTTGCGTGATTGAGCAACAAACATCTAAACTATCACACTTTTAATAAACTAGCTGACCTGACAAACGTTGCGCTGTCCAAAGAACATCGGCCAAATTTCTATAGAAGCTGGACCTGAGTTTTATTTTCAGTGTACAGAAGCAAATTATAGTGAGATTTGATTGTTTTATGTAGTAAACACCATCCCTTTCGAAAATAATATCTAAATAGCCAAGATATTTCAATAATGCAAAAAATACTTTTGAGGTTATCGGTGTCCGGAAATCAAAAGCACAGAATAATCGTCACAAGCGGAACCTAGTTATCAGTCTGTAAAACAATGCCAAGGTCAAACAACAGAAGGAAATCCAAAACAGTACAGTACGTATCACAATATTCACACTAACAACAACAACACAATAATGCGAGATTGCCGGGTGCAAAGACTACACACTACAGTATATTAGTGTCAAATTGACACCCGTTGTAATTGACAGTATTGACACTGTCAATCCATGGCGCGCGTCGATGACATATTATGACGTTCCGTTGTACACAATTGAACAAAATGCTGATACTTACTATGAACCCACATAATTATTTTTATGACAAGAATCCAATACATAATAAAAACAGCACTAGTTGGTTTGATACACAAGTATATAGAATTGAATTACATCTAATAACTATTCAGAAAAACGTGAATAATTATAATCTTTGAGTACTAAATCATTTCTTAAGCAAAATGAATCGTCAAAGGTGCGTTCTGAACATGTTATTCTAAATAATTTGCAATTTATGTTATTAAAAAAAATGTGTTTGTGCTTTTTTTTCTGAAGACTTAAATATCTATTTCTTATGTTTTTTAAGACCTTAAAAAATACTAGATTTTTTCATATATATGGCATATCTGTACACCACCGCCTCGTAGTCAGGTACGATTTGGCCGTCCTTCTTTCATGTATGAGAAAATGAATTTTCTTCATACCATTTTTTTTTGTGAATTTTCCCTATGTCTTATTACTTAGTTATACTGCTATTCGGGGTGGAGACAAATCCAACAAATCAAACATCGTAATAATCGGTCCAGCAGTTCTTGAGTTATAAATGGTGTAAATAACCCGACTTTTTTTATGTACAAGGTTCCATTAAAATAGATGGAAAAACTTTCACAGGGTGTTCTACCCATGAATATGAATAACTTTTACTGTTGGGCGATGCCTGAAATCGCGAAAAAAAAATCAGCTGCTCCCTACATTTTGACGAGTTGGTGTAGATAACTGAACAGCAGATTTTCAGATTATTCAGAGTTAGTCCCATAGTAAAATTTGTTCATATTCATGGGTGAAAATTGGTCCATCTATTTTTTCATGGGAACGAAATTTGCTCAAAACTTGGGTCCGTATGTTTACATGAAAGTTGAAACAATTTAATAAAAGTCAGCTCACGCATGACAAGTCGTTGTGCGTCATATGATAGGTATGTATAGGGTAAGAGTAAACTTAGAATGCGGGAAAACCAAACGAAAATACTTCGTCCCCTTTTATTTTATAATGGGTACCTTGCGGAAAATTATTCAGTAAATAAGGAAAATGGCGCTGAAGGATTATCATTAGTCAGTTGGACAATTGACAATGAAGATTTTATCAAAACGTTATCGTTCTAATAAAATATTTTAGCGTAAACAATAAGGCGTAAATAACACTTTATTAATAATAATAAGTAATTTTTATATACTAAAAATACAATAGTACATTTCGATACAAGTGGAGAACGTTTGTTATTGCATTAGAGGCAGAATTAACACCCGAGCCGTAGGCGAGGTTTTGAGCCGAGAACTGCAATAACAAATGTCCACGTGTATCGAACGACGTTTTTCAATACACTTTTGAAGAAATAAAATAAAATAACGGAAAACATTTTTGTCATGAATTATTAGGAAACTATAATTTAAATTTCCTTTTTTTCCGCGCTTTGCTTTCGCCAGGTTGAAGGAGAAGCAAAGGTATAAAGCCGTTATACAGCCTAATATGAAAAATAGAAAATTCAAATATTTTCGAGTTTAGAACACAAATAAATGTTAATTTGTTCATAAACGTTTTTTTATTGTAATAATCATAGTTTTTGATGATATTCTATTTATAAACATTATTTAAATATTCAAAAAATATTAACGCCTTAAAGACGCATACCAGAGGGGCAATTCTCGTACCTAAAAACGTTCACAATCTCATGCCAGCGACAATCAAATGTCAAAAATTTAGGTAAACGCTATACAATTTTTGACAGATTGAGTCTTGAGATGATATTGCGTTGCGAACGTTGTTAAAAATACGAGAATTGACCCTCTGTTTGCCGAGATTAAAAAAAAACACTCACCTCCGAATAGATAGTTGTGAATAGAGGCATTGAACAAATTTGGACCAAGTATAGGTATAAGTTATCTGTGGCAATTTTTTCCCGCACACGTGCGTGTAAAATGAAAAATCGCACGCGTGCGACATACATTGCATTGTGAACCTAATCGTAGTGCGATATGAACCAGTTTCCGAGAAGTGTATTGAAAAATATATACTTACAAGAGAAAAATGCAGGTTATTATATCAATATGTCTTTTCTTTCCTTTCTTTAATTTAGAGTTATAGACTCAGTTTGGTCAACGGGTGCAGTCGCCCCCCCCCCCCCCTTCCTCCCTCGGCAGCCGCGTCTGCTGACTGATCATCGCCGGCGCAACTTGAGCTCTTGCCATCGCTCCACGCAGCTGTTGTTGGGCCTGTCGATATAAATAGACACTTCGCTATGTCTCGTTAACTTTTCCAAAACATGAGGAGTAATGAGAAGTGATGCTTGCCCTGACGTCATCAGTTCTACCATAGCCCTGTTAATTATATTACTACAAGCTCCACAACACTCTGTTGTCCTTGATCGTTCACTTTATGCGCACTTTACTGCCATACCTGACGCATTTTACTAGCATAGCTGACTTTACTGCCTCTTGTATTATAAACCATGAAAATACTGACGATAAAGTGGCATTAAAATCCTATGCTCGCTTATTACGGATAGGTGTGTTATGATCACTAATAAGATGGTCATCTCTAAAATAATGAATAGATTATCACGGAGATAGGCAGAAATATATTCTTACTTCCAAAATATTATAAATAATAGGCACTGGCAATAATTTGGGATGCAAAGACGCGTCCGATGTTTGTCTTCAAAGTACCTATGCACTAGCTGTGCACTGTTTAGCATAATCAGCTAATATTCCCACTGCTGAGACACAGGTCTCCTCTCTGTGAAAGGGAGTGGGGCATAATCCAGCACGCGGGCCCAGTGCGGGTTGGTAGATGTCACATGACGTTTTCGAATTTTTGGTTTTAGGAAATGTCGGTTTCCTCACGATGTTTTCCTTCAACGTTTTGAGAGCAGTGGTGATGAAATAATTGCCTGTGTGGGTTCGAACCTACGACTTACAACTCGTAAGTTGGGCCGCTACCACTGGGTCAGCACTGCTCTCTAGAAACTGACGTTTCAGTTTATTAGTATTTATAGTTTCAATGCAGTTAAACCATATTTTCTGCCAATTATTTCTGTCACTTGAAATCGCATGTTTCCTCTACTTTGAACTGTTTACAACCTTATAATGATAATCTACCTACCTACCACTGCCTACGGAAAATTTTAGACTCAGTATTCTTAGAATCTGACAAGGAAAAGCAATGCAAACTGTTCAAGTCCACATGAACATATATTGTTTAAAAAGTTAGTTTACAATTTTATACTTAGTTCAATTTAGTAACCATAGCCAATATTAACTGGCAACACATGTTTAGTGTCATTAATTGGCAACATTTTTAGAATTTCCTTCCTCTTAGAAAATTTGTCTGGGCAAGGCACATTGTGTCTTTTCATATTATTGAAAATAAAAAGTTATTAACTTTATAATTAACGCATTTCATTTTGAACATGCGTAGTGGTCCTTCGAGTAAGTTTTTAAAGTAAATTCAGTGCCTTTGGAGGTGTTTTTGTCGTCTTGCACCGTGTGTGTGACGAGTGGGTTCGGGTACTGTTGCCCCGGCGGAGCCTCACCCTGCTAATAGTTTTGCAGACATTTATAGGCTTTCCAGTTACGTGTGCGAAATAAACAATACTTAAATCACAAATAAATCTGATGAATGGGTCGGATCATCGGATGATCGGATCATCGTCACTGACCGAAGTGAACCCGGTGTCAGTTAAACCGCAATACTTCGAGCGCAGACCAAGCTTTTACGTAACTAATTATATGCCTACTACACTTACACAGGCTCAGTAGGTATATATAAAGATACATCATTAGGACAGTTAAGGCTGTTCCACATTTGCCGTTTTTAACACGCTTTTATTAGCTTCATCTTTTTGTATGTTTGTATGTAACGGAATCTTTGAACTCTATTTTTACCCACTTTAACGGTCAGATTAATTCGAAATTTTGCTCAATTATCTGGGCCCCATGACAATACAATAATTTTAAATTTTTGTCGCATTATCCTGAGGAGGATTTCTTTCCGGAGAGTCGGGAGCCCATTGACTTATATATTAGTTTTTAAATCAATGCTGGAGCCTGAGAAACGGCTACCATATCCAAGTTTCGGTTTCCAATATAAATATAATAATTATAGAATAAATATTTGGGAAATTTGACTCTAAAAAACTGAAAAAAAAAACAAAAAAACACGGTTTTATAGTAGATCGAAGTAAAAAATGAAATAGTACATTTTGATACAAGTGGAGAACGTTTGTTATTGCATTCGAGGCGGAATTAACACCCGAGCCGTAGGCGAGGTTGTTGTTGCGCCGAGAACTGCAATAACAAATGTCCACGAGTATCAAACGATGTTTTTCAATACACTTTTGAGGAAATAAAATAAAATAACGGAAAATATTTTTGTTATCAATTATTAGGAAACTATGATTTAAATTTTCTTTTTTTTTCCGCGCTTTGCTTTCGCCAGGTTGAAGGAGAAGCAAAGGTATAAAGCCGATAAACAGCCTAATATGAAAAATAGAAAATTCTAATATTTTTGAGTTTAGAACACAAATAAATGTTAATTTGTTCATAAAGGTTTTTTTTTATTGTAATAATCATAGTTTTTGATGATATTTTATTTATAAACATTATTTAAATATTTAAAAAATATTAACGCCGTAAAGATGCATATCTCTTTGCCGAAATTAAAAAAAAACATTCACCTCCGAATAGAGAGTTGTGAATAGAGGCATTGAACCAATTTGGACTAGTATAGGTATAAGTTATCTGTGGCAATTTTTATTCCCGCACACGGGTGGGAAAATGAAAAATAGCACGCGTGCGACATACATTACATTGTGAACCTAATCGTAGTGCGATATGAACCAGTTTTCGAGGAAGTGTATTGAAAAATAAATTACTATTAGCTTTTGCCTGCAGCTTCGCTCTCGTTTAGGTCGGAAATTATCCCACGGGAACGTACACTGAGATAAAAAATATGCTTTGTGTGAATCCAGGTTATAAACTATCTGTGAGGCAAATTTCATCCAAATCCGTTCTGCCGTTTTTGCGCGATTGAGTAACAGACATACCTAGTTGGTTGTTTGTCACTTTGTTCCCATTTATAATATTAGTAGGATACTTACCACTTACGGCTTTTGGCTAAGTAATACTTAACAGCCGCACAATCAGGTTAAGCTGCGCTTGTCGCGATTGGTTCATATATGAGCAATATATGAGTGACCATCTTTACATACTAAAAGCTATACCTGATTACAATGACAGGTTGAAGCACTTCAAGATGATTAGCTTAAAAGAACGACGTAACCATTCTGACTTACATAAACTTTATAAAATTATTAATGGTTCCATAGATGCAGAATTGGTAAACTATTTCAACTTTAGGTCTAGCCAACGTAGTAAGCGTCATCATCGTATTTTTGAATTGCTTCATCCACCCTAAATACCACATTTAATAGCCCACTAACACGTATGGCAAGGCAATATAACGAAAGGTCCAACTCAACAGATTATCCTATTGATGTTTTCTCCATGAGTTTTGCTTCATACAGACGTTCACTATTTAAGGCTCTTACAGACAGAGGCGATATCGCGAGCGATATTGCGATATTATCGCGTCGCAACACCGCTACGCGACACGTCGCGACGCGATATCGCCTCTGTCTGTAAGAGCCTTTAAACAGTGCGAAGAGTGCACGTCAATATAGTTTCAAGATTGTTGTTTAAATTTAATTCTACTAGACAAACTTTTTATTGTTCTCCATTGTCTCTAATTTTTCGTATGTGAAAGTCATGCATAAAGGCCAATTCTCGCACTTAAAAAACGTTCAAATTCAAGTCGCAGTGTCATCTCAGCGACAATCAATGTCAAAAATGTAGGGAAATTAGAGGTTTTTTTGACAGATTGCGACTGGAGATTAGAATGCGAACGTTCTTAAAATTACGAGAATTGCCCCTCTGTTATTTGCATGGTTACTAAAATGCCATTTTTATTTGTTATTGTAATAAGAATTGTAAGTGACCGTGCTGTTGGTGTGCTATAGTATCTACATACTTCTACTACATACATACATACTACACACATACATCACTTACTACAATTTCTTACACTGCATCCATTTTTATTTATCTTTTATAACGATTTACATTGTAACTTGTGAATTGGTCTAAAACAATTCGTTTTCTTTAACACCTATAGGTATTTTTCATTGTTATGACACTTACGTCAGGCTGTCAAGCTCTTTACTTTTTCTTCTAACTATCTTTCATAGAGTTTCATAATGGCATAGACTATGAACGTTTCTTTTGATTTATGTAATCTAAATTCTTTTTATCAATATGTTAGGTCAATATTGTATTTTATAGATAATTTTGATTTATTATTGAATGGCTGTATCTTTAATTACTTTTATAAAATTAATCCACACACACTCGGAATTCATCGAAGAGGTTAGAGGTTTTTCAACGTATATTACTGGCAGATTCAAGCATTGACTGTGGCGTTTGGCATTCTGATGACGGAAAACTTCAAATGTGGAAAGGATATGAAATTGGAAGACGTTTTTGAAAAACGCTGATGAACCGATGTATGGAAGACTCGGAGACGAGTCAGTTCTGCTCCGGAAGCTATAAACTAAACATCTCCTAAAAGTATTCTTCGACCGGGAAAACTAACTCAGTGACTAAAACTTACCCGACTGCGGTCGATCCCTGAAGGAGGGTTATAGAAAATAACCATTAATTTATCGGAGCGATTCAATTATCTTCCTCTTCCAAACTATCCGTGCGTGTTTGCCTAACCTGGACTTACTCAAATGACTACTTCAAGCTATCCTCTATCTTCCTAAATAGCTGTGTGTGTTAGGTAGGACGTGTTTTTTAAAAACCGGTCTGTATTTTTTATCTTTTAATATTTAATATATTGTTTCAAGTTTTACTTTAGCCCCCTTTTATTTCTGTAGGCTAGTAGATTTGTTACAGTCTGGCGCCCAATATAAAATCAAAGCTAGCCCTTTCAAATCTTTTTCAAAATTCTAAAATAAACTATCTCTAGTACTATTTCTTTTCGGACTCGTATTTGGCTTAGTCTTTTTTTTATAACATGTTTTAGGTTCTAGGTAGGTCTAATACTAACTTACTTTCCTCTTCAGCACATACTTAACAAACTTATACTACACCCCCACACACATTCCTTTACCCACTGGTAATTGGCATCCATTCTTCGCTTGTGAGTGTTCTTAAAACCATTCGTGGTCACTTACAAGTTGGGTTTGGCTTACTCAACGACGTATTGTAGGAGAATATCCTATAATCGTTACCACCTACACATAACTCTCTACTTCTACATCATTATTCTGCACCCCACACACTTGCACACCACTACGTTTACCCACTGGTAATCGCACCCATTCTTCGCTTGTGAGTGTTCTTAAAACCATTCGTGGTCACTTACAAGTTGGGGTTTGGTTTACTCTTCGACGTACTATAGGAGAATATCCTATAGTCGTTTATACAAACCTAATATCTATATAACACCTATTACAAATACTTTACTATTCTACACTCTTACACACATACAACTTTCGATGTGCCTCTGTGCCTTTCTTTTTGTTTGTGGTTATTTTATAGTCGCATCATTAATTCGGATCCTCTAGGAGTCCTCTTAACGCTTTAGGAGACATCTAAACCCTCTAGGAGACCTCTAAACCCTCTAGGAGTCCTCTTAACCCTCTAGAGACCTCTAAACCCTCTAGGATTCCTCTTAAACCCTCTGGGAGACCTCTTAAACCCTCTAGGAGACCTCTTAGACCTCTTATATACTAAGGGACCTCTTATGTACTAAGGGACCTCTTATATACTAAGGGACCTCTTATATACTAAGGGACCTCTTTTATACTAAGGGACCTCTTCTATGCTAAGGGACCTCTTAAATACTAAGGGACCTCTTAAATATTAAGAGACCTCTTAAACTTTCTTGAGTCATCTTTAGCACTCACTCTCTTGTGTCGTCTTTAGCACTAACTCTCTTGAGTCGTCTTTTGCACTCATTAACCCTTACTTACCTCCCTTTAAAATATTTTTATCTTATTTAACATTAATCTTTAACCATGGATAGAATTATTTTCTTTGAACTTTTAAACAAAGCTGAGCTTGAATATGAAATCAAAATAAGATTAGAGGAACCTAAAGATACAGTAATACAACTTAAAAAACAAATTCTTCAACTCGCACCTAATACTCCCTCTGAGGATATTTTAGACTCGATATTGGATGTTAAAACTGATTTGGACGAACTTACCACTTCATTAAATTATATCGAATCAAAAATACTATTGTTAGAACAGGGTAACCATAAACTTAACAAAAAAATTAAAACTTTTATTAATCATTTATTTCATCGACTAGAGAGGATTGATACTGATTCAGATCCCTCAGAGGTAGATCGTTTTTCTCAAACTAAAGAGAGATTTTGCACCTTAGAATCTAAATTTAATTCTTTATCAACTTTTTCCAACAACATCAACCCTCAACCTATAGTAGTCAACCGTCCCTCTTCCACTCCTAATAGCCCCAATGAGACGATGTTTCATACTTTACTCCCTGACAATCAGTCTCAACCTCTAAACTCTATTCCCAATAATTCCCTTAACGAATTAAAACGAATAAAATATGACGGAAACTCTTGTCCGCGTTCTTTTATCCAGAAAATTCAGGAATTTAGTATTTCTAGGAATATTTCTTCTAACAAATTATTGGATCATGCGTTCGAATTACTTACCGATAACGCTTTACACTGGTACCGTTTTAAACGTGACTCTTTGTTATCATGGGATGAACTTTGCGAAGCTTTGATTTCAGACTTTAGCGGTTTTGACTATGATCATAAATTGTTAGAAGCCATTAATAGTCGAACTCAAGGCAAAGATGAGCCTATAGTTATTTTTGTTTCCATACTGACTGGCATGTTTTCCAGACTCTCAGAGAAACTATCGGAAACTAAGAAACTCCAAATCATTATTCGTAACATTCGACCTTGTTACTCACCTTATATCGCGAATAATAATATTAATTCTATTCTTGCGCTTATTTCATGTTGTCAAAAATATGAAGAATTCCTAGACAAAGAGAAACGTTTCAGCGAACCTCAAACTTCAAATAATCCTATAGCTGTCGAATTCAACTATAAATCTTCTAATTTTACGTCAAAGCCCTCAACCTCTAACGCGTTTCCTCCTAAAACAAATTTTAATCGTTTTAACAATAAACCTCAAGTTAATGCAATTAATAAATTTAATAATAATGCTTTTTGTGTACGTTGCCGCACTAATGGTCATATACTATCTAATTGCTCGCAACCTCGTACGTTAATTATTTGTTTTAAATGTGGTTTAAAAGATGTTAAATCTACTGATTGCCCTAATTGTAATAAAACTAAAAACTCAAAAAACTAAACAATGACTTGGGTAATAAAAACTTTAATCAATCAGACTGGCTTGATTGGTTACAAACTATAAAAAATTTCTTTCATTGTTACAAAATAACTACAATATATGATAATGAAAAAGATTTTAATCGTCCTTTTATTAATATTTCTATCAATGAAAAAATATTTTCCGGCTTACTAGATAGCGGTAGTTCTATTACAATACTTGGTAATAACTCCCACTTAGAAATATTAAAATTAGGCTTCACGTTATCCAAGTCATTTTCAATGACGATTACTACTGCCAGTAATCATAAAAGTGAATCCCTAGGCTCAATTGACATTCCGATTAGATACAATAATCAAACTCATCTAATCCAAGCCTTCGTGTTTCCAAATATATCTCCTTCAATTATCTTAGGAGTCGACTTTTGGAAAAAGTTTAATCTTATTCCACATATACTTTCTTCGGCTTTTAAAGCCAATACTAAATGTTCAGTGGTTACTGAAACTACTAAACAAGTACTTCCTTATAATAATCTCTCTTTAGAGCAAAAAACTATCGCTGATGACATGATAAAACGATTTAAATCTATATCCTTCGAAAGTAGAGGAGTGCTGGGCCGCACTCATCTTATTAGTCACCATATCGATACTGGTGATACACATCCTATTAAACAACGTTGTTACCGTCTTTCTCCTGAAAAACAAAAAGCTCTCATTATAGAAGTTGATAAAATGTTAGAATGGGGTGTTATTGAAAAATGCGAAAGTCCTTGGCTTTCTCCGGTTATCATTACACCTAAAAAGAACGGCGAATGGCGTTTCTGTGTTGATAGTCGTAAATTAAACTCAGTTACTCGTAGAGACGCGTACAGCCTTCCATTTGTTAATGAAATTTTAGATAACCTTAAAAACGCTAAATTTCTTTCTAGCATTGATATTGCTAAAGCATTTTGGGAGATTCCTTTGAAAGATGAAGCAGATAAAGATAAAACAGCTTTTTATGTCCCTGGTCGTGGCATGTATCGCTTTGTTATTATGCCTTTTGGTTTAACTAATGCTCCGGCTACTCAGCAAAGACTTATGGACATGCTTTTTACTCCTGAATTTGACAATAAAGTCTTTTGTTATCTTGATGATATCATAATCATTTCTGAATCATTTGAAGAGCATATCTCTTATCTAGTTAAAGTTCTTGAGAAATTAACGTTTGCTAAATTGACTATTAACTTTGATAAAAGTCAATTCTTTAAAAATGAACTAAAATACTTAGGATACATTGTAGATGAAAACGGTTTACGCTCAGATCCGGTTAAAATTAAAGCAATACTCGAATTTCCTACTCCCACTACTCGCAAAGAAGTGAGAAAATTTATTGGAACTTGTAGCTGGTTTCGTCGTTTTATTCCTAACTTCAGTACAATTGCAACTCCACTTAATAAATTAACTTCTAACGGTAAAAACGCCCCTAAATTCATTTGGGATAAAGATGCTACTCTAGCTTTTAATAAACTAAAAGAAGCTCTTGTTACTACTCCTATACTAGCTTGTCCTGACTATGATCTCCCTTTTTCTGTACATTGCGATGCTTCTAATTTTGGCATCGGTGGTATGTTAACACAGTTAAAAGACGATAAAGAAGTAGTTATAGCTTATATGAGCAAATCTTTTAATAAAAACGAGCGCAATTACTCAACTACAGAAAGAGAAACACTTGCGGTAATTTCTGCTTTAGAACATTGGCGTTGTTATATCGATAATGGTAAACAATTTACTGTTTATACAGATCACGCAGCACTTAAATGGTTTCTTAAATTATCCAATCCATCCGGTAGGCTCGCGCGGTGGGCTCTCAGGTTGTCATCTTTTAATTTTATTCTAAAACATAAAAGAGGTAAAGACAATTTAGTCCCTGATTTACTCTCTCGTAATTCTACATCATGCCCACTTGGTGTTAATCCTATCTTACTTAATCCCCAACCCGTATCTCCAGCTTTGGAACACTATAATAAACTACTTTTGGAATGTCGTAACAATCCTGATCAATATCCCAATTACACTATTCGTGAAAATAAATTATTTCGCTATACTCAATCTCCTTACGCGTTAACTGAAGATTTCGCGTGGAAAGAAGTTCCTCATCCTAATCTCCGGGAAACACTTGTCAAAGATTATCATGGATCCTCAGATCAGCCTCATTTAGGAATTTTTAAAACTTATAAAAAATTATCACTTCTATATTACTGGCCAGCTATGTTTAAAGATATTGCTAAAATAATTTCTATCTGTGATAATTGCTTAACTTACAAACACGCAAATCACTCTCCCTTTGGCCTTATGGGTAAACCAAAAATTTGTTCAAGGCCCTTTCAAACAATTTCTTTGGATCTAATGGGTCCTCTACCTATGACTAGACGTAGGAATCAATTTATCTTAGTGGTTAACTGTTGTTTCACTAAATATTCCCTGATATTTCCACTAAAACGAGCTACTAGTGCTAACATCATCTCCAACTTAGAAAATTTTATTTTTCTTGTTCATGGTGTACCTCAGACTATAATTATGGACAACGGATCGCAATTCCAATCCCATGAATTTCGAAACTTTCTGGGCAGATATAACATACCATACATATGTTTCTCTCCTAACTATTGCCCTCAAGTTAATCCCACTGAAAGATACAATCGTACTATAATCACAGCTTTGTCGTCTTTGGTTGGTGAAGATCATAGATCTTGGGACACCCATCTTCCTAAAGTCCAATACGCTATGAATAGTACAACTAATATTACTACTGGTTTCTCCCCTAACTTTTTGCTCTTTGGACGTGAAACAGTTACTTCTGGCTTACTTTATACGCCAACTAGTAATCTTGATGAAATCGTGTTTCTACCTAGGGACATCTATGCTACTAACATAGGTTTATTGTCTGCTACTTTTGATAAAGTTCAGATAGCCCTCCATATTACTCATGACTTTATCTTCTTTCCCTCTTCTAACTGTAGAGTTCTTTTCTGTTCTCTTTATATCTGTTCTCTTCAGATAACTTTAGGAAAGTGCTTTTAGGAATAAGTTACCTAACCTTTCTTTTTCACTAACTCTTCATGTTAGTATGACTAATTTGTCACCATCAACTACTGTAGTTGATTGGTCCAATTCTAAGTTGATTCGGAGCGGCTAACAACTCCATAAAAATAAGCCCTTGTTAAATTTCAACTAAAGTTGATTAAGAGCGGTTAACAACTCCATAAAAATAAGCCCTTGTTAAATATAAATATATTTTATTAATGGTTTTAGACGCGAGCGGATTACAACTCCGAAAATAAGCCTACTGTTATTGATTTATCAGGTTGAGTAGTGATCATTGAATGTGAATCCTACCTGACCTAACTACGTAAGATGTCGGTGTGATTGAATGAAGTATGTACGTTTTGTGAATGCTGTAATATTTTTAACCTTCAAAATTTTCAATTGAGTTGAAAATTTTCTCGGGGTCGATGGGGAAATATAGTATCTACATACTTCTACTACATACATACATACTACACACATACATCACTTACTACAATTTCTTACACTGCATCCATTTTTATTTATCTTTTATAACGATTTACATTGTAACTTGTGAATTGGTCTAAAACAATTCGTTTTCTTTAACACCTATAGGTATTTTTCATTGTTATGACACTTACGTCAGGCTGTCAAGCTCTTTACTTTTTCTTCTAACTATCTTTCATAGAGTTTCATAATGGCATAGACTATGAACGTTTCTTTTGATTTATGTAATCTAAATTCTTTTTATCAATATGTTAGGTCAATATTGTATTTTATAGATAATTTTGATTTATTATTGAATGGCTGTATCTTTAATTACTTTTATAAAATTAATCCACACACACTCGGAATTCATCGAAGAGGTTAGAGGTTTTTCAACGTATATTACTGGCAGATTCAAGCATTGACTGTGGCGTTTGGCATTCTGATGACGGAAAACTTCAAATGTGGAAAGGATATGAAATTGGAAGACGTTTTTGAAAAACGCTGATGAACCGATGTATGGAAGACTCGGAGACGAGTCAGTTCTGCTCCGGAAGCTATAAACTAAACATCTCCTAAAAGTATTCTTCGACCGGGAAAACTAACTCAGTGACTAAAACTTACCCGACTGCGGTCGATCCCTGAAGGAGGGTTATAGAAAATAACCATTAATTTATCGGAGCGATTCAATTATCTTCCTCTTCCAAACTATCCGTGCGTGTTTGCCTAACCTGGACTTACTCAAATGACTACTTCAAGCTATCCTCTACCTTCGCGTTAAATAACTGTGTGTGTTAGGTAGGATGTGTTTTTTAAAAACCGGTCTGTATTTTTTATCCTTTAATATTTAATATATTGTTTCAAGTCATACTTTAGCCCCTTTTATTTCTGTAGGCTAGTAGATTTGTTACAGTGCTTATTATAAATAAATAAATAAATAAATACCAAGACCCCTCCGCGCCTCGGAAAGCGCGTTAAGCCGTTGATCCTGCTGTCAGTCGTGGATCTTTGACAGTCTGACAACCAGTCTTACCAAGGGGTATTCTTATTTCGTTGGGGTATCGTAATACCCAGTAACTGGGTTGTGAAAGTCAGATCCATATAAAATACTGGTATTCAGCTACATCCGGTTAGACTGAAAGCAGACCCCAAACATAGTTGGGAAACGGCTAGGCAAGTGATGACTTACCATTAAATTACCAGTCGAATTCCTTGATTATAACTTTGTAACGACTCAACTATTAACTACATCTGAAAATACTTTATTAATATACCAATGGATGGCAGTTTATGTATGTTTACCTAGCCTGTGATTAATAAGCAGAGATTAAAACGTTTAATTCGCGATTTCTTTGTTCAATAAGCCATAAACACATGAAAAAAATAAACGACGATTTAAGTCCTTGCATCCAAGATTTTACCACCATTCAGCTGTTAGTCATACAAAACTTGAAAATAGTAAGTACTACAATTATATTTATACTAGAATTTGGTCGGTAATAAAATGCGCCCGCACACATTGCATGCGTCGCGAAATCAATTATACAGGGCTATTTTTAAATGACTAGCTAAATTTTCACAGGGTGTTCTACCCATGAATATGAACAACTTTCACTATGGGACCAACTTTGAAATCGCAAAAAAAAAATCAGCTGTTTCATACATTTTGATCGAGTAGGTATTGAACTTTTGTAGGAAACCGCTGGTTTTTTTTTCGTGATTTCAAAGTTGGTCCCTTAGTGAAAGTTGTTCATATTCATGGGTAGAACACCCTGTGAAAATTTAGCTAGTCATTTAAAAATAGCCCTGTATTTTTACTATTCGTACGCTGCAACACTGAGGAATAGCCGGCGATAACTGGCTACTCTTCATCTTCAATTGTATTGTCGCATATTAGTAATTGACCCCGCAATGTATTGATATCGGCTACTCCGGTAATGTTCCGCTGTTGGCATAAGTGTACGTCTGCTAATAGTACTTGTAGGTACTTATTGAAGCTATTTGTTTGACTAACCGACTGTTAATAGCTCTATCAAGCATGACATGAGCACTGCAATATCACCTATTGCAGTGTAAACGTCACGCTTGACTATGCAGTTGTATACTTCTAGTTATTTTACATGGAGCGACTGCCTATCTGACCTCCACAACCTAGTAATTAAATTTTACCAAATAAATATAAAAAATATAAATATAAACAAAGTTGTTGACTGGCTGACATCAAGTAAAATATTATATCGTTTGTAACTCTAGTAGGTTTCCCTCCGATCTTGCACAACCGAAATCACAAGGAAATGCACGAAGCCTCAATGTGGATCGGTCCTGCGCATGAGTTACACAACGATCGAGAGCCGCGTGTAACGAGCCTATAAAGTTTAATGAAACATGCGCGCTTGGGTCGCCGCGCCGCCGCTTGCGCCCGCGCCGGCGGAATTGACTGGCTCGGCTAGATTAGCAGACAGACCGGCATCACAATCTGTTACTGTACCTAGGTAGATATAGTAGACTTATATGGCGTCACTCAATTCTTAGCGATTTTAGATGCGCTTGATCATGCGAAAGTTTGTAATACTCATACCTAGCTCCTATGTACCTATATTTGTAAAGTGCATTTTTTTAATTTTGTCATACAATTTTCTTGTCATATTAAGCTAGCTGAGGCATTCCAATGGGCTCAAGATTAAATTAACTGTGTTGGCTAATATATTTCCAAAATTAGTTTTAGCAACAGTCTCCAAAAATAGTAAAGCTAAGGAAGAAAAGAAATTCAGTAACACTGCATCTGAGAAGAGGCTATTGTCCAACAGTAAATTAAGATCTTGGATACTTTTGAATCAATCTATGTTGGATGTAGCTATGTAGATAGCTTTGTTAAGAGGAAACGTGGGTGTTCTTTTCTCCATACAAAAAGATACAAACGCTCTCGCCTGTTTTCTTTCTGGTTAATGACCATAAAGCAATGATTTTTTTACAGAAATATAAATATCAGTTAATTGTATGCCCCTATGTTTTCCTTTTTGATGATATATTATTTTTATAGGAACTAGAACCCTCCAAAAATGCTCAAAATTGCCTATTCAGACCGCTGTTAACAGACGCCTAGTGTACCAATTTGACAACTATTAACGAAAAAAGAAAAACATAGGGGCATAGTATATAAATATATCCTTATTATTCAGTTTTTGAAATATCTTTTAAATTGGTCCAATATTGGAGGAGGAAATAGGCGAGACCCAAACCTCGAAATGTGACTTTTTACATAGGCTATTTAGTCGGATCTGCAGTTGTCCTTATCGCACGAATTCGAGGGCGGAGCGCTCGCAGAGCGACAGCAGTACCTTCTTAAAATACCTAATTTTGAAAAGTCTGGCCGGGTGGCCAGACTTTTGAAAATTAGGTATTTCCTCTTAAGACTGGGAATTAGGCCTTTCCTCTTAAGACTGGGAATTAGGCCTTTCCTCTTAAGACTGGGAATTTGCATATATGCAGAAATCTGCATTTATGTGCAAATGCTTCAGTATGCAAATGCTTCAGTATGCAAATGCCCAGTCTTCGGAATGCTCTAGCGATGACACGGCTACCGGTCTGTTTAATCACTTACATCATTTTACAAACAGATATTAATATTTGCCGCATAATTATTACTTGCATGTGAGTGCCAAGAATGGTATATTATGTAGGTACTTATGCACAAGTATTTATGAAAAATATTGGCTACTACTGGCAGTTACCACTGGCAGAGAAAAAAAACAGTAGGTACGTACCGACGTTACGAGCATAAAATATAAATTTTAAGCAAATTAAATAAAGACTATTTCACCCGGTTCCTAAAAATTATTGATCTTTACATGACCTCTATTTTCATCCGATTCCTATTTCTGCACCCTAATTGCGTAAGACATCGGAGTTGGTTTCATTTGAAACAAATTGTTGATCCATTACTTCATATTCTGTTCCAAAAGTTTGTGTTACGCAGTTAGGGTGCTGATCTATAAAGTAACCATAGTAACAAACCAAACTTGCTCATGGTGCGTTGGTCTCAGACCAATTAATCCAGGTTTTCGATACCTTACGATACCTGCCAGGTTTTCAAACCAAATAACATCCGGAAGTCTATCCGACTGAGAAAAAAATCATAAATCTGGAGATATGGAACATTTTGAAATTTTCCTATGCTCACATTTTTAGTCAAATGAGGTTTTAATGGGATGAGGAGTTAACGACAAAAAAGGCCGTTTTTGGCGATAACTACTAAGGCTTCGAACCTAGGAGGTTTAGTTTTGATAAGTACAAAAAAATTGTACAAAATCTGACTAAAAATGTGAGCATAGGAAATTTCAAAATCTTCCATATCTCAATCTGCCTAGCCTTTTCCCAACTATGTTGTGGTCGGCTTATAGTCTAACCGGATGCAGCTGAACACCAGCATTTTACATGGAGTGACTGCCTATCTGACCTCCATAATCCAGTAACTGGGTAATACGATACCTACCCCTTGGTAAGACTGGTTGTCAGACTCGGGCTTCTGACGACCCGTAACAACCGTCAAAGATCCACGAATGAAAGCCGGGACCAACGTCTTAACGTACTTTCCGAGACACGGAGGAGTCTCGGTACGTAAAGATCGTCACCCATCCACGGACCAACCCCGGCAAGCGTAGCTTAACCTGTAGGATAGACCCGTGTGGCTGTTATTACTTAACCACGAGCTCCTCTCTTCCATATCTCCATAACTATTATTTTTTCTCAATGCTAGCGCTAGTTGGCGGCACTACTCGCCTTAACAGTCGGTATTACACTATCACAATACAACGTAACGTTAAAAGAACACAGAACTAACCTGCACTTACAACTATACGGAAGTAGCGAAGGACTTGCGCACGCGCACGCATGCTACCCACGTGGACCGTGTCCATAACACCACGGTTGGGAACTATCGATGTTTAGATCACAGTGCACGCTATTTCAGGGATAATAATGTTAATATACGGCGCCTCGTGCCCGATATTGGCAATGACCGATCGAACGGTTTCCTTCGTCGTATGGGTGCCACATAGAGTACCTACCTAATCTTACTCTAAATATGTATTTTTGACCACGTGCTTCATGGGCCAATTCAAGGGCATAAGGAAGAGAAAATAGACCATATCCTATGGTCTATTTTCTCTTCCTTAATTTCGGGTTTATTTTTGGTTCAAGCGCGTTTCTTCTCTCTATCCACATAGAAAAGGAACAAAAAAAATGTACCACTGTATGGTAAAGGTTTTTTCCCTGAATGGGTCAAATTAAAGTCCTGTTTAAAAGTTATTTTTTGTAGGTCACAAAGTGAAAAAGTTAGATCAAGTCCGGTCAGTCAAAACGCCAAAAATAAGGCTTTATCTCACCATATTTTCACCTTTTCGTGATACCATGGACCCGCGCACTTGGTCTGCACTAACATTTGAAGGATAACAGGTTTGATTCCGCGTTCATTGCTTGAGCTGTTCATTGTAACAATCATTGAATGACTTACGAGTTCTGTAGTTATCTGTAACAAAGATGTTTTATTTATTAGTCACCGCGAGACTGTTAAACCCAACCAGCTCTCTCATTGCGTACATCAATCGGAATCTGAATCAATTTGCTTTTGACAGTTCAACTACATTCATTGCGTTATTTTCGTTGTCGAGCAGACAAATTTTTCTGACATAATAATGTTAGAAAAATTTGTCAAAATGAAACCGATTCCGATTGATTGCGTGTTACGTAAGTAGGATGCTATGTTTAAGTACCTAACGGGTCCCTCAAACGATCAATTGCAATAATTTCTATTGTAGTCCTAATATTGTCAATCGCTTCAATTACAGACGATAGACGATCAATTTACGTATCAATTAGAACCTTATCAATCACGTAAAAAAAATTTGAACAATATTAGTTTGTTAAGGAAAACATGTACCTACCTACCACTTTCTCAAAACTGTTGGAGGCAAAAATACATACTTATCTACTTAATTTAAAATTGTCATGAAACCAACCGTCATCCACTTTTACTAGAGCGGAAAGATAAGCTCAATGACGCATCAGAATAATTACCTGACTAGCTTCCGCCCGCGACTTCGTCTGCGTGAAATTATCCTACGTATGACACTCAGCAATACTGTAGGTTCTCATTAGTGAAAAAAATTTAGGAATCGGATTAGTAGTTCGCAAGATTACCCCCTACATACATACTCACATACCTCTTTAAAATATGATTATAGATATATAATATAGACATGAGATTGGCAAAATGAGAGTACTTACAATAGACACAGTAATGATTTCAATAAAGCTCACTCTTTAAAAAGCCATTGTCTTTAATTATTGTAATTGGTTTTTAACCGTGCTAATTAAAGTTAAATAAATAATAATAAATAAGTAATTGAACAACACCGATAAACAATCATTACCTGGTACCTCATTAGAATGGCATAATTATTTAACTGCTACCAAATTACGATGTTTTCACTGTCTTCCACTATCTATTAACACTGTAATTTTGAAATATTGTAAAAGTCAATTATTTGTAAAATAGTAACCAAAGAGTTTCTTGCCGGTTCTGACGTTTCATAAGTGCAGCCCATGAAGGTTTATGTGAAATACAATTTTGTGATTTTTATTTTTTGTCAGATATCTAGAACACCACACAAAATGGAGCCACTTAACCACTAACCTGTCACCTCTCCAAGATTCACTCTTGTAATCTGAGCACGTTTATCTACAAAATAAGGTAAACGCAGGGACTTACCCGAGTCTGCGTTACTTAAGAGCAATGCACCTTTTATGTAGTTGGGTTTAGGTACTTAACCAGAGGCCTTGTGAACCTTAGATGTATCAGGACGGGATTTTAATAGGTCAGTCGGAAACATCATAACAAATGTAATAGGTACAAAATTATATTATGTATACTAATAGGTAACATTTTGTGAGTTTGTTTATAGGGGGCTATCTTCGGAACTACTGATCCGATTCCAAAAATTATTTCATTAATTAATAGGAAGATATAGGGTATATTGCCGAGTGTCACAAAATATAGAAATATCACGCGGACGAAGTCGCGGGCGGAAGCTATGATTTGAAATTGAACTATGTAAGTAAACCATAGGTACGTAACCAATATTGCCGCAAGGAGGTACGTAATCAGACACGTGGTAACTCTTGCGCATCAATCTTACAGAACACTATTATAGGTACTCCGAATATCTACATAGAGATCAATGCTTCCAGCGCCAGCGCACCAATCTTTACCTTTGGTCTTGGGTTACGTAAATACAAAAGCAGATCGTTAGGTACAAATAATTATATTACATTGAAAAAAATATATTTGTGAAGAACAAAAATGATTTAGACAGCACAGAAACATTAATATGGCAATTTATGACTTATTGAATATCATAGAAATGTTATTTTAATTACTCTTGGGAAGGCTTACAGGCTTATTACAAATACTAAATAATTTACCTCAGGCATTCGATTATACAGTCCATTACATTATTATTTCCATTACACTGCTAAAT
This sequence comes from Cosmia trapezina, assembly GCA_905163495.3. Lineage (NCBI taxonomy): Eukaryota > Metazoa > Arthropoda > Insecta > Lepidoptera > Noctuidae > Cosmia > Cosmia trapezina. The sequence continues at coordinate 1,181,942 of LR991019.1, forward strand.
TTATTAGAAGTCTACAGCATTAGAGGTAACGTGCTCGAACTTATAAAATCGTATTAAAAAAACAGAACACAAATAACCGAAATTAGTCGAATTAATGTAATAAACACGGAGATCACGAGAAACCGCATTCGGTGTACCACAGGGAACTGTTCTGGGCCCTTTTATATTTATATTACATGTTAATGACATGCCCATGTCCGTTCATAATTATGAACGATCTTGTAAAAATGCAATTACAAATGATAATTACATAAATCATTCTCTTGACGGTTTAATTAAATGGCTAAACAAAAATAATTTGAATATTTTTGGCAAGACAAAGATTTTTTACAACGTACACTTTAGAAAACGTATATACATGCGAAGTAACAAACTTTCACCTAAATTAAAAAATGATAAATATTTACGAAGCAAGTGACACTAAATTTTGAAGACTACAGATAGAACTTACATTGGAAAGCACATATAGATATATTGTGTAAAAAATTAAGTTCATCTGCATATATTTTATACAGAGATTATCCTCCATAGTACCTACCCTAGATACAAGAACTCTTCTTAAGATTTACCACGGTATAGTTGACTCAATCAAATCAATTACATTACGGTGTCATTTTCTGGGTGAACTCAACCGATAAAGACAGCATTTCAATTTTAAACATTGAACAGATACATCTTTTGACCCAAAAAAGACGTCTCCGGTCAATATATAAACATAAAACTTCAGACAGCTGCAAGCCTTATTTTAAGCAGTACAATATGTTGACACTTCCTTTTATATATATTTTCGAAGTAGCTATGTTTGTGAAGCAAAATCCAAGTCGTTTTGATGTATTACGAAATAAGGCTCTTACAGACAGGGGCGATATCGCGGTCGCGACGCGATATTTCGATATTATATCCGTAGAAAAATATCGCGTCGCGACGCGATATCGCCTCTGTCTGTAAGAGCCTATAGGCGTGACAATGGAAACAGGCTTGACAGTAGTAAATATTGACAATTACCGCGTCGAACTACTTGGATGCGCGAGAAGTGTTTTTTGTAAGGCCCCAATTATTTTGAATAAATTACAAGTGCTTGGAAAGACTTGACAACAGTGAATATGAAATATTCATATAATATGATACATTTTTAATGGATAAAACATACTAAGTACACAGTATGACTGAGTTTTTATCACAGAAGAAAATTTGCTGAATTGCACTGGCTTATCTTGTGAATATTGTTAATATTAATTAACTAATCTTGTTATATAATCATTCTTGTGAATAATCTTGTTAGATCATCTAATCTAATAATAATGTTTAATATGTTTAATATAAATGTTTGCATGCGAATGGTGAAATAAACTGCTGTACTTTAGGAATCGTAACTCCTATTATTTGTATTACCCATATTTGCATATTCTGTTCTATTCACTCTGTACATATGACTATTCTATTCTATTCACTCTCTAAATAAAACAGCGTTACTAGATAAGAGCTTCTTACAATGATAATATTTTTTTACAATTTATTAATCTTCAAGAGTCGCTGAGATCGTCGCTTTCTTTGGTAGCACGAGACTTTTGGTTAAAAGTTTTTTTGGTTAAAAATGCTTCCAACAGGGAAGCATTTTTAACCAAAAAAACTTGCCATAATTAGAAAAAAATATAATGCACAATTCAACATAACAGATTAGTAGGTATAACAGATTATTGTAAAGTCAAGCAATAAGTTCCACACTGCATCTCAAATAAGAGAACGTATAAGTTTACGGAGACATCTACGACTACTAATTTCAATCATGGAAACTATCAAAAGTATTCAATCTAACAATTTATAGTTCCTGAACTGGTTATAGGGAATAAACTTTAGGAAAACCTACAAAGAAGTTGGCTGCCCTTTTGGCTCTAATGTCGACTCTGTGGACTTCCTGTGGACTAATAAAACAAATCCTGAGACTGTTTTAAAGTTTTATAACTGTAAGCTGTGTTAAGTGAGAGTGACATTAATTCTTCACCTCTCACAGTACAACACATACAGCAGCTAAACTTATAGCTGGCATCAATTCAGACACAAACATAATATAAATAAGCAATGCTAATGAAGAAAAATAAAAATAACTACATAATAAACCAGTATATTTATAACCAGATAATTTATTTACAGACAACATACATCTACTCTGTTTATTAATCAATTATATTTCAGATCGCCGTGAAGTAAAATTATTAATTATTGTAGAAAATCTGAAATATAATTCCCGCCACTAACGAACAGCCTAAAGCTGCAATAATTAGTCTACCTAATTCTCTTATCCTCTCAGGAAAACTTGGTAAATGTGAGAATGTGGAACGAATCAGTATAGAAAACAGAGCTCATGTTCCTTATCTTAAAAGCATCTCTAAAATAAGTGAGAGTCTAATCGTGTTTAAAAAAATATTTACATATTTTATTTCTAAAAAAAACTCGATGTGTGTGTAAAAAAAATAAAATTAAAACTTCGCTTATCAGGTAGGCTCGTTTGATTACCAAATTATAAGTGGGTTCGAACATAGAAATAATAAATATCTATGGGTCCGAATCCGAACACGCTACGATAATTACCTACTTATTATTGTAGCATTTCCTGTTCGGACCCAATTATTCGTATGTTTAATTAAGTATTCTACATACTATATTACCAATTTTGCCTTGTGAAGGCTATATTTAATTGTAACACACACACATTACAAAATAAAATATTATCTACATACAATTTCCTTAGTTACCTATACTTGGCTTCATAAACTCGTTTAGTTGGAATAAGGCTTAATTCTGTCACTCTTGAAAACTTCTTTTAATAAAAAAAAAACCGGTCAAGAGCGAGTCGGACTCGCGCACCGATTTCTGAAAAAGTGTGCTATTTAGGGCCCTCGCCCACGGCGACTTTTTGTGGCGATGCTGTCGCGCGTTTACGAAATGCGCGACTGCATAGCTACTAACGCGCGTTAGTCGCATTTGCAACGCGCTACAGAAGCGATGCCAACGCGCTACTAACGCGCTACAGTATCGCAACTGTATCGATGCAAACGCGCGACCGTGTCGGACGACATTGGGGAGAGAACAGAGGGAGGGTGACGCGTGAGTGGAGAACCGAGCTTTAGTTGCCTACGCTTCGGCTGCTTACGTAAAAGCAGCACCAAAGACAACGTGACTAATGTTGCCTCAACGGAGTCCATCTTGCATCTGTAGCGATCGCAGGTATTTTTGTGCCGTTACTGAATCGCGTTTGCATCGCGACAGAAGCGCACCAGTGTCGCGTTTGCATCGCGACTGAATCTGGGCCCGTGGGCGAGGGCACACAGCTAGCGACCGCTTCGCGACTGTATCGATGCGGACGCGCGACAGCATCGCTACTGCATCGCTACAAAAAGTCGCCGTGAGCGAGGGCCCTTAGAGACATCGTTTTATTTTTCCTGTAATCTTTACATAAACTTCTATCACATAGAATAATTTCAGATTTTTATCTTTTGCCAACTTCGGAGAAAAGAGGGGGGAAAGGTATTTTTTTTACATTTTTATCAAAAGTCGAAAACTATGCGACCTAAAAAAAAATAAAAAAATGTTTGAGAATGTGCAAGCAACTCTCTTTCATATGATACCCCACATGCCCTAGTAGTCTCACTTTGAATTTTTAAGACCCCCTTTCAGTCCCAGTTACAAAAAAAAAAAAAAAAATTTTACTTCTTTCTTATTTGCAAAATAGTTGGGTAAACGTCATCTATACCTGTTCCAAATTTCAAGTTGATAGATTAGTAGTTCTTGAGATATCTAGCTGTGACAGACAGGCAGACTGAGTCACACCATAAGGGTTCCTTTTTTACCATTTTGGTACGGAACCACCCAACAACTACCCCGGTTAGTGCAGGACTATTGCAGAACATGGAAACAAACCATATTGGGCTATGGGTTTGGGTGGCTATAGTGGATCGGGTACCTTAAACTATTCCATAGTTTAAGGTAAAAGAACTAAAACGAAATAATTATTATTATGTTATCATAAAATAAATTGAGTCAGAGACTATATATTTTACTATACTACTTCTATTCAAATTATTGTGCTCTGGATATTTTCATTTACATAATTATAAAAAAAAATTAACATACCCAATGCAAATTGCATTCTTAGAACGAGGTCATTGTGTGTTTACAACTTTTTTTATATTATGTACCTATTCCATTCGACAAGAACGTCTTTATATTATTATCTCAAAGAACAGGTTTTTTTTGCAGTTCTTTAATCTGAGAACATTAATCATGTTTGTTTTATATAAGCTTCTGCCCGCGACTTCGTCCGCGTGTTTTAACTAAGAATGTAAGCTATGGCACTCGGACTCGGCAATAGCGTACAGTCCGCGAGACGTAAGCTGAGCTTTGCATTTGTGTGAATGCTGAGTGATCACCAAAATGGTACGAGAGTCCATGGCCAAAATTGTCTTATCGTTATACGTAAGACAAAATCTTCAACCGTCTTATCGTTTTGCGTTTTACAACGATGCGACATGGTTTTGGTCATGGGCCTCTCGTATCCAAAAGAACAAAAGCCGATTGCTAAAAAGCAGTATAACCCGGTTTTAAACCAAGTAAATATCGCGTCGCGCTCTATGCCGGACGTCACACCTAGACTATCTATGTGCACTCACACGAATGCAAAGCTCAGCTTAGACCTCGCGGACTGTACCTACCTATATACATATACAGGGTGTAAGGGACAGCCCTCCGCAAACTGGTAGGGTGAATTCAGTATGTCATACTAAGATGACCGGTACATGAAATTTTTTCAGGAACGTTAAGGGAATCCAATAAACCTGATTTGTTTGTGTTTTTGTGCACAAATTGGAGTGTATATTACTGGTTGGGAGGGGTAGGTAATAAGTATGCGGTGAGTTCGATGAACTCTGTAGCTAGACAGAAAGGAAACAGCTGATCTCACGCGTCGTTGGTTAGAGTATTTCAACATCCATTGCTGGTTTTTTTTTGCTGTTTTTTTTTAAATAAACGGAGTGCTGCGAACACACAATGCAATTTTACATTGAAATAATGAAAATGTAACTGAAATAAAAATTGAAAAAATGAAAATTTTCCTGAGAAAATTTCCGGTGGAATATGATTCAAAATCAGGAGCTGAATGCACCCTGTGAGTTTGCGGAGGGCTGTCCCTTACACCCTGTATATGGTACCTAGCCTTGCTTTCTATCCGTGAAAGAGTTCTTGACATCGCATAAGGAGTTTCGGTGATTACTTCCTACATACAAACTTATATCAAACTTACAAACGTTACCTATACTATAAACACGTGTAAGTGTAGACATCGTTTTCTTCTTTAAGGGGTCGTTGTAGTCATCATTATGAACAACTTTTACTATAGGTCCAAACCTGAAATCGCAAATAAAATCTGTTCTTCCCTACATTTATGTCCCTACATAACTCGTCAAAATGTAGGGAACAGCTAATTTTTACTTTACTGAAATTATTTTTTTTGTTTTAATTTTTACTGAAATGTAAACTATGCATGCATAGTTTACATTTCAGTACATTCGTTAACCTCACGCAAATGCACAGTACCTAATAGCTCCGTAAATCTACTTTCGATCGAATCCAAGGACTGAGGTTATGATATTTTATTATGAAGCAGCCTCGGCCGCTCTACGTAGAAAATACAGTGCGTGCGCGCAGCGAGACCGGTCGGCGCGAGGGACCGGTCTGCCTGCTGGGAATTTTCCATGCTTTCCTCGACTACTCGCCGCCTCGCGGTGCGACTGTACCTGCACGGGAACACTGAACACGTTGAATGATTGCATCTCAGTTACCGCCGCCACTTAAGGAGAGAGCTCTCCAATTATTTCGATGAGGAAATTCGGCTTTTTTACACGACCAACGGTTCATGTAACTCTGTCGGATGCTTGTCTTTTATTATGAAGCATAAATAAACATTATTATTATTTCACTGCGGTTTCACAAAACGTCCTCGTATCACTCGCAAGGTGAAACTCTAACACTGGCGCCCTTCAAAACGAACCGTCATACAATATCGCAACATTTCTGGAGTTGAAAAAATAAAAAATTGTCGGAACTGTAATGAACGCGCATCGTTGGCAAGTTTGCAGCGACACTTTTAGAATAGTCCACAATTCGTCCAAACTTGAATGGGCAGATATTGCGTGGTCGCGTGCCAAGCGGTCGCGCCAGGCGCCGGGCACTTGGCACGCCAGCCCGCGGAACACGGAGCCCGCTCGAATGATTTACCGACTGAAGTTCAAGGCCAGCGCCGAAACGCTGCGATGAGTCAGGTCGTTGCATTGCAGCGCGATGCAGCAGCGAATGTGTTCTGATAACCACTAATAGTGATAACTGATAATTGACCATTTAAGTGCGGAACGCCGACTGTCCGTCACGTGGAAATTAAAAAAAAAACGCGCATTCTACACAAGAATTCTGGCACCGACTTCAAGGGCGTAGAATAAGAAAATAAATCAACATTTTTCACAACATTCTCAAACCGGGCAAAAGGTGAAAGCTCCTGGCAATCAAAGCTCACTTCGACACCGCTGCCTGTTTTGCTCGCTCTAACTATCATTATATCACTTATATCTAATCCATCCGACTATTATATCTGTACCTACTTTTCTTTCCTACAAGGAACCAATCGACCAGTAAAGATTTTAATTTGAAGTACTTTCCGCAGTAAAGACGTAGAAAGAATTGTCTCAAGTCCAAGGTTAAACTGAAAAATAAATAAACTCAGACATTCTCTTTAATGTTACGCGGAGTTTGGAGGACACTTGTCTTATGTAACCGTTGTAGGAAATAATAAATAACCAACAGGTTACTTTAAACAAGCATTACCTACATAAATACTATTATGTAATATTTATTTTAAGTCATGCACAATGTTTACATGACAATATGTTTAATGTCCGCGTCTATGTTTAGATACATACAATGTGTTGAAGTCAGCCAAACGTTGCGATGATGACAATATTGCCCCGAGCTTACTTATTGCTGTTTAACACTGTTCTGATGTAGATGCTTAGGTACATGTGAATAATAACCCCCTTAAAATCCTTAAACTGAAACCCTTTAGCTGATAAAAGTTCTTAAAAAGAAAATATGGCCATTATCATGATTATAATCTATTTTCTCTGTACCCTTTTCTATCTTACTTGGTGCTACGCCCTACGATAAACCACTGTCTCCTACGACCACATGTCATGGAACACAGACACAGGGTCTTGGCAAGGGGCCGGCAAGCAATAAATGGATCACCGTGATGTCTAATGGCAGGAAAACTTTCTGGGGTGAATATACTCATTACAAGTAACAACATTTGGAAATATAAATGAAAGCCAACATCGCCCACAGTACTTCAAAGTCGACTCTGCCAAACTCTGTTCTGAATTATAAAGCGAGCAAAAGTCACTAAATCTCTGTACGAACTACTGCCCAAAGGCTTTCCCTAGACTCTTCCCCAAACAGTGCTAAGTCACCAAGTGGCCCACCAAATACATCTGAAAAAGTTTAATCATCATGACACCACTGCTGGTATAGGCTTCCACAACGACCGAAGCACAAGGATTGCCACAACGACCAATAGAAAAGATTTTAATCACCTAATGGTGATTACCTAATATTGGCTAGCCAAATTAGGTAAGTGTAGTACCTTAGTCAACATCACTTAGCAAAGCTAGACAATCTAGAATCTGGATTTTGTGTATGATAATAATATGTCAGTAGTATCATGTATTTTGTCTCGATCTCGATTCACACAGTAGATCCCGGTAATGTCAATGTTTATGCATATGGTTGCCTACCCTACTATATAATATACATAGTATCCTGATACTATATTAGAGGCCTAAATGCTATACAGGGTGTAAGGGACAGCCCTCCGCAAACTCACAGGGTGCATTCAGCTCCTCATTTTGAATCATATTCCACCGGAAATTTTCTCAGGAAAATTTTCATTTTTTCAATTTTTTTTGCCGTTACATTTTCATTATTTCAATGTAAAATTGCATTGTGTGTTCGCAGCACTCCATTTATGTAAAAAAAGACTACAAAAAAAACAGCAAAAAAAACCAGCAATGGATGTTGAAATACTCTAACCAACGACGCGTGAAATCAGCTGTTCACTTTCTGTCTAGCTACAGAGTTCATCGAACTCACCGCATACTTATTACCTACCCCTCCCAACCAGTAATAGACGCTCCGATTTGTGCACAAAAACACAAACAAATCAGGTTTATTGGATTCCCTTAACGTTCCTGAAAAAATTTCATGTACCGGTCATCTTAGTATGACATACTGAATTCACCCTATCAGTTTGCGGAGGGCTGTCCCTTACACCCTGTATAATATACATAGTATCCTGATACTATATTAGAGGCCTAAATGCTATATATATGGTTTATATTATGGTTATTTAAAAAAATATTGTAGGCGAAACTACTATATTTTCGATGAAAAATTAAGTAACTACGCGCATAATTTTTTGCCGTTATCTGATCTGGAACAAAACTTGTCAAGTTTCGTTCCAGCAGCGAGCCACTTTTTGTTTTTTTTTCACCATCTATTAAATTACAGGCCTGCCTTCGAAAATACGAAGCATTCCCGTTTGAGCACCTATTTTCTGAGCCCCGATTGTTAGAGCACCCAAGGTATTCCCATTTGAGCACCTACGGTCCAGTAGCTTCTAGTGATGGGTTTTTCTCCTCTACCTATCGTTATTTCTCCTGACAAAGTTTATTTTGTTTATATGTATGTATGTATGTATGTATTTATTGATACTTATTCTTTTTCCAGTTATCTATCCCTTGTGTTGCACCTACCATGTTTTGTCTCTGCATCACCCTAAGGTTGACTGGTAGAAAATGCCTCAGGCATTAAGTCCGCCTTTGTACAGTATTTTTTACTTGTGCATAAAGTTTTAATAAATAAATAAATATAATAAAACATATCGATACAAACATTCTGAAAGTCAAGATCTGCTTCCTAAAGTCACTGACCTTGACCTCAAGGACACCAACCATGAATATTGACCTGTTACTGCTCCTAAGAATCGCTGATCTTGACTTTCAGAATGTTAACGTTGAGATCAAGGTACTATATCTAACTACACTAATATTATAAAAGCGAAAGTTTGTGTGTGTGTGTGTTTGTTACTTCTTCACGCTCAAACGGCTTGACCGATTAAGATAAAATTTGGTATGTAGATAGCTTATACCCTGGATTAGCACATAGGCTACTTTTTATCCCGGTCCACGCGGGTGAAACCGCGTGGCGCCGCTGGTTTGATATAAAAAAAAGTTCTCCACCCTGCTTCGCAAAGCATGTAATATTTCACGTTCGCATTAATTGACGAGCACATGTTTCTGTATTTCGGAGTAATGTGCAGTTGGAGAGCCCCGACGAACATCTAATACTACGCACACTACGCCGAATAAAACGGAAATACTACAAAATGTATTGCTAGATGCCCTTAACTTTTCCTAAGACAGCCGCTGCAGTTGCAACTGTTACACAAACATAGTCTCTCCTTCTTTATCTTTTAACTAACAATATTAACGCTCATCGTAGCCTGGGCCTGATATGTTACTCCGCAGTCATAATTGCTTGTTCTGTTATTTAGTAGACATTAACACTAGCGACTGTTAATAATCTAAACTGCTCTATTTTGCTCATCCTACCGATTTCTGATGTCCGAGTGCACCTTCTGCACCACCTTCAGAGTGTTCACCGTACACACGTGCCTGTCTGAAGCACGTGCGTTTTGCCAATCAATTCTTGTCGCTGTCTTCACATATTATTGCCACCGCCGCGCCGCCGCCGCCGCCGCCGGCGCAAGCGTGAGCTCAAATGTAGCCAAGTGTTGGGGGACATAAATATAAGACAAGTTAATGTTAGTTGAATCAGACGTTGGGAATAATCTTTTCTGCAACTCGAGGAGCTCGTGGCTAACTACTAACGGCCGCACGGGTTGATCCATCAGGTTAGCTACGCTTGCCGGGGTTGGTCTATGGATGGGTGACCATCTTTACATATCGAGACTCCTCCGTGCCTCGGAAAGCACGTTAAGCCGTTGGTCCCGGCTGTTATTCGTGGATCTTTGACAGTCGCTACGGGTCGTCAGAAGCCCGAAAGTCTGACAAGCAGTCTTACCAAGGGTTATCGTATTACCCAGTAATTGGGGATAGGCAGTCGCTCCATATAAAATACCGGTATTCGGCTGCTTCCGGTTAGACTGGAAGCCGACCCCAACGTAGTTGGGAAAAGGCTAGGCAGGTTTAATCATTATTTTCTGCAACTCGTCACATATTCTAGGTTATGAAGATTTGGCATGAACCTCCGTACCTATCCAGCCGTCTGTCGAGGAAGTCATTTCTAGTTAGTGCAACATACATAACTATTAGCTATCTACGTCATTATGCTGCAGTGGAACTCCTTCTTATAAAGCTATTATTGCCGTCAAGCAGTCGCAGCCAGTTATGAAGGCATAGGAACATGTTAACTCGACTCGCAATACCGAAAGCCAATAAAGTTTGCCCATGCACTGCCGATGGGGCAGTGCATCGGCAAACTTTGATAATGCAGGCATCTAGAGAAGACCTTCTCCGGGGGTCTGTTATCCTTATCACTTAAAATGACGACAAAATACAGCATGGTTTTCGTTCCCAGTCTGCGCCACTGGCACGCTACGGATTTCGGTTTGCTCTGTATGAATTCATAAAGCACAGCGTCCACTATCGATACCGCGTTTTAATTTCTTCATACAAACCAAAATCCGTTGCGTGCGTTGCGTGCCGTGCGTGCGTTGCGTGCCGTGCGTGCGTTGCGGCCGGCGCGGACCAGTGCACGCTCAGCTTTATTGTCCTGTCTATTATTATTGAGCAAATGACTCCTAACGGCCTTCAAATCCAAAATAGTCGGTGGTTTGCGATAGCGTTTTACATCAGACGAAATACCTATTTGATCATGTGTAATATAATAATTTGTAAATGGAAACGTACCCTCAAAAATAAGCTAGATTTTTCCGTAAATTAGGTATAATATTGTAGTGTACTTGACTCATAGTAGGTACTCCTTGTACATAATGTACAATCAATCTGCCTAGCCTTTTCCCAACTATGTTGGGGTCGGCTTCCAGTCTAACCGGATGCAGCTGAATACCAGTATTTTACATAGAGCGACTGCCTATCTGACCTCCACAACCCAGTTACTGGGTAATACGATACCCCTTTGGTAAGACTGGTTGTCAGACTTTCGGGCTTCTGACGACCCGTAACGACTGTCAAAGATTCACGCATAACAGCCGGGACCAACGGCTTAACGTGCTTTCCGAGGCACGGAGGAATCTCGTTATGTAAAGATGGTCACCCATCCACTGACCAACCCAGGCAAGCGTAGCTTAACCTGACGGATCGACCCGTGCGGCTGTTATTACTTAGCCACGAGCTCCTCGTACATAATGTACATGGTCATTATTTACATTCAACGAATTAGTCACACGTTTACACAGTTGCGGTTTTGTATGCGCTCCGAATTATTTAATAGGTTATCGATGTAAATAATACGTCATTGACATTCTTGTTTTTTACCTGTAGGCGACCTGTAGGTACCAACTTTTTCATACTTATCCTAAAAGTATAGCAGATTATTAAATCTGACAGTGTCATTTCATTTTTCTCAAAAAAAGTAGGAATTTAAACATAAAAACTAATTGTGTACATTTTAAAGCTCTTCAGTGATTCCATGCATCGGAGTTCCAAGCTTTTTTTTTTATTTACATTGTTATATCTGACATTTATTTGACATTTAATTATTAATCAATTAACTAATATAATACGTCTTTAATTATTAATCAATCAACTAATATAATACGTCTTTAATTATTAATCAATCAACTAATATAATACGTCTTTAATTATTAATCAATCAACTAATATAATACGTCTTTAATTATTAATCAATCAACTAATATAATACGTCTTTAATTATTAATCAATCAACTAATATAATACGTCTTTAATTATTAATCAATCAACTAATATAATACGTCTTTAATTATTAATCAATCAACTAATATAATACGTCTTTAATTTCAAATTGTGTACCACTGCGCATATCCCCTTAAGCCGTTGGTCCCGGCTGTCATTCGTGGATCTTTGACAGTCGCTAATACGGGTCGTCAGAAGCCCGAAAGTCTGACAACCCGTGTTAACAAGAGATATCGTAGAACCCAGTAACTGGGTTGTGGAGGTCAGATAGGCAGTCGCTCCATGTAAAATACTGGTACACAGCTGCATCCGGTTAGACTGGAAGCCGACGCCAAGATTGTTGGATAAGGCTAGGCAGATGAGTCCCTTCTACCTATCAATAATTGTAACTTAGGCGTGATGGACACTCACGGTACGGCCGGTCCATAAATTCAAGGTCGCTCAGCGAGCTATGGAACGGGCTATGCTTGGACTCTCTTTGAGGGATCGGATCCGCAACGAGGTGATCCGACAGAGAACCAAAGTTGCCGACATAGCTCACAGAATAAACAATCTGAAGTGGCAATGGGTCGGTCATGCTAGCCGTAGAACCGATGGCCGGTGCGGGGTAAACGAGTTCTTGAGTGGAGAACCGGCAAACTAAGGTAGGAAGCCCTCAAGCTAAGTGAAGCGACGATCTTCGCAGGGCGCTTAGCAGCCAGCGGCGAATTTGCCCTAGGCCCAGTAGGCCCGGGCCTAGGGGCGGACAATCAGACAAAAAATTCACTGATGATAACAAGAAATAACTGAAAGTACCTAAATATTCTAAAGGCTCGCGCACAGTATGGCGGGCCGCACTGCACCGCATCGCTTTAACAATAATCTGCCTATATCACTTCTAAATATACAGGGTTACTGGTTATTGAGCAATATCCTCTTAAGCGTTCACTGTACTCATCATTATGAACAACTTTTACTATGGACCACACCAGAAATCGCGAAAAAAAAGCAGATACCTATAGATATTTCGATAAAAGTTGGCAATAAAGTAAATTCATTAATTAGTCTTGATGGGTGCTGAGAAGGGGCGGCTGTTACTTAAAATATTGCCTGGAGCCTAGGGCGGCCAAGACTGCAAATCCGCCCCTGGTAGCAGCTGGATGAGAGTTGCCGAGAATTGAGCTGAACGGCGTCCAAAAGGCCTATGTCCAGCAGTGGATTGCAGTGGACTGCTGTAGGCTGATGGTGATGACGATGTGTCCCTTCTCCGTCCTGGATGTTAACTTGATAGTACATAATATATAAACTAACAGATTTAAAATAATAATATGTATATGGATATGGTATATAAAAAAGGAAGGGAAAGGATTTTAGAGGCATGAGGAACAGGGTGTAAAGTTCACTCATCCTCTATTGAAAAGGGAGGATCCTCCGACCAGACGGGTGTCGTGTCTGGTGGGCCACTGCCCAACGGTTGATGTCGGGTCGTTGTATATATGCTAATCGCGTGGTAAACTCTAATTGCGCGATGCAGGTTTGCGTGACGTCATGTCATTGATGCGTAGTTCATATGTGGCGATGTAGATGCCGCCACAGGATCATAGGGCATCAAAAAATTCGTCCGCATCGCTCTCAACAGGAAAAGTGCCCAAAAGATTGGCAGCACTGCCATGTTGTATGACAATGCTGATTCTTTGACCAAAAAATAGGCCAAACCTCTAGTACCTACTTGAGAGTTGATACATATGAGATTGGAAACCCTCACTTGTTTAATTTCCAATAAGTTATTTACAGTAATTTACTCTTGTTTTATGTCCCTCAATCATAAGTAGTTAAGTACTAGTAATACGTAGATTATGAAACAGCTTATAGTCTCGCACATCGCAGCCGGTTTGACAATGCAATTAATAACAGAGCTATTATATTATACTTGGTTATAGCTCGGGTTTTATTGATCATCTTAATTAAGAGTCTCGTGTATTATATGAAACAGTTTTCCTTATAACATGCCGTTCAACGTTGTGTGTACATAAAAACTATTTCATTTTTTTTTTACTCTCTGATAAAAAAAAAGCTAGATTTTCTTCGTCACTTACTTATACGAGCATACTCGTAGTAGGTAGGTGAAATCTTTTTCCTGTTTAGAAACAAAACGCTCAATTTACTTTAACAGAATTATTCAATCCCACCATGTGGGACGAGTTGATGAATTACTCAAAAACATTTTCATTTAAAATGTTGCCAAGACGAGACTGTCAAAAAGTTATCAGAGGGGCAATTCTCGTATTTTTAACAACGTTCGCAATCTCATCTAAGTCTCAATCTGTCAAAAATTGTATAGCGTTTACCTACATTTTTGACATTTGATTGACGCTGGCATGAGATTGTGAACGTTTTTAGGTACGAGAATTGGCCATCAGATCTCATGTAGAGCCAAGCTTAGAACTCTACACGCCCTAACTTCACAAACTCTACACTTTAGTCAAAAACACAAACACAAACACACAAACATGAATGCAATAAATAAATAAATAAATAAATAAATAAAATAGTCAAAATATGAGGCTTGGCATTACTTCCCAGAATTCGATCCTTATTAGCGACACTGTCGAATGATGTAATAATAAAAAAACCGGACAAGTGCGTGTCGGGCCACGCGCAGTAATAGGGTTCCGTAGTTGCACAATAATGCAGACTAAGAAGAGGGCTTTTTGTTGTTTAATGAATATTTGACGACGACACGGTTGGCGCAGTGGTTGAGCGATTGACTGCTGCGCAGCATGTCGCGGGTTCGATTCCCGCACGGAACCAATATTTGTACGACCTACAAGTATTTGTTCCGAGTCTGGGTGTTTTTCTATCTATAATATGTATGTATTTACAAAAAAAAAAATGTATATAAGTAGTTTATCAGCCATCTCGTTACCATAACACAAGCATTAGGTTCCTTAGCTTGGGACTAGATGGCGTTGTGTGAAATGTCCAAGGATATTTATTTATTTATTTGACTAAATTCTCGTAAACTTGAAAAGCCTACTTAGCTGTGATAGTTTTTCTTTTAACTTCGTTTACTACTATCGTCAATTATTTCACCCATCCAAAACTAACCGTTTAGCTGGCAGAGGGTGGGCGAGGGGGGACAATTGACTCTTTTTTGTTGGCAAGAAGAATGTTGCTTCCCGAACCAAGTTTCTGAAGTTTCCTAAGTACCCATGTAGGTTTATAATAATAATACCGGCCTGGTACTGTCCCACAGCTGGGCAAGGCCTCTTCTCACACACAGAAGGCACGAGCAGTGATCACCACGCTTGCTCCAGACGGGCTGGTGATTACAGACTTATATTAAGTCCAGGTTTCCTCACGATGTTTCTTCTGCACCATGTCAGTAATGTCCAAGATAAACTCAGAAAGTAGGTACATATGAATTGAAAAAGTCACATTGGTATTTGCCCGGATTTGGCCCCACAGCCTCGTGCATGAGAGGCGAGGCCTTACCACTGGGCCATCACGACATTTTCACCATCTAGGTTTATGTGAAGTAATGTAATATTTTTAATTGCAATTTCAACATCCTGCCACCAATCTTGGTAAACTTTTCACTTCGACATTATGTAACATTCTTGCTGAGCTTTTGAGCTTCCCCATTGTGTCAGCAATCGCAGGCTCGCCTCCTCATTCTCCTGCCATTATCCCAGTCTATTTGCGGTCGGCGCAACATGTCCTTCTTTCCGTACTTTTCTATTAGTCGTCATCTCGGTAGTCGTGACCCCTTTCTAGCCATGTCATCTTTCACACAGTACATCCATCGTTTCTTTGGTCTTCTGTCGTCTGGACATTCATACTCAAAACTTTCCTCACGACATTTTCCTCATTCCTCCGCATCACATGCCCATACCATGACAACCGATTTCCGCACAACTTTTCAGTCACCGGTGCCACTTTCATACTTCATCTTATGTAAGTACTCATTTCTTATTCTTTCCATTCGTGTAACACCACACATCCCTCTTAGCATTCTCATCTCAGCTGCATGCAATTGCTTTTCGCTTATGGCTTTTGTGGCCCCACATTCTGATCGCAGGCTCGCCTTTGTAGACTAAACCTAAGCCTATCCGATAATAACAGCTCCGTTCGATTCTTGATTGCGGAGCATAAATACCTTCCTCGTAATGATAGACGAGGCGTTTGTTATTGGAACACCCCCGCCTTTCAACCATTAACTTGCAGTACTACCGACGCCTAGGGTACTTAACCTAGTAATTGATGGTACTGCCTGATAGTGTAGGCTAGATAGATTAGGACTAGATGTGTTGCTACAAAAGTCTGTTCGCAACAGACAAGACGACGTTGCTCTGTTACCAGTAATAGCTATAATGAAGCCATAAAGATCACTTTGAGTTACGTATCAGCCTATAGTTTGGGTGAAGCCTATATCTACTGATAATGCATTTCAACGAAAGAAGCTGCCACATGCGAAAACAAAAACCTTAGGGAAAAGGTTGATGCACATAAAGTCGATGACCCGAACTTCGCTTCATCCGTCAAAATATTTTTGAAGCCGAATGCAACTTTGCCCCCTCCAGGTACGGTTTTGGGTGTTACTTGCGAAAATATGGCAATCGTCTGTCAAACCGGCCTTGGTTTCGGAAACCTGTTATGGAAATTTCTTTTTCGCAAGTTAGCAGTGCCCGGTGGAGTTAAGTAGCGGTAATTAAGCCGACGTGGGCTCGCGGTGCGCGGGCGCGTCCGGGCTCTGTGCATGCGCGTCGCGGCAGTAAACGATTGCAATGAAATCGCCGCGAACGCAGCGGGGGGATTCTGCTACTGATTTGTTGTTGACCTAGAAAGTGCATTTTTGCAATATGGGTTTCCTGGCTCTTGTTTTGTGCAGAAGTGAATAATAATAACTGTGATGAGATTGTAGCCCTGGGATATGTTAGCCTTTGATCGAATCAGCTCTGGGATCTGTTAGCCTTTGTTCGAATCAGCCCTGGGATCTGTAAGCCTTTGATCGAATCAGCCCTGGGATCTGTTAACCCTTGTTCGAATCAGCCCTTGGGATCTGTTAGCCTTTGTTCGAATCAGCCCTGGGATATGTTAGCCTTTAATCGAATCAGCCCTGGGATATGTAAGCCTTTGATCGAATCAGCCCTGGGATCTGTAAGCCTTTGAAACATTCAAATTTTACAAGATTTGCCAACGTCAGTTACATTATCTTAAAGTAACAAAACATAGCATTGAAACACGCCCGCTCAGTGCCGGTTGGTAATTTGATATCATTAAGTCCAGATTTCCTTAAGATACAGTTCTACACAACGTTTTCCTTAACACGAAAATTCATCTTGGTATTTCCCATGTTTCGAATTCCCAACGCATCGCTTAGGAAACTGGTCTAAAGAATAATATTAATCGGTTTTATAAATCGCAAGGTATTGTAAGAACGCTACTCCATGACAAAATTAGAACGGACTACTGTAATAATTACACAAACGGACGTCTGCAGGCGTAGACTAGTTTAGTTTTAAACGCGACCTTGTATCTGGTATTTTATAATTATTTTTTAAAAGACATTGACAATAGAGTACCTGTTATACATTTTGCCTTACTGATTTACATTTAAATAAAGTAGGTACATACCTACCAAGCAATCCTTGTGTCAGTTTAGAGATTTGCCCATTATAACATTATTGCTGTAGCCACTTTAATTGCTCCTTTACGTCACACTCACAGATTGCTTTTAAATTGCGTATATAAATCGAGTAAACGGGACAACAATGTGAAAGATGTTTTAATTTTAGATAAAACTTACGCAACTGCGCTGCGTGACGGAGTAGGGAACGGCTATTATTTATAGTTGGTATATTTTTTTAATGTTTTGTCATTAGGGCATGTACTTATTGTGTCTGGTCATCGCAGTTGTTTATTGGGAGATTGGCAATCTGTCGTAAATCTGTAATAATGGTTTGACTTACAGTTCGGTTAACTTACACTGACCTATGTAATGACAAGCATTTCGGCGTTTCTTCGAGATCGCTATCCCCTTAGTGCAGCGAGGGATTCAAG